>CM020028.1:22808271-24008271 GCA_009769605.1 Bucorvus abyssinicus | reverse complement strand
TTTCTGCATCATTTTCTAAAAAGGTCTTGCAAACCATTTGAGTGAGCGGCAGATATCTGCCATCAGAAAAAAGGTATCCAGAGTGTTTTGAGATATAATTTTTCTATTGTTTATCTGCAATTTTTGTAAGGTTTCTACAAAAATGAAACCTTGCATAACAGTCTGGACGGTATGCAGACAAATAGTTGTGTATTTCATGTCTCCAGTTGTAGCAAATCCAGCTTTTTTACAGTAACATCAGAATCCTAGTGAAAAACTGTAGGAAAGTGTTATATGAAGAAGTATTTCAACAAAATAATCAGAATAATGAAAGCATTTGGGAAAATGTGGTGAGTATTTATAAATAGAAGAAACAGATGTCAAAATATTAGTTGCAAATGCTGTTTCCCACCTCTAATTTAAGAAAATCATAACAGAAAAGCACCACTCCTCCCCCTCCCAAAACCACAAAAACTGGAGAGGTTGAAGTGGCTGGTTTTTGAACTGAATGGCAATGGAGTTTGACCCCCATGAATGCAGATGTTTATAAAGGGAACAAGTCTGCTTGAATGGTAGTTCATCTCTATTATTTCAGGAGTTAGATAATCAATGCATTAAACATTAGTTTTCTAATAATTTTATTCCTAAAATTTTAAAGTAAGTCTCAGAAATATTAAATAACTGAGACTATTTATCTTTGATGATATTGTATACTCAAAACAGCTGCTTATGCTGAAATAGGTATTATTTTTAGGTCACGTGCTCTTCTGTTTGACTACTTCATGGATTCTCCCTCATATGATACTTCTTCCTCTGCAACAGAAAACCAGAGACCTTGTGCAGAGTAGTTCAGTGAATATACTGAATAGATGGATTGACATGCTGTTAGTTCCACTCACTAGACATTGCATTTGGTCATTAAGAATGCCATCAGTTTGAAAAATGCTTGTAAGGTCTAACAAAACACTTGGGACACCCTACACATGGGGGACTGGTTGTGCTCTGTGATGGAGTACAGGGAAAACTCAGTCTTCCAGGAACTCGGGAGTGGATCTCCATGCCAACCATGACTCTGTCACCTAAATGAAAAGATCACAGGGAAAGACACTACATCCTTACTGTAAACCTCTGCCTCCTAGGAAAGGTATGTGACAATATAGACTTTCTACAAAATAAGTCAGGTCCCAGTTTTATTCTGGAAAATACATCTATAGAGGTGAATGGATATTCACCCTTCATGAGCCCCAAACCTAGCTTATGGTCAGTCTCAAATCTGATGGTTAGAGCAGGTTCTGGAAGAGGGTGACAGGAGATCTCAAGAACATACTTGATAAACATCAAAAGCTTTAGACTATGGTACAAAGCATAGGATGTCTGGTTGCTTTTTGTGTGAAATTTCTTAATTGTGCTTTTGGTATGTGGTGGAGTCTGAACCTTCAGAATATTTAGGCATTGTTCTCTATCCCACAGAGGCTTAAAAGGGATTTACAAGCCTTGCAGCTCTGGCTGGGGAGTTCCGAGCAATCAAAAGTAGAACTCTCTGTATATATATAATTTTCAGACCAAACGAGGAGCTTCAAATGAGCTCAAATGTAGGTAGATGCTGAACAAGGAACTTCTTCCTAATAAATTTTTGGCTTAAAGATTAGTTGCCTCTGTAAGTCCTGTGTTACATTCATAATTCTCAAGTTTTGGCAGACTTTTGGTTGACCCAAGAAGCAAATGTTGCTTGAAGGCAACAGGACATCTTTGAAATATTACTATCATCAGTTATTCAAAATAAATGAAGGAAAACTTTTTCTCTGAACGGAAGTATTAAATGCTCAAAGGAAGCAGGCAGTACATTATGGTGTTTCAGCTATTCTTAAAATGAAAAATGTTTGTTCGAATATTAAGCCCAAATCTTCTATGTTGCAATTCAAGCTTTTTTGTCTCACCTTTTGTACATATGACATCATATGCATGTGTCTCTTTATATAAAAAATAACATTTTTTTGACATACTAGAAATGTTACAGTATATTCTCCAAGATCTTCCTTGGACAAAACTGATCTGGTTTTCCTTAATCTTCCCTTGTAGGTCATGTTCTCTACAGTATTCTTTTTCAGCTGATCTGAACATGATTTCACCTAGATGTTAATTCTCTGGTTTGTATATTAGAACATTAGAATTTATTCTAGATATTTGAGAAGCTGTACTGAAGTCCAAATATATCACAGTTGTGACTTTGCCCTTATCCAGCTAGTTCAGTAATCAAAGAAAGAAATTGACCTGACATGATTTGTTCCTGATAAACCCATGTTTTCTGTTTTTTACCACCATCTTATTCTCTTGTGCCTTATAAATGGATATCTAGTAAATATTTTTCAAGGAAGAACATTCCAGGGGCTGGTTTGTACTCTTCCAAGTAAAGACATTTTTCTCTTTTTTTAAGGGTGTCAATGTCACTGCCCTCTATCCTTCAGGAACTCTCCAAGGTAAGTGCTATGATTCAGAGATTACTGTGGTCCCTTTGTTAAGTATACTTAATTGAAATTTATCAGACTAAGCTAAATTGAAAATCTCTTTTTTTTTACTGTCCTTTTCCATATTCAAGAAGACATGGATATCTCCTTTAAAAATGTAATTTAATTAAGTATTGGATCATAGCTAACATTTATATGAAGACTGAAAGACGACATTAGATACTTCAGCCTTCCTTGAGTCATTCATTATTTCATCTCCTTAATACTTTTGATGTGGAGTGTATTTGTAGACTCTCTTCTTATAGCCTGTTATGTCCCTTGTTAATTATAACTCATTTTAGCCTTAGCCTTGCTGAGTTTAACCCATATATCTAAGCAATTCCTTTATATCCTTAAGAATGTGCCCTTGTTTTCATTTTGTGTGCGGTTCCTTTTTCCATTTTCAGCTCATTAAATTGCTACTAATACAATCAAAATATCTTCTTATCTTTGAGATAGACTTCTTATATTTGAGATAGTTTCAACCGTGTAGTTGGCATCATGTTTCCAGCAACCGTGAGGTCTCTCTCACTTTTTTAAAAATCCAAATTATCCATGTAAAAGACCATTAATAAATTCTTTCCATTGATATCTGCTTTCTCAAAGTGCTGTCTTTATTACCCTCTTTCTTTTACCTTTCCAACAAGATCTCTTAAACTCAAATTCTTTTTCACTTTAGTCAGAATCAAATTTAACATAGTTACTGTCCTAATAGTCCTTTTTCCAAAGAAAAGACTGTCTCCAGCACATGTAGCAAACATTTTGGGCCCCACAGTGTAATTGTTCCAAATACAGGAAGGAAAGTCATGACCCCAGTCATAAACAGGCTGCTTCTGATGGGCTGTCCTTAGATTTGTCTCTAAACAACCATATCCAAAAGCCTCTCACTGATTTAGCAGTGTAGACATTGCCACAACACTGTCTTTTTCTTTCTTCATGTCTTATCCAGAGCCATTAAAACTGTCTTTCATTGGATGTATTTTTTCTGAAGTTCAGGAAGCGCTCTTGATAGATAATCCCTCTACCACTGCATCTCAGGTACTTCTCACCCCTCCCAAGGTGCTTCCTGATCTGCTTACTATAATACACTAAAGAGTTTGTGATACCAATTATACCAACTATTTAAGCCTTTGAGTTATTTGTTTGTTCCTCATATCCTGGCCATGTATCTGGAAGGTATTTCAGACACTCAGATTTTTGTGATGTTATTTCACTTTCCTCATAGTTTCTCATTCTTCATCTCTCTTACCAGACCAAGGCTGGTTTCCTATTAGTCCTTTAGAGGGGAAAAATGGCTAAACACAGCTCTTCTCTTTCACTCCTAGGATTTTGGAAGCTAAGCATGTGTATTCACTAAGAGGCTGTCTTATTTGTGACTGTATCTCCATCCCCACTCCTGTCCTTAGTGCCACAAACAGACTGCCATTTGTGTATTTCTGTGATTGCTCCAGATGACGGTGACATTGACCCTGGATAAGTGGTAGAAACGTAGGGACTGTGCCAATGGATTTAAGTCTGTTTGCCAGCTTGTGGTCTGAAACACAGAAGCACCTATCTGTTACAGTTGATATTCCTCCTTTGAAGTAAAGCAAGAAGAATTACCAACTAGCCCTAGTCCCGGAGCAGAAATGATCACATCTAAAAGAAAAAATAGTGGCCAACTCTAAACCATGTGGTTTGTTTTTTTTTTTAAATTTAAAAATGACAAGAGAAAATCAGTTTTTCTCCACACACCTGCTTTTGAGAAGCTTTGGGTGGACCTTTTTCTTACATGAAGGAAAAGGATAACATTAAAAGTCTTTGCAGTAGTCTAGGTGAAGATCACATTTCTGCCTTTAAAAGTAGAGGTAGTCTATATGCATATGCCAGAGAAGCATCACTTTTCTGTTAAAATGAAGTTTGTTCAGTGACTGTCTAGAGAAATCATACCTTTAGGTATTGCAGAAGCCTGAGTTACAGCATCACTTGGGAAACATGATACTGAAATGCAGAGCCCTTCACTCCAATGTCACTGGCTCAACTCTTGCCCCTAGGTGAAAGAGAGAAAAAAAAAATTACCCAATACCTCCACCTAATGGCTTTTTGATGATATATGTGAAGTGAGCCAATGGACTATGTTCAGAGAAGTGCCCACACTGCAAAACCCCCGGTCACTGATACCGCAGTAAAATGGCCAAGAACAAAATAGGCATGGAAATTCTGCTTACTGCAAATTCCTTCTGGCACCTGCCAAAAGTCAGTGATGATGGGCATATATGTAACCTATCACCGTACTGAGATTTTGGGGGGAGCAGTGGTGGGAAGCAAAGGACTTCAACCTGTAACTTCTCTGAGACAAAAGAAGCCATGTCAGGAGGCCGTGTGTGCTTGAGGTCTCACCTAGGATTAGTAATTTTACCCATAACATATGTGAAGACCACTCACCCATTCTGAAGTAAAAGGTAAAAGTGTTTGGCGGGCTAAAAGCAGTTCTGTAATCTGTTTTGGTAGAAATCTAATCCTGATGGGCTGTGTGACGATATCTTGTTCTCTTGTAATGCTATCCAATGTGGTAAGAAGAAAAGAGGGATCCAGTGTAGCGTATCATGGCTGAGGACCAGGCCTCAGAAACGTGTAGAGCAGCACTCCAGGAGGTTCTAGATTTGAGAGATCAAGACTTACAGGGTATCTATAGATCATCAACTGAATTCAGTGAACCTCTCAACTGTACTCCCATGCTGTGCTTTGGTTTGCCCTGTGGAGCGGTTTTGGAGCACATGAACTGGATCCCCTTTGTGTGGAACTTATCTGGAAGATACACTCCAGGAGTTAATGAGTGGCAGGTTAGCAGTCAGGCGGAGAGCAGAACACAGCTAGTTTGATGTAGAAAACAACAGGCAATATGAGCAGGGAGGATGTCAGGTCCTCACTAGCTATTTCACTTTACAGAGCCAATCCTGCTGGTTTACATTGCTTGTGAACATAGAAGTAGCTTAACTGAACTAAGAGATTTTGGTATCCTATAAACATGGGATTTATATTTTGCACCTAGGCTTAAAAATGGTATGCAGTATATATTTAAAAATTATTTGGAAAAAATAACATTTTTGCTTGCAGTGGTTTAGATGCCTCTGTCATCTATATCAAAGGAAAAAGAAAGAATCCTAGTGGATTGAATACTTTCTACTTGTCAACAGTATGTCAGGATAAAATGTACCTTTAAACATAAAATACAGCCAGTCTGGTTCTTGAGTTGGTATAGGGAGTTCTTGGAATAACCTTGGAGACTGAGAATGAACAGACATAATAAATGTTTGTGGCCTTCTGAAGTCAGTGGGCTGGATATGACCGTCAATGTATCACAGAACGTCACAAGCCTTCACACTGAATACAGTCATTTTAGGTGGTTGCAGAAAGCATTTCCACAAATTAGTGAGATTGAAATGTTAGTGGCTTTTTTTTATCTTGACAAACACAGCTTTTTATATTTCTGCACCAGAGATATTTGCAAATGTGCTTAATTGTAGCAGACCTGTTAATTACAAAAGTATTTCAAGGGTAAGATAAAACACGAAACACAAGACATAATGAACCTTAGCATTTTTCCTCTTCTATAATCCTGTGACAGTCATTTTTTATTCCATGTGAAGAAAATAATGTCAGGAGGATACTAAACATCAGTTTGCTACAGCTGAAGCCAGCACAGGTGGCAGATGAGTATTTTAATGCATTTCTAGATTAAGCAAGGCAGTTTAAAGAAAACATCATGCAAACATTCAGTCTGCTATGGGTTTAAAATTAAGTCCTCATCTGTGCCATGGTAGAGTGAAAAGCTACCTTATGTTTTATCACATTGCCGTGAATTATCTTTCTAATGAAGCTGGTATGCCCCTGAAGCATTCTTGAGATATTTTGTGTTCATATTGGTCTATAATAATGCAATGAGTAAATGCAAGAGTGGATTTTCCTTTAGTAAGACTCTATCAGGACTCTTTTCCTAACAAATTAAACTGTAAATGAAAGCAATTCATACATGTAAGGCAAAACAAAATACTGTATATTAATTTCAGTGAGCTATTTTATTCACATCAAATTGGATTCTTTGCAAATGTAGTAAGGGATTTGGAAAGGGAAGGAATTAGCTGTTTGTTTCTTGTTCATATTTGTTTTTTTTCTTCTGGTCCTTAGATAATACCCCATACAGTAAAACTGTAGCTGGACTAATGTAGTTGGAGCCTAAGAGACTACAAATCAATATCCAACACTTCTTTAACTGACGCAGTTTTCTGTCTTCTATTTCTTAACTCATCTATGGTTCCTTCAAGAAGCCCAGAGTTGAGGGAGAACTAGATCTTAATAACTTCTGAGAATTAGCCAGAATATGGTGGCATTAAACATCTGTAAGATATGTCTTCTGAACTGTAGGACATGTAAAGAAAGTGCAGAGAGTATCTATTTTTAGTCATTTGTGCCTATTGTCAGAGGTTTGGAATGAACACAATATTTGTTCACACCTTGTTTCACAGAGGAGCACTCAGAATCTAAGCTTGGAGCCTGAAGCAGGAGGAGGGGTTTCAGACCACTTTGCACTCTCTGGGTCAATATGGAGCCAATACTGACTGCATACTCTTACATAAATTGCACTAGTTATCCATGTACCTCTGGGTAAGTATGGTTGTAAGCTAATAAATCACAGAACCAGCTGATTTTACCTCTTCTGTGCTTGGCAAGGGTTTCAATCTCTTAACTGTGGTCCGTCATGACTCATTGCACTAAATAGTATCTATATCTGAGGTACTTCAAATAAGCTAAATATAACAGCAGAAAGACATCACCATGGCTCTGACTAACTTTTTCGCAGAAATATTTCCTTGCCTGCCTCTCTTGGAGAAAGGGCAGGGCAGAGGGCATTCACCTTTCCCTTGGCAGCAATAAACTTCTGTAGCCTAAACAGCTGGTCATTTTTTGTGCTCTCTTGCACCAGCTGATGTATTTAAACCTTGTTACCTATTTGCCTGCCTTTTTTTTTTTTTATCCCTTTCCCGATAAGAAGATGGCATAGTCTCTCACCACTTGTGGTAGCTGCTTTTTTTGTAGAGCCTTTCCTTTTAGTTGTGGCTGTACTAAATCATTTACGTGGAGCCTTTCTCCTGCATCAGTCTCAGTGACATCCCTTTCTTTGGTGAGGGCAGTCTCGTGTTCTTTCTTCTCACTCCAAAAGGATTATTATCAATATTAGTCAAGGACATTGTTCAGGGCTAATCCTACTAACTGTATATGAAAAATCTCCTTCCGATAACTTTATCCTACATTTGAATATGTGTTTTTTAATCAAGGACATCTAGTGGTCAAGATCGGGTATGGCTTGTGATAGCATGGGTTTGAATGGGTGGTTTTTGGGGGTAAAATACTAATTAAGACTGAATGCAATTCAGGTCCCCTTAAAGCCCAGTGGAAAATCCCCAGCTATATTAAGTCATCCTGATCAGTCACTGTCTGTTTTTATCTCATTTCATGTCTTCTCTTGTTAAAGATATTCTTTCAAAGTCAAAGGACCTCATAGTCATCAAAGTGTTACCGTTAGATACTTCAGAGTGATCTGATACTCTTTTTTTATCATAGCCTCTCACTTTCTGTCCACTTCTATCATAACACAAAGTTAGTACCTTCAGGGGGTGGGGGAAGAGATTTTGTCATTAGTCAAACCTGCAGATGGCAGGTGGTTATACAGAACAGTCAAATTCAGAGTTATAAAACAGGTAGTGAAGTGAGTGTGAGGTCAATGAATGCTGAATAATACACACTGATGGGAAAAAGGAGAAAAGTGTGGTGGCCTGCAGTAAGGTACTGGAGACTGTCTGGATCTGATTAGCCCAGTCGCGTTGACTCTTTTCTTTCAGAGGACAGGTCAGTACCGTCTTTGGCAGAGCTGCAGGGGAGTGCTTCTGAAATCATAGTCAGACACCTCAAAGTCCCTCTCAGTGTACTGATCACTGTTCTTGTGAACTCAGATGTAACTGCGTAACTTTGTGGATGCCTAATGAGGACTGGTGCTCACAGCACCTCTGGTGATGAAAGCAAAGAGTAAGGTGGATAAAGAAGAAAATAGAAATTAATATACACTGTTATCCTTACATGAACTATTGCGCTTAGGAAGGATATTGTTAAATTAAAGGGCAATCAGAAAAAGGTCATAGTGTGATTAGGTGTTTGAAAATCTCCCTAATGACAGCGCTGAAAGGATGAGGAGTGTCTATTTTAGGAAGACATGTGAAAGGTGCAAGAAGAATAAATGAAAAAAATAACAGCTTAGAGATGACAGATAAAGGAATTCTGCTCTCACTACCTCATAAAAAAAGAACAGAGATCTTTTTTCTGAAATATGGCAAATCTAAAACTTGCAAAGGAAATACTTTTTCAAACTTGGTGGAATTCAACTATGGGACTTAGAAAGGTGTTCCCATAAGTTTTACGAGAATAAGGAGCCTTAACTCTGGATTTTCCTATGTATATGCCATTTTGCTGCCTTCAGAGTGCCCCTTGGATAGATTTTTTGTAACGTGAAAGAGCACACACTTGCAAAGGAGAGTGAAGGGGAGGGAATGGTGTGGGTCGACTGCACGTGATGGCCAATAAGATTTTAGTAACTGGGAGAAGTGCAGTGAGAGTCTTGCTCTGAAGCTCCAGTGGCAGTCCTGGCAGCTGGACAGAGCCCTCACAGTCTCCTGAGCTCTGAAATGGGAAGCCAAAGCAGCAAGTTGCTTAGGGTATGTGGGTGGGCAGGGGGAATTTGGATCATGGGTGGGGGGATATCAAGGCCATTGGGAATACTGAAATGTCCTTGCATTAGCTGGGAGGGATGCACAGAGGGAGGAGTGGAGCTCTGACTTTCGACGCTGAGAATCCTGAGGCAAGAAACACTGGGAAATATTGTGGGTAGCTCTTCCCCCTGCATTTCTGCTTTTCACTCTTGCTTTCCAGTGGAAATAGTCCACAGCCTCCTCCCTCCCAGAACTGCTGTGGTCTCCCTATCTCCAGTACCCTGATTTTCCTTTTGGATTTAAAAAAGTAATTTAACATCCACAGGTATGAAGAACAGTCAGGATTATGAAACTAAACACTAAGAGGAAGTGCTGGAAGGAAGAGAGAACCTCGTGAAATAGGTTTTGAGGTACCCTTTCAAAACCGGGAGTTGGAAAATCTCTCCTTTGCTACTGAGCAGTTGGTCCCCTCTTCTGTAGTGCCAGTCACTGCAGATAAAGCAATGGTCTGGGTCAGTATAAACATTCTTAACAGTATTGCAGCACGAGTTGAAAACCGGAACTGGGTTAGATTCCTCTGAAGAATGGCTGTGAATATTCAGATAGAGAGGGAATAAGTTTACCTATATTTCATTTCAGCTGCAACATCCGTTCCCAGCAAAGTGCGACTGAGTGCCTCTTGACCGTGTCTATCAGTAAGATTAGTAAAACTTTTCTGAGTGATACTGCAGAACTGGAGAGGGGAGAAACTCATTATGTGCCTGAATTTTGGAGGTATTGAACAGTCATGTATCACACTGACTTCAGCTGGAGCTGAGGGTATTCAAGGCTTCTAGGAGTAATAGCAAGGCCTTGACTGCAGTGGCATTTTCCAGTCAAGTGAAGGCTCATTCTCCAAAGCTATTACTTTCAGGTTGGAATATTCCCCGAAAGTTTAATCAATCTTTATGGAATTACATTTTTATTAGTCACAAAATGCATTTGCTTACATTGATTATTTTCCTCCAAAAAGCAATTAAGTGATTGCATGAAACACAGAAAAGTAACAAAATTAAATTCAAAGGTTTAAGGAATAGTCATTTGAATTATAAAGTTAATCATATTGTAAACAAAATCCAGCTGACTCAGAAATCCCTTACTAGAGCTTTTACAAACTTTTAGTACTTATGTTCCTGCTTCTCACACAGGAATGGGAACACTCTGCGTCTCCAGGTATTACCCATACAAAATTCGGTCTATCTTAGAAGTAGTTCATTTCTGTTAGTCTACTGAGAAGTCAGTATTTGCTGAAGATTGCTTAAGGTGAAGAAAGACATAGCATGATAAACGTATTAGTAATCTGTAAGTGGCATTGCTAGGAAAGATTTGAGGTAAATATTGAAAAAAGGAAACTTCCTATGACAAAAAAAATAGGCCCCCCTGAGGGTTTTTTTTTTTTTGGGGGGGGGGGGGGAGGCGATTTGAGTTCTCTATGAGGAATTTTGATTTTCAGTGAAAAAGTAACCTGTTGATACTTTAAAGAAAACAAAATATAGTAAAAAAATATTTTTTGAACAAAGCCAACTATACCTGTGTCTTTTAAAATATATCTTATATATATTTTGGTGTCTACATCAGGCCTGAATTGAAAAGCTGCATACAGTTTTTTTTTCACTGCTAGCAGTGAATGTAATAATCAGCAGTGTTCAAATTACTGTCTATAGACACCAAGGAGTTTTCTCAGCCTGTCCTGGTTGTCAGCAGAGAAAAATGTTAATTAACAAGCTAGCCAGGGATGGGACCAGAGGTGAAAGAAGCGGCTCATGAGAAAGGCAATTATGCAAAGTGCACTGTGAGATGGAGTTTCTCGAATCAGCTAAGCCTCTGGGAAATTAAATGATGATGGCACTTCACGAAGTGCCTCTATTTTGGCTGTTCTTTTCACTTTTATAGCACGTGGGAGCCCTTCTCCTAGATCCCAGGACTCTGATGCACTAGGTGCTCTACAAGCCCAGAAGAGAGATAGCCTCACTCCCAGGAAGTCTGTAGTGTGATAAAGCAACCTGGTGCATCAGGGCATATTAGCTTAGGTTTAGCACCAGGCACGGTTGTGAAACAGATTTCTGGCCTAAAGCATCAGAGAAGCAGACTCAGGATTGCTTAAACCCAACATGCTGCAAGTATAGGAAAACAGATGAATAGAAGACACAAGAGAATACAGGGAAGTGATGAGACAACTCTGGTCACCTTGATAGACAGTTATCTCAGTGCACAGACAGCCTAAGTACTTCCAGATTTTATTATTTGGGCTATGAGTACAAGTTTTACATAGATTAAGCCCAATTACTAAATAGCAATAGCAGAACATCAAAACACAGGCGTATTCCTAATGACCTTCCTATATAAAGTTTTGGCACTGGTTATTTTGCTTGCACATGATGTGCTTAGTTTTAATGACTAGTAAACAAAGAAATGTAAACTCTTAAAAATACAAGAACTAAGTGTGTTATTTCACTGATTTGTAGTTTGGTTTGTTTTCATTTTTCCTTTAGCAGGTTATAAAACATGAATAGAGGTAGGTACATGTATAAGCATTTCTGAAGAGTAGAAGTCTTACAGCTCATGTCTTTGCTATCAATAGCAATGCATGAACAGTAGCTAGGAGCTGGTAGGGGTAGAAACACACTGCTTAGGTAAACAATTTTTAAAATATCTGTTGGCAGTTTTTTTTTTTTTTTTAGCTGAAGATTAGTTGCTGATGTGTTTAATGTAACAGCAACCTTCACACTAACAGCATCTTCTCCTACACTAACTGCAGTGCTCTGAATGCCATAGATATGCAGAGCAGAATTCTGTAAAAATATAGAACAGACTGAAATTTAATACAGCTCTGCATGGCATGATATCTTATTAAAAAGAGGATATTTATTTAACATCCTGTCAAGCAAACTAATAGTTTTATTCTTTTCTGTATGCATACTGCTTCTTTTGCCATAAGAGTTATGCATGAAGATAAAGCCTGAAACTATCACTTCAGTCAATGGAAATGTCTTTATTGACTTGAAAGAGTACGATATGTTCCTTAGCAGTATAGCAGTCTTGTAATTTTATCTGGGCTAGCTACTTGCATCCAATTTTACTGTCAGTCCTGCTACACTGTTTCTGAAAAATCTGAATTTGTATTTACTGAAGCTTTTTTAAATTACTTTTCTGTAATTTGTATTTACTCAGCTTTTCTGAGTTAAATAACCAGCACTCTTGTTAGCCTTTTGAGGTACAGAAAAGGTGGGATTCTTTTCTGTAACTACACCTGTTTGTTTTCTCAGAATTTCTGTCTCCTGTTATCTGCTGATATACTGACTAAGCTGCCGGCCAGTCACACCAATTGAAACGAATGACATACCTTCCTGTAACTTCTGTGATTCTGTAAGAGAAAAGAACCAGCAACTGAAGAACTGAAGTGGGACAGAATTTTATGCGGTATAATCTTATAGGCTATAAATTTATGTCTCAGTTACCTAATTCAAGTGCCTAAAACAGGAGAAAAGCTGTCTTTGTTAGACGCTTGCCTCCACACTCTTAGCTCATCAGTGCATTGCTGCCTCATCTTGCTGCAAAAGGAACAGTTTTGTTTTAGTTCTCAAATGTTATTCAGTTGAGTCTGAACAAAGCTGATTCCTAGACACAATGCCAGTGGACAATGCTGAGTTCCAGACAGATGATATTCTAGTTATTTTGAAGTTAAAACCAGATTTGTTTGTGGGGTTTTTTTAAAGTAAGTTTCTCAAGTTTATTTGGCAAAAACAGTGAAAAGTAGGGCACAGTTCATCACAGGTCACTAAATCACGGATTACTTATAATTCTAAAGTATTTTAATGAAGATTAAAAACAACGTCTGGAAAAGTGAAGGGTGGAACACCTCAGAAATGTTTTGATAGTAATCCTTTTTCCAACGTGCAAGAACATTTCAGCATGGAGCAGATACCTGATGACACTGTAACTGCCCCACATGAGCACAGAGATTTAATGTTATTATATTAACTTACTTTCTATGAAGTCTGAGAATTCAAAACATACCTAAAAAGAGGTTTATATTTCCTTATTCTCGGTTGTAAATAGCTTCAGGGGTGTCTATGCATATTTGGCTGTGTTACTTTTAACATTCCAAAGTTATACTGAAAGTAGTTGTGCTTCCTTCCAACCTAAAAATAAAGTTGCTGAATCGGCAGCAATTAGAGAAATGATGTGAGAACAGAGGGAGGTAAAAAGATCAAACTCATAAAAAAAAAAACCTTGGTAAGAAAGACTGAGAAATGGTGTGTGAACTGGATTAATACAGATATTCAAAATTCGTAATCACGTGGCATTGAGAAGATTTCAGGCTTATTAGTGGTTAAGAAATATACATATAAGAGTCCAATTAATGATTAAATTTCGTTTTACTGGCAGTTCATTAAAGACACCAGATGGCCAGTGAGTTCTGGTGAGAGAACTGTAATTTTCAAACACATTTTGACTTTGTTTGCTTGTTTTTAATGAGCAGGTGGACGCATACCATAAAGGGTAACCTTTTAACAAAGTCTCCTTCCATTGTTTAAAAACATCGAGATCAATTGATGAACCAGACAGGTGCACTTTTGTTTGGGTGTTTGATATCACACTCAAGAATACAGCATGTTTAAACTATTCCCTGAATCCCCTCTGGATTTCAAGCATGGAATCACTTCTAAGTGACTCAAGGCTGTGGCATTACTAAGCAACGTTGCATGTTTTAAATGACCACGTACAAATTCTAGCCTTTGAGAGCACGCGTAGAATACGGCTCAAGGAGAAAAGACAGCGCAGAAAGAACCGTGCCTCGACTATACCACCCAAGGAGACCCTCCGGTGTGCTCTTTGCAACTGGTCTTGCCTATCCCGCATTGGCCTTTTCAGCCATCAACGCGCTTGCAATAAGCATGGGCAAAGCCCTTCCCAAATCTTCGTCCGCGAAGCCAAGCCATGATGATGATGATATTCTGATTCTCTAAGTGATGTGTTGCATAATCATACTCTTGGAAAGGGCAGCAAGAGACTCATTTAGTGCATCTTCCTGCCTTGAGGCATTCCTGACAGGGGTTTGTTTCAGCTGTCGTGGGAAACCTTGGTTGGATGATAACCCATAACCTTCCTGCTGATCTCTGAGTTCTCTGTTTACGGAAAGTTTTTTTCTTATTTGTAATCCAAATCTTCTCTGTCACGCTTTACACCCATTACTACTTCTCCCGTTCAGGGTGCATACAGAGAGTGTTCTGTTCCTAACTGCTCCCTGTTATGTACTGAAAGGTTAATATATCTGCCTCAGCCTCCTTTTCTTTAGCCATTGCATCTTTCCTCATGATTTTTAGACCTGTGATTGCTCTCAGTGATCTCTTCTGAACCCTGCCACAGTTTGACCTTGGGTTTTTTTTTTTTTTAAGGGTGAAGTTGTCTAAACCAGACACAGTATTACAGTTGAGGCCTGAGTAGTGACAAGATTTGTTCCAAGTCCCTTTTGCAGCGGCGTGACACGGATGATTAATGCCTGCTTTGAAATCCACAATGACTCCTGATCCTCCTCTGCAGAAGCGCTACCACCCGTTTCTTATTTATGTAACTCTACCTATTGAAGAGAAACATTGACCTCTTGTCCCTATTAAGCAGCACCATCTTTTGCAGATCATATCTCCTATTTGTACAAGCCTGTCCTTCACTGTGTGGGCTGTCCTAACCAGCTTGGAGTTATCAGCAAATTTCCATCCTTCTACTTTTTTAGTTTTCTCTCTCCTACAATTTCTGCAAGGAACTGTTGAAAATTAACCTTCAAGAGCAAATTTTCCAACCAGTTTGTGAAAACTCTACTGTGTTTTCATCTAGACCTTTGTTTTACAATGATGTGTGAAATAATGACAACATCCTTATTCGAGTTGGGATATTGAATGTGTCCTCTGTCCTCCTTGCTTGTGCCCCATAACCTGTGCATTTGGTCCTCGTTACTCTACTGGAGAAGGTTTGATGTTACTTTTTTTTTAGAAAAACAAGTCCTGGCTCTGCAACCCCTGTTTTCTTCTAAGTCCTTTTAAAAATGAGTTGGTTCAAGTAGTTTTCTGAGACCTGAAGCCCCATGGATCTTATGATTTTGGGGTCCTCCATATTCTCTTTCAAAGACAAGCATTACATTTGTCTTTTCCCTGTCTTTTACTCTGATATTTATAGACTTAACTCTTATTGCCTGTGAGTTCAAATGGCCAAGTTGCATACCTCTAAAGTGCATGATTAAAATACCTGAATGCATGAATGCAGCTATAAAGTTAATTAACATTTGGCTTTACTCTTAGAGAAAAAGAGTTCTTAAAAGTAAGATAAAGCTTACTAGATGTGTATGAAAACACTTGAACATACCTTGAATAATATTTTGAATTAGTATTTTGAATTCATTTAAGTTGTCCTAAGTTGGGAATTTCAAAATGCTTTAGACAAAACATTATTGATTCTATTGAGAGTTTGTTGGTTCGTTTTGTTTTGTTTTGTTTTCCAAAACAAGCCAATGGTAATTGTTTCACAGTATAGACCTGGATAATGTAGCTGCAAATGCCTACTGATGATGAGAATGTGTCAGTGTGTTGAATTACAGTTGATGTTAATATAAACGCGTATCTGGGTGGCCTGTAAAAACAAAGTGGCCTAAAATATAAATTAAACATAGTATGAAGAATGGATGAAATAAGGCTTGCAGATGAAAACCAAAATGCTGACAGCAAAGAGATGGGAAGGAATTTCACAGCACTGGATGAGCATGTGATAAAGTGACACTAGAAAGTCAAAGCTGATAGACACAAGGCGATGTCTCTGAGAGACAAACAATCCTCATTTTACAGGCGTGGTGATGATCTCTGAACTAGCTGTCACCACTTTGGAAAGAGATCTTGAAGATCTGATGTATCTGCAAGAACTGCAGCTTAATGTTTAGCAGCAGGTGAAGAAAACAGTGTCAGGAATTGTTACAAAAGGAACTGAAGGAAAGAAAAAGGAAATATGGTGTCATTAGTGGCCAAATCTGTATTCCAAACCACAGATGCTGTCTGTAGTAGTAGTTTGTCTAAAATAAAAAGTGTATAGGAGAACCAGGAAAGGTACCGAGGAGGCAAGAAAGCTGATCAATGGTATGAAATAGCTTTCAAATGAGAAAATAACTGGTTACATCTTCCTCAAAGAGTACTGATGGAGACATGGCAGGTAGAGCAGAGAAGACAAGTAAGCTAGGAGGATTCATGATCCTTTCTTTTTGTAAAAGAGTTAAAAGTTATTGAAGGGTATGATCAGGTCTTAGTTTCACAACAGTCAGAAGGTCGTAACTTCTCACACCATGCATAGGTTCAGCCAGGGGTGGTTTACCACACTAAAAATTAGATGTCAGAAGCTTTCGGAACTCTAAAAAGCAAATAAACAAACTCATGGGAAATGTCAGCCCAGGAATGTTATTTTGTACGATGTATCTCTTCTCACTCAGGAATTCCTTGATCCATAGGTCATTGTGAACTTGCAGAAAGTACAAAGGAGTTACCATAGTCTATTTACACCCTTTCTATACCCTTTCCTGGGTAGCGTTGTTGACTTGTGAAAGGGCCCTGGGGATCAGGCATGGCTGCATGAAGTTTTTCTTGGGTGATGTTTGTCAGTGTTAGGCTATTGCCCTTTGCACGACCAAAGTGAAAAAGATATTAAGTTTGAAACATAAACAAAAGCTATGGGCTAAAATTGATCTTGCTTTGATGGTAGACAAGTACTTTGATTTTAGTAGTGGAAGAATTGTATCTTGTCCTTGATCTGTGCTGAAAGGCTTATGCAACTTTTGTGATAATTTCAGAAGAGCTGTGCAAAGATGAAATCTGCAAAATAGCAAGTGTTGAGCTGAGCCTGCTTGCTGTTCTAAGAGATTTCTTGTAAGAAATGCTTTGTAATTCCTAAAGCTGGCTTGGAAACCAAAAATGCAGCTACCTTTTCTCTTTCACATTGCTAGGACAATGCTGGGACTGTATCTTTATTCTCAGTTCTGTTCCAATATATGAATTAACCAATAGCACACCCTGAGTAATTTCATAACCATTTCTGTCTATGATAATGATTTTCTTAGTGCTTTTTCATCGTTTTGATCTTTGCTTCAACATTTTGAAAATAACACAGTATGCGTTTGGCTTTACAAATGATATCTTTAAATCATTCTTATCTTAAGAAATGTCTTTAAAGAAATGTGGATGTCTCTGAAAGGATGATAGAGCCGTACAGGGATACCACATTCTCCAGTGACCAACATTGTACTCAGTCTATAATCAGTAAATATTTTTTTTCTGGCAAATTCATCTTGCTAAATTTCAGTAAAAATATAAGAGAGGTCTGTTGTCAAGGGTTAGGGCCAGGCCAGCCACTAGATGAATGAGAGATGATCGCCATTAATCCCTCTCCCTTCCCAAAGGAGAAGAGAAAGGGAATAAGGGAGAGAGATTTATGGACGGGAAAAGTAAAACTGCTTTAATGGAAATAATAACAATAAAATGAAATAAATACTAATATATACAAAACCAATACTGAACCCAACTGCCCTGATGCCATTTACATCACTGTCACCACTGATGCAGGGGCAGGCACTGCGGAATCTCCAGACTGGACTCAGCAGCAGATGGGAACTGGAATCAGGAGCTGGATTCTGGAACTGGATTCAGGAATGCAAAGATTGGGATTGAAGGCAGAACAGAGTCCTATTCAGAAGTCGGCTGTTGAAGAAGAGAGCTTGACCCTTGTAATCTCCCAGCTTTATAGTGACTATGACATGTATGGGATGGAACACCTTATTGGTCAGTTTAGGTTCACCAGTCCTGTCCGCTCCTCCACGCAGGTGCAGCCTCTCACTTACTGCACCCCCAACGTGGTGCAAGATCTAGCTGTAATCTTGGTCTGCACAGTAGCAAGTATAATCCAGAACCTTTCTGCTCACCAACCCCTGGCAGTAACTGTAAACATCAAGCGTTATCACTTCTAGAAGCAGACACTGTCTGCAAAAGTATGCCGTTAACTTCAGAAAGTGCCGTCACTTAGCAGAGACTGAGCTGAAGAATGAAATCACTGAACAGATTTAATTAGTTCTATTCTAACTCAAACTGGGACATCAGCTGGGGAAGCTCCTGACAATGGCCATGTCTATTTAATATATTTCTACCTTTCCCTCCTTCTCTGCCAGTGATTAAAATATCTAACAGGAATGAAATCTTCTTCAGCTCTTTATTAATTTGGTTTTGGAACAACCCTGGTGGGGAGAAACCCTCTTTTAATATTAATTTTCTGCAAAGGATGAATAATATTGAACATATACAGCCTAATCATCTTAGCTGGTGTATTGTGTACTACTTGCTTTCAGTTAAAATTCCAGAATGGATCAGAGTACTTCCTTAAATATAGTGTGTTTTGCAATATTATGGGGATTATTTCTTCATATTGTAAGACAACCCCAGTGGTAATGTTCATCAAGCATTCTCCCTAATCCACTCTTTACCTGGGAAGAGCACATTGGGTAAAAAAACCTCAACCCTACACAGCTTAAACACAGATATACTTGTTCATCATTTCATGAACTGTTATTACACAATGTCAGTATTAAGTCTATACTTGTGGAGTTACTTTCTTGTAAGTCACCAAGCTGTCTTCAGTCACCAGTTTTTGTAGTTTCCTTGGGCTACAAAGTGGAATCTGACCTAGGGGGAATTACTAATTTCATCCAGGGTGTTCTGCAGTCTGTTGCAGGCAATTGAATGTCTGTGATTCTAAATGTAGTTTTTCAAATCACTTATGAACTGGGAATTAAATCACTTCTTGTGTGTGCTTATTCATAGGAAAACCTGCAGAATCCTCATGCCTTTCAATTAATCAGTAACAACTTTTACTTTAGGAAATGAATTTTAGATACGAGCACTTGCTAGAAAAGTGATAGAGGAATAAAGTGTAACAGGAAAATCTTTCTCAAGGTGGTTGCTATTGAAATAGATTATTGAAAAACAAAGGGAAGGAACTTGATTGTCTTAGACTTTCAAATTAAGTGTCTCAGCGGGGCTTCAAATGTCTAAGTTCTCAAAGAGATCAGTTTTCAGTTTTGTAAAAACAGGAAGTTTTGGAGCTAGTTTATATTTATTAGATATATTAAAGTTAATCTGTGTTCAGTTCTTTAAAATGTTGGCAAGTAATAGTGAAACATCAGTATGGATTTTTACATTCAAACTAAAAAGGTTCTTGTTCTTGCATTTCTAAAGATATTAAACTGTTTTAGATACTAGAATGGGAAGGATGGTAATCCTAAATTATTTTAAATTCATTTAAATCTAGTTCTGGTATTATTTGTTTGAGCAATAGGAAGCCAGTTATTTTTACAGCAAATGTCAATCCCTTCACGTAATTCCTAGTTAAAATCAGGTAGGATGAAAATGACCAGCTCACACGTGCATTTTACAAGTGTGCTGGTCCAGACACTCACCGAACCATACTGTGTTTGTGGGATCAATCTAGGGTAAAAATTCTTGGTATGAATTAGGCAGATCCTAAGATCTCCCACTTTGGTAAGCATGTTAAGTGCTTTTCCCTTAAGGGAACAAGTACTGCTTATTTCCCATGAAAAGTCTTGAAGGGTGTTTGCATTTGCTTTGGTGTTCAGTGATGGAAAAATCTTGAACTTTTTAATGGGCTAGGAAAATGTTTTCTAGAGAGTCTACCAGTAGCTACACATACAACAAGCACAAAAGCAAAGACCCAGATCACTAAGTGGAGAAAGTCTGGAGCTGAATCTGGATTTGAGTGTTGTAACTTGTGAAAATAATAGGCTGTATTAGGAAGAGGACTATTCATGGAGGAAAAGAGAGGTATGTGAGTATCTTTAGCATTCACATTTTGGCACTGTTATTTTGTAAAGATCAGAACACCAAGACTTAATTACTTACAGTAAAAACAGTAAAAACTGTCAATCATCATAATTCAGTAAGCTGAGATGATGACTGAAAAAAAATCCTGCTCCTCTTTCAGTTGCATGTGATTAGAGTGAAGAGCTGCTATGACCTGAAAACCCATGGAACAGACATTTCTGTAAAGTAGCTCAAAAGTAAAGTAAATCCAATAATAGCACAGTATCTGTTGTCTAGTCAATTGAACAAAAACTTAAAGATATATTTTAACTTACCTATTTATTGTAGAAATGTTGACTGATCACTTGCTATTAGATTTTTTCTATTGTTGAGGACTGATTTCATTGATTAAGGGTAACATAGGAACTAGAGAGGCTTTAAAAGATGCCAACAATTTCTATTTTATGTAAATAAAACATACATATATATATACATAGCGTGATCAGTTCAATATTGCCTTTTCAGCAAATACCTATATTGGGTTTAGGGAAAAAATTAGGACTGGGATAATGCTCAGTTAACTTCCTGTAATTGTCATGATTTTTCACAAACAATAAACAGTTAGTTTCTAATCACATGATATATCTATTAGTACTCTTGAGTCTTCCTTATATGGCACTCTCGTTTTGAACATCTTACCTGAGTGTTCTCTGACCTGTTGCTCTCTTACTGCTGGCTGCCTCCCTTTGTCCTGAAACCATGCTGATACCTGCAGAGATCTGAGAACAGGGTTTGACTGAGACTGAAAAAAATGCTGAATACTTTGGTTGTTCCCATCCATCTGTCATTAGGTTGTCTCCCCCATTCCTGACACTCCCATCTGGGGAGTATTCCGACGGGTGGATGCAGCAAACCTCCTTGGCTGGAAAATAGGTGCATCTTCCCCACAAATGCTGTAGTTGGCCACCACTGACTCTGCCTGGCCTCTTCATAGTGCTGGTCCCAGTCTGAAGACATTGGCCATGCTGCCTGGTGTCTCCCCTCTCTTCCCCCTTGTTTAGCCGAGCCCTGAATCTAGGTGATAGCTGCCGGTGGAGCTGGAGTGACAAACTACAGCCTGCTGGGAGTTCATGTCCTCTTTCTTCCTGCTCTTGGCTGCACCATCCTTCTCTCCCTTGCCTTGCCAATATGCACATTTTTCAACACGATAGTTCAAGGTTTTTTCACATCATGCTCAGCATGCAGCTTTCTCATCTAAAGGTCAAAAGGAATAGCAAAAAGGGCCTTATTTAAAAGGGATAAAAGGGAATGAAGGTATGGTATCCTCCAGTGAGGTCCCTGCATGACACTTCCAGTATCTGGAACCGCTGTGTATCTGATATCTCCACTACCCAAAGTATACAGACTAGATACATTAATTTCTACCCCTGCCTTGCCAAGGCAACTTTGTGCCTTCTCTCCTCTGAGACTGTTCCATTTCACACTTCACTAGATCCAAAGTTTATGACCTGACTAAAACCATGCTGAGAACTGATCTTCTCAACCTTAAACCATTGCTGGGATGTCTGGATGTCCTTCTCAGGGACTATGAAGAGGACTGGTGTGTCAGCTTCACAGTCAAGAGAGTAAAGGTTAAGAAGTAGATGACTTTGTTGATATTTAACATGTGTGCCACTGGACCTGACTTTTTTTTTTTTCAAAATTAGTATGCGTTTCTGGTATCACGTAAATATTTAAGTGCATACAAGGAGGCAAAAGCCCTGCCTTGAAAATTCGTATGCTAACAATTACAAACCACAAGGAAGAGAAATTCTTATAATGATTTTTCAATTATTTTTCCAGTTTATTAAACTGGATGGTAGCTTGAAGTATTTAATTTTCAGAAAACTAAAATAATAATTATGTGCTTATCACTAACAGTAGTGGAACCATATAAAGCTAAGAAGGTATATTTAGCATGGTTTCGAATTACTCAGAAAATGTCTAATTCATTGGGATTTTTGCAGGAACTTTACTATGAAGATCTGTTTTAAATGAAGAGAATATAGTGAAAGATTAGTCTATACTTCAGGTATTCCATAATTTTCTGAAGGTATGCACTGAGAAATCATTTAACTTGTGCAGAAATCCTTTAGTCAGAATATGCTACTACTGTATCATTTGTCAGACCCTAAATCCTGTGTAGGCTGAGAGGCTGGTATTAAGAAACTGTTTCAAATTGTTTTCAGATGGGAATGTTAATTGAGAACATTCACATGCTAAGATGCAAGATAAGCTTTGCTATTTTCTTGCCTTTCACAGTTCTTGTGGGATAAGGTGTATTGATTGCTGTGATTTTTTTTACTGGTAATCTGAGAATTTTGATAGTAACCTTCAGTATTTGCATTTCCCGCCCCCCAAACAGGGCTAACAGTTTTAGTTCCCTTTTCTGGTATGTCTTTTAAAAATATTGTAGGAATATATCCAGAAGAGCTGAGCGGCTTCTAATGCCCACTCAGAGTCGAATTTTCCTGATATGCAGAATCTTTCTTGTCCTTTCCTAACCAGGTTTTACCTCCTTTATTTTGGGCTGGAACTGCAAATGCAGCTTCCCACTTCGTTTTTCCCTTCCACTTTGAGGAAATCACAGGACTAGCCTTAGCATTACAGCATTACATTACAGCTTGTTGGCTTTGTGCTATAACTGAGTTGAACGAAAAACTGAGTAAGGAAAAGCTATTCACTCTTTCTTTATAATACAATTGCAAAGAGATATCAAATGAAATTAGCAAGTAGTTATGGAAGAACAAAAGGAAGGGCTTTTTCAAAGAACTGTTTCATTAATCCCTTTTATTTTCTATTTGTGGATGAGGAAGTCTCAGGCAGGTTAAGAAGCAAAGAGTCCAGCTCATGCAAAGCCTAAAACATGTTGTGATTCCCTCAGTCACGGAGCGCTGGAAGCTGGGCGGTGGTGGTGGTGGGGGGTGGGGCAGGTTGCGCACCATGCCGATGTCACTCTGTGTCTTGTATTCTTGGCCTCTGATATTGGACATTGTGGGAGATAGGATACTGAAACAGGTATTCCTAGGCTCTAATGCTACAGAGCTGTCTTGTGCTGTCTCCAGAGTAAAAAGAGAAAACAAGTAAGACTTGCATGGGTTGAGGAATTAAGGTGCGATGCTAGGGATTCCAAGTATTTTGGCATTTTAGATTTTTTTTCCTTTGAAACTGCAAAACACAGGAAGAAATGAGACAGTGCTTAGTATTGCTTACTTCTTCAGATAAGCATAGTGTCAGGGTTAGGGCTGGTCTGGCCACTTGATGAATGACAGATGCTCTCTATTAACTCCTCTCCCTTCCCAAATGGGAAGAGAAAGGGAATAAGGGAGAGAGACTTACGTAGTGGAAAAGTAAAACTGCTTTAATGAAAACAATAACAACATAAAATGAAATAAATACTAATATATACAAAACCAATACTGAACCCAACTCCCCTGATGTCATTTCCATCACCACTGATGCTGTGGGCAGGCATTGGGGAAGTCCCAGACAAGGCTCAGTGGCAGGCAGGAGCCAGATTTAGGAGCTGGATTCTGGAACTGTGTTCAGGAATGCACAGACTAGAATCCAAGACAGAACAGATTGAGTCCTCCTTGGACTCTGGCCATTGAAGAAGAGAGCTTGACCCTTGTGATCCCTCAGCTTTATACCGAATATGATGTCTATGGGATGGAACACCTTGTTGGTCAGTTCAGGGTCACCTGTCCTGTCTGCTCCTCCCCACAGGTGCAGCCTCTCACTTACTGCACCCCACCGTGGGACACAGGATTTAGCAGTGACCTTGGTCTGCATAGGAGCAAGTACAAGCCAGAGCCTTTCTGCACACCAACCCCTGGCAGTAACTGTGAACATCAAGTGTTGTCACTTCTAGAGGCAGACACTGTCTGCAAAGATACACCGTTAACTTCAGAAAGTGCCGTCACTTAGAAAAGACTGACCTGGAAAGTGAAATCACTGAACAGAATTAATTCTCTTCTTACTCAAACCAGGATATCGTAGCCCTGCAAGTGTACCAGAATCAGAGAATGATATTAATAGGAATTACAGTACTTGCTCTTTTCAAGATTGGCAGGTAGACCTCTGGTATGAGAGGAGAAAAAGAAAACAAAAAAGACCCAGAAGCCCAAAATACCTATGAATTGGTATTAAAATGGAAAAATGTGAGTGGTGTCATGACCATTCCTAATCACATCTTTCTCCTACCTTTGTAGATGGAGTCTAGTAAGGACTGTAGAGTCCAGCTGTTCTGCAGCTGGTAGTCTTCCAGAATTCAACTTCTGTGGTAGAAATGTATGCCCCCAAATTGACCAATGCCATTCATACATGACTGTTGGCCCAGATACGTGCTTGACCATGTGAAGATTTGGATCATTTCATTATAGTGAAAAAATATATAACCAGTAGAATGGGCAACAATTTTTTTTTTTTTTAATGTTGAAATACCTGGCACCTTTTTTAGGTTTCTGACTTAGATTTCTGTGTTTAGATGCTTTTTAACATTTTAGCAAGCGAAGCTGTTAAGAAGCAATATATATCAGTTTCTACTACACTGTTTGCAGTTACCTCTGGTCCTGGGGCTTATTGTAGTTCTGTGAAACGGTGAAGAGAATAAATCAGCCTATTATTGTATACAAACTTGGGATATAGATGGCTTTGATTTGTTATAAATTGTTAGGATTTATCTGCTTGACATTGTTTTGGCTCTTTGAGAAATAGGTAAATTATGAACTTGCAGGTAAAAGCAAAGTCTTTGCATAACCATAACGTAAAATCACAATAACATTTCTAGCTAAGAAGTCTGTAGAAGTGAGAGGAGATAAGGTTGCTTGATTGATGTCTTTAGCCCAAGTAATTCTCTCTATGTAGGAAAGGAACAACTGCTACTTATATGTGTGAGATGCTATAATTCAAAGAGACAACAAAAAGTAGTTTAAAAAGTTTTAAACTTGAAAACATACAGCTCAGATTCTATTAAGAAAATTGTCAAAACAAGACAACCAATCCCAGATGAACCACACTTCATTTAATATAAAGGTATAAATCATTCTCTATGGCAGATAATATCTGGTTTTTGTTATAGTGTGATAGTGGCATCACAGTTCTCTAAGATTTTCTGTTTGTAACAAGTGCATTGTGTTTTGCTTCTTGATTTCTGGTCTGTGCTGGAGCCAATGACTGTTCCTTTTCAGATTCATGACATTCAGAGATATGCTTTTTCATATTTATCCATGTGTGAAAATACTGGTCTATGGCTGTTTTCTCCCAAAACACTTACTGGCAGTATTCTTACCTTAATGATCAAATATTGCACTATTTTTGTGTTCTTGCAACTTCTGCTTCCTACAAGAGCTCAAGTTTTGATGTCAATGGGATGGAACTTAGTTGAGAGCTTCTAATATTCGTTGTGAATATACGGGGCTGAACAGGCAGTCTTCCACAACTTCTATTTTTTGATGTGTGAAACTCCTGTCAACAATGAAACACATTCTCTTAAAAGAAACCATTTTTCACAGAGGTTGGCATTGGGAGCTTTTGTGATCAATGTATAGTGCAGGTGTAAATGTTCTATTCGGTTCAGGTGCCTTATTGATACTTTCCAAATCTGCTGTTTTTCTTTAAGTGAATTAGCTAATCTACACAAATCTCTTGGTTTAGTCATGGAATAATCAGTGTCTCTAAACCAACGCAAGCGCCCCTGATTTTGGCGCAAAACGCTAGCCGTGTGTTGCAGTTATTTCCCGTTGCAGTTCTAAATGATGAACGGCAGGCCTTTTAAGAAATTCCCCTGTGGTGCAGCTAGCAGGAGATTGCGCGATTGTATGATAATCAGATCTGACCAGATGGTGATGAGGCTGGGTAGCAAATGCTTTTTAAGCTCCCCTGCTGGGCTTTCTCATTTAAAAGTGGAGAAATGCCACTTTAAGGCCTACATGATTTTAAAGACACCTTGCTATGAGGCACACAAAAGTGCCTATTTTGTCATATGCAACAGCACTTCGCGTTTTCAGGCAATGTAGAGAGGGACCGTGGATTATATAGAAAGTGTGGTGCTATGGAGAGTACCAGCCTGATGAAGAAAAGTTATTAGTTAGGGAGCACACAAAGATTAGATGTGGGAAGTAGACGGTAGTACTCCATTTATCAGTGCTTTATCTTTGTCCAGCTGCAAACTGTCACCAATAGGTGACCAAATAGGTAGCAAAATATCATAGCTGAAGGAAGGACACTTAAGGTGGGGTTCAGCTCACAAATGGAAGGTCTACACTGAGGTGCTCCATGGAGGTATTTACAAGTGAGCCAGATGTCTCTGCTTCTGCTGGCGTGACCGGAGGTGAAATCAGTACGATCAGTGAAGATGAGAGAGCTCTTAATCTCATGGGCTATGTGTAGCTGTATTGACTAGACCTCCACCAGCAGTGATAGGACTTTAAATACCAGGCACACATTGCAAATACCTTCTTCTGGACACCTAAGAGTGGATTGTTAATCACTGAACTGCCTCTCACTCCTCATTCCCGCTCAGTCTGTGCAGGGACAATTCTGATAATTTTGGGAACTGGGCAGATCTCGTACAAAAGCTTGCAAGCCAGGGCTGGCTCTGAACTGAGACTCCAAAGTTTGTCATCTCGTCTCCTTGATGATGGCTGTTTCTGTCTCCTGTACTCAGATTCTTTTGAGTTAATCAGCTGGTTGAAATGCTACTGTTTGTAGAAAGCTTCAGTACATCTCCTACTGCATACGAGTTACATTCAGTAATGGCTCCTTGTGAGCCTTTTTCAATCCATCCACAAAACTGAAGGCTTTAAAAATCAATAAAAATCTGCTTGCCTTGAATTAGCACCAGTTTACCTTTATCTAGAACACAAGGGTTACCTCTGAAACATTTTTAAACTGTTTGACTAATTTAGGTATTTTCATTGACGCAATCCAATCTGTACAGAAGAAACCAAGGTAATAGAGAACAAGAAATTAGCTTGTGTGGAAATATGTTATATTTGGCAGTGAGCTGGGTAGAAGAGGATTCCACATGATCAAATAACTAGCAAATCTCTATGTAGGACGTCTCATTTAATCTATAAATAAGAGTAAAAGAAAATGTGAATTTTAGGTGATTTTTTACTTCATGCATCATACATGTAATGTACTTCATTACAAAGATTTCATATCACAGATTATTTTCATTCACTGGTTTGTTTGTTCTCTTCTAGCGTCTAACGCTTAAGGTCTAATTGTTAAGAGCTGGAGTGGCAGGTCTGACACTGGTGGCTTGACTTTGAGGATTGTGTCCCCTTTAAGTTGATGGATATAAAGGCACTCACATCTCTGAAAAACAAGCCTTTTCAGAAATGTCGTCACCTAGAGCATGAAATTTTGCCCACAGTCTTTATGTACCTTACCCTGTTAATTTTTTTTCCCATAACTACGACACTTTTACATCTGGTCTTGCTATTTCAGGTTATTTTGTAGCCTGATGCTGGCAGGATGCTACCTTTTAAGCTTATGGCCTTATATGGGCAGCAACTAATATCCCAAAGGAGATTTTGCTTCTTCATTTAGCAAATGAGTTTTGACACAAGATTTTTCATCTTATTTTTCAAAGGGAAGAAGCTCATATCCTGTGCTTGCAAGAAATACTATTCCTTGTGGTTGAAATATATTGTGTTTAGTGCAAAAGGTCTTTCTCTCCCTCCATCTAGTGATGGCAGGCTGAAGCCTGAAGTCCCATGAACGTACTTTGTGCTAGTTCTGTGTCTCCTGGTGGTACCATTGCTGTGATGTGCTGTCTCCAGACACCCTGTCTGCTGTCACTGCATTTCTTCCATGGGAAGAAATTTTTTCTTTACTTTTTTTTTTTCTTTACTTTCTTAGATTTTATTCAATACTCTTGATTTAGCTGTATATCACACATTTTGCTGCCTCCATGCATTCCTTCAGTGTGTTTGAGCTAAACATTTTATCTTAAGCCAAGGATAAATCCCCTCTAATTCTCTGAGCTCCTTTTAAAAAAAGGATTCTACTGTTCCCCAGACCAAACCAAAGATTAGTGATTAAACAGAGGAATAACTGAATTTTGAACATTCCTGTTACTTAAGTTGCGTTCACGTTAAAGCTCTAGTACCTATTGTTCAGGGTCTGCTCAGCACAGTATGTAGTAAGAGACGCTGCTAGCAGAGGCTACCTGTTGAGCTAATGTTGGTTTTTTTTAAAAAACCAAATGCTTTCTGCAGTAGTAAGATCTGAGGAAATGACAAAGGAAGTGCTCAAAAAAAAGCTAAAAATAACTTGAAGGTACAACGCTTCCTCTAAGATTGTGACTCTCCTATACAAAAACTGTGCTTCCTATAGTAACCCCTGACCCAACACCCTAAATATTAAATGGATTGCCTGTATTTTCAAAAATGGAGGAAGACTTTCTTCAGTCATGTAAGAAACTTCCCTCAATGAGATGCTCCCATGGCCACTGGCCCTTTTGTTTTGTGCTCCTCATGAGATTACTGGCAGAGGAGAGAAGCAGTAGCTGTGGGACAGCACAGCTGAGTTATTGGCTTTGGAAGGTGAGCCATTAATTTCCCAATCAGCGCATTTTTATCTGACAGCTGCCACCCAGCCCCAGAGGAAGAGAAGAAGGCCTGGCTGGGCAGCGCGTGCTGCCAAAGCTCCTGGCATCCTGCTGGGGATGGGGTGGGTGGTGAGGCTGCGCTGCCCATGGGTGCACAAGCCTGGAGCTGTGCCTTGGTCTATACATGGGTGTAAAACCCTGCCGCTTGCAGGAAAGTCAGTAAAACATGCAGTTATCTCCCAGGTGAAGGTTGTGACTGTCCTGCAAGCTGCCCCAGGGCCATTTGCAGCTGCAGCGTGCCATCAGCAGGTCAGAGGACAGGATAGAGTTTAGGAGCAACTTTGCCTGTGCTGGGGAGAGAGCAGCTGTGCTGTATCTTCCTTTTTTTCATCCAGAGAGTGACTGACTGACTGTACAAGTGGAAGGGACAGAAAGCAGTGCTGTGCTTGTGTCCTCCTTTCAGGAGCATGTGCAGGAAAGACAGATCTTAAACTTTGCAGTCTGTAGTGTGCTTACCCCGTGCAGCAAGAGGCTTATGCAGTGCTCCACGACTTTTTGAAGGCTTATCCCTCACACCCCTTGTTCCCCCTTGGGAGTCATCTTCACAACGGGACACTCACAACCTCGATTTTCCTGTCTCGCTGTCTTGTTGTGACTCTGGAGGTTCTAACATAATTTTTGTGAGATTAGAGGGTTTTTTTCGTGTGGCATGAATTTAGTTTATTATTTGCTGTAGCTGTGGCAGTCGGGCTCTGGCCGTTGTTAAGAGCAGAACCTTCAATATCCTCACAACTTATTAATCACGGATGTTTCCCTTAAAAATAACTCCTTCCCATTCAGAGTTGTCGTTCTCGTGTATTACTGACCCTACCACGGACACAGATCCCTAATTCCAGAAATCTGCTCTGGCAGTCTTGTTTTCCTCCCTTGTTTCAGTGCTGAGTAGCTGGAAACAAGGCCTGTGACCCTTCAGTTGCTTTTATTGTGGTTTGGGGCTTTTTGGGGTTTTTGTTTGGGTTTTTTTTTGTGTGGCACAGTATTGTTCCAAAAGCTTAATGTCTGCTCCCTTTTTTCACCATACTCTCATTCATGTGCTTTTACGTTTCATGTGTTGTGAAATTTGCACCAGCTAGTGCATCTTCTGAAAAGATATGTAGTGATTAGAGGACTTGCTGATCTCGTAGCCACTGAATATTTATATCCTCAGGTAGGGAAATCACACCAGACTAAAATGCTCTCCAAAGTGACATTCAGAAAACTGGCTGGATACTTCTGTATTTGTTTGTATACGTCTGTGGTGTGAAAGATTGGTGACTAAGGCTTTAAGTTACAGCAAAACCAGCTCTTAAGTATTTCAGGGAAGAATCAAGTTACCAAAACGAGAAATGCTTTTTTCTGCCAGAGAGAAGTAACAAATAAAACGGCGCTGCGCACAGTCCTGAAACTGTTCCTGATGGAAAGAAGTGGATGTCCTGACCTCTGCATCATACAGCTCTGCCATACAAAAAGAGCACTTTGAAAAATGAAAAACTGTTTGGATGGTTTGCATGAGTACGTGTAATTAAGGTGTTGAAGTACAAAAAGCTACTTAGGGGCTTATTGTCAGCTGAGAAGCAGAAAGATGTGTTAATGGGTTGTAGGTAAGTGAGTCAATGATGCATGCAGTTTTGCAAAAAACTAAAATGAGCAAAGCTGAAGAGATTAACTAGAGCATTTAGCAGCAAGTAATGCCTAGTGGAAGTTACTAGTTCAGCTGAAAGAAGTGTGCTGAACCCAGCAAGACAAGATAGATTGGTGTGGAAACCATTTTTGCAGGAAAAGAAAGCAGCCAATTGGCCTTAGTAATTGCCTCCCCAAGACAGGACTGTAAAATTGTTGCATTTTTGATATGAGATAATGTGTTTTTCTATGTGTAACTGATGAATGCCCTGCTTATCTACCATGTTGGTGGTTTTCTTTTATTAATATAATATAGTTTGTTAAGCCAGCTGATTCATGTTACATTAGCTTCTTGAGTATCACAAAGTTGAGTTTTTCCAACATAATGGATGGGATTTTTATTGTCTCATTAGCGACTCTTTCAAATTTGAACCTTGTTCCTGCCATTCAGTTCCTGTTGAAAACGTTGCAAGTGTATTAATCCTATTTTTTTTTTTTTTTTACTTTAAACTTTGGGATAAAACCATCTCTAGGTACACAAATGATTATTTTAAGTAACTCCATGCCAAGGATTCTTTTGCAGTACCACAAAAAATCTACTTCAAAAACAACAGTGAAAAGAAACGAAAGAAAAACCTGTTCCACTATTCAAATCCTCAGGTAGTTGTCAGGACTCTAGCAAAGTAGTTTACAACCCCCTGCAACACCACAGACTTGGGGAAGAGTGGCTGGCAAGCTGCCCAGTGGAAAAGGACCTGGGAGTGTTGGTCAACAGCCAGCTGAATATGAGCCAGCAGTGTGCCCAGGTGGCCAAGAAGGCCAATGGCATCCTGGCTTGTATCAGCAGTAGTGTGGCCAGCAGAAGGAGGGAAGTGATTGTCCCCCTGTGCTTGGCACTAGTGAGGCCACACCTGGAATACTGTGTGCAGTTTTGGGCCCCTCACTCCAAGAAGGAAGTTGAGGTGCTGGAGTGTGTCCAAAGAAGGGCAATGAAGCTGGTCTTACAAGACTTAACAAGGAGTGTCTGAGGGAACTGGCGTTGTTTATCCTGGAGAAAAGGAGGCTCAGGGGAGAACTTACCACACTTTACAACTACCTGAAAGGAGGTTGTAGCAAGTTGAGGGTCAGTCTCTTCTCCCAAGTAACAACGAGAGGAAATGGCCTCAAGAACACCAGGGGAGGTTTAGATGGGACATGAGGAAAAATTTCTTCACTGAAATAGTTCTGAAGCATTGGGACAGGCTGCCCAGGGAAGTGGTTGAGTTACCATCCCTGAAGGTATTTAAAGCACATGTAGATGTGGTTCTCAGTGACACGGTTTAGTGGTGACTTGGCAGTGCTGGGTTAATGGGTGAACTCAATGATCTTAACAGTCTTTCCCAACGTAAATAATTCTATGATTTTCATAATGTATCTTTAGGTCATGGGAAGCTGTTGTGGTTTGAACCCACCCAGCTGGCACTAAAGCACCCTGCAGCCACTTGCCCACTCTTACGCCTCTCCGGTGGGACAGGGAGGAGAAAAATATAACAAAAGGCTCCAGGGTCCAGACAAGGAACAGAGAGTACACACTCACCAATTATGGTCACAGGCAAAAGACAGGCTCGACTTGGGGAAAAAAAAAAATAAATTTAATTTCACAGAATCATCTGGTTGGAAGAGACCTTTAAGATCATTGGGTCCAACTGTACACCCAGCACTGCCAGGGTCTCTAAACCAAGTGTCTCAGCACCACATCTACACGTCTTTTAAACACTTCCAGGGATGGGGTCTCCACCACCTCCCTGGGCAGACTGTTCCAATGCTTCATAACCCTTTCAGTGAAGAAAGTTTTCCTAATATCCAACCTAAACCTCCCCTGGCACAACTTGAGGCCGTTTCCTCTAGTCCTGTCACTTGTTACGTGGGAGAAGAGTCCAACCCTCACCTCACTACAACCTCCTTTCAGGGAGTTGTAGAGAGCAATAGGACCCCCCCGAGTCTTCTCTTTTCCAGGCTAGGCAGCCCCAGTTCCCTCAGCTGCTCCTTGTAAGACTTGTTCTCTAAAAAAACCCCACTACCTATTCACCAATCATAATAGGATATTATCTTATTCATCATAAATACAACCAGATTTTAAATAAATACACCTTTCCCCCACCCCTCCCTTCTTTCCAAGCACAGCTCTGCTACCTCCTCCTTCCCATCGGTGCAGGGAATAGGGGTAGTGGTCAGTCCCAGTCCATTCCAAGTTTTTTCCACTGCTCCTTCCTCCTTGGGGGGAAACACCTCTCAGTTCTCCCCTGCAGCAATGTGGCATCCCTCCCGTGGGAGACAGTTCTCCATCAATTTCTTAAACTAGCATGGATCCCTTCTGTGGGCTGTGATCCTCCCAGCAATGGATGGCTCCACTATGATGTCCCCTTAGAGTCACGGTCTTTTTCAGGACCTGTCCCCTGCTCTAGCATGGGGTCCTCCACAGGCTGTAGAAGGACTCCTCCATTGTTGGATCTCTAAGGGCTGCAAGGGCTCTGCCTGTCATCTCACCATGGGCCAAAGGGGAATCGATGCCCTAGTGGCTCTCCCCCACTCCTTCCTCACTGGCCCTGTGTCCTCATGGTCGTCCTTTCTTCTGTTCCACTTTTCTCCAAAACAAAAAGAGCTCCCAAAATGAAGAAAGTTGCCCGACAGGTTTCTCCTCTTAAATATGTTATTGCAGAGGCACTGATTGTCTTGGCCTTGGCCAGAGGTGGATCTGACTTGGAGCTGGGGGAGCTTTGTGAAGCTTCTTACAGGAACCACCCCAGTAGCCTCCTCCCCCACTACCAAAACCCTGCCAGACACAAATGAAGCACAGATGCAGCCTAATGTTCCTCAGTGGAACAAATGAAGGGACTGTTTTGGAAGTGGTTAGATGCTCGGAAAGGCACTTCCTAGTCCTACAAGTAAAATTCCAGTGATTTGCAAAGCCTTCGAATAACATTCATTCAGCTCAGAGTAAGAAGCTGTGACAAAATTCAACCTTAAAGCCAACAGGGGTGCCATCGGGATCTCAAATGGTGAGGACCGTGGTTCCAGGCGAGGAATCATGTTTTGCAGCTGTTGACTGTTAAACTCATCATTGTGAAGATGGTAAAAAGTGTAATTTTGGGGCTACAGAAGTGGCTGGAAGGTGGAATGCCAAGTGCCACCCCCAGCTGAGGAATGCAGGGTGGGGGGAGGGGAGAGTGGCATAGTAAAGGCGGGGGAAAATATGGAGGACTAGTAACTCTATGTTTTATATCTATTGCCAGAAGTGAGTGGCCAAGGGGCCTTGCCTGATGGAGCTCTCTGGGAAAGCGTACCTTTCTAAGGTGAGGCTGCTGTGGGAACTGGGGGGAGGCTGTGTGTGTACAGACAAGGTTAGCACCCTGCTTTGAGCACTAGTACATCACATAAAGGTCACTGTTTAAGTCCACTTCATGGAGACTGAGGTTTCAAACACTGGTGCTTCCTCAGTTTGAAAAGGAAAGTAGAAGTGTAAAAAGTCCTTGACTGAAGCGAATCAAGCTGGGAGTCTTGGCTCCCCATAAGTCATTGCAGACTTCTATCACCTGACATGACACTAAGCAATCTGTCAGTGGAAACCCACCCGATTTTCGAAGCTTTTGGCAGTTTTCTATAACACTCAGGCCAGTGCAGGCAAGTATTTGGACTTCAGTTAACTTGCAAATTCTGATGAAGGTATGTTTAGACGATAAATCTATCCCAAGAGCTCTTGTTGTGGCTTTAGTTTCTGCATGGGTTTAAGATGCAGCCTGATAAGCAGTTCATGGCAGTAATCTTGCATGTTCTTCTTGGGAAAGTTCCATAAGACAGTACGCAAGCAGTCTTATTTTAGCAAAGTTCACTAAAATAGTAACAGATCATTAAACATAGAGCAATTTCAGTTGACTAGTCATTGAGAAAACTTCCTGTGATCAGAGTACAGCAGGCCCAACTTCACACTTACTTACTGAGGTTCTTCATGCAGGAAACAGTATTTAATGCAGTTGAGGTAACAGTCTGACTTAAATTGCTCTTATTTATTTAATGGTATCATTTGGAACTAGCTTGGACTTAGTATATTTTTCTTGAGGAAACTTTTTTTTGAGCAGAAGTTTATCTTTAATTAGTAAAGGCTCAGACAGCAGGTAATTATCTGTTGAGTCTTTTTATTCATCTTTGATAAGAGGAAAATACTTTTCTTTGGCATGTGTTAGTTGCACTGTTGCTGAAGGGCCTGGAGATGGGAAGGAAGATTTTCTTTAGTTATTTTTGAGGGGGGAAGCTGAGGGGCTAGTGGCTTGTAGGGGAAGTCAGTGGAGAATTGAAATGCAAGTTTCAGGACGTGTCTGTCACAGCACATGCAGCAACTCTTAAAAAAAGAAAGGCAGAAACTATTCTGAGGCACAGGCTGCATTTTTAGTATCCAGAATCAAGGAAAAAGAGGAAAATATTGTTTATATTGAACCATTTAAATTGGGGGTATCTAAAAAAAAAATTACTTGCTGTGGTAGACAGGGGAACCTAAAAACCTCTAAACCATCAGTTAACAATGACCAGCTGCAAAAGTACTGGTGTGCCTTTTGATGTTTCACATAGATGTTGGAGCCGGAATAATAATTATTTTTGTGCCATGACAATGATCTGAAGACTTCTAGCTTGCAGCAAGTATAATGAAAAGACAGAAAGCCACCTATTGAAAGCAAAATGCAGATGTTGCCGCTGCTCACAAGTAGTCACACTGCCTTCACTTGTTTTTGTAGTTCATTGAAAGATTTGTATTTCTCTGCTCAAATCCAAATTGTATTAACATCAGTGCTTTCTGAACTTTCAGAGTACATGAAAACAGAACTAAACCAAAAGTTAATCACCAGAACTGCAAGACCAATAAACTTAGTGCTATAATTTGAAATGTGGTACATCTTTGTGACTGCTAGAATCCAGTTTATGTGACATTAGATTGTACATTTTTCTTGAATGAAAAGCACAAAACTCTAAGGTCAGTGCCTGGAATAATATTTAGAAGTGAAATAGAATGAAACCTTGAGCTGGAAGTTAGCTTAACAGCATTGCAAACTGGTACCCTTGCATTTGACGTGATTTGATATGGACGTCCGATAGAAAAAAGATCACTATGGATAAAGAAAACAGACTTTGTTTTAGAATTAAGGTTGTGGGTACATATTTGGAAGTTTTAAGGTATACCTCTGAGTGTTTGCCTCGGTTAGCAGAGGTAGAACATATGCTAAAGATGCTAGCTGTTCCATTGTGGAGAAACATCAGCTGATCCCAGACTGATGCACAAAATTGTGTGTTTCAAAGAAGGTTGAATTACAGAAAATGTTCTGTTCAGAGGTTGAGAACATTTGTGCAAAGGACTGGAACAGTGACATTTCTGAACAACTACCTGCAGCCACAGGAATATGTTGGCCGAGAAGAGACTTTGAATTATCTCTGAAAAAGTCTGCAGGGATCAAATGTTAAGATGTGGGATATGATAGACTAATTAAAAAGTTTTGACCTGTACAGATGTGCAGAGACAGTGTGCAACAGCTAGCTTGAAAGTGTGTACAACCAAGGGCTTCATCAGGGCTGCATCTTGAGCATTACGTGACTGTGATCTTGGGGAAAGACATTTAATAAAGTCAAAGGGACACTAGAAGATCTGTGTTTTCAAACTAAGGTGCTTATTGCCATAATGCCCTGATTGTATCTAAAAACCTCAGTGGCTATGCTCTGGTCCATTTTTATATTTTTTCTTTTGTCTGCAGTACCCTATAATAAGAACATATAATATAATTATGTGTTATAGGTGAAACAAAACCATCATGACCAGGAGTTTAAATAACATTTTCTATATGCCTGAAAATTACTGTAGAAATTTCATCACTCGCCAGGTCTTTCAGGTGCATGTAAATAATGTTCTTTGTTGGTTTAGGTCAGCAAACTTTTATGAATTCAGTGTGGAGCCATTCTGAGGGGAAATTTTGACTCTTCCAATGTTGAAAATGTAGTTAAAATTATTTAGTGCACTTTGTGAAGCTACACTTCATGCATTTAAACAAACTAATCTCTTTACACCTATAGGAAAAAACAATACGAATTTGGAGACACATTAATCATTGCTGTTTGTCATGAATAATGCATTTGTTTATTTTGGCATGTTATCTGATAATATATAGTAAAGCATGTTTTACCTCTGGCATACACATTGCAGCTTTTTTGTAATGTGTTATGGGTGGAACTTACTTGGAATATTTTATTTTGCCTTTTTTTTTTTTTGAAAGTGCATTTTTAATGTGTGTGAGTGTAGACAGTACCTTCCCCTTTTCTCCAGCTTTCCCACCCACCAACAGCTGTCCCCTCCAAATATTTCAGCCAAATTTTGCAAACAGGTAGAATCCTGAAAGGTAATTAAGCTCTCAAAACTATGTGAAAATGGGTAGCCAGGGGAGGAGGAAGTCTCTAGAAGTGGCTCAGATAGCATGAGTACTAGGGTTAAAGGATTCCAGGAAATCCTGGGCGGAAAGTTCTGATGAGGGACATACAGCAGGAATGTGCACTGCTTTAGATACCAAAAGCAGTGAAGCACAACTGTATCTTCAATCCCTGGTATATCCAAGCAATGTTCCGAGCTGATGTCGCATCCTAACATGAAACTAAGATGTGGCCAATGTATGCACTAAAAGGTCAAGTTTTCAGTGCAAAACTAGGAGATTACTTGTCCTCCAGCATAGATAGCCTCTGCGATATAAAATTATGCGAGATCTAAATCCATAGGAAACTGGGCTCTTTCAATGGCAGTACTTGTGGAAGTATTTTTCCTTTTTTTCTTGTATTGCATTTTAAAAAAGACAATAACATTGAGTCCTGCTGTGCCACTAATTGAAATTAAAGTTCAATTTTCTTATGCAACATTTTTTTACATTTTACTTTACTCCTGCAGTAAATCAAAATATTCCTGTGAAAGAGGAAAAAGGATCACAATTATGCTGCTAATTTGCTGCTGTAATAAAATAGAGGTACATCAAGAAGGGAGTGGGGAGAGAAAGTGTTAGAGAAACACTGTCACACTCTTCAGGTTTCTTGCTAGGCATGATCCTCAGCTCTGAACCATCCTGGTTTATAACAGCTGAGAAGTAGGATGTTTGTGTGGTGTCAGGTAGGTCACCGAGTAATTTCCATCAAGGGGATGATTTACATGACGAACCTGAAAAGTCCAAGGTGATGAAGGTGAACTTTTCATAAAATATGCAATTAAAATACCAACAAAACCAGATCTGTCTTGTGCTTGTCAAATACTCTATTTTCATTGTATGTTTCTTGTGTTGACAATATGCCTACAGTAGAAAGCAATATTTCCTATAACTACAGGAAGAGATAAATCATAGCATGCTATTTGTCACATTAAATAAAAACTAATAACCTAATTAACTTTTCTATTCAGTGATATTGTTAATACTTGGGTGAACAAAGCACCAACAAAGAAATATTTGTCTAGTAGACTAAATGATACAACTCTATGACAAATAATTTTTTCTCACAGATAAGTACATGTTTTCTCAAAAATACCTGTATTTAAGTATTCAATTACCTATAAAGATTCTGTTGGATTTTTTTTCCCTCCCACTGTATCAGGAGGAAAACAGCTCTGCCAGATCAAAACTAAGGGACTTTATTTCGTAGATAAATGGGAAGTATATTAAAGCAGACAAATAGTAGCTCAGTTTGGTTTGAAATATTTTGGTTTGAAATATTTCAGTTTGAAATATTTAGATTTAGGTAAACCTAAAAGAAATATGTTTGTTTTTCTCCTCCTGACTGAAATAGGTAAGGAAAAAAAAAAACTTTACTGTGGAAAAAATTGATTTATTTTTTAAAATGATATTACACTTTTAAGATTTTTGACCAACTGAACTTTTCAGTTTACAATGATACTTTTAGGATGGAGTTGTGTATTGGCTCCTTTTTAATGAAGCAGTGCAATGTATTGCTTTCTGGTGACTGTTCCACAGAGGGAAAAAGTAACTTACTATTGGTTCAGATAACTGAGTTGTCTAGAAGTGAAGTAATAGACGTCGATGATTTTTGCCACAAAAGCACTGTGCTACAGCTTCTCCAACGAATATTGGGTGGGTGAGGTTTTTCACTATCAAACCTGTTTGCAATACATGGGTTTCAACAGGCCTCAGATTTGCTGACTCATGTTTTCGGAAAGTCATTCATTCCCCTAAACTAATTTCTACCAGTCCTTACAACAAATAGTTAAAATGAGCCCAGTGTCCTTGAATTAATTTTCTGACATCTGCAGAGTAATGATTTAAAGTAGAATTATAACATTCTGAGCTTCTCGGTAGTCTTTTTGACTTCAGGTACTTCCCTTAAAATTTCCAAAATCCATGCTTATGTTTTCTTCTTGTTATTGAAACAATAGAACTAATACTTTGTGGACTTCTTCAGAAATGACAGAGTTTTTTGTGCCTTGGTGGTTCTTTTTTTTTTTTTTTCCCTCTCCAGGGCATTTAGCATTTTTAAAAAAAAAAATCCAAAAATCGACTTAAGATCAATTTCAGTTGCAATAGTGAGTATTCAGCACTTCCACAAACCAGATCTCAAGTGTCTAAAAAATGAGCCTTAAAATCTAAGGAAGACAGTGGTCAACCCAATATTGTTATGATAAATGATATACTTGGCATCTGTATAGAATGGGGTTATCCCGGACAACATTTTACTCCCTTAACCCATTTTTCCTTTTCATTCAATACATCTTCTTACTCCTGCAATACATGACAAGTATCCTAGAGAAAAAGGACCATTATACAACATGAATTAGTTTTGTTGCCCACAGAGAATCCTTTGGAAAAATAGTACAAGAGTATATATTGTGGCTACTGGGGGCAAAAGAGAGAGTCTTGGCTTGACTCTGAAACTTTTTAATGGATAGTTTCTATTATATTTCCCTGGCTGTACATCTTGTAGTCTTTATGAAGTAAAACTCATATATTCTCTGGGGAAATGCATGACAGAGAAAGAGATGTGTTAGTAAGATGGAAACTACAAAAGAAGGAGCTGCTGAAGTTCACCTACACCGCCTTATTAAGACTGTGCAAATGTCCTTATTTATTTATTCGATTATTTTGGAGAGGTAGGCTTAGAATATGAGAATTTGGATGAATAAAAATTTTTGCATGAGAAGAAAAATGCATGTCCTTGATGCAAAGGACAGTTTTCCCTTCGCTGTCTTTCAAGTGCCTTCTCCACAGCAGGAAAGCTCTAATGGTTCCCAGTACAATGGCTAGAAAATGTTACTAACATGAATTGTTTTGTTCTGTGAGGAAGCTGAATGATTTTAAACTGAAATGAAAATAATAGAAGGGCTGGGACACTCTAAAATGAATGGTTACCATTAGTGAAATTATAAGTAACCAAAGCATGGGTGTCATCCACTGTCAATCAGCTTTAAATGAAGGCAGCATTATCACTGAAATCTACTGTGTGAATGGGGAGATTGTTAAAGCAGTTGGCATAAATAATTTCTAAATAAGACCTCATGCTTATCAGAAATTAATAGATTTTTTTGCAGCAGCTATATCAGTCCTAGATATTAAGAATGAAAACTCCTCCTAGAAAGCTTCTGATATTTGCCCCATCTGTATTAGAGGGGGAAAGTCCAAATCAAACAACAGTGGAAGAAATGTTTGGACTAGCACTGGTAAGGTTGAAAGTGAGACTTCAGTCCTGCAAATATGTGGGCGCATTTACCTCTAAGCTCACATGCAGTTCCATTTATTTATCTGAGCAAAGTTGTTTGCAGGTCTAAATCTGCAAATTACGGTTTGTTTCTGTGTGACCAGCTCATGAGTGTTGGTTATGTTATGAGAGTCAGGAGAGGCCAGAGAGTTTTTCCCTCATGTGAATTCCCCCTTTTTTTTTTAAATCAGATCTACTCAGCTTGTTAGTTTTAGGTGTCTGTGCAGAGGTAAGGAAATAAGGCACACAGATAAATACAGGATCTAAAACCAAAGGAGTTTTCTTATGCTCCTACCATTGCCATTTTTTCCTAAGTTATTTTTCCAAATACCATCTGGAATAAGATGCAATCTGAGCAGAAAAGTTTTTGAAGACCTCTCCATATACAGTATTAGTGCACAGTGGTATAGTCAAACCTTTGAATGGTCCATTCTCCTATGCAAAATACTTACTGACTCCCCAGATATAGCTCCAGGTATCCATTAATGTCACCTTGAAAACTTAGGTAGTCCAGTGAAAAGCGGTTATACCAAAACTGAGGAGGTACAGCAGTAAAAGTACATATGTATGCATACCTGCACGTTAGTACACATATAAAGCTAACAAATGTCTGCTTCTTTTTTTTTTTAAACTACAGCAGAGTTATTCAGAGTAGTATGTCAAACTTTTTAGAGGACCAGGAAAAAAATTTGTATCACAAAGTCTGCAGTGAGAATAGTTCTCATCCTGATATGTCGTCCCCAGAGCATACAAAGGATTCTTGTTTACTTGTTTGTTTCTAGTCTCACTGGTTTTTCTTTTTTCCTTTTATTTTTTTTAAATGGAATATGTCTGCCAGGCTCCACCTGGGGGATTGTGTTCCTGTATGTTTTCCATCCTGTCACTGAATGTCTCTTTTTCAGCAAAGTTTTACTTTTGAACTTTCTTGTCTGCTCTTTAAGAATTTAATCTTGAAGGGTGACTTGCTGTCTGTCTTTGTGTAATTTGTTTTAGACGATGGAATTCAAAATGTGTCCATGTACCTCTCAAACAACCTGGTCTTTGACACAATAAATAGTGATCATCTGTCTTCTCATAAAAATGGATTAAAAAAAATTAAAAAAGGATCGATTACTGGAAGTTTTCAAAATGCTGATCCATTACCTCATTATTATAATGGAAGTTTGAATCTTTTAAGGCTTTAGGCTGCAGATGCTTTACCACCGTATTTTTCTCCCACTGCCCAAATACTAGAGCTAAGGAGCCCTTCCTATTCAGCTGCGTGTGTGGGAGGTTTCTGGGGCCCAAAGAATTTGGAGTGGTTGTACATTTCTTGGTTATTCTAGCTCGGGCAAAAATTTTCCAGAAGAATCAACCAGATTGCTGGTAATTGACACTACTAACCACAGAGGGTAGGAGGCATGAAGACAGATGGGATTGGGCATCTGCTTGGTGGGCATGTATTTCTGCTACAGGCAGGGCAGTCAATGGCAGAAGTCTGGGTTAACAGTGAAAGACGAATGTCAAACTAAATTGTGTCTCAACAAGAATATCATTCAGTGATATGTTGACGTAAAGATGCCTCTTACAGTTATGAAGACACTGGTAAAGTTCTTCATTCCTACCCCAAAAGCAGAGTTTCTGTCTATGGTTAGATATTGATCAGTTTGATTTTCTGTAAACATGCAGCTTCTCCACAGGTACCTCAGAATTGCAACTCAACAGTTTCCTCCCCTCTCAGTGTTGTTCCTCTCACTTCAGAAATAAAAATGCTTTCTGTACATGCTTCTTCCCTTAAAGAGTGATGAAGAGGTAGGTTCTAAAAGGACTCTTTCCTGGTGATCCCAACCATTTTACCTTTTCTGATACCTGCAGCTTGTTATGAGGCTTTATATTAATTGTTCACACAGGTGCCTAGTCTAGCACGCCAGGGTCACCTCCACAGGGGATTGATAGCTGTGACACAGGTGTGTGAGATATCCACAGCTGTGGAGATCAGTTGGAATGCACTAAAGACTCTCAAATGGCCTCTTAAGTGTGTGTGTGGGCAACTGAAGCTCTGTAATCCTCATAAACCTGCCAGAACTGGACATGCCTTTGGGATCTCTCTCATTTGGAGTTTCTTAGCTGACTGTCTATATTTCTTAGCAGTTTCTGGGATGTTTGCAGCTGGCTGTTGCAGCGTGACATGACACCTTTTAGCCACTTAGCTCTTACTTAGCTTGTTTTTGTTATTTTTCTTTTTCACTTCTACACTGATTTCAAAATTATATTTTTTAAAATGCAATATGAAGTTAAACCCATTTTTATGATATGCTTCTTACTTAACTGCTAACAGTTCACCTGTAATGGTTGAGATTGGCATAACCATTTGTTACATAGCAGCTAATCATCTCCCACTGGCTGGACTAACTGTCTGGTTTATTGTGAAAAAAACTGTCCTCCATTTTTTTCTCCATCGTTTTGTATGGATCAGAACATTCTCATGTTTTCTGAATAACTTTTGTCTAGCAATTTGCAATGTCCTGCAGTCAGGCATTGGTACGGATTACAGCTTTTCAGGCTCTTGTGTTACCTTCCCTAATTGTCCACCAACATCGCTTCAGGAATCTTTCAAGTACTGCGTCCACCTTCTCTCCAGGAGTCTTAAGTGATGCAGAGTAGGTCTTTTGATGGTCCTCTTACTGAGATTGCTCTATCTACTACAATGAAGATCCAACCTTCTTGGCAAGGGCTTATTCTAGGAGTTGGTGTTAAGTATATATTTATAAGGAAAACAATTTGAGAAGGGATGAATATTCCTTATGCAGATGGTAGTCCTTTGATCATGGCCTTAGAAGTACTCAAACTTAAGTCAGTAGTACTTTCTAAGGAACAACTTAAGAGATAGTCCTTACGTGAGTAGTTTCTCAAAGATGTTCCTGCAAACACTTTGCAGTGATGAACTGGTCTTTCCCAAGGAAAGTACTCCAAAGAGCATTTCCATCAAGGAATTCCCAACCAGCCTAGTACTCAGAGCAATTAAACACTTATGCTCAGATAGAACAAATATATAAGGCAGAAAGATGTTCTAATTAGATTTCACTAGCACTGTGTGATATCACCAGGCTTCAGTATCTGAGCTGACAGAGATGATTTAGAGTGCAAATAAACTATTAGCAGAATTAGATTAGACATACCATGGTGCAATTAGAATCACCTCTGTCAAACCATTCTTCATTAATAGAACTTGTTCAGAACATGTTGTCCGCTTCCTGCTTCTCCTAGACTAATTAGTTATGTGAATGGATGCTTGGATTGCTTAATTAATTTCATTGTTCACCATTAACATCTTGCTGAACTGGGACATACTGTCACTCAGAAAAAGGCTGTGGAATTTACCTGGGTCCAGGAGAGATGGAGTCCAGGCATCCACCAGGCTGAAATGACAGTAAGGGTAGAGAGGTGCCTGGAATAGAATGAACATAAATGGAAGGGGTTAATAAGTTTACTATAAGCAGAGGAAGATATCAACCAAACTGCTGCTTGGAGACAGATCTGAGATAAAGGAGTAAAGTTATTGGAATTGGAGGGAAGGGAAGGATGAATGACAGGACAGGAGTCCTTTTATGAATTTTTTCCTTCTAATAATACAATGTCATACTCTTGTAGTAATCTTCTGATGTAACAATTCAAAGATCTCTGCAGGCTTTGGCTTTCTAAGCCTTTAAATTAAAGCTGATCATGTAATATACTTTTTCCTTTGGTTGTGAACAAAAAAAATTAAGTAAATTTGAAGGGAAAAAACCTCAACCAAATGCACCTTTGGAGATGTCAGTTAAAATGTTTGTTAACCTTCCCTTTAGAATAAGGCAATTCTGGAATGAAAAAAGCCATTTCAAAATAAAAATAAAATTTGACATGAAATGAAATGTCAAAACAGAATTAGTCAACATTTCTAAAATATCTCCTTTTCTCAACAGTCTTCAAGTGAAACTATTTTCCAAATGTGGAATGAAGGCAATTTCCAGCTCCTTCCATCCAGACTGACATCATGCTACATTTATTTTATGACTTACTATTTGCCAACAATTTTGGCCAGTACTCATCTTGCTTTTCAGTGAGGGAGGTTTACAAAATCACTTCTTCCGGTGCTTCGATGTAGTTCTACTTCCAGGAGAAACCACTTGCTCGTGCATACTGACAGAACAGAAACACAGCACGTGGTGAAATGCAGTGCCCTCAGTTGATGATGCAGCTATGTAGTTAGGATGAGTACACTGAAAAGAGATTGTGTTGCAATATCACCAGAATGTAGAATTTTAGTCTTAACAAAAAATATTATATGCAATTTTTTCTCTTTAGGTGTGATGAAAATGCTAGTGTTGCCTTTTGTCTTAATGACTAAGTGTTCAGCTATGCACGGTTATCCCTTCTAATTTCCTCTCTGACATTTCCAGTAAACAAAACAGTTGGTAGTTCCTGATGGAATTAGAAAAAAAACCCAAACCAACACTCTGGCAATATACTTCTCGTAGCACCTGCATGCTTCATGGATAAAAAATACCCAAACAAAAAGCTGACTAAGTTATCTTGCAGCTTCTAATACACGCCCTTAAAGACAGAATCATTAGTTCCTTCAGTTTGTTTAATCATTCAGTTGTATAAGACTTTTTCCCCAAAATAAATTTGTATGAAATATTGATAATCTGGTCTGGTAAATATTCTTAACTTCTTGGTAACTACCAATCAGAGGACCTGTGCAGATTATTTTTCCAGTCAGAATTTCAATGGTTTAAGAATCTCTTCTTGGACTTAATATTTTATTTGGAGAAATGTCGTCCTCTTTGACTAGTTCCGACAGCTGTGTTGATATAAAGTAAATAATAATCATAGTATCATAGAATGGTTTGGTTGGAAGGGACCTTAAAGATCATCTCGTTCCAACCCCTCTGCCATAAGCAGAGACACCTTCCACCAGATCAGGTTGCTCAAAGCCCCATCCAACCTGGCCTTGAACACTTCCAGAGGTGGGGCATCCACAGATTCTCTGGGCAACCTGTTCCAGTGTCTCACCACCCTCACAGTGATGAACTTCTTCCCAATATCTAATCTAAATCTACCCTCTTTCATTTTAAAGCCATTAGCCATTGACTTAGCAATACATGCCTTTGCGGGAAGTCCCTCTCCAGCTTTCCAGTAGGCCCCTTTAGGTCTTGCCAGAGCCTTCTCTTCGCTCGTGTGAACAACACCAGCTCTCTCCGTCTGACTTCATAGGAGAGGTGCTCCAGCTCTCTGATCATCTTTGTGGCCCTCCTCTGGACCTCCTCCAACAGGTTCATCTCATGTTGTGGGCCCCAGAGCTGGATGCAGTACTGCAAGTGGGGTCTCATGAGAGTGGAGGGGGAGAATCACCTCCCTCCATCTGATGGTCTCACTTCTCTTGATGCAGCCCAGGATACACTTGGATTCCTTTGCTGCAAATGCACATTGCCAGCTTGTGTCCAGCCTTTCATTCACCAGTACTCCCAAGTTCTTCTCCTCAGGGCTGTTCTCAATACACTCATCACACAGCCTATATTTGTGGTTGCTATCACCCCAACTCAGGCCCAGCATGGCCTCATTGAACTTTACAAGATTCACACAAATCCCCCTCTAGAGCCTGTCAAGGCCCCTCTGGATGGCATCCCTTCCTTCCAATGCGCCAACCACATCGTACAACCTGGTGTTGCTGGCAAACTTAGTGAGGGTGCGCTCAATCCTACTGTCCATGTTAACCGAGATGTTAAACAGCACCTGTCCCAATACTGACTCCTAAGGATAATTATTTTCAGTGAATTTAAAAGTGGTATTAATTTTCCTGTGCTACATCGAGTAAGGGGATAGGCTGTTCTGTTGTATTCTACATTCAATGTATCTCTCAATTCTGTGTAATAAATGGATAAAATTTATGCATTCTTATCAAATAAAAGGATGGATCCGTTCAGTAGTTATAGGTGGTGAAGAGGCAGGCTTAAATATTCAACAACCACTTTTATTCGATATATGATTGCGCTAGGACTTTGGGCATGGATATGTTTTTTTTGACATACCATCATAATCACCTTTAGTGCTAAATCAGGAATGACAGTTTGAGATACCGTACATATTGCTTTTCTGTTCTTCTGTCAATCCGCCAGCTGCAGAAGATGTTTGTACTTTTACAACGTGCCATTTCAGCCCTAATTAGGAGTGCTTGTACTGCTAGTTTGTTCAGAACCTTTCTATGGGCAAGTGGTATGAAGCTTTTGCAGTCCTCTGCTTTGAATAACTTAAGGGTTGGTGGTTTCATTGCAAGATTTTGAGTGCGAACTGGGGAGTTAAAGTGTTAAGCTCATTTCCTGTAGTGCTTTCCTCTGTATTTTTCCCACAGTCTCTTCATTTTATTGGACTTGAATATTGGATGTGCCACACTTGAATATGCTATTATTGGAGCTACACTACCCGGATGATAAGCAGATATTTTTCATGCAAGTTTTAAAATGAGATCAGTAAATCAATTTCGAAGTTAGTTTTACAAAGCTGAGATTTGTTTGCAGCAGTCACCTCAAACAGTAAAACACCTATTTTGTAATATACAGCACATTACATCCAGTTAGTTTATTAGAAGTCTGACTAGAAGCAAGGGAATGAGAAGCTAACTACACAGAAATCCACCTTATTGAAATGTTATTTCTTCATATTCATGGTTTAACTATCCATTGACTAAAATGTACCTTCCCCCCCCCCCCCCCCCCACTAGGACACCCTTAAAGAATAAAAGATATAGAGTCACCTTTCTAATTTTCTTTATCTTACAGCAGAGATTGTAATATCCTACATGAGTTGTAGAGCACTCTGTACAATGTATTCTTCATTGCAATAGACATTAACAAGTAGAAATTTTGGAGGGACCTTAAGCTGATTGTCGGTGGCCAAAATAGAAATAAAACTGACTACAAATAAGGTTTTGGTAAGTTCTATATAAAATACTACTATTCTAGTGAGAAATGGTAGTCTCAATGAAGGCAGTAAGAGATTTTGAACTGATTCAAGATTTTATCTGAGAAATGTGTTTGTAACGTGCTACTTCTGCCCTAATCCTGTAGTCAGTCAGAATGATGAAACTTTATAGAAGAATTTGTCTTTGAAGAACTTAATACTTGGATACCTTTCTGTATTTATAGTGTAGGTATCTGAACTGTTCCTCTGAAAGATGTTGTCTACTCCTAACATTTTGATGATTTCCTTCTAGAAAGAAATAACTTTTCTGGACAGTGTCTTGCAAGAAGCAACATCTCTTTTTCTGATAAATCTTTTTAAAAGTACTTAATCTTCTTTCACCATGGTTGTTAAATTCCTGGTTAACGTCCTAATTACAAAAACCAAACCAAACCAACCAACCAACCAAACCCAAACAAACCAAAACCCAAGAATCTTTAATTCCTCACTTTAAAACTTTGAAAGAAAACTTATATAGCACGAGAATAAATGCTTTCTGTTTGCATATTTTTGGGGTTTATTAGTAGTCTTGACCAACTAAGTTTCTGTCCTGAAAATTAATTACCCCAAGTGCTTTTCTGAAATCAAGCTTAAAATATTACACTCGACAGATTTAGGCTTTAAAAAGTCGACTTTAAAAATTCATGCTTATTAGCACTATATTCCAATTACTTTGTTTTATTTTCAGTATTGGCAAATAAACCCAGAAGAATCATATTGAGGAGCTGTTCTGGGACATGCAGGATGCATATACTTCTAGAAGCAATGCACCCATTATTCTTTGCACAGAGACTCAGCTATTTGTCTAGTGAGTTTATTGTCTCTTGCTGACTTCCAGCAAAGGATCTCCATACAGAATGCATGCTATGTGCAGGGTTCTGCGTTTGGAAGTGGCAGGAAACAGTAAAAAGAAGTTGCAGTCTTACTCTGTTTCAGGACTAAGAATTTACAGTAAAGACCCTTTGTGATTAATTTTCTCCCCTTTGGAAATAGCTGACACTTGTTATCTATTCACTAGCAAACTGGGTTTTTTTCTGATTTTTATATCTCGGTGAGTTTCACTGAGTATAGTTTTCAAATGCAGGAGGCAGAACTTAAAAACTGATGAGTGTGTATTGATATTGAAGAAGTGAAGAAGAATATTGAAGATATGAAGAAAATTAATACTGAAGAACTCCTCTATATTTTGAATGTGAATGGAATTGCGGAATGGTAAATCAGTCCAGAGTCGAAATGGTGGTGCAGGGTAAGTGAATGACAGACTCAGGAAGAACACAGAATCTGTCTTAGCTTAAAGTCAAGGCTGTTACACCAGGCTGATTAGTGTTGCAAGTCAAACTAGTTCTTAGTGCTGCCACAGGAAAGTCTTAATAATGCTTTTATATATATCCCCCTTGACAAGTCTTGAAAAACCAATGTTGTTTTTTCAGGCAAATTCTCAAGGCCTCTGAGAAATTTAGGTCTGTTTAACTTCAGCAAATCATCTTGTTCAGAATGTGTAAAATTAACTTTCCACTGGAATAAGAGACAATCATAGTGAAGAAAACATACAGATTTTATTTACAAAAACATTGACAGTGATATCTTATATGTTTTGTCTGTATTTGTTTGCTCTCTAGAGCCTTCTGCAACCTCTCTGGCAGGCACAGGGCACTCATAAGCCATACAGGTGTGCTTAAGCAATGGAACTGGGAGCCGTGGAAAGACAAGACAGTTCTTAGTAGCCCCACTGATGAGGTTGGTCACCATCATCGAGCAGCCACAGACTTGTCTGTGGTCCTTGCTTGTGCTAGCTATGGAGCAACACGAGATTGTCCCATTTTATGACCCTGTGTTTGAGCAGTACCTGTAACGATTAGCGTGTCAGGATGGATCATAAATAAATCTTAGAGTGTATAGGAGCAGAGTTGGTGATGGTCTAGAACTAATATAAAACAAAGAGTTAAATGCTGAGACTCTGAGACAGCAATTCTCTAATTAGAAGTATGTTGAATTTCTGTTTAATCACTTCAACATTCAGGGGAGCGAGATGTACCTGAAGTACCAAGGTATAGCGCAGCGAGTGCTCTCATTACCATTGTGCTTTGATATATAAATCAAAGACTTCTTGCATCTAGAGAGGCAAGCTCCCACTGACGTTCACTAAACACCTGCTTGGTCATGTGCTACTGATTGTATTATATATTTCATGTCTGGGGAGTGCATTTAAGGACCAAGCCTGCTCACTGTTCATTGGTATGATGAAATCAGTAATTGCTACAGTACTGAAGTCAGCAACGTTAGGACTTCTTAGCAGCATCAAAGAAAAAGCTGTATTATAAGAAAAGAGAATATCTATGGCTTTATGCTTTATCCATCCATACAGTAAAATAGAATCTATGGAGTAATATTACATACATTATTCCTTTAAAAGAAATTGAATGGAGTAGTTTCTTTTATGTATTTCATGTATATTTCCCAAGGTATTTATCCTGTTTTTGTGGAAAGAGGTCCTAGGCATCTTCCAAATTAAAGAAAAATTAATGAGCATAAAATGTGACAATAGCTTGTACACTGGTGTGTTACAGCTTCAGCAGCAGTAATTGGGCTAAGTTCAATTACAGGTCTTTTAGAAAATAAAGATGGTATTTTATTTGAGACCTCAGACAGTATCTTACTCAGGCTCATGTTTTAGGAAAGAAACAGAGTTAAGCTATCTAATTACCCTCTAGGCTTTTCTTTGTTACCACAGACCCCTGTGAATGCCCTCTGGAATATTAAACAGAAAAAGCTCTTTGTGGTGTTTTTTGGGTTTTTTTGGTTTTTTTTTTAATAGTTAAATAAAACTGATCAAAAATGGTGTGTGGAAAAACATGCCTTGCTCTTTGTTGTTTTAAATGACCTTTCTAGAGTTTGCATGTATGCCTGTGATAACCAAGTTACAACTGACAGTGCAGGGTGAATGGTTGGACTCGATGGATCCAACCAAAATGGCTCTGTGATTCTCTAAAATCCGAGAATTAGTCTTGGTAGCCAAAGGACCAGACAGGTGGAGGTTTCTCATCAATGCCAACTGTTTAAGCAACTTCTCTCCTCTCTTTCTTTAGCGTTTCAAAACCGTTTTACTCCTGTCTAGCTTGCCCATATTCTCAGGCTATGTCCAGACCACTCTTTGTGCCAGACACTGTGGCCATCTTGCCCAGAATATTCCCTTGCATGGGTCACGAAGCCCTGCTATTGCCTGAGGAAGCTTGACATGTCTCTTCCTTTAGAAAGTTTTCTCATCTATGGTTTATATAACATATTAGGAGTTGAGATTGATATATTCTGCTAGAACTGCTTAACTGTTTAAGTACTTATTGAAATGGAGATGGACATGGATGATTATCATGTTTCTTGGCTTTGGGAGAAAGGTTCAACTGTTTGTAAGAGGAGCTCCTGTTTCTGTGATTTCAACTGAAGTAAGTGCTCACCTTGCAAGACCTCAAATGCCTCACCCCTTTTGGAGACCTGCTGCCTAAATACCACCCCTGACCTCAGTCTTTCAGCAGCCATGGGGCTGAGCCCCTCACCTGGCACTGGGCATGTTCCCCTTGTTCAGACAGAGGAAGTTTCTTTCCATGCTGTGTTGACCCCTTTCACTAGATTTAACTTTTTCAGTTGCAAACAGACCTCCACATTTCCTGCCTGGCCAGAAGTGAGGTAGCCCAAAGCTGTGACTTGTTTGGTGATGCTCCTGACCAGATACAGGCTGCTGAGGGCCATGAATTTTGGTTCGGGCCCAAAGTCCTGCTAACATCCATAGGGACTGTGGGCAAGGGAAGGGCAGAGTGGCTGATAGCCCAGGGTGGCACGTGTGTCAGTCCCCAAGTGCCCTCTGTAACACTTCAGAATCATCGCTGGAGCGTTTCTGCTACTTGTATAAATGATGCCTTCTGGAGTGTACTGCTCTCCTGACAGAAATAACCAAGAGCTTCTTTTTCTTTTAGCCTTATGGCTCTGGGACTCTCATGTGTGAATACTTACCAATGGAACAAACTGTGGATACCCTCTTCCCTGGCCCAGTGCAGGACTCTGAGGTAGCTGTAATAACGTGAAGTTGCAAGGACATAGTTTGCATCACCAGTGGAAAGCCTGTTACAGAACTGATTTAGGAAGGGGTTGTAAAATGACTCTGAGGCGCTCAGAGGATCATGACATATGCCTACCCAGTGACAGGAGAAATAGAAAGCTGATGAGCTGTGCTTTGGCGGAATCTGCTGAGCTTATGCAATAACCAAAAAGAAATCTCAACCCTGTCAGAAAAGGATTCTGTCAAGTAGCTAAGACTTATATTTTGTATTTTATTTTTGCATATAATCCTGTGAAAACCTCCTACTCTAGCAACATCTGTCACTTACTAGAATCAGTTATGCCTTTATTTCCACCTATGAATAGCTTATTAAAATAGCAACCATACAGTGAGTTCTAGTACATACTGCAAGAAAGAAGTGTGGTATTTACAGCTTGTGCTTTGAAGTCACAAATACCAATAATTTATTTGTTGTTCCTTGCTAGACAGGCTTTTTGTTATGATTGCATTGGTCAGCATCTGAAAGCTACCTTGAGGTGGCCACTTACAGGAGTTCTAATTCCTGTTATGTTACCTGGTTTTGATTCTGGAGGAGTGAGAGCATGGCTTATGCTCCATATAGGGCATGATGCAGAGCTTTGCTGTAGACCTTGCCAGCAGACAGGGTTTATTTCTTCTGTCATGCACCAGATTGAAAATGCATGTACCCATGTACCTGGGTTGCAAATGCATGACTTACATACAGGACAGCACTTTACCTCCATGTCCCAGTAACCTGGTTGTTCTGGTGACCAGGTCCTACCAGTCATCACTCTCAGGGTGAGCAGAGAGAAGACTGAAGGGGAAGATGCATGTATGTATCTCTCCAGGGGAGGAGAGTGACTGTGGAATGCCTTCTCTGATCATAGTCTGTGCCTAACTCTGGTATGATACGATCAGCCCAGGGTAAGTGTGTTTCCTGTACTATTGAAAACTTGCAGTTAAAGTATTTTTCTAGTGCTTGAAGAAATAATAGGTAAAATGCCCAGAAGAAGGTGGTGTTACCCAGACAAAGCAGGTTTTTTCCTCTTTTTACTCTGGTCTGACACTATCTTTTCTATCTTCACCCAGCATCCTCTCTTCCCCTACTGCTCGCACAACTGCTGCATAACATCTGCTTTCTCACCCTTCCTTCTGCATGCCATCAAGTGCTTTAAAACACTTATCACCTCCCAACACAGAGCATATCGTTGTCTTCTCCTACTGCCATTCTAATGACTACAAGTTCTGTCCCTCTTCTTTGAAGTCCTCCAGTGCCTAGCCAACATAAAATATATCAATACCCTTACCATCTCCTACTTTCTTCTTTTGCCTGATTTGTATTTAATGTGCAGCCTTAATATTAATAACACTGTTATTTGAAGTTTAGCAGCCAGCTACAAACTTTATTATTGTACACGTATACTGAAGAAAGTTCTTGAGTAGATTTTCTGGCATAAATTGAGTAGAAGTCTAGAGGTTTTCCCCTTATGTCAAGTTTTTCATTACACTTAAAATACCCTCCTTGGACTGAACTGTAAAAGCAATGCACTTAAATCCCTCAAACCATTTCTTTCCTGATCATTATTCTGTGGGACAACAGGCTAGTGACGTATAATCACACAGTGCTTCTGCAAAATAGAAGTCTTTCCCTTACTCACTAATAAATAATCAGTGACAAACCAAAGATTAAGGAAATTAATACACAAAGATGGATCCAACCTGAAGTGTTGGATAAAAATCATTTTACCATTAGAAGAGAAGAGTATCGCTTTTAAAATTTTTAACTATATCAGAAGGGATTTCATGGTTTCTACAACACAAGTATTGAGACTTCTGGAGGATATTTTAATTTCACTCACAGACAGTAACTTTCTATTTAGCATTTTTTCACCATCCATATTATGGTCATTTTACCACCAGTAAGTATGATTTCCTGTATTTATACAGTAGATTAGTATATCAAGAGACATATTCATGTCAACCATGCATTTCTAAAAGCAATATAAAATAGATTATTTACTAAAAGTACATGCACTTATGCAATTAATTTGCTGTGAATATTCTGTATAAATAACTTGCAGAGTAGCTGTGCATTGACCTTTAAAAAGTTGATTTTGGTCTCAGCTCCAGCATCCCTGAAGACTGAAATAATTGATATAGAACTAAACCTGAACAGACATAATGAACAGACATTGATGTGAGTGACTGTTATGGTCAAAGCTAGATGAAAATTTCAGTATGTGGATTAAGATAAAGCAGTTTAAAGCGGATTCTTGAAATGAGACGAGTAAAGTAAAGCAATGAAGACTTGTCTTAGGTGGCAGCTTCAGTTTAGCTAGGGTGAGTTGTCATTGAAAATTATGGTTTTAATAAGATATTCTAAATGGTTTGGTAATTTATTTCCATTCCTGGTGGACATCTGTCTGCTAACTGACGCTTCTACTGTCTGTCCCATATAAGACCAAGGATTGAGTGAACTCTAGAAGCTGAACTACATCATTATTAGCAATCCCTTCAGTCAGAATTATGATAAATTTAATGGTCAGAAGCAAGATAAATTTCAGTTTTCCCATTGAAAAGTGAGAAGAAATTTTTCCGAATCAGAATGACTGATCTGATACTGGCTGTGGCCAGAATGTCTAACAAACCCAACTTTCATGAAAAAGCAAGTGTCAATAGACTGAAATATATTCCTCTGGAAACATAATGGATTCAGTGAATCCTCAACAAATCCAGGACAGGGTCTGGGATCCAGGTTGCTGTGACTATCCTGTAGATTAAACAGACCCAGGATCCTTTTACAACATTAAGGAAAACTGCTCATATTATTTACTACCCCATCCTGAAGAGAACGTAATTGTTCCCTTAACTGTTAGCATTGAGCCTTTCAGGAGTGGTACCTGCCCTGTACTAGCTGTGGTGTTTTCCTGGGAAAAAGTGAATTCCTTTGGGGAATTGCCAGTTAGAGTTAAAAGCATGCCATGAGTGACTCTAAATGCTTATCAGAACAAACATTTGGTTTCTCACAGCTCTCACTGGCACTGCTTCATTTACTGAACCATTATGTTGCTTCTCCAAGCCCACAGGTGGGGTTTTGGGCAAAGCGGCTTCAAGTTAGACTCCCGTGGTGGGTTCAGACAGGCCAGATGCTTGAGGCGTTCTGCCATGGAGTCTGAAACCGGCCAGGTTGAGAGGTGCTTCTGAGTCACTTGTCCTGGACTCCCTTTACGAGCAGTGGAGGTCTTACAACATGAGTCACCCAAGCCCCAAATATGTGAACTATGCCTTACAGGAACTATTTCTCACCACTTGTTATAAAGAGAGTGGGTGACCTAATAGCACTTGCAGTGGAATGCTCTGATTGCCCCTCTAGGTCCTGTGCAGCTGAGATCCAGGAGGGCTTTCAGTTCACAGGAAGTTTGGGAAGGTTTCCATTTCGTGTGGATGTCAGACTTAAATTGGCTTTTGAGAAAAGAAGTTTTATAATGAACTGGAACACCAGCTGTTTGGACAGAACTATATTACATCTTCTTTATAGAGATAATGACTAATCAAAGCGCAAGGTTCTGGAGGTTATGTCTTGTTTATTTTTCATCAAGCAGTCTTTGAAACAGCCAGGGTGCCAGAAATAAAATTGATGCAGTGATTTTAATGAGGTTCTGCTCCATTGTCTTTGTGTCTCTTGCCTACTGTCCTAATGTTTACATTTTTATGTAGTTTCAAGCCCAATGTTGATTTTGGACTGCTTTTTGAAACAGTACAACATTGAACACATGCATTTAGCAGCGATTTACATTATAGGTGAATTTAGGCATGTTGCACTTGATTTTTCAAAGCACGAAAGGAGTTGTGCTAGGCATTCAGAAGCCAGGGATACCACTATATTCACTATTTTGAGTCATAATTGCAGAGTCAGAAATCAGTCTGAGCCTCCTATACCAGGATAATTTACAGTAGCATATTGAAACCAAATTCTTTCAAGTTTCATTGCTATTTCTCAAGGACCCTCACTGACGGCTGCTGCTAATCCGTTTTCCTGAAAATTGAATAAGTCAGAGAAAAGGATTCTGTATTTTTCTTGGACTTATGGAGCCAGTCCCAACAAGTACATCTTTGAAAAATACTTTAAGTAGGAGGGCAAGCGAGGTTTGTACAGGGCCAAGCAGTCCAATGGAGATCACAAAATGAACGTTTGAGGTTGTCTTCTGATCAGTTAAAATTACGCTTTGAATATTTTTAAAGACTTTGATGTCATGATCAGTTCAGTAATTGATTTTATATTGAAGAGTTTCAGTTTAAGAGTTTCTGCAACATACATTTTAATAAAAGGTAGTCTAACACACACACACACACACAGAGAATCAAGGTATTTATTTCTACTGTGTATTACAGAAGTTCAAAATTACAACAATGTAAATTAGATACTATTCTAACATAAAATAGTTATTGATGCCAAAATCGGACTAATTTCTAGGAAAGTGCCAATTCTAATTATTATTTCCTTATTTTGAGAGTATCGTATAAACATTTTTGTATGCTACGCATAAAAAGATAAAATCCATTCACATCGCGTACAATAAGCAACCCTTTAGTGACAGTGACCTGTAAAAGTTAAGGCCAGTATTTGGAAATACTTTCTTTTGTAACACAAACAAGACCAGCTGTAGAACTTATTGGTACTGGACACTTTTATGGTCAAGAGTATAAAAACATTCCCAATGAGATTAGATATTTACTATTAGTAAGAGTAGTATTTGCAGTTATATAACTAGTGCTATAAAAAGTACTGAAAATCTGTATTAATTTCATGCCTGAGAGCTAGACTTAGTCAGGAATAAAGGAAAACAGGTGAAGGACAAATGATTTCACATTTTCTCCCAGGGGATTCTTGCATTTTCAGTTCAAACTTCTAGTACAGCTGGAGATAAGACACCAAAGACGAATTATGCCCCTGTACATGTTCACATTTCACATTTGCCTTTACACTGAATATTGTGTGCACCCTGGTCCTCTCGTCTCAGAAAGGATGAGTTAGAACTGGTGCAGGTTCAGAAAAGGGCAATAAGCACAATCAAAAGTGTGACCTGTCTCTCATATGAAGAACAATTGAGCAAGCTAGAGCTCCTTAATCAGCAAGAGATGACTTAGGGATGTAAAAGAGATGACTGCAAAATTATGAATGGCATGAAGTGGGCAAAGAAATATTAATTCATCCAACACAAAACACAGGGAAAAAAAAACCCAAACCGAAAACCTGGTAAAAGCTGGATTCAAACCAAGAAAGAGCAAGTGATTCTCCAGTCAACAGATAGCAGACTTGTGTGAATACTTGGAAAAGACATTGTTTGTTTGAGTGGATGTAGAGAATGACTAGAAAGGTATTTAGATAGTATCGATTGAGATTTACCAAACAGACATGTTATGTCAAGCTTAGGAAATACCCTGAATGAAAATAGTTTGAGCCTATGACAATATTAGGAAATAATGTTACATGTTTTCCTTGTTTTACATCTACCTCTGTCCTTCAGCTAGATGGATTCTTGCTCTGAACCAGAGGAATACTTGTGTTCTTATTCTGGATCTGATCTCAAAGGACAATTGATAGCTTTCTCTATATGAACTGGTGTGTTCAGAACAACAAATTGTATATGCATTGATTTTTACTACAAAAATCACATAAGCAGACTGAAATAAACTTCTTAGTGAGGCTTCTGGTTTCTTGCAGTCCCTACTATTTCCCCACCTGCCACACAGCAGATGGGGGTTGCAGCCACTGCCTAACAAACAGGTGACCCTGGTTATATTTACTGTGAATCTTATACAGAAAAAAATTTTGTTCTGTTACAGAGAATTAAAGAAGTCAATCCAAGAGTTATGCCACTATCTCAAAGTGAAATCTGATATTGACTATATAAGTCCATAAACATTGGAGACAATAGCCTTGGACCAGTTGCACTGAATGAGAAAACACTGGCTTCAAAATATAGTGGTGTGTCTCTAGTTGTTAAAAGCATAAGTTGAATAAGACTGAATTTTTTCTTTGGCAAAATATCAGGTCTCCTATTTACAGCTGGTGAGCACTATTAAATAAAGAAAGAAGTAATGGACCATGCAAAAAAAAAAAAAAAAGAGAGAGAAAAAGGTGCAGGTGGTTCACTTCCAAATATCTGTAAATAATAAACTCGTGGAATTTTTTTAGTATTATCCCAGTGTATATCTTTGAATCCTTAGAAACAATCTCAACTGACAGCTTAAGTGTCACTAATACCATTAGAACTTTAATAGTTATTAATTCAGCCATTTTAACTTCTATGTAGCAAGATGCAGTTTTACTTATCAATTTTATTCTCAAAACGTTTCAAGAGGTTGCTGGTGCTAGCATATTTGAGTTTTACGTGTGCCTCAGCATTTCTGCAGGTTAATAATGTCCTGAAGGCTACAGGATTTCCTTTTGGTTTCCAAAATTACATAGGCATTATTGCAAATGAGTTCTGCCACAAAGGAATTCATAATGAAAACATCAGAGGGAATTAAAGTGCTTCTTATAATACTTGAGCTTGCTCCATTAATCTGAGGGCAAAATGAATTGAGTCATTATGTTCCCTGATGACATTAGGGACCAAATGGGCAGCCCTCTCCCGGCTTGACTTTTTTTTTCACTGTGAGTATTTTTTGCTGGGGGAGTGGGTCAAGTCCAGGGGCAGCAAATCCATAGTGGGTAATTGAAGTCCCTGAGTAATGTTTTAATTCAAGTTTTAATCTTTATGCACAGAGACTGCAGGTCATTGTTAACTAGCAAAAGAAGCAGAAAGATTAAGAATGTACACAGTGCATTACCTTGAGAGGAGAGTGAAGGAGCTAAGTATCGGTTACCATAGAACCATTTGGCTTTAAAGAGCTGTCTTCTCATACCTATATGCATGACTTCATTGCAAATTCATTGATGTCTGAAAGATGTCTGAAAACCATCTGAAAACCATCAGGCATCATAATGTTTATAATAACAGTGTTATGTTAATTTTGATTGTGAAGGATATGAACAAAGTGGTGTCTTTAATTAAACCAGCTAATCCACCTGGAAAAAACAGACAAATTTTCAAAACTGAAATAGGAACAACAAACTTGGAGCTAGTATTTGTTAAAGCAGTTAATAAGTGCAGTCTGCCACTGCAGTGTACATGTTTTAGATGGAGGTTTGAGAGTATTTTTATTTATTTCTAATGAAGAAACATCTACATGTTTTGAGAGTATCTTTCCGCAAAAGAAAGTTCTTACTTAGCCTCTTCAAATAACATATTCAGTTTTAAGTAGACTGCTCTCATACTTAAAGCATCTCTTATGTATTCATGGTAACTGGGGTGTATTTACATTTTATATTTATATTATAGATTATATAACGTATATATTACATATTTATCTATTATATATAAATATTATATATTATATTTCTATATTATGTAAAAGATATATTTTAATATTAATATTACAAATACATTGTATTTATATTTTAATCAGATAGATACAATTCTGCTCTTGCTGTCTTCCAGGTGGATGTAACTTCCCTTTATCCTTACTACAAGTTGGAAAGTCTGTGTAATTTTGTTAGAGGATGCTGAATCTGGATATATACCACACTGGAAAGTCAGATTTTATTATCTCTAGTGGGATCTGCACTAGTGTGGATACACAGTGTTATCTCAGTTTGGAACTCAGCCTGGAACTCAATGAGCTTGTGGGTGACCACAAGGAACCGTAAATCTGTATCCAAATTATTTCCTTGCATGTGAACATGACAGTTCTGAGAAGTGTTGGAACTGGGCTGGTGGAAGTCTATGTGCACTGCATGGCAAAGCTAAATCCATGCTTGTGTCCAACAACAGGGCTGTGCCTGTGTCCCTGAACTTGAAATTGTGTGGTCTTTCAAAATGGGAACCAGTAGAGGATGGGTGAGGTTGTTCCTTCTTTTCCTACCCTGAAACTTCTAGCTTATTTCTGTAGAAAACACTTTCCTCAAAAATGGCACAGGCAGAGCAGCAGTTAAAGCTGTCAGGCGTATGTTTCTTATGGAAGCATTTTTTAACTGGGAATATTCCATTTGTTAGTCAACATGCTCCTCGGAAATGTCTTGGTTTTGAAAGACTTCCCTAGAAACAAGGACAGAAACCCTTCTGCTCTGTAATTTCTGAGGTTAGCGCATCTGCAGCCACAGAGCAACCCACTAGATGTCTCATCAGGGATGCCGGTGCTTGCAGGTCCCAAAGCAGGGAGGTTCACTTATTAGGAGTTTTTGGACTCTCCTCATTCCTGCATGGGCATTCTCAGATCTAAAGAAATGATCCATTTCATTCTGAAATGAAGGGACAGATCTTCTCCAGGAAAAAAACCTTTTATAAGTTTTCCTATCTGCAGTATCTTTTAATTAAAATTTAATTTAGTTGAAAGTAAATTTCATTTTTAATCGGTCATTATATATCACTTTTCAAAGAGCTAAAATTTCCTGAAAATCTGAAATTGTTATTCCAGGTCTGTTTATAGATTCTGTTTATAGAGTCTAGTTACTGATATAGTATATTAGCCAACTATATTTTGTATTGTATTACGAGAGCCACTCTGAAAGCCATGCTTCCTATTTTATTATGTTGGCCCATGATTTCAGAGGCAGATGTTGGTGGTACAACAGTAGAGGTTGAACCTTCCCACCAATATTCCCTTAAATTTTGTTGCTGTGCGACAGACGGCAGCAGAGGGGCCGTCTGACAACGTGGTGTCTGACATGGCAGTGCGCGTGAAGCAAAGGGGTGTAACTGAATTCCTCCATGCAGAAAAAATTGCACCCACTGACATCCATCGACGCTGCTGAACGTTTACAGAGACCAAACAGCGGGTGTGAGCACAGCGAGGGAGTGGGTGGGGCGTTCCAGTGGTGGTGACAGTGACGGTGGGTCCCCTCCGCTGGTGCAGATTATTAGGAGCGCAGCACGCAGGGTCTTGTTCATCACTGGGGAAAATGCACAGCCCATGGTGGGGACTGTGTCAAAAAACAGTGTTTTGTAGCTGAGAATTTGCTCTGTCAAACAGTGTTACTGTGCTGTGTGTATCTGTTGTAGTTTCCATGGAAATAAATAGAAGGCAGTACTTTCGGAGCAACCCTTGTAAAATAAATATATTTGGTTTTCGTGGCAAGGTTTTGGCAGCAGGGGGTGCTACAGAGGTAGCTTCTGGGAGAAGCTGCTACAAGCTTCCCTATGTCCAATAGAGCCAATGCCAGTCGGCTCCAAGGTAGACCTGCTGTTGGCCAAGGCTGAGCCCATCAGTGACAATGGCAGCATCTCTGTGATAGTGTAATTAAGAAAGCGGAAAAAAACCCAACCAGCGGAATTGCAGCTGGAGAGAGGAGTGAGAATATGTAAGAGAAACACCTCTGCAAACACCAAGGTCAGTGAAGACGGAGAAGGAGGAGGTGCTCCAGGCATCGGAGCAGAGATAATCCTGCAGCCCATGGTGAAGACCATGGTGAGGAGGCTGTCCCCCTGCAGTGCATGGAGTTTAGCGGTGGAGCAGATATCCACCTGCAGCCCATGGAGGACCCCACACTGGAGCAGGTGGATGTGCCCAAAGGAGGCTGTGACCTCATGGGCAGCTCACCCCGGAGCAGGCTCCTGGCAGGACCTGCGGCCCCATGGGGAGAGGAGCCCACACTGGAGAAGATTTGCTGGCAGGACTTGTGACCCCATGGGGGACCCATGCTGGTGCAGTCTGCTCCTGAAGGACTACACCCCGTGGGAAGGCCCCACACTGGAGCAGTTCATGAAGAACTGCAGCCCATGGGAAAGACCCATGTTGGAGAAGTTCATGAAGGACTGTCTCCCGTGGGAGGAAGCCCACACTGGAGCCGGGGAAGAATGTGAGGAGTCCTGCCCCTGAGGAGGAAGGAGCAGCAGAAACAACTTGTGACAAACTGGCTGCAGCCCCCATTACTTGTTCCCCTGCTCCTCTTGGAGGGGAGGAGGTAGAGAGAATTGGGAGTAATGTTGAGCTCAGGAAGGAGGGAGGGGTGGGGAAGTGTTTTAAGATTTGGTTTTATTACTTATTACCCTACTCTGATTTGATTGGCAATAAATTAATTTCCGCAAGTCGAGCCTGGTTTGCCTGTGATGGTAATTAGTGAATGATCTCTCCCTGTCCTTATCTTGACCAATGAGCCTTTTGTTATGTATTATCTCCTCTGTCCAGCTGAGGACGGGGCTGATAGAGTGCCTCGGTGGGCACCTGGTGTCTAGGCAAGGTCAACCCACCACATGGGGTCAAGTTCATCACTCTCTATCAGATGCCCAGGATGGAGGATAAACTTAGTCATGAAACAGATCTTGAAAAGCCTGGCACATGTACCACCACTCTGCTGCTTTCCTCTTCAGCAGTACAAGACCCTGAGCATTGAGACAATTTAAAAGCTGTGGCTCTGCCTTCCCAGCCTGCATGTCCCATAGGGTCTGGGACAAATCACATCTCCACAGGGTAGGATTGCAGCAGAGTGTGAACTCTGCACATCCTGATCATGTGGAGGTGCACTTTGCTACTATTCTGAGATGATGCCTCTCCACACTTTTACGGGTGAGATGTAAATAAGACAGCTGAGCTCCTGCAGTGCAGAGTGCCTTCTTGAGAAAGGAACTCATTCAACATCCTCAAAGTCTTGTGCAGTGATGATTCAGGAAACAAAGAAAATTTTGGACTGCTTTATTTAGGATTAATTTTTTTTTTTTGTTAAACTAAAAAACAACTTACAATGCAAATGTAATTAAGATGACCTTTAGAATAAAGCGAGAAATGCTTAGTCCTTCCCTTTCAGATATCCTCTTTGTGCTTTTTACATGTTACTTTCAGTATTAATACAATTTATTTCTGAATGACACCAAATGCTGATGAGAATGATGAGCTACCCTGTGACATTTTTAGCATAGTCACAAAATAAATGAAAAGAGAAAGGCTAGAAGAAAGTTATTTTTCTGTTTGAAAAAAACCCACTGGTTTCTCAGAACTAATTAAAAATGGGATTTGATTTGGATCAGAGACCAAAGTCACAGTGACTAGGTCATCTTCATCAGTTTCTGGTTTGTGTCTTGTCAAGGGAAAATAGGGCAGGTTTTTACTATTGTCACCAATACATATCCCCATCTTGGTTACTGCATCTTACTTGGTACTTTTATCCAGATCCACAATCTGTTCACTTTCCTAATATTCTCTACCTTCTGCTTTCTTCTTGCTTTCTTCTGTCAAGCACAGAACAGTTCGCATCTGCCAACTTGGGCATTGCTAGCTGCGCTGCTGACCATCCACTGATGTACTGCTAACATCCCCCTAGCACTCACTTCCTCTTTTGCGTCCTCCAGTGCTTGTCAATGGTGAAGGCCAGGCCCCTAAATGAATGACAGATGCTCTCTATTAACCCCTCTCACTTCCCAAAGGGGAAGAGAAAGGAAATAAGGGAGAGAGACTTATGGACTGGAAAAGAAAATCAAAACTGCTTTAATGAAAATAATAACAATAAAATGAAATAAATACTAATATATATAAACCCAATACTCAATCCAATTCCTCTGATGCAAATTACATCACTGTCACCACTGATGCTGTGGGACAGGCACTGGGGAAGTCCCAGTCTGGACTCAGCAGCAGACAGGAACTGGATTCAGGAATGCATGGATTGGTATCAAAGGCAGAATGGATAGAGTCCTCCTTGGATGCTGGCCATCAATGAAGAGAGCTTGACCCTTGAAATTCCTCAGTTTTATACAGAATATGACATCTATGGGATGGAACACCTTGTTGGTCAGTTCAGGGTCACCTGTCCTGTTCGCTCCTCCCCACAGATGCAGCCTCTCACTTACTGCACCCCACCGTGGGACACAGGATTTAGCAGTGACCTTGGTCTGCACAGGAGCAAGTACAAGCCAGAGCCTTTCTGCACACCAACCCCTGGCAGTAACTGTCAACATCAAGCGTTGTCACTTCTAGAAGCAGACACTGTCTGCAAAGATACACCGTTACCTTCAGAAAGTGCTGTCAGTTAGAAAGTGAAATCACTGAACAGAATTAGTGCTGTTCTAGCTCAAACCAGGACAGATGAGGAATGAATTAAAACTTCTGTTTAAATTCTCAGAGGAATAATAAAAATACTCCGGGCCACACTTAGAGTGGAGTTATTCCACAAAATCATTGTTGAACTGTTGGGAGGTCTAAAAGTGTAGCTGAGATCTAGAAGTGGAGCTGACAAGAGGCAGTGACAAGGTAGCTAGCTGCAATAAAAGAGAAGGAACTGAGACTTAATCTTACTATCATTCTGTGGTAGTGAGATGAAAATTCTAGGAGTTTTTCAGAGTTTGTTTTTTTTTTTTCCCCCCCCCCCCAAATATTGTAATCGAAATAATACTTATCCTGAAACAACCCTGGAAAACTAAAATGAATCTTGGTTATTTTCCCTTTAGGTTAGTGCCACTGTTGCTAAGATGTCCATTGGCACCATAGAAGGTAACATCTCAGTCATCAGCAATTTGGCAGGTATTTTGTCCCTTGTATTGATCCAACAACTATATGCCAGCCTGTTTGCACCATCTGTCACACCAGAGTTAGCAGGAGGAACAAAAGGTGAACAGCTGGTGCTATCAGTCTGCAATATCATTTTAAGAGAGAAATACCAGAACCTGTGTCAAAAGGCATAGAAAACAAAGAGCCTCGGTGGTGAAAACACTAAAGCAAATAGATTTCAGATGCAGCAGCTCATCTTTCCTATCACACTGTCTATGGTTATTAGAAACACACTTCTAAGAACGAAAAAGGTCATGGGGTGCTAAACTGAATGTAATCAGTCTTCATTATGCTTACTTTTGGTTTTCCAAGGAAAGCCAAGGGGCTGAGAATGACTGGTGATAAAAAGCCAATCTGTAATGAAACCCTCAGCTGCAGAGAACTGGAATAAAACTGCAATAGCAAGAATTTCTGGATTGATTTTTGCCATAGAATCATAGTTACCAGGGAAGCATTCATCAAATGCTGGCCAGAAGCTGACCTCCGTTACTCTGCTCCTCCTTGCAGGTTTGTCTTTGGTAAAAAGCGATTTCACAGTCTTATGAATATGTTGGCAAGTGAGTAATGCATAACCCAAAGCAGGACGCTTTGAGAGATTTTTCATATGTCCAAAGGCAAGTCAATCAATATTCAACTACACAGTGCGTCATCCAGGCCATCAGGCAGTGTTTCAGCCAGTCAAATCTGCAAATCAACCAAGAGAGACTTCAGGAAATGCATAGAACTATACGTTAAAGCTTTTGGTAAAGAGCACGCTGCAGCAAATGTGATTCAGGAGTTACTGCTCCATTTTGAAATTTACAGCCAGTCTATACCTTCTGGATTAAAAGTGGTGCCAACATAATATATGCAGCTGAGGATTGTGCTTATATTCCTGTACTTGTTTTGCAAAGTGTTGCAGTTTGGTTTTGACAGACTTGAATGATAACTGCAGCACTGAAAATGGAATCATGGCTCATGAGAAGACAGGCACTTCGCGTATTTCACTGAGGCCAGCATAATGCAGAGTGAAGACCAGAAAGAAAGCAACTTGTTAAAGATCAGCTGAAGCAAAACGGTCTGATTCTGGAGTTTAAAGATGAAGGCTTTGCTATTATTCATAGGAATACTGAAAGCCAGGGATTTCTGCTCCGCGTTATAAGAAAAGCGAAATTGGCAGAAACATATTTTTAAATGGGCATTTGACTAAAAACCTGATTTTGGAGATTTTTCCAATCTAATGACTATATGTATAATTACATAATCCATCATCATTAGAAGAATTATATTATTAGAATATGAAATATTTTTAATGCCAGTCTGTAAAAATAGCATTATGACATTCTGTTAAAAATATGTCTTTCTTTCTAGAAAAATCAATGCATTCTGAAGCTGTGATTTTGATCAAAATAAAGGAACAGCTAAGGAAGTAGTTTTGACCAGCTGTAAGAATAATCCATAAAATTTCCAAAGTTACATATCATATGGGAGACATAGACTTTATACTGTATAGTTGGCACTCAGCTGGTTCTAAAATGTTTGCAAACTTCTAAAACCTTCACAAAATATAGCAATGACAAAGTAAGTGAGGATAGCATAATGAAATTCAACCTCAGCTGTCATAGCTAAAGTAGGGAAAAATGCAATTCAAATTTTTATTGCTATTGCATACAGCAATATTGGAATCATAGAAGTTGAGCTGTGATTAATCAGATATCTGACCTGTCTGTTATCTCTGCAGTAGTCATGGCCAGAGTTAGATTCAGCTCAAGCCTTCTTTTGCCTAAGTTACAGGACAGCAGACAACAGGCTTCCAAAAATATTGATCATTCCTCTGTCAAAACTACTTAATGACAACTTCTCTCAAGAAAAGTTCTCATATCATATAGACGTATTATCCAACTTCAAATAACTGCTAAAAATAAGGAGGCAGAATGATACCCTGTGAAGTGGATACTGTAATACTGGGAAGTATCCTCCATCTTCACGTATCTCCTCATTAAACAGGACGTGCTATGCACTGTGTGGTTGAGCCTGTGTTAATTTTCTTTGTAAAGGAAACAAAGGAAAGAAAGCACTGCAGTCCTCTTCTGTTGCAAGTTGAACAATTTTATCAGCATTCCTCAGGGGTCTGTATTGGAACCAGTGTTATTTAACAACTTTTTTGGCAACATGGAGGGTGGGATTGAGTGCACTCTCATCAAATTTGCCTACAACAAGCTGTGTGGTGCGATTGACATGCTGGAGGAAAGGGACGTCATCCAGAGGAGCCTTGACAGGCTCAAGAGGTGTATCAGTCCATGGCAGGGGTGTTGGAACTTCAAGGTCCCTTCCAACTCACACCATTCTATGATTCTATGATTCTATGATTCTATGATTCTATGATTCTATGATTCTATGATTCTATGATTCTATGATTATCATTCCTGTTCTACACATCACTGATTTTGAGAGGCTCCTCATTACTGTCACCTTCACTGATGTCTGCAGCCATACGGAGATGCTCTAGGTCTGCTAATCAGACCAGAAACAAGTGATGTGGCCATATCCAGTAAAACATCATCGATGCTGTATCTAATTTCATTAACTGTGGGTTTAATTCACAGAGTTAAATGCAAATGCTAGCCTTGACCTTGTCTTTCAGGTTTGGCCTTGGAAAAAAGGGTTATGGCATTCAGGAATTTAGATGTGAAGCAAGAAGTGAATACTTAAGACTATTTTTCCACAGTTTACCACAAGATCTTTCAGAGTATCAATGAACCTGGAAAATTTGGGATCTGAAGTCAAAGCACATCTTTTCTGCCTATCTTTCCACACAAGACGATCCATTCTTTCTTGCCAAGTGCGGCTTTTCTTGTTCCCTCAGCAAAATTTGAGATTTCTCTTTGAGTTTTAAGGGTTAAGGATCTGCCTCCTACATGATCTCGGTTGGAAAGGAATAAGTTTCTTGTGAGGCTAAGTTCATCTAATGGTGTTGCAGGAACCTGTAGCAGCTTTCTTCTAGGACAGTCTTTGGAAAGCAGCACTTCTAATTATGCTTTTCCTTTTGACTTTGGCCATTGTTGCAGTAAGACTGGCATATAAATGGAGATGCTGTGCAAAAGAATAGATAAATTCTATCCCAAACTTTGTACATTAGATTACAATGAAAATATTATTACCAAGTATTATTATTACACTTTCATGAGTGTATTTTGGCTAATAGTTTTATTCCACATTATATCAACATTCAGATGAATCCATCATCTGAAATAATACCTGCTTTCTTCAGTCTGAGTTTCAGAATAGATGAACACTTTTTATCATTGTCAATAAGAAAATTACTTATGTCACCTCTGATACTGAAATGGAACTCAATTATTTTGACCTTGATATCCAAATGAACTAATATAAAGATTACACATATTCCAGTCTTCTAAAATTGTCAGAAGTTATCTAATATTTTGTATGATAGACAAGCTGTTAAAAGAAGTCAGTTGGAGAACTGAGAAAAATTTTGGTTGAATTAAATAGAGGGTTTCATTAATAATTTATTTAATATAGGAAGAAAATTATGACTAAGAATTGACAGGAAATGGAGAATGACTTAGGTCAAACTTCACAAATTATCATTCTTCCCCAATAGAAATGAATGTGAAAATAAACAAATCTATAGACTGTAGTTTCAGGGAATAGTTTAAATCAGAATGCTAAAAGCAGAAGTTGCTACAGCCTAAAAAGCTAAATATATTAAATTGAATAAAAGTAGAAGCATTATTCAGTATCCCAGAGAATTTGGTAGAATAATATTGCTTTTGGTGAGTACATAATATTGGGTCTGTAAGATCAGGTTCTGCTCTGAGACGTTACCAGTCATGAAGGTACAATGGCCTAGGTGGTAGTCAAGCACATTATGGGATACATTATGGGATATGAGAGCCTATTTCTTCACATTTGCCCAAGCAGTCCCATACATAAATCCATGTTCAGCAAGATTAAATATAGTTTTCTTTCCTTGAGGAAAAATCCTACTAAAGACAAAGATGCCTGGAGTTCTCATAGGAGAGAGCAACTGTTGATTAGAAGAGACCTAGAATATCTTTCAGAAATTGCTTGATGAGAAGCACGTGAAGATATTTTTCTTCCTGAGTTCTTTTGCCTTTTTGTAGGACATAGAGATGTTATTTATTTTGTCAAAAGAAAGAAAATGTCAAACCTTTGAGCTCGGCCTTTCAGCAGGTGAGCTCTCTGGAGTACAGAGGAGGTCAGTGAGCTGAACTTTGGCACAGGTATTAATAATTTTTAATGCTTTGAATCAGCATAATTTACCTCATCAGTTAGGTCGTGTCAAAGTCTTCTGACTTTTAAGCCCTGAAACATCACCGGCATTACAAGCCCCGCTCTCATTGAAGACGGGAGGACTTTGAAGGTAATTTGGTCTTGGGTCCCTGGATGCTTTAAAATGAAAACAGAATTGATTTTTAATCCTTTTTGCTGAACAAAGAGGGAATACAAGTAAATAAGTGGAATGTGATATTAATAAAGACAATTGAATTATCTCTCTGAACCAAGAAAGAAAATTGTGCGGACTCATCTTCACATGTTCTTGGTACAGAGGCTGTCCATAGTGAGATCTTGGACTATGGCAAGTGTTCTCAGGCTTTCTGATAACAGGAAATACTAACTGGCAACAAAGCATTTAGTAGGAGCAAAGCACTCCGAAAGGACTAAGTTTATCTTAGCGAAACTGAAAACCTAATGATAGCATTTGCAACAACAGAACAGCAAGTGCCACTTACCGGTGACTAGTTATTATATTTCAAAGCACTTTTAATGTATTTCCATACTAAGTGGGAGGAAGAACAAGCAAAGCTCTTAAATAAATGCTCACTTAACTTCAGCATGTGGTATCTGCCTTATTGATTTGCGGTTAGTAAGATTCTTCATTGTTCTTATTTCCCAGTCTTATTTGCCATGTGTCCCTTATTTAAGGTTCCTTGAAGAATCCCAGTGCTCTTGGGTAACTCCTGAGAGGTATGAAGGCATCAGCCACTTCATTGCTAGAGTTAGGTTATATCTGGCTGTGGTGGGAGACAGGAAAGTTCAGCTTTCTACAGTGTCCTACAATAACAGTGGATGGCTCTGGGATGTGTCGCGGGGTGGGCTCTCACTTCTCCTTTCCCAGGATAAACCTTACGATTCCCTTCTGTCTTGCTAAATTTGGGAAATGCTGGTTGATGTGCTTGCCCAAACGCATGAGTAGGAATTATCTCTATCAGCTCAAGTGAACAATCTTATCTGCTAAGGCACCTCAGATCAGATCTGCTTTAACCTTGCTGTGCCAGTCTTTCTTCAGTGTACCCACTCACCCCTGCAGAGCTTAGTGATTATTTAGGGATGTAGAGAAGCAGATCAAATATATTCTCCCCCCGTGCCTTATGCTATGTTCTAAGCATATGTTTTCAGCAGTGATATAATATCCACTGAGCCACCTTGCCTCATGTGTTATACCATTCTATAAACCTCAAAATAGTTTTTCCTTCAAGACTTCCTATTTTACAGCTATAAGTGTGCCTGCACACAGTAAGCAGCTGTTGGAATACCATCAATTATGGTAGCAGTAGAAAAACACTGAGGGTGTAAGAACATGCTGCTCAGACTTTTTCAGTAGTGAATTCACATGTATTGCCTCACCTCTTCTATTTAGAAGTCATAAGTTCTGTGGCATGAAAGTTCATATTGATGGGCCATTAGCTTCATTTGTCACTTAGGGTAATTAGTACAGAATCATAGAATCATTTAAGTTGGAAAAGACCTTTAAGACCATTGAGTCCAACCATAAACCTAACACTTCCTCCCTCCTTCAAATGGTTTGGACAAATAAAGGTTTTTTATTTTTCACTGGTTTGTATTAAAGCATCAAGCAGAGCTCCACTTTCTTTTCTGAAGTAACAGAATAATATGAATGTGAATGTAAATACTCAGATTTCATAATCACATTGTCAGGTACTTGCTGTCAGTATTCCCCAATACGCAGCCTAGGACACACTGAAGAAGAAGACTCAATAAGTCACCTTCCCTTTAAAAAGCTGTGCCAGTTTCTTCCCTGATATTTTGGGGACAACATTTGTCCTGTTTACACTGATGTAAGAAATGAGATCTCTTGAGTTAATTTTTTGGCTTCTAAATTCAATGATTATGACTGATTTCATGGTAATGTCCCTTTGCCACTCTCCTAGTAGGACTGGAAAGGAGCAGGGAAGCTTGCTTATACACCGTTCTGTTTTTTCTGTGCTCAGAATGTCCCACTATTAAAGTGGGCAAGCGGCACAGGAAAGTATGTTCTCAAGAAAATAGGAGTTAACATCGAAACCTAAAGTAATGAAGCTTGTTTCAGGCAAACTCAGTAAACATTTATATTGTGCCACTTCTGCTGACAGGACTAATTTTTAAAATCTCACAATAGCTAAATTAGACAGTTTTCCATTACTGCCTAGAAAAGTAAAATCGTAATTGCCACTTGAGTCTGGTAAAATGGATTCTGCATTGTGATATTTCTTATTTTTGCCTAGGAACCCTAGGTAATTGATACAAGTATTTATTGTAGGTTTGGATACCGCACTCTTCTTGCATAATGTTTCTCTATGAAATCCGCATATTCCAGTCAGAGTTCACAACAAATGCATTGAGTGAAGTGCAGCAGGTTTGCTAGAGGTAGTAAGTAAGGGGAGGCTCTACTTTTTCAGAGGCAGAAACTAGCTATCACTTTTAGGACTTCTGGAGGCTCATATGAAAATATAATTCTGGAATATCAGGACTGAAGCAACCCCCTCCCAGGGGGCGTGCTGTTATCTTGTGGGCTCAGACAACAGAGATGTTGGGTAGCTGTTGGGTAATTTGTCTTGTGCATTGTTTGTAAAGGGGTTCCTCCTCACCTGAGGTCCCAGAACTGTGGATGCGAGAAATGGCAGTAAACAAGAGAGAATTGTCCCATGGGCTAGCGCTCACCTGCAGACCGTTGGCTGGACACCTTTGTGTAAGCCGGTCACTGGGCATCGGTGTACAAAGAAATTTGAAATGCATTTGAAAATGCATCATCACTAGTCTTGTTTTTAACAACCTCTGAAAAGATGTGGTGAAAAGAAGGCAAAGTAAAATCCCCATAAAACCTTCTTTCTCAATTAAACGCTTTGGGCAGTTTTCACACACTGGTGTCAATGATACCCCAGAGTTTCTCTTTGCTCAAACACGGTATAGCTATGGTGACATTGTGTATTATATTAAAGCTAAAGAATAATTTGAAGACAATGATTCATTTGACATATTGATCTGCCCTCTCACCTTTTTATCTGCCTTGTCCATTTAGACATAAAGGTCTTTGGTCACATTCTGACACCAGTAAAGCCAATAGTAAAATGCCGATAGACTTCACTGAAGCCTGGATCTTACCCTGGGGGTTTTCACTTAGCAGCACTATGGAGTCTTGATATCTACAAAGCAAAACGGACCAATTATTTAAACAAGGATACAAAGAATGAACAAATAGTTTTATGAGCAGCAAAGAAGAGTTGCTTGTTCTGGGCCCTGGTCTGTTCTCCAGTGTCCAATAAGAAGTGAGTGCATACCTCAGGTTTCCCCTCAAGCTTCTTTTCGATAGACTATTTTCATGAGGCCGTTGGGAAGATAATACTTCCCAGCTCTTTGTCCCTTTGTCAAATTTAGTTTTAGTTAAACAATACGAATGAAAATTTCTGAATGGGAGGGAAGGAAGGAGACACAGACACAGAGGGTAATTGCATTAGCCATATATTCTAGGAAAACAGTTTAGAATTAACCTTTTCAGAAGAATTTTAATGGATTGCCCTTTATTTCTGTTTCATTTTAGAGCTTTTTAACATTAGTCTTAAATGGGAATTTTAAATCTTTCATTTTCACTAGATGCAGTTTTCTAAGTTGTGCCATCATGATTTCTAATAAGCGTATTTGTTTCTTCACTCTTAGGGTTTCTTTAAAATAAGTTAGTGTAAAAGTTTGTCATAGACTATCAGAAACCAGAGAAAGGAGTGAGGGAGAAAAGTCTTTCCCCTAAATTCCTGTTGCTTGTCCTCTACGTGCACCAAGTGATAAAACAGAGAGATCATAGCTGTGTTTTACATAGATCTCCATATGGCTAAGCAAGGACCAAAGAGGCTTGCAGAAAGTTATGACCTTTTTCGGTTTTAGGAGAAAATATTTTGGAGAACTACACCCTGAGTAAATGAGGGATATGCTCAATACATTTACAAAGAATTCTGAAATGAAGTGGGAAAAGGAAGGAACAAATTGAAGGTTCTTTGAAAAAGAACAGCTATAACATGCATGGATAACGAAGACTCATAATGAATTGCTTGAAGATCTCAGGTTTAAAGACTTGTAGAAATGGAGAGAGCAACTAACAGAAGAAAATAACTTCTATCTATCATCCGATTCGCACCAGTTTTTCCAAGAATGATTAAAATGTTAGCTTCTTGTAAATCTGTAATCTGTGTTCAACAAAATCACAAGTTTGCAAAATTGAACACTGGTTACTTCTGTAGGTTTTGAGCATCTTCAATTCCTGATAAGGTCAGTAAGAGTATTCAGCAGCATAGGGTACTGGGAAATTGGAAAAAGCTGCCATGCATCTTGGAATGTCCAGCAATTTTCGGTACTATTGATATTGATAATTTTCTGAAAAGTATTATGCTTCCTGGGTAGGAGTTTGCATTTTACAGCTTGACAGCAGAAACGTGGATGTAATTTCAAACTGTTACATACAGTGGCCTGATATTGAAGAGCTCTGAGGTATTGATCAGAACATCCAGGAGAATAAATGACAGACTCAGGAATGGATTTAAGTGGTGGACTTCAGCTTTATGGCTTTAGCAAAGCAGCTGGGCAATAAATGTTTAAATCACCCTTACACAGTTGGCAGTTAGAAGTCAGCGCATGGTTACAAGTCCAGCCATAAAATCAGTGATTTGTGGTGGAACTCTCTCTTCAGCATGTACAAGAACATAGCCTTTTCCCCATGTGAGCTGGTATAGAGGTTATCAAGAGAGGATTTTCCTAAACTCTCACAGTCTGCTAGGCGGGTCTGGATTCAACCAGCCTAACTGCAGATATGTCACTCAGTTGCCCAAGTTGGAGGAAAATGTAAGAAATCGAAGGTGGAATGGAAATACTCTCGAGAGGTTCCCATTTTCAACAGACTGCATAGGAGTTTGGATCAACTGATAGCCTAAGCTTGGCATTTCAATTAAATATCTAAATCTAGACTGGATGAATGTAGTTATGAACCACTGGCTAAGTCTATCTCGTTTAGCCCTGAGAAAAGACTGAGAGATTCTAAACAAATTTGTCTTACCATTCTGAATACCGAAATTTCTCATCTCACTGTGCTTATATTACAGGGAGTGGGAAAATAAATGAAAGTTAGAGAGTGACAGAAATCCCTTTTAGATCTCCAGAGATCCTCAAAACTACTTTTACTGCTAAGGATTGAAAGAGTGTCTAAGGGTAAAGACTAGAATTTAGTTTGTCTCAGATCTAATCTGCTCCAACCAATGAGCCAGCCCGGTTTTTGGTGAAGTATTGAAACAGAAGTGACTAGCCCATGTCACATTCTCTGCTACAGTCATTCTCACCCTCCCATTGTTGAAAGTGGGAGCATTGAGGATAGGTGGCAAGTGAACAGAAATAGGTATATCATAATTGTAAGCAAGTGGAAAGGTGTATGAATATTTTTTGACAATCTGCTTCTGTATATCATGAATTCCTTCCACCATGCATCATTGTGCACCCCTTCCCATGTTTTTAAATTCGAGGGACAATTACTCACAGAGGCCCATTTCTTGGTGGTTTCAGAAGCAATCAATCCATGATTGATTCTGAATATCTGTCGTGTCAGGGGCAATCGACCTGGGTCTTCTTGTTCAGTGTAATTCAGCTGGGCCAGCTGCAGATCCAGAGTGCCTCCATATTCAGAAATAACTTTTTCTCTTCACATTTACAGTAGCCCCAAGGGGTGTGCTTGGCTTGGAGTCTGACTCTCTGATAAGACAAGTTTAGATCTTAGTGGAATCTGATTCCCAGCACCCAAGAATCCAAACTCAAGGTCTTCCAGGGGCCAAACATCTCAGCTGCCTCTGAAACAGTCCTACAAGGATCCCCAGCAAAATGCAGGAGAGGCAGCTCAGACAGCTAGTGTCACCATGCCCTTGTCAAACTGATTCCAAACTTAGATGTGATTAACAATCCTGGCATCCAGGGTCACGTACCCAGAAAGGCCTTGTCAGTTTTCAGAGGACAAACATGTCCATGGGTATATTCCTTCAGTGTGACCCTGACCCTGCTTCTATGCTGGTTCGTTTGTGAGCACATTAATTTCAGTGATACTGCTTCTTGCATAATTTGCCCATTCAGTCATTCCGATGCATGCCTGGAGCTGCTCCTCAGCTGCCTGAAGAATGAACTTGGTAATCTTGGAAGCCAGCACAAAGGCTTCAGCTAATGCTGCTTTAATCAGACAACTTCCAGGTGATTTCTAAGTAAATATACTATAACTCGAAAGCAATATTTGTTTGGAATATGCTTTGCCTTTCTTGTCTTGATGCCAAAAGCTGCTTTACTAAGGTACCTCTTTTTAGTACATTGCAAGACTGTGTCAGATCAGATCTCCCTGATCTGATCACAGCTCAGGATCACATACAAAGTGGATTCAGCATGAACTATTTATTGCTATTTATTATCTCAAGCTTATAGATGAACCACACATGCTGGAATAAAGACTTGCAGTGTCCTACATTTACAAATTCTACAAAATGTTTTTGGAAACCTTAATTATCCAGGGTTTTCTGGAGTCCAAAAGTTTGAGGCTGGCCCACAAAGCTCTAGGTGAGTGTGACAGGGCTCCCCAAATTTGTCCTTCCTACAAAACATAATTGTGGTCCTGTGGATGTCATTAGTGATAGACTGTGTGAGAAACTTCCTTGTGTTAGCTGTCATTTTGCAGGTGCACAACATCTATCGTCACCTAAAGCTGGAAGCTGGGTTGATGACCAGTACTATATTTTAGGGTTGCCTTTGAACCTCAGCATTTATTGGTCATATTTTTGAACCTGAGTTAATGAATTTTGGATGGGGCACTGACTTTCACATTAGAAGATTGTTATTATTCAAGTAGTGTAATGCTAACATTACTCGAAGCCTGTTTAAAAGATAATTCTCCAGATACCCTAAAAATGTCTTTCTCAGAGGCAATAATATTTTTGAATTTACTGTTTTTCTATTCCATTATTGAAAGAAACCAGAACTGAATTTTCTTTGAGCTTTCAGAAGTGTCATCTTTTTCTCCCTAGTAGGTTTGGTTTCTTCATTTCCAGTTCGTTCCCATTATTTCTGGGCATCAAGATTAGGATAGAAACATAATACAGAGGAAAATGATCATGCAACCATATTCCCAGGACAATCTGATACACAAAATAAGAAATCTTTTAAAATCAGAGAAAGTCCCAAGGCAAAGTTTAAATTTGGATCTCTCTGCGAAGGGTAGCTGTCTAGGGCAGTTATGTGTTCACGGTAATTCCAGCTCCACTCTTGTTTCATTGCCTGAGTTGCAGCCTAAATTGTTCAGAAAAGTTTAGATATGATCAGGATAATCATGCAGATTTGTAGGGGCTTATTTGTACTGAAACTTTAAGCTTTTAAACATTTTTCCATGTGAGCTCTAAATGTTGTGGTCAATAACCATGTAATGTGCTGGATGTCAGTAATATCAAAGTTTTCACACTAAGATCTGATAGCATTTCAGAACAGGGGACAGTAGTACCTTTGCAATTTAGGCACAAAAGACAGGAAATGTTAAAGAAAATGACTGAAATAAAAACTATGTACAAATATATGTCTAATGAAATAACAAAGTATGTCTTGCACAAGTGAAGAAAAAAGGATTAAATCTCCTCATGCAATTAAAACCAAACCATTTTTTTGCTAAAGGAATTACAGAAGAACAATTCAGAGAACAGATACCTTCTTACACAACCAGTGGACTAGTCCTGGCAGTTTTCCATATCACTAGTCATACTGGAGGAAAGATAAATATAAAGTAGTTGATTGAGTTTCACTTTTCTGTTCACAGAGATTTATGAACAGTAAGGGGCAAAACTATTCAAAATCACTCAGAATTATTTATGAATTAGAAATATCTGTTTCATGCTTACAAATCACTGGTGGCATAAATTGAAATTGCATGGTCCTTCCTGGTGGTGGTCTATGTGCCATATTTCATATGACAGCTGTAGCACTTCTAGTGACAGGGTTGATTTCTATATGTAGCTATGTAAATTCAGAGCTTGGATTATGTACTGTTTTTCAGAACAACCTCTCTAAGCTTCATTGTGGAGACTTCTGTTAAACAGCTTGGATGGCCAGAATTTGTGGCAAAGCAGCTGAGTGAAAAGGGTGTATATCCCTGCGTATCTTCTGTATGTCTCCTGGCTTTCCAGACCCAAGAGTTTGCTGGGTTCTTAATATGTTTAGGAAAGTTTCTGAAAATGTAGTTTTGTACTTGTGAGATGAGTTGAAATAAAAGTCTCCATAAAACTCCACAATATTTTAAAAGGCAATTTATTCCTAATGGAGCCAATCAATAGATGTACCGGTCTCACTAGATTTGCTTCGGTTCCCATTTGAGTCAATGGAGAGAATCCCATTGGCTTTAAGTAGGAATTAGGTTAGCAGGATTTATGAAGCAATTGTGTTCAATCTGTGTTAGTCGTAGGAAACTCTCGGAATTATCCCCTTTTTGAGGAAATCAAATCTCTGTACCTGGGTTTCAGAGTGTATATTGAGAAAGAGGCAAGAAAAAGCCAAACTTCTACTGAATTCAGATAGCTTGTGTTTATTGCAATGCGTGGCAAGACAGAAAAATGTCTTCCACAACAGGAGGCTGATAAAAGCAGTAGTCCCATCCTTAACTTTAGGAAGTAGTAAGCTGAAATATCTGGGGAGCAGGAATTAAACATGAATTATGGGTGTTTTAACCTTCCTTCTTATAGTCTTTATTCATATATAAATTAGGCCTTGAAGCCAAATTCAGTAGAAAGAATCTTGTGATCCTGAGAGAAGTAGCTCTGGCTGGTTTCTTTTCAAAAGAAAGAAGCAAAGATGTGTGTACAGACAGGTTTTGCAAAATGTAGCTTTCCATGGTAAAAAACCTTGTACAGTAATAACTGCAGCAGGAATAACACCTTTTCTTCTCACCTCTGTTTCGCAAAGCCTATGTGAGAGCTGCTTTTCTCTCTTGCCTCTAACACAGCCTTCTAATTTAGCCAACCTTTCATTTTTAAATGGGGTCTGAGCACAAAGTTCAGCCTATTTCTGAGCTCCTTGAGGGCTCAGAGGCAATCAAATCCATCTTTAAGTGAAAATGATGAACATAAGCCCAGTAAGTCCTATATATTTTTTTTTTCCTAATGACATTAACTTCTGTTTTGCCTACCTTACCTAGAAACCTGCAAGGTCCTTGTCTGTGAAAGAGCTCATACTTCATTCAGCAATCTCAGGGAGTTTTATTTAGGTTATGGATTTTACTCCTGCCCATTTTTATACCAGAGTTTTATATATATATGTGTCTCTACAGTTCAGCGAGGTTAGAGGTGTGTCATCCTGTAGAAGCATCAGTGCTTTCTATTCTTTCTAGTTTCACTAGAAAGGCCTTACTACTTGTGTTGAAATTTTCCCATCGTTTAAAGGACATTTGATGCTTTAATAAATATATCTGTATTTCACAAACAGCTCAGCATGTGACCTGTCATTCTACAGGCGTAATACAACATGGAGAGAACACAGGAGGCTGTAGTCCCTTTCCCCAATTTACCCAAGGAACTAGAGAGCAGCTGCGCAGTATTGTTGCCTGTCTTTCTTTTACATCTCAGCTGGATCCATCTTCGTTACTTGTTCTTCTATAGAGAAGTTAAAATTCTTACAGTGTATGATAAAATAGGAACTAGTTCCTTTTACAGTAAGACTTCAAAAAGCCTTTAGTATTTTACTCAGCCATATGCAAATGAGCTCACATAGAGATTACAGTGCTGGCAAGGAGGGATGAAGTGGGCAGCATTGTAAGTTTTGTGGGCTTTGAAAATTGTGACTTGAATATAATATTATGCAGTCCTTGAAATGTATTAAAAATTAATAGTCTAAGGGCAGTCACATACTTGGAAAGATTCAGTGTCTTCAAAATTATAGTGTTAGGCTTGCTTACCCAAACCAGAGATCACATGGGATAACTGGATGAAAATTCCTTAAGTACTTTATAATGGCTGTGGCTTGCAGAGTAAATCATACACATTTTACAGTTAAAAATAAATCAAGCTTATGTTGCTACAGAAACTACTGCTGCTGTAGTTTTGGGGGCGGTGTGTCCCCCATTATCATGCTTAAATTCAGACATCAGTAACAACCTATAAAATACAGAAATGCTCCACTGTAATTCTGAGTATTTTGCAGATGCTGCATTTGATAGCTAATTTAAATACTGTAAACCATAATTATTTTATTTGTATTCTATTTTTTTATAACATATATAAAGCAATAGTTAAGTCTGATAGAGATGCAGCTGGAAAATTAGAAGATTAGAACCTTGACCCTGGAATTTTCTTTTGGATCTGCAGCAGGATATAGCGTTGTGATGCTCAATTGCACGCTGTCATTTTGGAACGTGTAGCTGCAGATGAGGTACCTCTGCTCCCTGCAAGGCATCGGGAGAATTAAGTCTCAGAATTGTAACAGGGAACAGGGGATGTGACTGAGCATCTATAGGAGTAGGTTTGAAATCCTCTTGGGGACCCAATCACATGAGTGCGGAGTGGTTATATGAATTCAAATGTAGATTCATGCCTGGAGCTGTTTTCTGAACCTGCCTCTTCAAAAAGGAGAAGAAGAGGCCTTCTCTTTTACTTGGAAAATTGGCAGCTGGAGAACCTTTATTGTTGAAATAAAGCCTTTATTTCCAGACTCCATTGCCGGGACTGTTTATGTATTATATCTTATGACTGTTCAGGCACAATGCATAGGGAAGTCTAGGAACAGGAAGCAGAACCAGATATGCGTTTCTTATAAACCAAGGGTCTGGTCACCTGGGCAAGATGATTACCTGCATTTTCTTTCATGCAACGACTCTTGTCTTTCATTCCACAGCACAGGTCTGTGCCACAGGGAAGGATAGGAAGTGCGTTTATGCTGCCTTACTGATTCAGCTCTGTTTAAAAAGGAGGGTGTGAGCCATTAGGTGAAAGAAAATCAGATCCGTCATACTCTAAAGTTAGAGTCCCATAAACCACCAAACTGCTTGATAAAACTGAGCCAGCATCCTTCCCTGCATTTCTTAAGAAGCTTTGTTTTGCATAGGGTATTAATTGTTATCATCAGCTTTTAAGCCTGCTCTGAGAAAACTTACTAAATAGCATTTAGAAATCTCCCTCATAAAAGCAGTAACCTTGAGAGACAGCCCTTCTTGGGCTCTGATATCACAGAATCACATAAAAGGTTGGGGTTGGAAGGGACCTTTTGTCCAACCCTCCTGCTCAAGCAAGGTCACCAAGAACAGGCTGCTAAGGCACTGTGTGTGACATGAGCAGAGGTCTATTAAGGTGATAACAGTTCTGTCTTCAGGACTTTTTAAATTTCACTGGAAAAAAATATAAATTGTCTGAGGAGCCATTCAGGGCTTATGAGGATTAAATTTTTAGCCTTAGATCTGTACTCAGGCACTGTATGGGCATAGCCTCAGTTTTGGTGGATTGCTGTAGTGTATGCAATTTTTCAGATCAGAAATAATGAATATCCAGAAGGTTAATGTCTGTGGACCCCAAGTGGTATTCTGCAGGCTGAAAACAATTCAGCTTAATAGGGAGGGGGCCCTACTGGTGTCATTTCATCAGATGTCACAAGTCATTGCCGCCTGTGGGGAAGGATTTAGTCCCTTGAATCAGATATACAGACATTCTGCTATGGAAAACTACTCTGGTGAGGACTGAAACAACTAATGAAGATGCTCTTTAGAAATATTCTTATATTAAATGTCAGCCAGGGGAAAGGGGAGATGTGACTTGTTGTGGATGTTACCCTGAAGCACAGTGGAAGATTTAATGGATGGTTTTCTTTCACCCTGGGAAAAGTCTAACTCTGCTCATTTATTTTTTTTCCTGCTGTACAGATTCCTATAATCTTAGTTCTTTGGATGCTAGCCCACTCAGCACTTCTTTTGCTTTAAAGATGGCCTGTCTGTTGTTTATTCTGCCTTTCAACAGCACAAGTTTAAAATTTAGAAAAGATTGGATAGCAGGAGTAGCAAATACAGTGATTACATAAAGTGTAAAAGCTGAAGTTTCCTGCACCTTGTAATTTGGCCATTTTCAAGGTAGTTAGATAAGAAACCCTGTAACTCAGTGCTGGACATTTGAGTACAATGTTATTTTTGTTAGCAGTGGTTTCACCCTATGGCACTAGTGGCAATCATTTTAGTACTAATTTCCTGAACATGTACTCCCCATAATGCAGTCAATAGAAGAAGCAGGTTAGTGAAACAGCTGTTAATTTTCCACCATGAATGAATACTCTATCCTACTTGGTGGATTTTTTTTCCTCCTGCAAATTCAATAAATATTTATGTCAGCCCTGCTGTCAAGTAGCACTCTCAGTAACAGACAGTTGCTAAATTAAGATACTTTCCTTGTCAGTAATGGAAAGCTAATAATACAATTGCCATATGCAAGCCTTGGAGAAGATTTGCCTTATAATTATCATAAGAGGTTGAACTGCAAGTCTAAGAATAACAGAACACAGGGGCAGACTGTGGTACCGCTAGGTGAATCGAAATAGCACTGAGATGACAAAGAAATCAGGTTCCCTTCCTTGGTAGTGCTGTTACTGGAAAGGTACATCTTATCTATTCTGTGAAAATTTTGAATTAGGAGGCTGTGTGACGGTAGTAGAACATGACACTGTTGGCAAGGGTCATACCGGGTGGTAGTGTGGATTGCACATCACTAGATGTGGGGGGTGGTACATAGAAGTACAGCCACCCCTATATGAAGGCATCCTAGTGGGTCCCAGAAAGGCCATTTTAAGGTCTATCAGCTGACATACTCATCAGGTAACCCAGAAGGCGCTGTATGCCTAGGCAGAGTAGCCAGTCAAGAAATTTGGCCTTCAAAGCTCCAAAATAAATGCATACATATTACCAATAAGAACTTTGCTGCCTTAATTGGGCTAGAGATTAGTCATCTTGAGAAAGGAAAAGTTACACATTTTAAAAGTTAGTGATATATACACACACACGCATATATACACACGTATGCACCTACTCGGTCACACAGACACGCATAGATATGTGCATACACATCAACGCCTCCTAAGAAATAACATATGGTTTGTTGCATTTCCAAGGTTGGAGGAGTGAAGCTCAGACCATGCTAGAGGTGGTTCCATTGGTTGCTATTAAAAAATCAGTACTTAACAGACAAATGTAGCAAATGAAAGATCACTTTCCCTTACTCCCACACACTTGCTTGATAGAGGAGATAATTTGTAATATACTGCAAAATCTTGATTTTTAAATGTTACATACTGTGGATAAAAAGAAGTGATTATTTATTACTTCTGTATTGCTGTGAGTGCATAGCTTTTGATTCTTTTAAGCAATTTCCACTCAAAGTAAGAAAGAAATCCTGTCGAGTTATTTACACTGCCAGGCTAATCCCAGAATAAGTCATTATATGTCTGAAAAGGTGTTTGTTCCCCCTTGAAGGACCAGAATCCTATCATAGATGTATGGTTTGTATAGGGATACTGTTTCATTTTGAGGAAACTAGGCATTTGAACCCTCTAAATCAATTTTCTTTAGATGCAAGTTTCCTGGACTTAACAGGGAGGCTGAGTCTTGTTAGTCCTTCTTACCACTGGGGATATAATGGGTTTTTAAAGCGAAAATAATTGACAAGTTGTGCATTAGCACTATTGCAAGCTGCTGTGAACACTCTGCAGTGTTCTGTACAGTACATACCTCCTGAAAACTATGTGTTTCAAGTCACATTTTGTTGTGGTGTTATGGCAACAGCATAGGTACAAGGGCATTAGGGGTCAAAATCCAGTGGGCCTTTGAAAAGGTGATTCACAATAAACAATACTTGCACAACAACCTGCGTAGAGTTACTATAAAAGACATAATATATTCCTCAGGGCTGTGGAAGGATCATTCACCATCAGGTGCAACTCCCTTGTGGATGCACAGGACAATGCAGACATCTGGCAAGACTCAGCCAGGGCACATTGCCACCTTTAATTGCTTGAGACCCTTCCTCTCCCCGCCCAGCAGAACCTGCAAGGCTGCAGGGCACTGCAAATGATGCCCCAGAAAAACCTGCCCCACTCCACACAGCTTCTCAATGCTCCCTGGCTGTGCTAGACTTCACTTGTCTTCTTTCTTTGTCCTGAGGTCTGCAACTTATTTGTTTAACCATCTAGTGTCATTCCACTCATATGGAAACCGACGCCCCAGTACCTCCCAGAAGCAGATGTGTTCAGCACCCTTTTGCCTTCCTGATGAGTTCAGTAGGAGCAGAAACTCTTGCTTTTGCGTACGGGGCTAAGATAGCTGCTCCACAGCTGGGCTGGCCACAGTGCTCACAGGGGTTCAGTGAACCCAAATGCTGCCTTTTCCCAAAAAAGAAAAAAATGTGGTGGTGTGGCATAGCCCAAGCTCTGCTTTTGTTTGTCCTTGGAAAGGAGAAACCAGCTTCTTTATCTATTGCAGCCCTTTCCCTAAAACACATTGCTGAGGTAACTTGAAGGGCTATGGTCTAGAAATTATTCTTTCAGTTCGTAGTCTCACAGGTTGTATGTGAAACTGTTTGTGCTGCATTGAAATAGATAAAAACAATTTTTTTCCTCTCCTGTATTTATTATGGATCTACTATTTATTTAGAAATATGTTAAGGGATTCTTGCTGTATGACCAATGGTTACATTGGGATATGAAGTAGAATGTGATTCCCCATTCATCAAGAGAGTTTTCTGCTCTCCTAGCTATTTTTATTTGATTTCTAATCTGGGCTAAGGCATCTGTGAATATGATATCTCAGCCCAGGCAGAGGAATTCTTAATCTGAATAGAATGGAAATTACTAAACTAAATAACTTCTCAGGGGGGAGGAGGGCGGAGAGGTTAATTTTGTAGCTCTGAATTTCTATTTCAAGTGAAAGGAAAACATTTTGCAAAAGTCTCATTAACGAGAGCCTAAAGAACAGCCTGACCTTCTAAACAATTCTTATTTGCAGCAGTAAGAGAGTCCAAAGACTTTGGTTAGGCCTTTCATATCCAGAACAACATTCCTCCCACATGTCCTCCTTCCAGCACCCCAAATACCTTTAAATACGAATGTTGAAGGACTTTTGTGCAGACTACATCCTCTTTGCAAGTTGCAGGCAAATCTGTCAAAATTCTGTGTTCTGCCAACAACGAGGATAAAATATATAAACCTATCACTCAAAAGTTCGAAAGCTGCAGTTCCCAGGCTTTCACGATATACACGTTCAAGAGTAACAAGTTGCATGTCTATGCCCCACAGAACTATTAGCCAGAGAGCAAAACTAAATTGATCTAGCTGTTATCAGACTCTCAAAATTTGATCCATCAAATGCATTCCAGCTAAGGTTAAAAAAAAAAAGACTTCCAAAGCCACATGTTCTTTTAGACACAGAGCAGCTTTCCTCCTGCATTTTTATATTTTAATCAGCTTCATGCAGTATGTTCAATCCTCCATGAAAGCAATTCAATTCCCAGAGCCAACAGCTTTATCATATTTTTTTCACTGACTTAAAAAGAAAATCACTTCCAAGGGGTGGCAGAAAGGGAATGAAAAACCAGAACTTATTTACTTATGATGTCCCAGTACACATGAGACTTTCCAATTACTTTAAGAGCGGCATAGGGAGCTATAACTGGGATAGTCTGTTGAGGCAACTTCCCAATACAGAAGATAAGACATTTATGAGACTACTTGTTTCTGCCAGCTAGTGGCTATGCACTACCACAGTTTAAATCCATTACTTGGGTTTCCAAAACACTGAGCCAAATGTCTCTCAGTTACAAATGCATGAATCCTTATTTTTAGAAGATTATTCCAAACACATAATAACGAAATAAGCTTAGTTACTGAGCATCTGTATCTACCATGTTATTATGTCCAAGTCTGTAGAAACTAAAATCCAGATACATATTATCCATTGCACAGAGGGATGATAGGTACCAGATGACCCCTTTCCTAGTGGATAAGCACCCCTGCCCCAGTCTGGTCCCGTAGCATCTCCTTCTGGTTTCTGACCCAATGTACCAGATACCGTCTCATCACTTGGCTCAACATAGCGCTTATCTCATGTGTGAGGGAAGAAGAGTGACAACATGATAGCCACATGCCAGCTGACAAGGTGGCAGCTTGTCCAAGGAGGAAAAATTTACTCCCTAATTTATTCTGCCGTAAAACATTTGTGATGTATAGAACCATAGAATCATAAAATCACAGACTATCTCGCATTGGAAGGGAACCATAAGTATCATTGAGTCCAACTCCCTGCTCCTCACAGAACTGCCTAAAACTAAACCGTATGACTAAGTGCATCATCTAGATGCTTCTTGAACTCTGACAGGCTTGGTCCCTTGGCCACTTCCCTGATGAACCTGTTCCAGTGACCGACTACCCTCTCGGTGAAGAACGTTTTCCTAATGTCTGGTCTGAATTTGCCCTGATGCAGCTTCATTCCATCTCCTCCTATTGCTGGTCACCAGAGATCAGCATCTACCCTTTTGCTGTACCCCTTGAGGAATTGTACACTGTGATGAAGTCACCTCTCAGCTTTCTCTAAGCTGAATAAACCAAGGGACCTCAACTTGGCCACCCTCCTATGGGCACACTCTAATAGTCTGGTGTCCTTACACTCAGGTGTCCAAAACTGTGCACAGTACTTGAGGTGGGGCCGCACCAGTGTAGTGTAGAGTGGGACAATTATCTCCCTTGATTTGCTAGCTATGTCTTGATGCACCCCAGGACACGGGATATGGCAATAAAAGGAAGTAAATAAGAATCGCAGAGCAGCACAGGTAAAGACATTAAACAACAAAAAGGAGAAAATAAATGAAGAATGGCGCTACAGGAAAGCTTGTGAAACCACAGTGTTTGATTTACCCTATAGCTTAGTAGTGCAACTTTCAGATACTCTTTACTACCTTTATCCATGACATTGATTACTGGTGGATCCTGCCAGTCATTACAGTCTCTAAACATATTAGCCTATATTAAATTGTTTTTCCATGAGAAAGAAACGTCTCTAATCTCTGAATTGGTCCCTAGATCACACAGAATCACAGAAGGGTTGAGGTTGGAAGTGACCTCTGGAGGTCATTTGTTCCAGCACTGCTGCTCAAAGAGACCCCTCTAGAAACAGTGGGGAGTCCATAACTGGACACACCAGTGCTGAGCAGGGGGGAAAGATCACCTGAGAGTGCTGGCAACGTGCCTCCTAATGAAGTCCAGGATACCATTCACTTTCTCTACTGCAAGGCCACATTTCTGGCTCATGTTCAAGTTGGTGTCCACCATAACCAGCAGCTCCTTTTCTGCCAAGCTGCTTTTCAGCTCGGTAGACCCCAGCGTATATTGGTGCCTGGGGTTGTTTCTTCATAGGTGCAGGACTTTGCACTTAGAGTTGTTGAAACTTATGAAGTTCCTGCTGGCCTATTTCTCAAGCCTGTTGAGGTTCCTCTGGAAGGCAGTACAACCTTCGAGTGTATTAGCCACTCCTCCAGTTCTGTGTCATCTGCAAACTTAGTGAGGGCACACTCCACCCAGTCATCCAGGTCATTAATTGCTTGGTTTTTTCCTTGCTCTCATAGGGACTCTTCTGTTAATTCTGAATGGTGACTAGGCAGTTGTGCAGCAGATGAAAGAGTTACGAGTAGCTAGCTTTATGAAAACATACCCAAATTTACTAGTAACGTATTGCAGAAAGGTGAAGTCTGTGAGTCAGACTGGCCAGACAAATCTAGCAAAAAAATTTATGACCTGATAGAACATACTGCTCTTGTAGTGAGATGTAGCTAGAACCTCCTGTTTGAGACCCTTTCCTCTCACATGGTCTCACTTCAGGCAGGTCTGTGGCCCTTGAGGTTTCAGCTGTTGTTAACTATGTATTTATTATTCCAATACGATGACTCATTATATTCCCTTTGGTTTTTCAAAATCCTAGCAAACATCAGCTTGAAAAGAGCTCATGTCTGCCCATCTGTTCAGGATAACATACTAGCTTTTTGTTTTCCCTTATAAACAGCATATTTCTACTATATTGTCTGTAGGACATGTATTAACATGTCTGCCCCAGAAAAGAAACATTCTTAAGACACAATTAGGATCTAAATCACCCATTAAGATTAATTGGATTAGGCTGCATCGTATATTATTCAATAGGTTATATTCTCCTCCACCCAACAGACTGGGCATTTCTTAATGGTTAATGGGTAGTCTGTAGAGGTATATAGATCTCTAGCCTTAGGAGACCTGTACTTTTAAAAATGGATTTCTAGATCTACTTGTTACAGAGACATTTATAAAACATTTCTATGTAATCTGATTTATTGAAGTGTTCCTTTTAAATAATTTTTTATTCCTTTAGTAATATCCATCTGTACAAGATCGTATGAGAGTCTTTCTCAGACTACTGTTGTAATCACTGGATGAGAAATCCAATACCTGCTGGTGCAGCCAACAATGTAAAGCAATTATTTTTGTATATTATGACAGTAGATATGTTTATCACCACCATTCTATAAGGAACAAAATATCTTTATGTCTGATGCAGTCCATAGATGTTGAAGTAAAACACCCAATTAAGAAAGATCAAAATTAATCTTGTTCTGAGAGAGCCTCTAAGAGTGAAGCCTGAGAGAGGATGATTACAGAGAGCCTGATTACAGTTCTCAAGTGAATTGAAAGTTTTCGTAGAGAAACTGAGCATTGTAGTTATAGTTGATATTTAGCTTAGAAACATTTAATGATGCCCAGTGTACTCTGCCTAGAATTTTGTAATGCTTGTAGTGTTGCCTGTGCATATAGGTATCTATTTAAAATCAATTCCCCTTGGAGTCAACGGCAATTTAGTCCCATTGAGTCCAAAGAGAAGGTGGGGAGAAATGTTAGGATTTGCCTTGATAATAAAGATTATTTAAGTGATCAAGGCTTGTGTCAATGCAGAGGTCAAAATTTAAGCAGTAAATTGGGTAGTTGTTATGAAAACTTTAAAAACACCCTTTAAGTGAGTGTTATGGGTGCTACCATGTGAGACTGTTATTACAGATACAGCTGAAATAGCTTGCATTTTTGAGGTATCATGGGAGCAATTATAATAGAAATAAATTTTTTTTAAAGGAAAAAAGCCTAGCTAAAAACACATCTTCAAAGTAGTTTAACTCTTAATTTGTCTTTGTGTCATCTGTTAAATAATTTATCAAAGCTTTCTAATTGAAAATTTCTTAACACAATTGATTTAAAGCTTGGTGAAAAATATTCTTCCTTTCTGGATGTCTAAATGTTTGCTGTGACAGAAATAGGCTTATTGGATATCAAATCCGCTAAATACTCATTGCTGCAACAAAATGACTAAGAATGATATTTTTAGTACTGGGAAGCTGCTAGGAGGGATTCGGTGCTGGGAATGGTCAGTGGGGGTGAGATGGCTGAAAAAGATTGAGCTGATCTAACATCTTTCAATGGAGAGTTTTGATCCAGCTCCTCCCCAGTTTGTTACTTCCCCCTCTGGTCCCTCCCTGGCCATCAGGCAGGTATCCACCTTGCACTCCCTCAGGCATGCCCCTGGTCCTTGATGAGCTAATTCAGCTCATTAAGCTGGTTCTTGTTTGCTGAGGTGGTAAGCTGAAACCCACCCCTAAGTGTGTCAAAGTAAGGCTAGGGCTGACTCAGGGTAGGGATGCAAGGTGCTGTGAGAGTGGGTGGGGACAGGAGAGGGCATGGAGGGAAGCAGTAGTGGGTAGGAAGATGTTGCCTCTTAGTTTACCACGGTTCATTGTTGTGGTATCAGTCACCTTTCTGTGTGAGAAGGTTGGAGCATAAAAGACAGGCAGGCATGTGTTTTTTGCAATTCCAATCTACTTGATCTAACTGTATAGGAAAAGAAAACACTTTACATACAACTGCTGCAGCAGAAAAAATGTGGGGAATGACAAACGAGGAAGAGGAAGGAGGACTCTTTTTGGGAGGGCAGAGGTGCAAATCAGGCTTGGCATATCGGGGATAGCCAGAGCGTGAGTGATTCCTCTCTCTGTTCCTCCATCATCCACGGGATGTGACTGCACCTTCCTGTTCTCGTTTCTCTGTTCTCACCAAGTATGGAAAGTTTTACACGTCTTGGATATGGTTACATATTGCAGCTGCCCAGCTCTCAAAGTTGCACTCCCATAGTGACCATCAAGTGACATCTGTGCTTTGTGTTTACAGCTCCAGGTCATCCAGAATTGACCTGTGCCTGTCAAGGTTTCTTTTGTCATCTGATGCTTGTGCTCTCAAGGACCCTGGCTACAAATGACAGGACAATCTCTTTTGGCAACAACAGACTCTTGGATCTCACTGATCAAGGGTTTTTCTATCATAAATGAACGTAATGGTGGGGTTTTTTGGTAAGACCTAACAAAGTAGGTCAGTATCTGATTCAATGGACAACTGAAAGAAGTGGGAATCTTCCCTTTGAATTCAGTGGGCTTTTAAATCAAGTCCTTATTGACCTTTTTGAATAAATAATATGCTGCTGCATATTTCTAAGTGAACATATGACAAGTCATTGAACAATAGGAAGTTATAAATAAATAAAGTTCAGAGATCTAAAATTATTTTTGGTAGGAGGCTACTACAATCTGAAATGATATTTAGGCATCTGATTCCCATGAAATGATCTTTAACCACCAAGATAAAAATTATGAACCTTGGGATCCTTTTTAAAAAATGCTTCTTTAAATAAAGATGATGAAAGTAATGAAAGTGGCTGTGAGTAGCACAGCTGTGGAACAAGATGCAGTATCTGTAGAGCTCCACGTTTGGTTTCAATGCTCGTGAAATTGTGGAGTTAGTTCAGAAATGTCAAAGAGAAAATGTATGAAAATACCAGAATTTGAAGTTAACTGTACATATGAAAAGACCATACGAAATTTGGGCAGCTATGAGTCATAAGACCTTCAGACTTTCAGCTCTGGGACACCATCTTCACCCACTTAGCCATGTCTTTTTTTCACTGCAGAGAAAGCATAAAGTCTGAACATCATCTGTTTTGTCTGACAAAGTGCATCTTAGAATCAAATTATATCTTACATAGTTTTAGATCCAGCTCTTCTGAAGTCTATTATCAGTAATATATAAATGTTCAATTCCCTTCTCTTCACTTCCCTACTCTTTCTCTACAAGATGCAAATAAGTATTAATGAAAAAATTTTGGCTTCATCACCAAGCTTCTACCTCAAGGCTTTCCCTAGAGTGAAATAATATATTTTCTTCTTTTTTGTGTCTTTCAAATCTGCTAGAGAACTAAAAAGACAATTTTTTTTAGTGAAAGTACCTGTTGTTCCATGCCTTTGTCACTTTGTTTATGAAGAAAACAATCACAGACCTGTCATCATTGCTGAATTATGCTACCTCATGACTTGTCAACTAACAATACAAAACACTATAGTTGCAAAGGTAAAATAGAAATTAGAAGTATTATATGGCAAATTTTACTCCTTTTGTTTGTCACTTCTCATCAAGTTGTCCCAAGAACTGCAGCATCCCTAGAACAATGTAACTTGAGAAGATAGATGTTACCTTTTCTTCCTTAGGATCTCAATTCACAGCTGAGGACTTTTTCTGCTGTGGGAGCAGAGATGGAAGTAACTTGTGGGTTTTTTTTAATGATCCTAGCAAGAAACTCTTAACTCTCTTGGCCTGGTTTCCTAGCTTGATCAACCAATATCTCCTAAAATCCATTCTGGGGAGTGCTCACATTTGGACACCTAACCAGCAGCTTCAGTGTATTGTTGAATTGTGCCTTGTTGACTTCAGCAAGGTTTCTGCGTAACCATCACATCCTGAATGTGATGCAGAGCCGGCTGCGGTGGTGTGTGTCAGGGACATTCAAGCAGCCTGCTGAAATCAGTGGCATGTAGCAGATGGTTGTCTCTAGCTTTTCACACTGCATGTCAACCTAAAGTCTCCCTCTCAAAACCCGTAAGTATTGCATAGTATCGGAGGTGATATGAGGGAAAGAGTAAGTATCCAAAGTGAAGCTCAGAATTGAGAGAAAGCAAACTAAGAGAGATCTGGAAACATTAAAACAAAACAAAACAGCAAACCCTGCAGCTGAAACTGTGTAGCGAAGTCCTGGGAAAGAATAAGGTAAAGATGTGACATCCAGATGTGGGCAGATGGGCTCTTTGAGAAAGGAGACTTAGAAAAGATAGCTTTTCTTTTACTATTGCTGGACCTGGAGCTACAGGTGACTTTGACGGTCTGCATCTAAGCCAGAATGAATTAGTCAGAGTGAAGAATACTGTATTCTCAAGAAAATAAAAGCAATTGAAACACAGAGGTTCCAAATGAAACCGCAAAGGAAGGAAGGTCCTTTGGACAGTTTTTGACTAATATTAACACACCGAGGCATGAAATGATGCTATTTAGGCAGATTTAATTATCAGAGATTTCATTTTTGTTGGAATCAAAGACCTAAAACAATATATCGAACCTTGGAAAATGAAAATATTAAAAAACACTTAAAATGCTAGAAAGCAAGCAGTAGATACATTAGACAGTGACTAAGAGAATAGGGAACTGGAAAGAGGGAAGATGTGAGGAAGCTAAATATATCAGAGAAACACTATAGCACAAACGCCTACAAAGTTGTGAAGTTATAACAAGACCGTGAAAAGGGAAGGGTGCATGAATCCAAACATCTGTCCACAACTGGAAAATATTAAAACATTTGCAAGATATATTAGTGCTTTGCAAGAGTATGCAATCAGAACCAGCAAAATTAGAATGGAGCAAGCAGCAAGCACATTGACACTACCTGATGTATATTTATCGGGATGGCAATGCAAACAGGAATGAAGAACAATTCTGTATACTCTGCAAACTGTAGAGGTTGATAGAGGAAATTTTATTGCTTCAGTAGAGATTACTGGAACTGTTGTGGATTATTAACTCAGTGAAAATGTTTGGGTAAATGTTATATCCAAAATTGTCGTAGAATATTGGAATAGAAGACATAAATATGTAGAACAAGAACCACAACAACTGAGCGCTCACAGAGAAGACCTTATTTCTGTTAAAGTGTTACATGAACTTGTACTGAAATAGGTAAGAAAACGTGGCTTTGTTTATTTACTGTGAACAATGAGCCAATAATTAGTCTAAAGAGTGGCAAATCCTCCGTTTTCTTAAGCGAGTACCTAAAGGTCAGCTGGGTGTGAACACATGTAACGTAAATGTTGAATAAATCAGGATGTCAGAGGAGGAAGGGAGACAAGTATATATGCTTGCAAGGAGTACATTTAAATGTTGAATTACTTTTCTCTGAGATTGCATATCCTATTTAAAATACAATATGGTTTGTATAAAATTTGTATTTGCTGAATTTAGAGTCCGTAAATTTTACTTCATATTGTTCAAAGGATTTGTATGAGATTCTAGATTTTGACATATATCAAGTCCCAAATCTCTTTAACAGAAAGTCTGGTACAAAATGCTAACATCACTACAAAGAGTGCTAAATGCAGGTTAAGAGGTCTGATACAAATCCAGTAGTGCTGGGCTTGACAGCAGATTTTTTTTACAAAGTGATCTGATACTGACTAAACAGTCACCAAGCAGAAAGAGAAGAAAAAGACTTTTCATTCTAGCCAAAAAGTGCAACAGAAAATACAGCTTAGGAGGATAAAGTAGAAGAGATCAGGGTATCCCACATATAAAGATATATCTCACTCATGCTATGGATACAAGCTTTTTAGATGCAGTGGTTTGTACATGAGGGCTTTGCATGGGCCTAGAAGGCTGCAGCTGGCAGGAAGATTACTCCTTGTTCTTATGTGAGCTCCTGTCTTTTGAGTAATTTGCTTTAGGACAAGAGGGAACAGCTGCAATTTATTCCTTTGGAAAGAGGAAAATGAAGGAAGAGAAAGAGTCAAAGCATCTGAAAGTAAATTGGAAATGAAGGAAATTGCTGAGCCGCTAATGGGCAGGTTGGAAGCTGCAAGTAGACAGAAATTGAGTTAGTTCTCTCACAGCAATCTCTCACAGAGAGATTCAGGAGTTCTCTCACAGAGCTCCTGAAAACCCCTTTAAATACATGTAATAGAGGTAAAGTTGTTATTCACAAGGATTTTGCAGTAATGTAAACTGCCTTATTGCACAATCCTCTGCTTCAGGGAAGGGAAGTGTGCGAGTATCACATTGCCTCTCTGAGATCTAAGCAGTCAGATGTGGTCTGAGGCAGCCTAAGCCCAGGGGACATGGGTTGTCCACAGGCAGCTGCAGTACAGGGCAGCCACACACACCAGGCAGCTGCTTACACCTGGAAAACACTTTGCAGCTAGCTGCTGAATATGATCACTTTGCTGAGAGACACAAAACACAACATCCAGTCTTCAAAATATTATCTTTGTTCTTTAATAAGGCATAAATTTTGCTGGCTTGAAAGGAAATTTCTATTGACAATAAAGTAACACTGGAAATTGTACAAACTGCAGTAAATCTTAGCTCTAAATGCATTGTGATTATTGTTGCTGCTGTTACTATTAGTGGCACAGTACTAACAGACAAGTGTATGTGTTTTGTGTGTGTGTTTGCCTGTATATGTTTCTCTATATTTATACATCTTACTTTTTTATCCCCTCAAAAGTATGCTAATAAAAGTGTAAATACACCCTGAGAAAGAAAATCTCCCCACAGATCCTGTGCTTTGTGTCATAACTTTAACAAGATCTTTTCCAGAACCCTTAAAAACTCTACAAAATCTCTCTGGAAGTGGAGCTTGCAGGGGATGCTGCCGGATTATTAACTAGCACATGCATAGCCACTAAGCAAGTAACTTTGGGGCTTTACGATTTTTCTTAGCTGTGCAGCAAAAGTCATGTTTCAGCAATTTTTTCCTTCCACAGTCTGTCCTACTGGGAAATTTTGTGCAGTATTTGTATGCACATGTTTATATGGGCATGGTTTCTTTGTGTGTCTCTGTGGAGTAATACTAGTTTGTGGCTAAAGCTGAGAGGAATTGTAGCAAGTGGAAGACTGCAACATCAGTGATTGGGGAGTTGAATTAAATAGGAGGAAATATTTTTGGTGCATTTGATTTACAGCCACAACTGTTATTAAGTAGTTAAAAATACTCTGCCAGTCAGTCTGATTGTTAAATGTAGGTATTTGAGCACAGGCATTTGAGGAGTATTTCAGATTGTGGATCTGACGGTTCCGAAAGTGTTCTGCCTCAAGTATGGGATTTACTCACTTTTAATGATTAGTTTTTTGCTTATTACCCCTCAACACATTTCCCCTGACACATTTACTTAATATTCTTTTTAGACATACAGGATGGATCAAATATGAAGGCCTTGAGATATTTTAAAATGGCATCCAGTATTGCAATCATATATCTTCAGAAAGGAGATGTAGTCCACAATAAATAGTGTTCATGATAGGATGCTTAAAACTGATGTATGTACTTATAACAGTCTAATCAGCATAAACAATATGTCTTTAAATGTTACTAGTTCAAGCCATATTTTCACCTTTAAGCACAGAGAAACCTTTATCATCTCTAAATTTGGGCTAGTGGTTTGATTTTTTTTTTTTTTTAATAAAGCAGTTACACATAACGTTGTGAAACAGCAATGTTAGAAGCTTAGACGACGGCCAGGCAAAGACTCTAGCTCTGATGTTTGAATTGTATTCAGCGTGTACAGCCGAAAAGCAAATATTTGCATGTAGAATACTTTGCCATGAAGATGTGGCAAAGTGTTTCTTGTGGCTGAATATTGCTGGGAAGAGCTTTAAGGCTGGGTGTTACCTATGAAATGCCCCAAACTTCACGGTTTTTTTTTCCACAGGAGCCTAAAGACGCCTCAGGTCATCTTTTCTTCTCTTTTGATGCATTTCTTCTCTTGTGACAGCAGATATTTAATCTGCTGATGAACTTTTCCATGCAGCAAAATTGGCTGGAGACAAGATATGAATGTTTTGCTGTGATTCCTCCCTCTGAACCTGCTTTCTCTGAGGCCTGAGTAACTTCAGTACTAGTGCAATAGACAGGACATGAACATGTCTGGGGAGAAGGAAGCGTGGTGGCGTTGGTCCACACTTCAGGGGATCTCAAACACTTGTGGAGCTGTGGCCTGAGGCTGATTGCTGCATCTGTGAGCATCACAGGATCTTTGTGAAAGAAAAAGAACAGCCACTTCTTATGAAGGTCTTTCAACTTTGAAATGTGCTACTTCCTTCTGATGTCTCTGTTTTAACTGTTTATTGTTAGCCCCCAAATGGTCTGTGTTTGTTGACTTAAGTCTCATGCTTTGAAGTTTTTCCTTTTAAATGTTTGCTTGGAAAGAGTTGGGTTGATTAGGAAAAACAGCAAAAGTCTCTGTGTTTGCATGGGTTTGTTTTGGTTTGGTGGTTTTTTTTTTTTTTCCTTCCCCCACAGGTAGGTAAGTACTGGGGAAACTCTTTGTTTGGAAGGATTTTTTAGATGGATATATCAGCTCAAGAATATGGTAATGCATGTATTTAAATTCATGTCTACTTTAGAATTTGAACTTGCATCCTTACATGGAATTACATCCTTAAGTACAGAACAAGTACTTATCCTAAACAGAGATATTTTCCTAAATTAGAATCAATGATTTTCTTTTCAATTGACAAAAAATTTAGAGAAATGATTTTTACAATTTTTAAAGGAACTCACTATATGTTAATTCACCCAGAAGGCTAGAAATGTCAACAAGCATGGAAAATAGAATTCCAGACAGAAATAGTAAGAAATGTTAGAATTATGTGAAAGTTGCATATGGGCTGAGAGACTTTTCATGTCATGTTTCATCCAAATCAAATTAAAATGAATGAGATATGCAGTACCTCTGCAGCATAGTTTTTGTCAAGTAAACACCGAGACATTCTTAACTGAAGCGGCACAGCCTTAATGTGGCTGTGGAGTTACTGAATATGCCACTGTGGCAGAGGTTTGGTACATCTTTAAACAAGTAAGTCAGAAAAAAGAAAGCCTCTAATTTTTCTCTATTCTAATTATCTTCGTTCCAGTGGATTAGAAAATAGAAAATGTAGAAGTCAAGCTGAAGATGGTTCAGAGCTCAATCGCCTGCCAAGTTAAGTCTGACAAATGGCAAGTGTGTGTAATTAATACTGTCATCTTTCCCTAGACCAAAGGGCGTCTGCAGTAACCATAGATTGTAATTGTCATCGTTGTCACATAAAATGTGCTATTATTAAGTTCAGGCTGAATTTTATTGCTGAAAATGCTCATAAATTGAATGGTCAGTCATTTAAATTACCAAGTGGAGAGCTCTGCAGTTTGCTCTAAAGCTACTTTCTAAGGCAATGTATTTGACTTTAGACCTCTGGAAACTAGCTACATTCCTTAAAGAGATGTGAGACAGGTTGTTACCTTTAAGAGAGGATGCTCTGACAGATACACTGCCTTCCATTCATGTTTTAATCATCTCTACACTCCAATTTGTAATTTTTTTGTTGAAAGGCAAGTATTGCATATGCTATGTTGGCAACTTAAAAATTAGGAGTTATTATCTTGTTAGTGCAGCAGAGAGAAAGAGTGAAGATGGTTTTGAAATATGGCTGAATAAAGTGTAGTTGTTTAAGATGAAAAGATGAAAGGGGTTGAAAAGAAAGTGATGCATTCAGAAGAGAGAATATTGAGATCAAGCAGTTCCCCAGCAGGATCTGGTCTTTCATTCTAGAGGTAAATCACAGGTCAGCAGTGATTTCAAGTCTTTTACTTCTGAGGACTGGATAAATCAAAATTTTCAGAAAGGCAGACTCAGAACAGTTGTGAAAATATCACTCAACTAAACTATAAAGGCTTGATGAAGTGAACAGGACCCAGGATAGGAAGTGAACTGCAGCATTTATCAAGTTCTATTTCTTCCTATTAGAGACAAGAAGTACATATAATATCTTTCATAAACTGATTGACCCTATCTTAAAATTAGTTCAAGTATTTGTCCTCACTGTACAGTTATTACTTTAAAATCTGACTGGTCTCCTGGTCTAAAACCAGCTCTCTACTAGTCATTTATTCTTGTGCTAGGCTTGTCTTTTAGATGTGTTTTATACCCTTCTAATGTTGTCTCTACAAGTACCTTTATAATACACCATTATATTTTCACTCAGCTTTTGTTTTCCAAGCTAAAGAATACAAACTCCTTTGCTTTACTGAGTATATTTTATCTTCTTGATCTCTTTCATGTTATACTATGCTGTGGCTAGCATAAGCCAACTCTAAACTTGGAGCCATGTAAACGCTTTGCGACAATGCTGCGTTCGGGCTAACAAGTGCCGCAAAATGAGTTATCTCTCAAGCAGGTTTTCTTTTATATTTCTGTTCCTGGTTTGAGTTAGAACAGCACTAATTCTGTCCAGTGATTTCACTTTCCAGCTCAGTCTCTTCTAAGCGATGGCACTTTCTGAAGTTAACGGCGTATCTTTGCAGACAGTGTCTGTTTCTAGAAGTGATAACACTTGATGTTCACGGTTACTGCCAGGGGTTGGTGTGCAGAAAGACTCTGGCTTGTACTTGCTCCTGTGCAAGTACACTGTTAATCCTGTGTCCCACGTTGGGGGTGCAGTAAGTGAGAGGCTGCACCTGTGGGGAGGAGCGGACAGGACAGGTGACCCTAAACTGGCCAACAAGGTGTTCCATCCCATAGATGTCATATTTGGTATAAAGCTGAGGGGTCACAAGGGTCAAGCTCTCTTCTTCAATGGCCGGAGTCCAAGGAGGGCTCAATCTGTTCTGCCTTTGATCCGAATCTGTGCATTTCTGAATCCAGTTCCGGAATCCAACTCCTGAGTCTGGTTCCTGTCTGCCTCTGAGTCCAGATTGGGACTTCCCCAGTACCTCAGCATCAATGCAGATCTCTGCAGCATCAGCATTGACAGGGATATAATTGCCATCAGGGGGGCTGAGCTCAGTATTGGTTTTGTATATATTAGTATATATTTCATTTTATTGTTATTATTTTCATTAAAGGACTTTTAATTTTCTTTTCCAGTCCATAAGTAAGTCTCTCTCCCTTATTCCCTTTGTCTTCCCCTTTGGGAAGGGAGAGGGGTTAATAGACAGCGTTTGTCATTCATCTAGAGGTCAGCTGAGCCTTAATCCTTGGTAATTTGTCTGGAGGTTTTCTCTATGGTGTTTTTTTTCTAAAGTTTTTGGTTTGTTTGGAATATAAATTCTTGCCAGATTGAATATTCTTAACTTATATCTTAAGCTTTTGTTTTTTACATCGTATGTGCATAGTACTTGAAAATATCTACTGGCCAGATGGGCTATTAAGTCAATCTCCCTGATATTACAGGCAATATATACTAGAAACTGCATTCAGAAAGATATGCAGAACATTCACTCCACCTTCCACTATTCGCACAGACCACAAACCACTCAGTAACTATTTTTCATATGAGTAGAAGACCAAACACTAAAACCATAATAAACCCCTGGGAGGAAAACAGAGGAAAGCAAATGCATCACTTGTACTATATGTTGGTGCAATAGTAAGAAATTAGCTAGATTATTTTTCCCAGATGATCATAAAATGGGCAAGAAGAACTATACTGCAGAAAAGGACAAAGTAAGCACTGGAGTAGCAAGAGGATGATTTCTTGAATCAGTATTTCCTTTTGGCAGAAGAGGTGTTTCTTGAGCCTCTGTAAAATAAATTCACTGCCTGTGTGTGAAAGAACAATGGCATTGAAAGTTTGGAAGCATCTGGTTACTGCTGAAAAAGTATTAATATCTCCTTTTATTCATGTGTCAGAAAAAGTATTTGTTAGCCCAAGTGTAGCAATGTAAATTAAAGCATTTTGCTCACGTGTCAAATGAAGATTGCATCAAAGTGCCAGAGTAGTAGGGAAAAATGTTATTCTGTAGCTTAGCTGATCTCTTGTTTGTTTTCAGTAAGAAGCAGACTTTCAAATCCGTCGCCAATAGCACAATGATATCTAACAAGCCTGCTGACTGATGTATCACGATTAGTTTACATGTTAACCACATCTGTGCAAAAGGGTTATTCCTCCTCTGGCCAGTGTATACTCTCATACTCTCATGCACTCTGCTTAGTCAAAGTACAGTTCCAGTGCAATATCTTCCACAGCATATCAGAATGAGAAGATAAAGTATTAAATTGGTTCCCTAGGGCTTCCTTCACTTTCAGATAAACGCTAAAGCCCTTTTGTGTGTGTGATATTTTTTTTTCTTTTTTTTTTTCCCCCCTAAACAAGTTCCTTAACAAATAAAGGACATCAGTGGAAAATCAGCTTCATCACTTTGATTGTAGTTGCTGCAAAAAGACCTTTTTAATAGCATTGAATGGAATTCAGCACAAACATGCAACTAAGAACTATGTGGTGGAGTTGGGTCTTAGGAATATTCCCAACCGCAGTATTTAAAGGGTTGTTTCACATAAACTGTTGTCGTAAAACTTCTCATGATTCTAGCCAAATGCCGTGTTCTAAAGTTATGTAAATAACCAAAACTCTGAAATCTCTTTCATGCCTCCACCAACCTGACAATAGTTATTCTCAGACTTTCATAGAAAAGTATTATCTGAGTAAGATGATATTTTGCAGTCAGCTCCAATAGCTTCTACAACTTCATTGTATCACACATAGCTGTAGGAGGAGTGACTAAAACTTCCCTGGCACAACTGGAGATAGATCTGCTGGCATTAGGGTTTGTCACTCTTGTTTTTAATCTCAGGAAGCATGCAAGAGCTAACTGGTACTAATCTCTCATATGACAGGAAGACGATAATCAGAATATATTCAGTACCAGTACCATGGCCCAGTCAGAGCTCAGTCCTGGCTTCTGAAATTATCTTGAGCAAGGTTTTGAATATGGGCATGTTGTTCCACATTTTCCTATACATTCTTAGCCCAGAGTACATTTCCTAGGCTATGTCTAGGCATGACACATGTCCAGTTTGTGGTGAATAAATTAACTGACTGTCTGAAGGGCAAGAACAGTATAATTTCAACCACTTTTAAAGGAAATCTGCGTAGACTTTCATCAAGGCATGTGGTATTAGAATACTAACAGAAATGGACCTGCAACATGCCTCCATCAACGTCAAAAAGATGTCTTTATATTTCTGCTTCCATTCTACATCAGTATGAGGCTGCTGTCACATCGGTACTTGCTGCAGTGATATAAGAAGGTGGCTACCGGGAATGCACAGGAGCTGGAGATGGTTTAGGATTTCCACATACTGTAAAGCTGCTCAGGTTACGACACTACACTGCGTACTTTCTCAGCCAAGAGGATTTTTCCCTAGAACCCGTGTTTGATATTGGGAGAATTGTGCCGTAGGGTGGTCTGACAATGGCTGTGTTGCCAGCACACACGGCCAAATGCAGCATAGTGGTACTGGGCTGCAATCCCACAGCTGCCATGGGCACGGGAACAGTCTCTTCCTCCAGACCTGTGACCACACTGCTTATTATCATATTAGGCTGACACTAACACCGGCCAGCTTAATCTTACTTAATCCTTGTTATTGTTTCTTGTTCCATTTTCTAAATTGAAAAAAGTACAAGGTACATAGGTAGATATACTCACATACATGCATACTTATATATACTGTCACACTTTATTTGGGCTATCTTATTCTATTGATAAAATTCTGACGTACTGTTTCCATGTTAACAAAATAGCTAGGGTCACCATGACCTGTCGGATTCCTGGCTATCCAAACAGTTTGCCCTTATACTGCCCAAGTACCATCGGCAATCCCAAATCATTGTTGTTTGTGTACTGCTGTTTTCCTACCCAAATATTGAGACCCCTAATGTCTTTTTTCAAGAACAATACATTACAGATAGATACTACTAATAGCATAGTATGGGTAGTAGTACCAGTTCAGCCTTGGCCCACAGTTACTTTCTGCTTTTGCTGTTATAGTCACTGATGCTTCTACCTGTTAACAAAGTTAATTGAGTTGTGATTTAATTTACTGTTCTGGGAGGTTATTTCTGTTTCCCTGGCTTCTGAGGCTTTATGTTGGATTTTTGGAGAGAAAGGGAGCTATTTAAGAGTTTGGAGACTGCTCAATGACTGTATGTCTGAATGCCTGAAGAGTAGGTGCTGATATGTTTCAAAAAGCCTGTGTGCTTCTGTCATCATCTCTATATGTAGAAATTGGCACAACGGTTGTTAATGTAGAGAAAGATATTGGATGGGTGGGAAATTAAGATGTGGAGAGAAACAGCACCACTGCATCTGTCCTTTGAAGTGGGAAGGTGGGAGAGGAAAGGCTGTTAGCTGTGGATAATGAATAGACTACATGCAGATAAATGTATTCTAGCTTATTTTGCAGAAATAGTAGAAGGATGTTGTATATATATTTAAGAGTTGAATGGTATTTATTGAATATGTTCATCCAAGCTGTACAAAAATGATTCAAAAATCATAATATGCTGCTCTCTGAATAAAATAGAAGTCAAATGAGCTTGTGGCATGAGCTATGCTGTTCTCTGGAACTAAGACATAGCTAAATAAGAGAGCTGAGAAATATCTTTAAGGGATTGCCTTGAAATGTATTCTTTCTCCAGCTCTTGGTGGTTGAATATTGTGGGATAATCCTGTATTTAGATTAATTGAAATGGTGGACATAGCAATGATTTGCTCTCTATCTTTTTAAAATTACAATACTAAGTACTATATCTCTTGAGAATATTGAACATAACTGATCTCCTTGCTGGGGGAGTGGGCTAACAACTAGAACTCTTTCTGTTGCTTATGCAAAGCATGGTAATTATTCTGTGTAAGATGAAGCACCATCCAGGGGAAGACGTGCGAAAGCCTCACTCCAGAGCAAAAACTCTTCACTGGGTGTTATGATATTTTTTTTTCCCCTTGGCTAAAGGAGAGATTTGAAACCAGATCACCCTCAGTTTGGGAAATAATCAGTAATGAAAGAACTTGGACAGGAATGGCAGATTCAAGTCAGTCTTTGTTTAAAATGAAAAATTTTGCCTAATGCTCTCTGTCTTTTTCCAAATACAATGGAAGGCAGAAAACAATACCAAATGGCTAACTCAGCTCATCTCTCTGTTTAGGCTCTGTCCCCAGTTTATCCTTATCTGCCTTTACTCGCATAGCATTCCAACACTAAACTGCTTTCCCCAGGACATCTTGCACATGAATGTAAACTATTCCAATCTTCTGGAAAGTTCTGGCAAGAGCTTCCCGTGAAGACTGCTATGCCCCAGAGGGGACCAAGATGATGGGAACACTTTCTAGAAATCTGTAAAAGAAGGAAGTGGGAGGCAGTGGTCTGGAGGGACCAAAGGCAGCTGAGCTGACAACAGTATTGCAGCTACTGCTCATTGAGGAGAGAGATCCCAACTGCAGAGCTTAATTGCTTTGTTTTGCTGGGTTTGTCATGCCAGTTGTCAGAATAATTCCGTTGTGCATGGCTGAATTGGACATATGTACACAGTGCCAGCTTAGGCCTTCTGATATCCTGAGGGGGCCTTTCTGACCACAAATTATTTTTCCACTGAACCAAGGATGACTTGAAGATTGGTCCTTACTTGTCCATATGGTAGCTGTTCTTCTAGTGTGAAAGTCTGATGATGATATTAGACACAGTTGCTCTATACACGCCTAGAAGTATTTCATTCCCTGTGGTTTTCCTATCACTGACTGTTGGAGTCTTATATTCATTGAGAATAACGAAATCTGGTAGAAGAAAATGCTTAAAATAGACAAAGTAGACTGTATGCTGCTCACAGGTCTCAAGGACTGGGTGACGTTTCAGACTGTTGCTGGGTGTCTTGTTTTTTTATTTAAAAAAGACTGGAATATAGGTGTCCTGAATCATCTGTCATGAGGTGCAAAACAGTCTTTATATACTTTCCAGAAAAACTGGGCCTCAGGATGCAAAATCTGGTGGTTTCTTTTTTTTTTTTTTCCCTTTTTTTTTGTATGTGTGTTGTTTTGTTTGGATTTTTTTTCCTTCTGTATGGAAACCTTATGGAATGTTACATTTTGAGAAGGAATATTTTTTTTGTCCCCTCCAGAGCCTTTCTTAAATGAGGTGACAAGAAGAGATTTACATTTCTCTGCATGACTGTAGGATACTGGAATTTAAACAATGAACGAAAAAATGTCACAGATTTATTTAAGAGCAGTGAAATGTTGCTGCCTTAATATACACAGTCAGCAGATTTTTAAAGGGGATGATAGAGAACTGCATGATTGCTAGGTTGTTTGTCTAAACTGAAGACCTGGAGCATGAGGGTAATGCTTCAGGATTTATACAGGATAGCCAACAGATGTTGCCTTGACAAAACAAGGGCAAGTGAAAATTGCAGATGTGAAAAATAAATTTTTGAGAGACTTCTTCTGGTTTTGTCAGTTCCAGGATTCTTTCCAGTCCTTAAGCAGCTGACCATTTTTCAGCTTTTTGAATCCCACTCAATTCCCACGACTGAACAAGTAGTTCTCTCTGTAACACACCCTAACACAGACTTTGTTTCCTTTCCTTCCTGTCCTTTTTCTCTGTTCCTTCATAGTCTCACTTCACTTCTTTCCTGCATTCTTGGTGTGGTTGTTCTTTTTGTTTCCTCTTATAATTTTTGCTTTTTAAAATCAGTTTGTTTGACTCCCACAGTGGGCCTGATACTAGATGCCTCTTCAAAGTAATTCCTCTTCTCTGTTATTATAGCCAGATGCTAAAGCTACCCATTGGTGGAGAACATTTTGTTCACTGTGTGAGACAAAGAAACTGTAGGTATGTGGGTATGTGTGAGAATGTAATTAAAAGCCATTTACTATGCTTTATTTGGGGAGATTCAATTAAGGAAGTACAAACAATTAGAATTTTGGCATCTCATAATTTTGCTTGATTTTACAGTCTTTGCAACCTTAATGTTTCCTTAAATTGAAGTTTGCTTTTCGTGGGGATGTTACATACAATGGATATAAGCAGAAATGCATAAATATGCAGTGTATAATTACTATCAAAGAAACGCAAGTGTTGAAACCTCAGATTCTTTAAGGAGGAAAAAAAGCTTTCCAAAGAAAACCAAGATCATGTAGAGATTTAATACATCTCAAAGCCAACACAATTTGGTTTGATACATGACCCTTTTACTTTGCTGCCTTAGAATGTCTCCCTCCTGCCAAAACCATTTGTTACCTTCTTCCTTGGGGAAATATGCAAAGACATGCAGTTATGCTCAGGCCTCTGCACTGGAAGGTTTTTATTTCAAGCCTATCAGCCTCTATTCTTGCCAATCATTTTTCTTTTGTTCTCAGTATCCATTCTTTCCAGTAATTCACTTGAGTTACAATATCTGAGAAAGACTGAGCACCACTGTAATTTAAAGGAAAAGATCTTTTCAGGCTGATTTGGTTTCAAGCAGCTTTTTTGTGAGAGAGATTGGTTTGCAGCCTCCGGACAATTAAATTCACTGACTGAAGATTGTTTATCACCAATTAATCCGTACAGAAACTACTTTTATTTTTGACAGAAGACATCAAAACTTAACAACTAACACTGAACGTAGCTTCTTGGTGAGTGACAATATAAAGCCCTCCTAGGCAAGCATATATCAGTTGCTCACAGCAGCTGTGACAAGAAAGTGGCAGGCTGTAATGGGAGTGACAGAAACCTGGGATGAAATACTGACTGGACCAAAATCCTCAGTCAGTGTCATCACCTTCATCAGGGCCAAGATTTCTGCCCAGACGAGGATTCAGCTGACTGTGTAGAAGGAGCTGGCACACTCAGTGTAACGGCCATGGAATGGAGGAAACACCTTGTCTACAACAGACTTGACAAAAGCTTGACTGGCGGGACTGGCAAGGATTTTTTCTAGATTAGCAGCCTGGAGTGCAGCAGGTCCAAACACCTTCAATTGCAGTGAATTTTCCATTAGCCTTGCGTAGAAACTTAGTAGTTTGGAAAATCACAATTGTGACAGTGGAAGAAGATGGTTTTTGTTTTTGCGATTGTGTTTAGACTAGTCATGATGAAATTTTCTAGTGCAAGAGCAATTAACATTTTTCCTATGGGTATGTAATCTACCTAAGAATGGAATACTCATTTTCAAGAGCGAAAGTCTCTTCTGTACCTCCCTAATATCACTCCACTATTGTATATTGCTCTGGTGTATGCCTAACATGAGATCAACAGTGGTCTGGTTTGATGTCAATTCAGTAGACTAGCATCTGGATGAAATCTGATGGTCTCACAAGGAGATACTGCACAGAATCTTATGCTACAGATCTCAGAAGGCAAAGGCAGGCATTTTTTTGGCTGGTCTAAGCCAATGGATTATGGGGCGAGCCAGTAACAAGTTTACTGGGACAGATATTAAATGATAATTAACATCTTTTGCGGGATATATAAGATGACATCCCACAGCAGAAAATGACTTCTACTTGTCACCACCATGAGTGTGATGAGGGCTCTCAGCTCTATATGGGAACAAGAAAAAGTAATGATCATGAATGATATTTTAATGTTGAAAGCTTATTAAAGAGTAATCTATGAGAGGAAAAAGAGTCCACAGGGTAGTCAAGGCAAACTCTTCTTCTTTGCGAAAAGGGTGGGAAAAATATCTCCTTGCCTGCTTTCCTTTTTAACTCTCTCCCACGGAAAGGAAGAGAACAAAGGAAGATTTCTTCAGAAATGTTTCAATGTCATCCTGCAGGCCTGATCTTCTGGGCAGGCGGACACAGAAAATCTCGAAGGTGACAGGAGACCTTTTGAATTTCCTCCTACCCAACCCTCAAGATTTCTGAAACACAATGTTTACACTGTTTTTCAATTCTTTTGTCATTCGAATTAGTACAGAGTTTCTGTAGAACAGTAGCTCTGGCACTGCCTTGTGTAAATAATGGATAGGGTACAACTAAGTCAGCAGTAGGCTGGCAGCAAACTGCCTTTACCCAATTTTGCCACCTGGGCAACAGCCCTCAGACCCAGCTTGATTCAAATTACAGATTACCAAGGTTGAGTCCATCCCCTATGTGTAGGCAGAACCACAGTATGCATTAGGCTGGATTTTCTGTCAAGGGAACTGTTCATCTGACTCTGGAGAGAAGCTTGGATATGAACTGTCATGTACGCCACAGAGCTGAGTGGGGATTGAGGCTCCAGCTGTGGAACAGGCTGAAACAAATTTCTTGTTGGTACAGCTGCAGTGAGCGCCTGTCTGTCGTCTGTGCAAAATGTTTTGAGATCCCCAGAGAAGCAGTGTTGTATGCACGGAATGTATTACAAAACCAAAGCTACCCAAAGAATGGTAATTCACCTTTGCTTATGGCAGATTTGGTTAACTGTAGAAAGCAAATCTCCCTCGCTGACTTGTAGGTAGAACTAGACAATAATTTTTCAATGGAAAAAGTTTTAATCTGTAAAAGAAATTTCTTCAAAATATGAAGATTTTTCATTTTAACAATTTTCAGTGAAAAAGCCTTCAAGTGTTTTGTTTTGATAATGTTTAAATCTCTTTTATTTTTCTCTTTTATACCATAAACTCTAAGCATACATATATATCACTTCAGAATGTTCTGACAGTTGAAAGAAAATGCTCTGATTCTTTTTTGAAATGATTCTTTGAGGGGACATAAGGAATTTGCATTTCCCTAAATTTAAACTTCTCTAAATTTAAACTTCTGCATTCAGATCTGGGGCAAAACCAAACACTGAAATGTCAGGATTTTATACATGATAAGGATTCTTTTTCTTCCCCCCTCCCAGTACATTCTGTTTATATTACTCTGCACAGTATGTGCCTTCCTTGCCTAGTCTGCTTGTGTTCTCAAAAAAATTGAACAGTCTGAACACAGATCTGCTACTGGCCCCAGCCTGAAGGAGTTCAGAGCACCCATCGCTCAGCTCAAAGGGCTTAAGTTACAATTGATACCTGAGTTCAGCAATGGGAAAGAGTTGGAAAATCACAGCAGAAAAATAGAAAAAAGGAAGACATTGATGTCTCCCTCTTTTTTTAAAAAAAAAAGTCTTTTCAGTTTCAGAACTGATTTTTCTTTCCTTTCTTCATTTTTCTTTGTGCTTGTAAAACAAGACAGATTAGACACCACCCTCTCCCAGCAACTGCTGTTTGACAGTCTTGGGCAACTGATTTTTTCTGTATGTTGCAAAAACCTTCCGCTGTGTTGACCAAGAGATTGATGTCTTATGCTTGATCTTAAAGAGGACTTAAAGGCAGGTTCATGCTGCCTGAACTTCAGCCAACTCCCAAATTAAAACAGATTTACATGTCTCTGTCTTAAAGAACAATTCAGATTCTCTAGTCCCTGGCATATGTGCCCTTTGGAAGTCAATCAAAACATCCCCAATTTGGGCTCCAAATTCTCTAAGCCTTTATCAAGGGTCTCTTGTGCATATGGAAGCATCCTTTCCTGGAAGTACTTACGGAGTTTTTAGGCTTCCCTTGCATTTAGATAAACCTTCTTGGTTTTGCCAGGTCTCTTAATCTCCTTTTATTTTTAATTTTAATTTTGCTGTCTCATTGCACAGAAGGAAGGAAAATAATGAGATGCTAAGGAGGAGGTCATTTAGCATTTTACCCCTCTTTGGGATGCAGAAATACCTCTCACGACATAGCTACCTTTCCTTGTACTGTGTGGATAAATTACTCATTGTGAACAACTCAGGAGTTTGGTCTAGTGTTTACCGATGCCTCATCACTTGACTTAGGAAGAAGTTTCCCACAAGAGGAACAATTAGCTAGAGTTGGGCTTGGAACTGGCTCTTCACATTTGGGTGGAACTGGACCAAATAATAATAAGAAGAATTCTACATCAACACCTCCTATCTCAACACAGATGATCTCTGGAACTTACCTTTAAAATTAGCTTCTTGGATCTGACTTTCCTCTGCAATCTAAAGAGAAACCCATTCTCACCGTGTAGTTAGAACTGCCTGCAGGCTAATTACAGCTGAATAAGTTGTGTGAACAGGGTTAATGAGGTCATAGAAAGGAGAAAGGTTAATTTTAGCAGGTGAGATATATTGATATTGGGAGATTAGAACTGGAAAGTGTTGAATAAAGCAAGGCTGGGATTCCTGATTTTGAACAGTAACTATGATTTTGTTAGTATCAAGTTCAGTGAAGAAATAGCTTTCTAGCATTCACAGAGACAACTGAACCAGACAACTGAACCTGCTTTCAGTTTAGGGTGTTTTTCTATTTGTTTTGCTTTGGTTTGTTTTGTTTTTGTGGGTTTTTTTTTTATTATTCCACTGATGCACAAGTCAGTCCTGAAAGTCATACTTATCTAAACAGACTAAAAAAAAAAAAAGCCAAAAGAAATAAAAAAGTCAACTTCTTGCCTTCTTCCCCCTTGTAAATGAGCCATACTACCAACTATCCTGCTTTGAGTCAGAACACAATTAATTCTGTTCCATAATTTTACTCTTCAGCTCAGTCTCTTCTAAGTGACGGCACTTTCTGAAGTTAACGGCGTATCTTTGCAGACAGTGTCTGCTTCTAGAAGTGACAACGCTTGATGTTCACAGTTACTGCCAGGGGTTGGTGTGCAGAAAGGCTCTGGCTTGTACTTGCTCCTGTGCAGACCAAGGTCACTGCTAAATCCTGTGTCCCATGTTGTGGGTGCAGTAAGTGAGAGGCTGCACCTGTGGGGAGGAGCGGACAGGACAGGTGACCCTGAACTGACCAACAAGGTGTTCCATCCCATAGACATCATATTCGGTATAAAGTTGAGAGATCACAAGGTAACCCTTGACATCAACTTTACCTCTAGAGGGTTTCTGCAGATTCTTTCTGTCTCTGGTCAACTACTGGCAGCTTGTTCTCAACATTTGTTTGTTTGAAACAGAACCTAAAGTTACAAAAGGTATCTGTTTTTAGGACATTTCTCTCAAGAATGGATCTTGAGTCCTTTTCCACTGGGTGGCAGATTGCTGTTTGTTCTCAGTACATCGGGCTGTAAATTCACTGAGAGTGATGAGGAAAATGTGTTCTTGTACATGCTCCCAGAGTGCCTGTATGAGGTGCTGTGTATTCCCCACTGTCAGCATGTTGTCAGTAACTTCTGGGAAAGCAGTATAAAAATAATCAAACGTACATAGCGAGGCAGAGGAGGGAATGATACAGTTTCTGCACCTGTGAGTCAAAACTACACAAAAGTAATTGCTTGAAGTGGTTAGGAAATGCATACTATCTCATAGCAATGGAGGTTTTCTTTTTCTTTTTCTTGCCCCCTACCCCCCAACCCCAGTAAACCCAGGCTCGATAGCTTTGGTTCGTATGGCATTGCACATATCAACAGCAGAAAACTGTTGTTAGCCCTAAAAAATTGCCTGCTCCATGGATGAGCTTAATGTGCGATAAACTCAGCTGTGCGGATGCAAATTTAGGATGTCTGAAAATTGAAATTTAACTGGAGAGCTGTTTGATGGGACTATCTATGTAGACACAGCTGGAAAAAGTCTCTTGATCTTACCTGACTAAAGATAACACAGTGTAGAGTGCATGTAGCTCCCACTTAGAGATAGGTGGAGCTCCAGCTGCTTGTAATAGGCTTTTGTATGTAGAAACTGAGGAAGTGAGAATAAAAGCCAACTTTCTCTAGGAACTGGCTTTATTTTACAGCTTTCACAGCATTTAAAATAAGGTAGTAATAATATACCTAGCTGATGAGATAACTGTTTTCTCTTTCTTCTTTTTAACTTCACAAATAACTGACTCTTTTCAATGTAAATTGTTGTGTTACAAAGCTGGAACCTCTTTCTAGCCCTTTCTCCATCATTATACAATGGAAAAATGCAATACCCCAGGCTGACAGAATCTGAGGGAGAATGGTTGCATAAAAAAAAAAAGCTCTACCAAAGGGAAGGGAGAAGTGAGGGGAGGAAGCTGTTCCTCAGCCACTCTAGATGGGTTTGTAAAGATTTATTGGGCTCAGAGCAATCTGTAGCCTAGTAAATTGGTGTTTGAGGGTGTCACAAACAATAATGTACTACATCTTGCACTACAACAGGTGTCCAAAAGCTATTACAGTCCAGCCGCTGTGCTAAAATTGTATGAAAGTGATAGTATGGCCTGTGTGTGTGCCTGTAAGTGGTATCAGAAAACTTTCTTCTGTATTTCTGTTTTTTTGGTAGAACTATGAAAGAGGTCCCCACTCTGATAAAACGCTACCAGGAGGCCAAATTAAATTTTCTGCACCCAGATTCAACAATTACTGTTGTCAGTAATAACTCAGAGAGAAAGTAACTGTATATTGAAAGTATGTCCTGAAACTCTTGACAGGTATGATATCACAGGCAACAGATGGATGATACTGTAAAGTTTTGTATTGCTCTACAGTATTAGAAACTTCTAGCTCTTTAAAGAATATAAATGTTCTATTTCTCTATTTCTTTCTCAAATCTTTGTCAGAAATTCCTTCCTGACTCTGTTCAAAAAGTGTATAAATCTATCTTATGTGTGTGCATATATTATACTATATATCTAGATGCAGGCACGAAGTATTTGCAGCAAACTCCCCTTGGTTACCTCCTCATTTGTTACCAATATATTTAGATAGTTTTTCATTATGTTAGTCAAAAAACAGTTCTCTCCATTGGGCAAAGAATTATTTATTACATTATATCATTTAGGATAATAATGGTTACATTGATATGGGAGAACAGAAAAAGTAATAAAAAGTGCCAGAAGTTCTGCATCTTCTCTGAGTGGAATGGAAATTCCTTTAGGATTTAACAACAGTTGTCCCTGAGTATTTCAAAGGCCAATGGCACTTATTTCAACATCTTATCACAGCTTTTGTGCTTGAGAAGCTCCCAAACACTGATGCTTAAGATTTTACATGGGCAAAGAGATAAACCACATTTGTAGTACCAGTGTGAACTTGTTTACATGGTCCAGAGACTACTTACAGGTCTGAAAATTGGAAGAAATATCTTTCTTTCCAGATTAGAAGCTGCAGCTTTAAATGACAAAGATTTAGGAACAGATTAGCTAGTTTATAGTGTGTACAACATAATAACCAATGCCTAGCCGAGTTAGAAAAATAATCAGTGAGGATTTTGTCCCGCACCATAGTACAAAGAGACAGTATTCCTGCAGAGTTTGAGAGCTAATCGGTGAAATAGCGTAGATGAGGAGATCAGGAGTCGTGTTCGTTGCATAACAGCACAGAAGCCTTTATTTATTGGTAGTTAAGACAAGAAAGACAACATCCACCAAAAATGATATAGAATAATATAAAACTGAAAGGGCAGGACTTGCTTGATCCTTACCTTGACACGTTTGCAACATTCTCAAGAACTGACGATATCTGTCAGTTATTTTCTCCACCTCCCAAAAGAAGCCTTAACGAATTATGTGCCTTGATTTCACTGAAGTTTATTTGTAACACAAAAAATAACTAGCAATTATCATGAAACATTAACAACGACTTTGTTAAACAAAAATTAAAGCTTCTATTGAAATTGAGTTCCTACAGAACTTTGCGGAGGAAAAGCAAAAGGTAGCAATAGAAAGAGAAAATCCCAGCTGCCAGTGTCCAAAAGAGACTCGTAGATGGCAACAGTGCTAAATATCTTGATTGCAGGGGAAAGTAATTCTCGAGGCTTAAGGTTTGTCGAAGAGCTTTAAATGTCATATTCAAAAGGATAAGTTTCTCTCCTAATGGATCCAAATGAGCTATGAACAAATCAAGTGCATGAAGATAAAACATGAAAGTGCTGATACTTTTGTATTCATTGTCCAAGTGTTAGCCCTTGTGTTGTTACTTGTCGGAAGCAGACCTTCTGCCTGCTCTGTTCCCTAGCCTGCTTGAGCCAACTTCTGTTTCACTATCCCTGTTTCATGTACTAAACCTCGTCTAGGTTACACCAAAACTAGTGCTGCACAGATGCCCGTGGGCAGAGTGGTAAAAACTAATTTATTTGGAATACTTACATGGGAAATCAAATCTCTTGAACAGGATGGTCATTACTGTCTTAATGGCAATCAGAGTCTGCTGTGAGAGTCACAGATGAGACTACCCAAGTCTCAAGTGCTGTTCTGGTCAGTTCTCATAACCTAGCTGGACTGTGGTCCTACATGACCACTCTGGCACAAGTATCATCCATTGTTAGAGAGTATCAGAGAATCACAGAACTGAATTATCTCCAACTCCCATTTACGAAACTGTTTCTGTATTTGTGGGACCCTTTTCTACTGACTAGTTATATCTATGCCAGTTCTGCAGCAGGAACCACCTGCAAGGGCCAGATTCTGCACCCAGGTTGTTTGAAATACAAAATTGTTCTTGGCATAGCAGGAGCTGCCTGAGGGGAATTTTCCGGACTGTCTGAAATCCCCACCTGAAGATCTCTCACAAGAGTTAATTAGATTTGTGGTGAAGGTAGTGATGAGCTGAGTCTGTCACATTGTCTCAGCCCAGCCCTCTGTCTCAAGCCATTTGTGTGAGTTGTCTACGTAGGGCCATGCTGAGGAGTTCCTGGACCACTCCACCCAGGGAGTCAGTGACTTCAGTGCACTGAGTGTGCACACAGGGACAATCCTTCATATCCAGCTACACTACAATTATAACTAGGGGATAAATTTGGCTTCTGCCTTTCTACCCCAGTTGCAACATCAGGTCCACTGCTGTTGTCATATGAGTGGCATTCTGTGTTTTACCTTTGATCTGCTTTGTTCAGGCTGTTACACAGCCTATGTTAATGGTCAGCACAGATGACTTGCCTGCCATTCTCACAGTGATTTACTATTTGCTCTATGAAACAGAAGAGAAACGGTGATTTGCTTTGGGCAAGCAACACAAGCCTCTCAGCTGATATCTTAGAAATAATGTTTTCAGTAATTTTTTGGTCAATAGTCAGCAGTTCCCTCCCAGTTTTGAGGAGGGGTTAATAAAGCTTCATTGTGAATGATTATGGATTACTTTGATCTCTGTGTTGCACGCAGTAGTGAAAATGACATCCAGCTTGCCAGCATGGTCGACATTACCATGAACCAGAGTCTCAACCTTAGGAATGAATTAAGTATCTTCAGTCTTAGAAGAAAAGATATTTGTAGACTTCATTCTATGGAATAAGATTTTCTTCTGATTTATGAGAAATGAGTCAGCTGTAATAAGTCAGCTTTGATACTCTGTGGTACCTGATGCACACACTGGCTTCAGGAACAGATCTAGGGTGGGAATGACTGAGAAGACTGTAAACACCTTGTGGTTGCTGAATGTTGAGAGCCCACCACCACATTGCTTTTAGCATTTGATAACATTTCAAATGCTGGCACACACCAACTGCCCTCCAAAGAACTGGTTCTTAAAGGCTCCATCCTCAATGGTGCATAGACTGGTCCAGACTATGGCTGGAGGACAAAAGCAATGTTTTAATTATGTTTCAATGGAAGGAATTATTCTTTTGGATACTTTGTAAGACAACAGTCACATGGAGCCTGACAGTCCACTTTTCCTTAGCCAGACCTCTCTGCTGACCTTTATTTCAATCCTATTTCCCAGGAAATTATTCTGTTTTTCTACTGGTACTCTTTGTTTGGATTGGTGTCAGCCTACTTCATTGTGTCAGAATGGTACAAAGCAGACTTTGCAAGGCAAAGAATCTGCTCTTACTCTGCATGTGAGTATGTGTGCATGTGAGTGTACGTGTGTGTGCATTACTGGAAAATAAGTTAGTTTATTACCCTGCCGCTGGCACAAAGAGGGTCTAGCCTCAGGGATTGAATTTATTGTTTCCTAAGCTTTCTGGAGAGAACAATATTTACATCTGATAACATGAACCAGCATCAGCATAAATGTCCAATTTGTGCAAAAATCTGCTATTGTTTATATGCTATTTGTGCCAAATTTTAAAATAATTCTTTTAACAGGATTTTCCTTTCAACTAGGAACCGAGGAGAGAGTTGGGAAAGATTTTGATTAGAAAACATCTTAAATATTTTTAAATTGGGAGTCAGTGTGTGATATCTACGGCCACCTGCTCAGTATTTTTGCAATTAGAAATTTTATCATAATTAGGACTCATTATTACTATGCCCAAATTATCAGGCAAATGTCACCTCTACTTCTGTGAATATTTATTGCTTTGGATAAATCTAAAACTATTTCATAAAGAAGAACTTTATGAAGGATGCTCATTTTATGTGTTGTAGTATTGTATATCTATACCTTACACTGGCCTTGCTTCTTGTTTGGAAGATTGAAACCTTCAAAATGGTCATGTGTCAAATAGTGAAATATCTTGTTCTCGTGCATCTCCTCATTTGCCCAGTTCCTTCTAGGGGACCTCATATTCCCATTCTCATTTACACAGGCATTATGTGAAAAGTGTTCATGAGAAATGAGAGCATGTGAGAGTTTATAGACATTGGTGGAAGCTCATAAATATCAGGGGGTCAAAAATGCTAAATTTCAATAGTTATTTGAAGTCTGAGTGAATGCTTATTTTGCAACCTTTATCCAGCTTTGAAGGGGCTGTCTTACAGATTGAAAAATCCCAAAACAAAACACCCCCCCCCCCCCCCCCCCCCCCCAAGAAAAATAGCTTATTTGGCATTAAACCCTGGTAAACTTCCAGTAACGCAGGCAATGCCTTGCTTATTTTCCCAAGGAGGCTTTGTATTAAATAATCAGTCTGTTAAAAAAATACCATTTCCATTCTTGTTTTCTCTACTTCCCTATCGTTTACTTTAAAAAGCCGCAGGGTTATTTTTTTTATGCAAACTTGAGCCATTCTTCTAATTGTAATGGGGTTCAGAGAGTGCTCCCGCAGGGGGGTTTGAACCACTGCTCACTTGTGGAATGAACTCTGGAGTTGTTTGCTTTCAAAGGAGTTACCATTCTGAGTGTAGGGGTTAGGGCAAAATCTTGTGAGAAAACTCTGAAGACATAATCTAATTTTCCTGTTGATTTCTCTGATGTACTTACTGAAATCCTATGTGACAACATGACTAGTAAAGAGAGAGCTGCAAAATGTTCAAATTTTCAAAAAAATGTCCCATCTAAAGGACATTTTTTTAAAGGCAGAATGTCAGCATTGCTGGAGAATGATTTGTATTTACAGAAACATGAGAAATGCCTGTTTAAGTTCCATTACATGGTCCCGCCACTGACATCCCTGAGTAATAGGACTGTGGGACAGGAGAAATGAAGACCAGTCTGAATCCTGGGGGTTGGGCAACCCTGGAATTCTGTCCTGAGACTACTTATCAGTTGCCAGTGAATAGAAAGAGGTGATTTGTTTGTGGTTTGTTTGTTGTTTGCCTTTTTTGTTTGTTTATGTGTTTTGTAGAAGGCATCCATCAAAATAACTTCAGGACTCTTGCAGCCTGAGCACTGCTTTTAAGCGATTGTTGTGGTTGAGGATTTGGTGGTTTGCAGTAGGGGGAGGAGGCTGCCACCTTTGTTTGGTGCGGTTTTGATAGCAGGGGCTGGGACTGTTGGTGTGGTCCCTGTAAGTAGCTTCGAGAAAAGATCCCCCCCAACTCCGATTTCGGTTCTGCCTCTGGCCTGGGCTATGCCAATCAATGCCTCTGCAAATAAGCCTATTTAAGGGGGAACACCTTTTGGAATGTGTGTTTTTGGTTCGGGGAGTGTGATTTTGTTTTGGAGGGAGTAGGATGGAAGGAGAGCAGCCACGTGCTCAGCAAGGTAACCAGAAGAAGTTTGGGAAATGTGTGCCAATACGGCAATTTTTCCTTTGCTCCGTGGCCAGTTGGCTGATGCCCTGCAAGCCCCACACAGCCCTGGTGGGAAAGGCAGGCAGGCTGCAGAGAGCCCGGCAGAGGTTCGTGGGCCAGAGATGCGTGTTGCAGAGATGCGGGACTCCTGAGAAATGCTGTGACTTTGAGGAGGTTTGACACCGACTCAGCTTGCACTGGGAGAGCTGAGCTCGGGAGCAGTTGCCCACAGGAGCTGGAGACCTTCATGCTGGAATGTCTCCTGTGGGGGGGTGGTGGTGGTGGTGTGTCCCATGTGGCTGCAGGGACCTGTGAGGCGTGTTCTCCATGAAAGAGCAAGCAGCGGGAACAATCTGGAAGGAGTTAAGACTAATTGCACCCCCCATGCTGTGTTCCTCCCCACTCTGGGGCCAAGTGTGAGTGTGTGTGAGAGGAGGTAATAAAGCCAGGACCAGGAAAAAAGGGAGGGATGGGGCGAAGATATGTTTAAGATCTTGTTGTTGTCTTTCTACCTTGTTCTAATTTAATTGATTATTTGGTTGTGGCTTTGTTGTTTGAATTAAATTGATTTTGTTTCTCCTAGTGGAGCCTGTCTTTTACCCATGACTGTTAAGTGGTGAATGAACCCTCCCTTGTCTCCTGCCTTGACCTTTAAAGTAGTTGTATTTTCTTCTCCTTCGGGAAATAGGATGACTGCATGGCTATAGTTGACGGCTGGGTCTAAACCATTACAGTGATCTAGTATTATCTATAGTATTTGAATATGCTTCCCATCACTAAATGTGTTAGAGGGACGGAAGAGAGAAAAGGATAGATATTTTTAATAAAGCTGAATATCTAGAAAATCTCTGTTAATATATGTTTTGTTGTATCAAAATTGAATGATTGCTACTAAACATCCTATGTAGCTTTCGCTTTAATAATGCAGACAATTACATTTTGATGGAGGTTTATTAGGAGCTGTTCCTGTTTCAGTGCAGCTGATGTTTTCAATACTCATTAGCCAATAGTACCCCCATTCCCTTGATGGAAGTGCTGCCATTATTAGCTGAACAAAACCCAAACTCTTTTTCCTACAAAGTTCCAGTCTTTCTGTTACAATGTAGACCACAGTTATGCTGAACTAAAGCTTTGCTTTAGTCCCCTCTAGGCTAGGACTGGGAAGAAATTTTCTTTATGCCTGGCATTTTAACTAATATTTTTCTTTTTGCTTCGCTTAGGCTCCTACCTATAAGTAATAACCTGGTTATGAAAGACGAGGACAGAAGGTGTCTTGCCTTGTTTGCTTAGAGAAGGGAGAGGACAGAGTCCTCTTGCATAGGAGACAGTGATTCTCGTGCCTGCAGAAGTTCACAGGAAGCTTGTGCCCCACACAGTATGGGGCCAGTTAGCAGCAACACAGTTCTGCTCAGTTACTGCAGCTGCTGTGAAGAAATTTTTCTTACTGCTTTGGGAAGCAGCTTTCCTCTTAAGAAGGCAGTGGCTCAGGATTCAGCTTGTTCCACAGCTTCTGCAAGATTGCAGAGGGAAGAACTTCGCTGAAGCTCTGCCTTATCTGTCCCCAGCATGGCAGCTGCTCCTGGCATTCTGACTGCCTTTCTTTTGCCTATTTCAGCACTAAGTTCTGGATGATGCAAGCAGTGTTGAGATAGAGTAACCATTGCATACTACCACACTTCAAGCATTGCTTTGAGAGAGGAAGTGAAAAAATAAAATTATATCTCTTGGAGAATAATACATGGAAAAGCCCCTCAGTAGAAGTAGTTAGGAATCTGCTTAGAATTTGAAGTCAGAATTTTTTTTGTGGAGAGGTTTATTTTAATTTTTTCTGTTAGATATGCTTACACATATGCCTAAATATTATCTTGTAGTAATGTTATACCTATCAGATGTTGCTCAAAAAGTTTTTCTGTCAAGCAGCTATAACTCTAGGTGTACCCTATATGTGACAGATACTTGTGACAATGTAAAGGTTTGTTTTATTTGTATACAGTCTACTTAAGCATACTTTAATTCCTTTAATTTCTCTATTTGTTCTTTGACATGTTGTTAAAATGTTCTTTAAGCTGTTTTCTGTTTTGGGAAGCATTGCTTCTTAATACTAACATGGCCCAGATATTGCATACCTACTTGTTGTTATGTTAAACTCTGGAAAAATAGTTTACTTTTCTATAATTCTTTGACTGTGGCAGCCTTAAAAAGGAAAAAGAAGGGGATAAAAGAAAAAAAACCAAACAACCTATTGTATTGTTTCACATCTTGAAAGAGCACATTCTGTCCCTTCAGTTTTCAACAAATTTTTCCTTCAGTGTGTTCTGGGAAAGAGAGGTGGCAACAAAAAATATTTGCAATGGTTTCTTGCTTGATTCTGTGATCCAGCACTTCAGAAGGCTGCGCTGGAGACTATTTTTTTAAGGTCTTGCGCCACAACCAGCAAATATCCCAAAGTTACTGCCGCCTTTCAGCGAAATGAGCCATCTTTCATACCTAGAATTGATGATATATGTAGGGAAGGAAAGCATTTAAAACATTTTACTTAAATTTTGCATTTTATCTTCCGGCTTTTCTTTTTCTTTTCATTGCTCACAAGAGGGTATCAAAACAATCTGTTTGCCCGTGGAGAAAGAGAAAAGATTCAGGAGCAAAGGCCAAATTCTAAGTTGAGTTCACATCTGACTGAGTCGAGTTCACATCATGCTAGACTGACACAACAGAAGCTACACAAAGGAACTGCAATTATGTTGACTTTGGTTTTGGGACATGCATGATACTCTTACGAGTATTTTTAAGGCTACTTTTTGTTACCTCAAAATTGCAAGCTAAAAAGCAAGCAGTACTTTTTATTAGGGTAATGCCAGAGTACATAAGGAATTGCTGCTGGAGATTACAGAATGTGACGTTGGAATTACCTTAAGAATTTAAAGCAAAAACATTTTACAAATCAAAAATAGCCCTTGTAGTTACTCACCATGGCATGAGCAATGACATGTTGTGGTGGGTTGGCCCCATCTGGTTGCCAACCTCCTACCCACCTGGTCGTCCCCACCCCCCCATCACTCAGCAGGACTTTGGGGGAAAAATTGGTAGAATAAGTGAGCAAGAAGACTCATGGGTCAAAATAAAAACAAGGAGGTCATGCACAGGCTGCAGGTTATGCTCAGTCACTTCAGTAAGGCAATGAGTAATGCAGGGTGGGTTGCAGTCAAAACTTAGTAGTTTAACTCTGCCACTCCTCCCTTCTCTTTTCCTCTGCTCTGGCGTGGGTCCTCCATGGGCTGCAGTCCCTCTGGGAATGTCTGCTCCACCATGGAGCACCTCCTTCTACTTCTCTCACCTTAGTGTTCCCTCTGCTGCTTCTCAATCTTTTTGTTCCCTCCTCCTTCCTTTGACTGGCGTTTTCTGCCCTGTCTTAAATCTATTATTAAGGAGTCACTGCCAGCTTGGCTGATGGTTTCACCTATACCCTGTGGTGGGTCCGCTGGAACTGGCTGTATCTGGCATGGGGCAGCCCCTGGCCTCCTTTCATGGATGACACTTCTGCAGCCCCCCTGCTAACAAAACCTGCCCACCTTCATCCAATATACACGTGTACAGAGGTAATAGGAGGAACTTCATTAAAAGAGCAAGCACCGGTGATGGTGACCTGTTTGAGAGCTATCGTTAAGGACTGATTGATGCTGGCAAGTCAGGCTGAAGGCCACAGAGAAATTTCTTACTTCTCCCAGGGTTGAACAAAAGCACAGAAAACAATGTGCTAGTTTTCCTCACACTGACAGTGCAGGTAGAGTTGGAACAGTCCAGGAACTGGACATGTAAGAATTACTGTGGACTGTAGCATGGAGGCTGCCATTCCTCTGTGATTATTGTATTTTCTATTTTATGCCTTCCTCGTCATGTTTGGATTCACTAAACATGAAGCCTACACAGCTAAGCCTGAAATGACTGTGCTGGAAGTGATGTCACTAATTGTTATTGCTGTTGCTAATGGCTAAAGAAAGTCTTGTAGGCTCACAGGAGGAAAAAAAGAAATTGGATATTTTAACCAGACTAATGCAGATTAAAACAACAGCTAATAAGCTTCATGTGAAAAGCTTATATTTAAACTACGAATGTCATTTTCTTGTGGAAATTAGCATTCTATTTAAAGGCCTATTTGTTTGTGAGTTTCTATAACTACAGATGGACTATATTTTAGGTTATTCATGATAACAGTAGAAGAGAGAAAAAAATCTCATGAAAGGTTTTCTTTTTGTAAAGAACCTTCAGCTTTATATCTATTAGATTACTAGAATTTATATCACTAAAACATTTCTACAGAATGGAAAATTAAAATATTTCCCTTGGGTTTTGTGGTTTTATCTAACTCCACAGGCTATGTGCAACTTTGTAGATTTCTTTTCCCTTTGTATGTGGGAATAAGAGTATTAATTTGACTTATGATTTTACACACTTTTAGTTTATTTTTGCAATTTTATTAGTTTACTGCAGAATTCTAGATTCTGGTAAATAGCAAGAATCTCATTACTTCACATCTATGATTTGCTGCTTATGTAGGAGCATGGAAATTACTTGTAAATCTGATATTATTTACAGGTTTTCAGAAGCAAATCCACAGCAAAACAAGACACGTGATGGAGGGAGGGATACTGCAGAGCAGCAAGAGAGCAGCTCTTTAGAAAACATTGTTGACAACAAGTTTCAACAAGTTGTCAAAAAAGTTGTTTCATACATTACTAAACATCTGTGCTTAGAACAGCCAAAGAGAGCTTGTAGAAGAAATACAGAAGAGCAAGTCCTGAGGACTGATTCCCTGGGTCATGGAGACTTAGACAGAGCAAAGCCTCATGGAAACGAACTTTCACAACAATGGTCTGTTTAAAACAACAAAACGTATAGTTCAGAGTCTCTCTTAACACACTGCTGGTGGATTATGATCTTTCTAAATAGTGAAGTGAAGTAGTGAAGTAAACACTTCACTATTAGTAGTGTTTACTACTGTGGTAGGGAAGGGGAGAATAGAATAATTTTGAGGAGGACTTGCCTTGATTAGCAGTTAGTCCTCACAAGTTCTTTTTTCTCTGCTTACTTTCAGAGTACATGCAAATATGTCAACACAATTTTTATTTACTGACACACCTGCACATGCAAAATGAAAACATGCCTTTAGATACTTTTGTGTATTATTTGCACAATTTGCATCAGTCCATTGAAAATAAAAGGTGCATTCTCTTTTCTGTTCTTTTGTGGTGTTCTGTACAACTACTAGCTGGGCATTTCTGCACTGTAGGGTGCACAAAGCTGATAGTCGTGCCTTGCTTCTGAAAGTGCTCTGGCTATTCTCTGCTGGCAGGTGGCCAATTGGCCGAACGGACATCAGTTTCACAGCTGAAGATCTCAGAATCTGCAAAGCTGTAAGTTCCTCTGCCCAATTACACCCCTGTAGATTAGATGAATCAGAATCAGAAGTCACACAGAGCATTTAACACCAGTAGTGTTGGTGCAAGGAACTGAAAGAGCACAGAGACTTCAAAAACATCCTGCTTATTCAGTTATTGGTTGCAGCAGATGATAAATGTACATCAATCAATAAAAGAAATGAAAAATATTTTTTTTTTCTCTGTGAATACATGCTACATAGAGAATCCAGAGGGAAATTCCTGAAACAAATCAATCACTACAATTACATGTTTTGTAGAAAACTAAAACCAGCTTGTAGTGAGATCAGAGTAACTACAGAATAGGTGATGGTAGAAGGCATCTCTGATATTCTCTACTTTACATAACAGTGGTTAACCATCCGACAGAATGGTTTGATAATGTCATGGTTTGACCCCAGCAACTGAACACCACACAGCTGCTCACTCACTCCTCCCCTCTCTGCCCCCACCATGGGATGGGGAGGAGAACCAAAACCAAGTAAAACTTGTGGGTTAAGAACAGTTTAATAATTGAAATAAAAATAAAATATAATAATAATAATAATAATAAAAAAAAACAATAATAGTAATGAAAAGGAAGATAAAAAAGCAAGAGTGAAATAAAACCCAAGAAGGACAAGAGACGCTCAATAAATCTTGAGATGGCTCAAGAGAGTACCTCAAAAGGCTGAGGATCATATTCTGCAGTTATGTTGAATGTGGGATGTCATTTTAAGCATTAGAAATAAAGATGTGCAGGTAGTAAGGGTGGAATCTACTGAAGAAAAAAATGAATATTTCTATGGTAGTTTTCCTTTTGGAAAAATGAATGATACAGGCAAACAGCAAATTAAAAGGAAACAGCAACATTGGAATTCCAGTAAACGAAAAAGGGCAATGGCTAGATCAGGGGGAAAAAAATTGTAACCTTCTACTTCAGTGAATTTGGGCTCATGCCTTTGTGCCTAGAAGGTCCTACATTCTTAGATGACAATGTGAAATGCATATTTTTTCTACATATGAGTATGTGGCCAGAAACACAGACACAAGCTCGCTCTGTTGCACTTCTGAAAAGCAAAATTTGCAGAACTGGGTCGTATTCAGGCTAAGATAACAAATTCTGCTGAGGAACAAACTATGTTTGCTCTGACCTGATGATCTGACAACATGGTCATGTGGTTTTTGGATCAACACAGGGTCAGTCTCACCAGGTGAGAGCAAAGCTGGGGATCTACGCTTGCTGCAAAATGCATTTGTCTGTCTGTTCAGGGAGGGTTAACAGTCTCCAGGGCTGCCGGCTCTTTCTGTAAGATCCAAGGGAGCCCAGCTTGTGAAGCTGGGCTAAACTTACTGCATAACTGGAAGTGAACATGGCAGTTTTTCATTTAGAAAGCTATCATCGTAGAAAACGTCTGTTTCATTTAAAAGAATAATAAAGAAGGGCATCTCACAATTTTTCAGACTCTTGAGACTATCTGCATGTCTCTTCTGTGATTTATACTGGTACATTCATGATTAATCTTACTCATGTAATGAGGGCTTGCTCCAGGCAATCCACATTTCTAAGCATAGATAATTCACCATGCACACTATACACCAGGTAATACGACAGAATTACCATAATTCTGCATTTAAAAAAATCTTTCTATTCTCACTGGATACATCCTGAACTCTAACATGCCTTCCGAAAGTAATTATTCTCTTTTCTTGTAGTTTTATTCATTTTTGACGCTGTATCATGAGTTACTGTCATTAGAAATGAAAATAAACAAAACTATAAAAGCTATATCACTGCTGCTTGAATCTTCAAGGGTGACTCAAAATGCTTTCAGTAACATCATCATTCTGTCTTCCAAATTGCTGACATGGTGATACATATCCGATATCTACTGAAGTTAGATTTGTTAGTGGCATTCTTGCAAAAGTATTTTATATGAAGAGAATTCCCTCTTTCACTTAAGTATTAATTCAGCTCATTTGCCCTGTGAAGTTCTCTTTGAAGAATTTGTCCTCTCTGCTATCAAGTAACCACAGAAGAATGAAATGGACTAGGTTAGTTCTCTTAGCCAAATTTATTCCATGAATGTGAATGCTAAGAGCATCAGGACTTCCTAAATCTTTTATCATGGTTTTGGTTCAGGAAAAGTAATATTTTCTAATTTCATACAATAACAGAGTCCTCATTCTTAAGAAATTGTTCTTTTCTAGAGAACGTGCAATGTAATGAAACTGTCAGTGCTCAGGAAGTGAACAAAGAATTTTGTCATAGCTTGATGATACGTGGAAAACAAGACAAAGATTGGTTACCCTTTCAGCAGGAGGTCTGTGTCAGAACTGCAGCAGGGTAAAGCCAAGTAGACGTAAAGTCAGCTGTGATTTTTTTTATCATCTTGAAACTACCTACCCTATTTTGACTGAAGTTGAATAGCTGCAGATGTCACTTTTTAGTGCTTAATTAGTGAAAGCCGTAGCAGAATATTTACAAGACTCACCAGACTTATAGGAGTCCATGTCTCACCAGGGGAGAACCTGCTTGAAAGTTTACCTTTCCTTGGAAGTTCACGTCATTAGAACATTTGGTATTTTGGTATGGGATGCTCTTATCTTATGGATGATACAATTGTAAAGATATTACTGAGACTAACATTGAAATCCATGTACTTTGTTTTTGGTTATCTGAACTATGAGGCCTGGGTATCATTCCTCCTGCTATATGAAGAACTGTGCAAGTATTTTGTACACGTTCTCCTGACTCGACTAGAGGTTTCAGCTTTGCAAAAGGTACAAAGGAAAGCAAAAAAAGCCCTAAGTGAATTGCATTGTTGACAAGTTCCTATAAAGAAGTTGGTCTATTATGCAGAATAGGAACAATGATCTGGTTTGTTATTTAGAAAAGAAAATGGACACTTGATAGTTTATTATTTTAGAATGGATAGCATGTTACTTAGAATTCCTTTGGTTAGTGAGGAAATACAAGATGAATTGGTAGTAACAATTGCAATATAATTTCTAGAGTGAACTTCAACAGACAGATCTATGAAGCTGATAAGAATCTGTCACATTGTTTAATGTATGAAGTTTCAGGAAATGAAGTTAAGATATGCTTTTTACTGAGTTCTGTATGTGATTTTCCATTTGTTTATTGTTTCCATTTACAATCAGGTCTCTCTCCATCTTTCCCTTATCCTTCATCCAGGCTCAACCCAGTCTCTTCCCATTCTGTGTCCATCCACGCAGCTCTCAGGGCTGACTCCATTAAGACTCATGTCTGTTTCTTGGCCCTACCTAATCTATCTAAACACTTGTCCCTTATCCAAAATCCCTTCCCTTCCTCTTTTAATTTCTCTTTCTTTGCACTGAAGTGCAAAAATGAACAGCAGACACAGAAATAAAAGAAAGAAATTTTGTTAAATCCAATTCTTACTTCAGGAGCTACATTTCCAAGCTGCAAGAAGTGAATTCCCCCATGAACAAGATTTCTGTGATGGCTGCTGAGGCAAACACACCAGAGAATTAGAAAGCTGCACCAAGACAGACAAGGTTGTTCATGCATTAGATGCCTCAGTTATCAGTGACAGCTATGCTGCGTATCTATGGGAAAGTCACTTAGGTTGCCTTGGATTGCTGACTAAGAGAGGGGCCTTAGATACCTGAAGACATCTCACCTCATAGTTGATGAAGGTAGTAGAAATGAATCATCTTCTTGGAGAACCTGAACAGCATGGCCACTGCAGTCATAATGCAAAGCAAGAGCTGAAGCACAGCTAAAACCAGACTGTTGGCAGTATAGTGCAGGAACATGAAGATGCACAATCTGGCTGAGAAACTGGAGCAGGTAAAGCAGGTACTGCTTGATTCCAGATGCGAAGGCTTATGCCTCTGATTTTGTAGAGACCTGCAGGAGGAGGGTCTGAGGCATGCTCAGCTGTTCCTGGGTTTCTGGATAGAAACAGCGGTCAAGAAAACCTTCTCTCCTCTGGAGAGGATTTTGCCCTTTTCCTCCTGATGCACTGTAGCATTGTTTGGGGATTTTGCTCAAAATTAGAGTGGTCTATGAGAAAATATTGATCTGTTTCCTTTATATAAAAAAACATTTTCATCTAAAAGCTAGTAGCATTTCAGTGATTTCAGATTGTTATGTTCAAAAAGAAAGAGGAAATAATTTAAAATTTTATGTTTTTCACTCGAAGTTGGCATAATCTTATTTTCACTGATTTTAGGCACAATGCAGCATCATACCCAACCTGACAGCTGGCTATTTTGGACAAATTTTCTGCCATGATTTTTATTTTGAAACAGAGGATACAATTGCACTGTTAAAAAACTGAAAAGGTAAGAGGAGAAGTCCATGTTACTATCAGAGTTTATTGTTTCGTATCACAGTCAACTGTTTTCCTGGAATTTGCAGAGCCCTTTCCACAAACAATGAAATGCCTGCACCAAGAGAGGAAGACAAGCAAGATTTGACCCATTATGAAACGAAACTCAGTACCGAGGCATGAAAATACTCAGTTCCGAAACAAATTGAAGATGTAATCTTGTAATACTGTGCAAGAACATTTCAATTTGGAAGCTAGTATTGTCCTGGGATGCCAGAAATTCAAATATTGTAATGTTATCATTAAATGTAAATTTAGCAGGTGTGTGAAAATGCCTAAAGATTGTCCTTAACCCACAGCTATTAAACAGGATTTGTTGAAATGCACTATAAAATAAATAGAGGTAGCGGGGATATCTAAATAGCAACTCTGAGAGTGCTACCACAGGTTGGAACTTTACTGTGGGATGAGGGTTCCTGGGTGGGAGGAGAGACCTGGGGAGGTGGGGAAGGTAGTGATAAGGGAAAAAAGAGAAACAAACAACTGATTTGCTGAAGAGTGAGAGAAAAATTATAGTGGAAAGGAAGAAGGGAAGAACATTTATGGAAATAAATAAATAAATTAATCCCCCACCAAACACAAGACAGAGCAAAAAAAGGAGTCTGAGGAGCAATTAGGCCAGCGTGCAGAAGACTGTGTGAGAAGATGGAAACAGGAGGAAGAAATATCTGCAGACAGAAGGCAGAGCAGAAGGGAAAGGGTGGAAGATACACACCACTATCAGAAAGAGGCATTTCTGTGTGACTGGGGACTCCTTGTTAAGAAAAACTGACAAACCTGTCATCAGACCAGCCCCAGAAAATGGAGTGATGTGCTGTCTGTCAGTCGCAACCACAGCAGTTGGGACTGAAATGGATCCAGAGGGAGGGATCCATGTGTCACATTGACACATTTTTGTCGGTGTGAGTCCAGGATGACATGGCAGGATGGGAAAGGCAAAAGAAATTTTTTTTATTTAAAAAAAAAGATGGATATGTGATCCAACAGTTGCAGGGTAAGATATGAGATGACAAAGGATTGGTGCCACGCAGAAGATCTGCGAGTGCTCAGGTGCTGGGATTCACTGAAAACTCCTTGAAGGGTGACTATTCTGGAAAAGTAGGTTTGTAAACCAAGAGCGCTGATGAAAACGCCATTGAATCGTGATTTTGGATCCACAAAAGGTGTTTTAGAAAGACATCTAATGAACAGATTTTAGGAGATAGAACATATCTGAGTTTGGAATTTTTTTTTTTTTTTTTTTCCAAATGAGGGTGATAACTTGAGGTTTCTGCTTCTTCTACAGCATTTAAGCAGTATAGAATGGTATCTTCAGTAATGTAGATGACTTCCCCTGCTGGGAAATCCTGGCTAAGCAAGGAAACACAGACAGCAAGCAGTAGATCCCTGGTAGAGCCCCAAGGGCAATGGTGTTGAAAATGTGTTCTCCCCTCTCCTGAGAAAATACACTTCTCTCTCCCTGCGAGTTACATCCCTAGTAAGCACAGGTGTTACAATTTGAATGTGCCATGTCCTGTCATGAGATGCCCCATTTCTTTCCCAGCAAGAAGCGCCACTTAAACATCACAAAAATGATTGCACTTGTTGAAATCAGAAATATTGGCAGTGACTTTGAGTCCAAATGGTTTAGACTGACATTTTCCTTGCTGGGTGAAAGAGGAAGATGATGGAAGCTGAAAGACAATGCATGAAGGAAAGGTTAAGGCAAGAAGATACACCAAATTTTAAAGCAATTTGCAAGGGAGATTGGCTGCTTAATTTGTGTGCAGAATTGTTTCTGCTGGAGCTCAGAGGAGTGGTGCTCTCTCCATGTGTGCTTTTGTCTAAATATCTCACAGCAGGAGGGTTGTTTTTGGCCAAATATTTGCTTGAAGAGCTACTATAGTGCTTCCATATGTCATCTTTCCAATGGGCCAGAGGCTTCCTGGATGGTAAGTCTGGCTTATACAATATTTGTCTGCTGATCAGTCGAGCTCTCATTTGAACAAGTTTTGATGATTTCTGATTCACAGCCTGGACTCCTTGTCCAGGGACAGGAAGAATGGGAGTTTTTTTGATCACAATTTTGTTTGTGCCAGGTTGTTTCTGGCCTTAACACCATCTATGTCAAGATGAGAAGTAGCAGCTTTAAACACTCCACATATAAACCTCCTGACAGACAACAGGCCCGTATCAGGAACCGCACAAAGAACGAGATCTGTTGACCTCAGATAATTCTAATGGAGACAGCACTGACTGCATCTATCTCGGTGTTTTACTTCAGATCTCCTGCTGAGTCTCAGCTTGGTTCACAGAGAAGTTTTGTTGTTTGTGAACTAGAAACCTTTTTCGGAAAAACTAAACTAGAGCTCCAGTGCAGGTGAGGGCCCGAATGTCCTCCAGCCTTTCCTGAATGTATGTGGGTGCATATGTCCTTTGGATGTCTATAATCTACAGAAAGAGAAAGGGCCATATAGGGGGTCAAACTCAATGTAGCTTGAAGAAAAATTTCTGAAGTACTTGCAGTGTAAATGTAGGAGCCAGTGCAAAATAATTTCTAATGTAGGCATTGCTGTATGCTAGACGGTGGAGTGGACCACATCTGCTACTGGGAATTGAGTTGCATGGGTCTTGTACAGCATATGATTACTTCCAAAGCACAAGGAATTAAGGAATGTATTTGTGCTTCTCAGAACACTCTAGTGGTTACCTTTCCAGGGGGTGTGTGTGGCAGGGGAACATGGTAGTCAAATGTGACCATGCCACTGCTACCAGGTGACTGCAATGCCATGTGGTTCTCATTTGGAGTTCTCAATACGAATTTCTCCTTGGCCTTCAATAAATCTGCATCTACGTACCGTGAGGTATAAGGCTGTCCAGGATGGGATGGTTTTATCTATCAATATCTCTAATGTTCTTTTTATCCTATCCCAGAACTGTTCCTGCTTCATAAGCTACAGTATTTGCCCTGGATGTGGATGACCTGAATACTAAGCATGTGGAGGATCAGACACTAGCCGCTGCTGGGCCCAGTTAAGGGGTTTGGTCCTAAATCTGTCTCAATTAGGTATCCAAACCAATAGGTTAATCTGTAAAGTTTCTCTCTTGCTCTCATTTACCACACTTAGCAGTGTTTTCAACACGACACTTTCCTATGCGGATTTAGACGCTGACAAGCCAGATACTTCCCAAGAGGCATCTCCCACCCACCTCTGCTCAGGGCAGACACCTCACACCACTCAAACACTGCTCCCATCTTCAGTGACTTCAGTGCTAAAAAACCTCCCTCTAGAGTAACATCTGTCAGTAACCGTGTTCTTTAAAAGAACATATTTTGTCCCTTTTCCAGTGTTTTATGCATTCTTCTGTGGCTTTTAAATGTACCATTGTAACTTTTTCCCCCCTTTCTTCCTGTTTAATAAAATGGCATCACCATTATACCCATTCCTGGATTTGGGAAAATTTTACCTTCAAAAACCTTCAGAGGTTTTTCATGGTTTTCAATACTGCCTTTCATAAAATATTCACTTTGTGCTTGCTTTCTTGATTAACATAACTACAGAGCTGGATGCCTGTTTCACTTCCAGCAGAAATGTCATTTTTTTCCTGTGCCTATAATTGTCATTAAATCTACACCTTTTGGTCAATAAACAGGACCACAGTGAACTATTGCTGCTGAAAAGGAAATTACTGATGTGGGTCAGGTAATTCTCTGCCACAATTTCTTTATGTTTAAAAGACTCCACATGGATTTCTGAATGCAAGGGAAGCCGTTTACTCTTGTGCACTTTTTCAAAGGCTGTCTTTTGTATATTCTGCCTGAGCTCCTTGCAGGAGTGCAGTTGTCAGGGAGCTTAGCAGGTGATAGTCTCCTCATTTTCCAGACTGCTGCAGTGGGAGTGTTCCCATCCTGTGATGCTGTAGTGATTGCCCTGTTCCCACCTTCCTGATATGTCTGTGTCTGCCCTTGCCTTGTCAGGGGCAGTCTCATGTCTGTTGTCATCTAGTTGTAGTTGAGCCCACCCAGCCTGCAATAAAGCACCAAGAAACAATTTGCTTGTTCCTACCCCTCTCTGGTGGGATGGGGAGGAGAAAATACAACAAAAAGCTTGAGGGTTGAGACAGGACAGGGAGAGCTCACTTAACAGTTATGGTCACAGGCAAAAGACAGACTTGACCTGGGGAAATAAAATCAATTTAATTTAAACAAAACCACCACCAATTCACCAACTGAATCATAGTAGGACATTATCTTATTCATCATAAACAGAACCAGATCTTAAATAAATACACTTTCCTTCATCCCCCCCCTTTTTCCTGGTCCCAAATCTGCTACCTCTTCCCTCGCCAGCAGTACAGAGGGTTGTGGTCAGTCCCAGTCCATTCCATGTTGTTTCCACTGCTCCTTCCTCCTCAAGGGGAAAACTCATTACACTTCTCCCCTGTGGCAACATGGCATCCCTCCCACAGGAGACAGTCTTCTGCAGGCTTCTCCTACCAGCCTGGGTCTCTTCTGTGGGCTGCAATCCTCTCAGCAACAGAGTGCTCCAGCTCAGGCTTCCCTAAGCGTCATGGCCTTTTTTGGGATCTGTCCTCTTCTCCAGGATGAGGTCCTTCACGGGCCACAGAGGAGATTCTGCCCCACTGTTGATCTCTAAGCGCTACAAGGACTCAGCCTGCCATCTCACCATGGACTGAAGGGGAAGGGCTGCTCCAGTGTGTGTACCGCCATTCTTCCTCACTGACCTTGGTGTCCACATGGTTGTCTCTCTCACATCCCAATCCTCTCCCCAACAAAGGGACTTGCCCGACTCTGAGTTCTCATGTTTTTCCACAGAAGATTTCTGGATGGAAAAAGAGGGCATGTTCAGGACACCAAAACTCAAGAGTCCTATACTTTTTATGGTATTTCTTCCTTATCCATGAGGTGTGAATTTTCTATTTGCAAGGATGTTATTTGGTACAGGAATTATCACTCTTCCTGTGTTTGAAATGATCTCCCACAAACACTTCTGGGTGTAATTTTGAACACATCACAGTAACGTTAAACTTGGTCTTCTGGGACTAAAGGCATGTTTCTCTCATGATCTATATGATCTTTGCCTCTACCCAAAGTGGGCAAAGAACCGACTAAAAACCAATCTGCAGAACCGGGCAGATGAGAAGTTCTTATTATCTTGCATTTTGATGTTGCACTGGGGCTTACTGCCTGTTAGCAAAATCTCAGAGACAGAGGTGAGTCAGAAGCTTATGTGGGTGTTACAGAGGATATTCGTCTCTGGTAGCTATCTTATTTCACAATAGAGACAAAAAGGCACGTATAAATCAGAATGGTGAAGAGGAGAGCGCATACAAGTATGAGCTAACGTTATTTTTAACAGGGTTCTCAATGCAAACGGAGTGTGCAATTTCTTTGAGCATTAACTGGATTTATGTTACAACGAAGTGAACTTAAAGAGCTACATCCATACCATGATTTGTACCTATTGTGTAAAGTTTGCCCATAATTTGGTGCTGAAAAGCCTTCCAGAGCTAAGTAACATTGTCCAAGGAGGATGGTGGTAAAAGGTACATCATTTTGATAAGGCAATTTCTTATCTGCTTGTTAATGGCTCTCATTCTACTATTTAAATATAAGGTTAGACAAATCAACTATGCATCTAACCTAATGCTATAATAATTTAGAGGTGGTATGTTCCAGCTACAGAGAAGAGATGCATACATTTTGTGTGTGTGTGAGATTAGAAATAAGTTTTTTGCCTGCAAGTTTCCACAGGATTGTGTGAATGCAACAGCGGGTCCTGACCCTAAAACTTATTCTGAGGCCCATGTTAGCCTATAAAATATAGGCTAAAGTTGAAAATAAAGTTGTAGTTAGCAGCTGTCGTTTCTGAGACTGTTGCTGACATTGCCTGTCTTGTTAAAATAGGTCATTGTTTGTGAAACTGTAATTAAAGTAATTCTGTGTCAGAAAGATTGAATGTGTCCTTACTCACCCATTTCTCAACACAATCCACTGCTGTCTTCTTAGTCCATGCCATTTTCTCCTTGGACACCCACACATGGTCGTCATTGCTTTTTATTATATTCTACATGACAGCTACAGACTCATGTCACATCACTCCCAATCTTTTCAGTAGAGTAAGTTTGGTTGTTTTTTTTAGGAATGGGGAGTACTAGGCAGGTATTTAGTGATGCGATACTTTGAAAGCCCTTGTCTTACCTTACATAGGCAGGAGAGTTACCAACCAAATGTTAATTATGTTGAACAAGCTGAGTACAGGAGACGACTGGGGCTCTGTTGTAGAACCAGAGGACTTAGGAGTACCATCACAGTATATAGGTTCCACTAATCTCCAAACAAAAGTATCATGGTAGAGACTGGATTGTACTAGGATATAGTGCTACAGACCTGTATAGTCCACAAGAGAATACAGATAGCATTTAACTCAGCAGGAAAAAGATTTGGGTTGGTTTAAATAGCTACCCAGATAAACTAAGTTTGGGCACACTTAGGCAACTGACTAAGAACATCCCGATGAAGATTTTTGCTGTCAGGAAACTGGCTACTGTGAGCCACATCTCTTGGTTTGTTCGTCTATAGCACCTTGTCAAACTTCAATGAATATCTAGTTTAGACTGCCACTGAATGGCATCACACAGATGAGCTGGGCTGGTAGATGAGCACCAGCACCTTCTAGTACTGCACAGTCTGTCTAATTTTGTCTATTGCGCTGTCTCACTGGACATTTCTGTATCTGACCACAGGACCATACGTGAAAGAGGCCTTTCTTCTTCAGTTGATGACACTTCAGTATCTTGCAGAAACTGTGAGCGTCTCTAAATTAGACACAACTAATAGCTTCCCTTCATTTTCTTTCTGTAAACCATCTTACGCATGACAAATTACTTGTCCCTGGTTATAAAACTATGTGGGGCATGCGGTGGTTATGTAACAATGAAACGATAAAAAGCTATGTTTCTTTCTTATGTCCTAGCTGAATTGTCCTAGCTGAATGGCATAAACAAATTGGTGCTAGCCCACTGTGCCTGTGCGGTACAAGGAATGGGCTCGATCCAATGCCCCGTGACATTAACAGACAGCCCCTGGCCCCAACGGGCCCTCAGTCAGTCTCCTCATCCTGCACACAGACTCGTGGCAAAAAGAGCTTGGTTATTCCTGATGACTTACTCTTCTGTAATAAATGAATATTATTTTATTTTGGGGAACATAGAAGGCAAGGAAGGGAGGAGGCAGAGGACAATCTGATTTTACAGGAGATTATAAAAAAAGTAGGCTGGCAAAACTGAAGTTTTTCCTTACATGAATCATGCTCTTTGAATAACTACGATATATTTCAGTGAATTAAGCTACTTTAATTAATTACAGCCGGTTTTATACATCAGAGTCTTTCAGAATACCTCATAGTGTTTTGCTGATCAGTAACAATGATTGCTAAAAGCTATTTCCTAAGTGTGTTATAATGTATCCTGACACTCGTGCGCCGTTTTAAAAAATCATCCTGTCACAGAAGGACACAAATGACTTAACAACCTAAAACTTGCCAGTTTGTGAAACCCTGATGTTTAATCTAGATAAATTTGCCTGTTTATATAGCTGTGTAATCAATGTGTGCAGGAGAGTTATGGTCCTATGCAGCTATTAGCTCTGCTTTACATAAATATTATGTTTTATCAATGCACAAATGCATCACTTTATACAGCAAGGTGTCACAGAAAGAAATGTAGAATATTAATGAGAACTTTCTGCTGTATTTTTGTGGCATATTAGATGTTTATAGGATATAGTATAATTTTTCATAAAGCTTCACGAGTCATTGTAGCAAATCATTGATTTCATGCAAATCAAAATTTACCTGGCTTTGGAAATTTGAACATTCTTGGCTATTAGAAGTTTGTGTGCTTTGAGAAAAACTGTTTCTGACTGGATCTATCTCAGAATAGTAGAAGTTCTGTTCTTGTAAACATACACAATAAACTTGTTTTTAGAAGAGTTGTTGATATGGGTGTTGAAAGTATATGTTTCTATGAACTTATTCATAAGAAAATCACAAATGACCATAAATGAAAGATATGATAGGGGAGGGGTTGTGCCTTAAAGTGTAAATTGTTAGTTGCCATTGAGATCTGCATCAGAACTTTTCAGTTTTAATTTCGAATATAAAAAATTGATCAACAAATCGTCTATGTATAATATATCTCTAGACATGTGTATACACTTGAAGACCTAGAAGACAATATTTTTATTTGTAAGGTAATTGTCTGAGAAAAGAGAAAAATTACTAAGGATGTATTAACTGCTTTTACAGGTAATGAATTTATTAAAACAGCAGCTTAGTGAAGGAACAAAACTATATGTATCTGGGCAAACTTGGTGCATAGATGACCTGAAAATGAATGAAGTAGATAAGAAGACTGAAAAAAACAGTGAAAAATGTTTATCTTGAATATTTTCTAAATTAAACAATATAACTTTTCATTTTGAAACAGTTTCAATCTGAGTATAACTTTATCTTCTATGAAATTGAATTTTTAAAATGAAATGAAACAAAACTATAAAACATAAATTCTATGATGGTGATGCAATGTGGAAACTTTTTTCTTTTTTGAAGGAGAAAAGAGTGGCGGAATTAGTAGGGTGCATATAGGAAATGTTCATGACTCTCACAACTCTGTTTATATGATGCTCTCTATTATGCATGAACCCTGTGGAAATTCTACATGAAAGGCCAAGCTGTTTGTGAGCATGAGATTCTTATATCATCTCTAAGAGTGGAAGTTCCTTGAGCTGGCATAAATACTGGCTGAAGGAGTGATTCTTGTGAAGATAAGACAGCTCTGTTTCGGCTAAGTGAAGAAAGCTAACAAATATTGAAGGTCCCAGTGTCTGAGCAAAGACCTTTGCTGTATTAACTGTAAAATTAATATTAAAATTCACCCCCATCAGTATGCTAATGAGCCAAAAGCAGTCCATGGTAAACATACATGACTATGTTACTCAACTCTCCACCCAAATCATGCTAAACGTCACCTAAGAGGCAGAGACACACAGAGATAGGGTGTAAAAAGCCAGGAGGGGAAATACCTGGCTGGGGGGAAAAGGCTGAAGACCTCACAGGGATGTTCAATGAGCTGTACTCCTCTTCCTCCACCCAAGGCAGGGACACCTTCTTGGTGAGAATTGTGCTCTCACCCTACGGTGAGAATATGTGGGATAGTTTTCATTCTGCTGCATTACTGTTATATATTAGTTATTAGCGCTGTTGCAGTGAGTGCATTTATCAACGGCAATTCCGAACCTGTTATATCTGTTACTTTAATAAATTTTTTATTATTATTATTGGCTTTGTGAAACTGTTACAGTGAAAGATCTTTGAGTTCTGGCAGGCAAAAGTCAAACTCCTACCTTTAATGCAATGGCAGCCTTAGTAAAATATCCTCTGGTTGAAATTCTGGTTGTGTTACATCTGTAGGAGTTCTGTCATGAATTTGAAAGGATCCATGATTTAATTCTCAATCTTTATGTCCTTAAGAAGCATTTCTGCACTTTTTAAATGTAGAGAGAAAAACTGGGAGTTAGAAGGCAGAGACGAGAGTAAAAGTCTTTTTGAGAGGGGAGGAGGAGGAGGATGTTCTTCAAAAACAAATAGGCCTGGTCATAAACCCTTTCCATTTCTCCTGTGTCCCTCCCTAGTACTGCTCCCTTTTGATTAATTTTCTTTCCTTAGTATTTTCCTGCAAGAGAGAACATTCAGTAAGTGCTACAGTGAAAAGTGCCAAAAATATTCATGAAGTGCTGTATTTCTGCTGCTGCATCGAACATGGTAAGAGGAAGTGGCCCACAAAATGTTCTTCCTTTTTAATTACTCCATGCACTGCAATTTGTGACCAAGTAGTAAAGAGTAGTAATGTCCAATGCACTAGAAAACTTTTCTAATGATTTCTAGAAATAACATGTTTACTCGGACAACCTAAATTTAACTGCGCTCTTTGGAATGTCTTCAAATCTCTACTTGGGATTAATTTATTATTTTTTTCTCAGAGAAAAGTAAGTATTGATTGGGTCTGCAGTACACAGTCAGTGACTAACCCAGTAAAGCTTCTGAAAACTTCTATACCTGGTAGCTAGTATTACAAATACTGTAAAAGTTAACTTTTAAATGTCCACTGACTTTGTGCCATTTTGTTCATAGTTCTTCCTGGGTGGGTATTAGCATGTTTATGACTGCACTGTATGTGCAAATGGGAGACCAGGACATCTGCAGAGATTTCACACAGAAATCCATGTTTCTTCATGCAAAAATGTTTAGCCAAAAATTCAGCAGTAGATTTGAAATCCTTTAAAAAGTCTGTGTCTTTAGTATCATACATGTTATTTCTTTGTCTCTACAAATTTCAGGGTATTTTTTCCTGCAGCTTTCTCCAGCTGTGAGCAGAATGCAGATTCAACGCTGATTGTTTCTAACAGTGGCTTAAAACACTTTAAACACAAATAATTTTAATTCAAAGCCTTGATCTTTGTTTTCAAGAACTTTTCTCAAGAAAAGCAGAACTTCTTGTCATTTTTTTTCACCCACACGCATTAGTAACATTCCATTTCCAGAAAGTAATTCTGATTCAACCTCTTTTAATTGAAGAAACAGGCAATTTCTTCTGTATTTCTTCATCACTTGCTATTTGTGAATTAAGGGACTTGACAACCCGCTATAACAGTTGGATAATCCCGGATATTTTTTAAAAACCCCTGTCTTTGAAATGTCTTATTTTTTACATTTTTATAGTTTCAAGGATGCTGGTGAGGATGATAGAAAAGGAGTTAATAATATGTCATATATATTATGCAGTTTTAAAATGAACCATTGCATGACCTACTCCATGAGTAGGTAAGCAGAGACTTTGCAGTTCTTAAAGAAAAACTTGCATCAGAAAAGAACATCTAGACATGAAGAAAAGCCTTGGAAAAAAAGTTGCAGCCAGCTTCCTCTGGAGCTAGTCATGATCTAACGCTGACATTCCTGACAGTTTTTTCCACAGTATAATGTAAAAGCAAAACAAAACTTACAGCATTGCAGATGAAGCTTCTGAATTGTAGAGAGATTCAAGTGATTTTTGTCTCATTTTGAAAGCAATCAAAATTTAAAAAAAAAAAAGTTATAGTCACAAACCACAAGGACCTTATGCTATTATTATGGCTGATCTAGCCAGGTGCAAAGAGCTTGAACATTTCTGAGATCCTCTTTTGCCCAACGGTTTAAGAGTTGAGTGCACAAAGTGAAAGATAAGGCCTTATGCTTGATTAATATTGCCTGTGAATTACGAAACTCCATTTGCTGCCTTCTGAGCAAAAGGCATTCAGGTCTCTGCATGTCCTGCACCAGCTCCTTGATGATGCTCTCTCTCCTCATTGTTCTTGCTAAGGCCTCGCAGCTGCAGCATGCAGTTGTGTGGCATAGTTACTGCTTAGTTACCTACAGCCTTCCGTTGATTTCTTTTGCATCATCTTCTCTCCACCTTCCAGTGTCCTGGAAGGTCATGGCACCATCAGCCTGAGCCCACGTAAATAATAATTAGACCATTCTTTTCTGTGGCTGCTATGTCCTGTCAAAGGCTTCAGAATATAAAGTAACGTTTTCCATTGATGGAGCTTGAGGTGCGATACATGAGGTTGCTTGGGGTTAGGGGGTGAGAGGAACTTGAGATCTGTTTGCCAATAATCTCAGAGCCCAGAATCACCAACAACCTAACCTCCAGGTTATTATTAAAGTTCATAGCACTGTCTTTTTTTGTCACTTCTATCAATTCACGCTTACTGGTTTTATCGAGTGAAGGTGGCCAGGTTTTGGTAGGAGGAGAGCTACAGAATGATCTCTGTGAGAAGAAGCTGGGGGCTGGCCCCAGGTTGGACACAACCTGTTCCAGATGGATTCATCTGGCTCTGCAACTTACCCAATGCAGGACACAGCTGAGCCTGTCAGTGATGCTCATTATGCCTCAAAGAAAGCATATTTAAGAAAGGAAAGAAAATACTGAAGGGCGAGATAAGGAGGGAACAAAAAGAAATGAGAAACAGCAGAAGAAACACCAAGGTGAGATGTAAAGAAGGAGGAAGTGCTCCACAGCAGACCAGATAGTCTTGAAGGAATTACAGACTGTGGAAGACCAGCAATGGAGCGGGGAAAAGGAAGGAGCAATGGACATAAACAATTATGGCCTGGTCACAGCCCCCCTGCACCCCTTGTTGCCTCCCTGAAGGGACTGAGTGTAACTTGCAGCAATAACAAGTGGGAGGAGTCTGAAGTCAAGCCTGGGAAAGCAGGAGGGCTGTGTTTTCTGTTTTCCCTGTGTTTTAATGTTTGGACTTTTCATTCCACACACTCCTCTCACCCCCAGTAACTGAAAAATCACTTCAATATTACATAAATTAGCAACAAATTAAGTTAAATTCCCAAGCTGAGTCCTTCTGTCAATGACAGTAACTGGAAAGTGATCTTGTTTTTATTTCATCCCAGGAGTCCTCTTGCTCTGTTTTTAATCCTATTTTTATCCTCCCTGTCCTACTGGGCAGAGTGAGTGAGCAGCTGGGTGGGTGTTTGGCCGCCAGCCGAAGCTAACCCACCACACCAGTTCATTTGTCTCCATGGGCAACCTATCAGCACCAAAATGCCAATAGCTATTGGTAGCCACACACTTTCCAATGAGCACGGCCACGTATTTATGAATAAATGAGAGATCTCTCATAGTGTCCTATCAGCATCCCTGGGACAAGCTGATCCAAAGATCTTCCAGTGGTCAAGCTTTGCCATTCAGAAATTCTGCAGACACTGCTGGCTTACCTAACTACATTTGTTAACCCCATCTGAAAATTTCCATAAGCCAAATCAAGCTCTTCCTAAAGCATCTCATCAGTCTTCTTGCTTCTGGCTCTTATCTTCTGCTCCTCAGAGTGACTAATTTAGTTTCTCTTTTAATAGTTATCAATGGCTGTCAGCTGTTTTCCTTTCCTCTTAACTGTTCCTAAATTAGCCTGTCATGTCTTCCTTGAAGGGCACATGTAACACTTGTCCTCTTTCCTTCCACCATCAATGAGAAGCCATGACTGTTGCACAAAACCCTTATCAGAACTGACAGCACCAAAATAATTCTGGCTAAGATCTCTCATTGCCTTAGCAGTTGTCTTATATGTGAAAACCTGACTCTTATCTTCAGGCAATTTCATTTGCTTAAGATTTGTATAATATTTGCTTTTAGGTTTTGGATTGCTTTAACAGATAAAGCAGTAGAAGAAAAAAACCACCAAGTCTTTTTTCTGCAAATAAAGGTATATCAATTATTACATTATGTGCCTTTGTGGTCATGTCTGTGGAGGTTCTACAGAATGCATTTTATGATTTCTAGTGTCTCCTAGCAGAAGGCATTAGCTCTTTAATATTTTTTCAAAAAGCTGTCATTGAAGATCATTAGTTCCTGACAAAGCCAAGACAAAACAAGAAATGTAACTGTTCAGCTAAGGAAGGTCTAATTTCTTTTTCTTTCATTTGTTATGATCTTATTTTTCCAGTTCTCTAGCCTTTAAAATTCTAATCTGAATTTCTAAAGTAAAAACGGGAAATTTCTTCCTAAGTTCATACTAACTTTATAAATAAGTAAAAAAATAAACCCCAAAAAACCCAGCCTGAGTAAAGCTGAGTAAAGCTCATTTATTTTCCTCTAGTTGGTCATCCTTTACATCCTCTTGTGATTGACACCTGCATTGTACAAAAGGAATAAGGCGGGAAAAAAAATTATTTCCACTCCCTCACACGCTTCCTGGACAACCTTCATCCCCGCATGGTGTACACTGAAACAAATCAGTGTGAACAGTTCTGGTTAGATCTGAGTTCAGGGTCCAGACCAATTCTGAAATATACTCATCTAGTGTACTTTTGGAGGTCACAGGAGAGCATTATCTTAAAAGCGTAAAACAAGATCTAATTTGAGATAGGTCTCCAGTCTCTAATAGAGGGGGTAAAAAAAGGGAGCGACGTTCAATTATGTGCAACGCATAAGAATCAGGTATTTTGCAATGGCTGTCCAATGACTATCACAGGCTTTCTCTACTGCTACTTATGGATAGTCTTTATCTGCTTCCCTTTATAGTGTTCACAGTGACACTGCAGTTTCACCTAATAAGGAGCCACACTGAGATGGGAAGATCTAATTTGCTATTTTAATTGAATCAGATTCTGGAAATTGAACGAAATTATTTTTCTTCACCCACATTCTTCTCTCACTCCTTTTCCTTTTTATTTTTTATTGAAAAATCAGACCAAGGAGAACATGTTTTTTCTAGAAGTTCTGAAATTGCTCTATCTTGCCATTTTTATTCAATTTCAAACTTTGGTTTTAAAAGGCTTCACAGTGCAAGATAGAATTATGTCTGAAGATGCCTTATCTCCTAAAGAATTTCCAATTGCTGAACAATATATGCTATTCACAACTGATCTCTTGCAATTGCCATAAATAGCTCTTACGTTCTGTTCATGTATTATCAATGAATTAATAAAGTTTGAAACTTTTTAAGGAACTGTATTTTGAATATTTTCCTGAAATGCTATATCCATAAATCTCAGATAATCTGGAGTTTCATTATGATTCCTTGAAGTAGAATCTGTTACGTGGAAAGTTTCTTCTATCTTTCCTTTCTTTCACTGTAGATGAAAAATCTAAGACATTTGATTTTATTAAATGTGGTGAGAATAGATAATGGAGACAAAGCCTGTTAATTTCACACACATGCAAGGATTTTACATTGTCTAATACCCAGGAATTTCAGTGTGAGTGGAGATGTCATCTTACATACAAACATACACTAAAAATAACTGTATTTTTTTGCCAGTGGAGTTACCTCTAAGACGCTTGTAAATCTTGATAATGATGACCTGAGAGACATTATTAGTAGATCCCAGATCATGAATTTTACAAAGCTACCCATCAAGTAGCTGCTCTGCTATATAGCTTCAGGATTTGAGTGAGAAGGAATGAACTGGATGATGTGACCAAAGACAGCTAATTCAAAGTCATCTAACTCTCTAAAACATGTAAAAAAAATCATTAAAAGCAAGGCGATTGAAGGACATTTTAATTTCTCATAAATTTTATTTATACAATATAGGAGGCAACAATCATCTAGTCTGGGGAAAGAAATAAATAAAGAAAAAGAAGATATGTTTTAAAAAATTAGATTGTAATGGTACTTGAAGCTTGGATGAATTTAATACTGCTGGGAATCAGCTTTACTGGATCTGTAGAATCCTGCATCTTGCTTATCTGGTGATTGACAGTCATACTGATGAAAAGATTTCATGATTCATGCATGATTGATAGCCAGCTGACAGCACAAAATAAAACATAACTTTTTTTGGAGTCACACAACAAAGAAAAAAATTGGTTTTGTCTCATTGCCATTAGTTTCAGTCAGCGATGAAGTTTATTTCTCATTTAGAAAGTCAGAAACTTACTCGGGGAGTCTGAAAGCCCAGTCCAAATGACACCCAGGCAAAGGTCCCAACTTTCTGGATGGGCTTTCTTATTTGCAGTTGTAAGATTGATAATTCATAACAAACTAGAATGAAGATTGAAGGAACAAGCAAGCAAGAAAAAGCTCAAGCTGCTAAGCATTAAAATGGTGCAGGTAACAGGGCACAGCACTTGTGCTTAATAGGGTATAGTTACGTATGTCAGCCTGAATCAACAGTGACTGAAAACTCATACCACCTACGACTCTAATGTTTCTCAGCTATGTTCTCATATAAGTTCTACTCAGCTATGTTTCTTCTCTACAGCCTGGGAAAAGAAAAAGCAAATAAGCAGATACCCTTCACTGACCATCAGGACTGGTATGCCTTTGGACACTTGTGTTCACTGCAGAACCCATCAGAGTCCCTAGCGACCCTTTGCTTAAAAATGTTGTTATTCTTTGCTATTCTTCTTTTTGACTCTGTCAGCTCCATGGATAGAGAGGACTGTCAGTACCTTTAGCAGATTTAATGATCAATAAAGGTAAAGAAAGACTGGGGGAGTGGCTGGGGAGCGAGAAAAACTAGTCCTTAAGGTCTGACACATTTCTTATTGTACTTGATTAATTTTGTGCCAGTGTTAATGAGATTTGTAATAATAGTTAACAGGATGTTTTTCTCTTTGCTGATCTTATTTTGTCTCACTGAATATTTTCGAACGCCTGTTTTGAATTTCATGCAAAAGTCACAGAACGACACATTAATCGGGCAGCTAGATTAAATAGGGCTTGAATTATAGTGCATTAGTCTGTTCTGGAGAAAACTTGAATGGTGTGACTAAGAAATTCAATTAAAAAACAATTTATCCAGCCTGGGTAATACGTCTTGATCTCTGAGAAGCCACAGAACTCAGGAGCATTAAAGGAATTTGTACAAGGAATCTGCTCTGGGAAACAGGCACAGTTGGGTGGTTAAATGGCTGTTTGTTTTTCTGCATTAGTGGAGTGCTACAGGATTCAGGTCCCTCACCTTGTCTTGAAAATAAGAGTAGATATTGGCGTGTGTTTTTGCATCGCACCTAAGTGGTTTCAGGCATGAGCTATATCATCTATATGTTCTCGTGTTGTTATTTTAAGGAATATGTTATATACAGGTACAGTAAGGAAATAAAACTTCCAATATTTGTACAGTTGAACTCATAAAAGCAGTAAAAATCTCTGCCTATGGTTCCTGTTTACCCTCCCCTGCATACTCATTTATCTCAGTGCAAAAACAAGCACCATGCGGATGCAAAGCAGGATAGTTTTTTCACCAATATAAAGGACTACACAGCTGATGAAAAAAAGACGTACCCGAACTCACGGGTCCTTTACTTTAATCTTAGTTCTTCTTTCAGGGTGTAGCTTTGTTGGGGTTTTTGGGGCTGGGGGATGGTAGAAGTTGTAATCAGAGTCAGAGCTGAACATTTTCTCTGTTTCACTTACACTATTCACTTGTAGAGTCATTGACTAGTTTCCTCCTTTCAGATGGGAATGGTGAACTTTTATTTCAAATAAATCTTTCATCTTTTTGACTCCAGTCCACTGTGTCTTGATAATCTCACATCCTTTATTTATAGGTATCATGAGCAGTAAATAAAGAGAATAGAATGTGATTTTTTACTATAAACAAGAGAAGAAAAATAAAGGAGAAAACTACAGGATGGGTAGGTCCATGACTTTTGGAGGAAAACTTATTTTGTATTTCGTTTGTAAGGGGAAAAATATCCAGACCGAAACAAGTTTTATGGAAGCGGTGTGTTCACAGATAATAGAATTTATGCAAAGAAAACACAGAAATGCATAATAAATAGTATCTTCTGAGTTTTCAGACCCCTTCCCTCATATAGAAAAGACCTGGATACTTCATATTTATAGACGTTAAAGAAGAATATAAATCTCTAAAAAATGGAGTTGTGAAAGAAGGGGGTGGAAAAACAGTCCCAAAAATGTATTCATGAACACAAAAAATGGTAAAAGTGAGTCTGTAATTTACTGCAGCTCAGAGGCAGCAATAACTAATACACTGGAAATTTACCCATTTTATGCATCTATTTTACTTGCTTTACTACTCTGCTGTTCATAAAAAGAGCATTTATTTCAGCAACTGTCATGTCACTTGGCATTTATGTGATCTCTGAGCTATGTGTGAAAATGTATTTTTTTTTTCCCAGTTCCAGTTTTTATTGAAAAGTTATTTATTTTACAAATTGGTATCAAGGTGATTTGTTCTTCTGTCTAACAAGTTTTACTATTCTACTTTTTTAATGTTCATTCTTATCACTTGGGAATCAGAGTCATAAATCTTTTTTCTTTTTTTTCACATCCTGGTTCCTATTGTTTTACTTGTATTTCATCCTCTGTGTGCTGCTGTCTCAATTCCACCTAGCTATTACCTGGGAGATTAAAAAGGATACTTTCCTATTACATATTTTCTTACTCTTATGTTGCACTTATGAGGCACTTTGGATTGTCTACTACATTTTGCTTCCATCTGGGTCTTTTGACAATTTACTCCGTTATTTCTCTTTGCTGTTACTATTACCTTTTGTCTGTGCACTGCAGACCTCCACTTAAGGGTCAGAGCTTCAGAGCTGCTCTGTGACTAGCACTGCTTACATCTACAATGGGGACCTCACCTGTCGCGTACAACTTCCAGCATCAAGTGTGGGATGAGAGGAATCAAATGCATAAAAGAACTAGACAGGAAATTCAAGGTAATAATTTCCTGATTAAGAACTCTCTGAGCTAAGGTCCTTGACAGCTGTTCTGGCTGTTGCAGAGATGTGCTATGGTGCCATGTCTCTCTTTTGAAACATCACAGTTTTGGAGGTTCTCCAGTAATCACCCTAGAGGGAGGGAAAATTAATCTCCTGAGATGCTCTCTGTAGTTTCCAGGAAGCATTTTTTTCCTAGCTCCAGCTCCAAAGATGCCAACCCAAAGGGGACTAGAAGGTTAGTTAACTGCACCAAACACTCAAAATTTTAAAAGAGAAAATTTAAAGGCAGCCGAAGAGATAGTTTGAATTTACTCAGCTGCAGTCTTCTTTTAACAAACTCGGCTTTCTAGCAAAAAAAAAAAAAAACCAAACCCTATACAGTTACTCAACTATTAAACGAAGCTCCAGGTCAAATTGTTTATCTGCTCTTTTGTTGTTGCTCTCAGCATAAATGGCCTTGCTTCTTTAAGAAGTTTGGCATAAAAAGCAGGCTGTTTATTTCTAATTGCAATCTTTATCTGTGACAAGGCCATATTACTTCTTCTTGGTCTAAAACTGATCACAAAATAAGTGTCTGCTCAATAGCTATTGATGGGAAAATCTCATCTGTTGCCTTGGCAGTTTCAGTATATTTAGAAGCCGAGAACCCAGATGTGAGTTCGCATTGTGCTTGTTTATGACTAACACAATACACAGGGCCACTCAGTTCTGTAAAATATTCAAGGCTTTTCCCTTGCTTGAGATAATTTAGCTGCAGTGTCTTTCCTGGGCTCCATATTTTTTCCTGACACTCTGTAGAATTTATAGGGAAGGGGTAATGGTGGAATGAAACCTAATTTTGTGAAAATGAGTTGCAATTGTTATCTTCTGAGCACCAGTTGTGAGACAAAGAGAGCTGGCTGCCTAAGTGAGGGGACCCACCTGTGCCACAGGTATTTTTACAACTGCATTCTTATTCCTATGGAAAACCCTTTTGCATTCACTTGCAGTACTGTGTCAGAGGTCTGCAAACCAAACCGCAGCTGCTATAAGGACAGCCTCGTTGCTGGCCCATGAAATAACAACTGGAGAGCTATAGCAAATCCTCCAAGAGATCTGCTCATTTGAGAAACATTCATAAAAGCTGTGTTTCTATTTACATGCAGCAGACCCTCTGATCCTGAAAGAGATCCCAAGCATAGGAATGATCCCCAGATAATCAGTCATGTTTGCTTTACGGGGAACGACATTTTTGGTGCATCTGCTTTCAGACATACCATTGCTAAAGATGTTGCCCTTTAATAGTTCTCACTCACCTCAGAATTTAGAGGAAAAAACAGAGTGCTGCTGACAAAAACATAAAAACACAGCCTCTGCTAGCTCTGAACATTGCTTTATTCAGCTCTGGATGCAGAGAGATAATGCCTTGTGCTTCAGAGGAAAGGCAAACCTCAAAATTTGTACAAAGCCATAAAACAGGGAAAGTATTTCTTGCAGAGCCTGCAGCCATCAGCTTATTCCCTGAAGCATGAGATTTGATTATATGTTTGTTTCTTGGCGAGAAGAGCTGTGAGTATTTAAGCTTTTCAGGATGGAGATCATGCATTAGATTAACCTGGAGGAATCTGAGGCCTGTGTAGAACAGATTGTGGAATTCCCTTGGCAGAAATGAGCAGAGCAGTCATTACTAACGTGCTGTCATATTGCTAACTGAAGCCAAATGACAAATTCATAGGAAATTTTACTTCTATTTCTGCTCTTGAGCAATCAGTGAGAAGCTTGTGATTTCTTCTGGGTGTGAGTAGCAACCTTATTTCCCACATAGTTTCTAAGTTTGTGTTGTGTTTGCAAACAGTATAATCTGGTATGAGGAGCAGCTGGGACTAAAGAGCTTGGTCACATAGCGCTGTTCACATCTCTACCTGTGAACTGCATGCAAAGGCTGGAAAGCAACTGTGTTAACTCTCTCCTACCTACCTCCAAGTCATCTTCTTTTTTTCCATTCTAGGCAGTAGAAAGTTGTACTTTCATTTTTATTAGACTGTCTTTTTTTTTTAATTTTATTTAAATTTTACTGCTTTTGTCTATTTGCTCTGAATCTCTGTAACGTTCGCCGAGGAAACCAAAGCAGGCAGTACTTAGGGCTCCAGTCACACACAGTTGGAGGCTAGTCCAAGCTTTGAGAGGAAGAGTCATTTAGAGAAGACAAAAAAAAAAAAAAAAAAAAAAAGAAAAAAGTCATGATTTGAACTGTTCTCCTGTGGCTTGTGAGCAATCTCAAAAAGGTCAAAGAAACTTCAAGGAGATTAGGGTTTGCAGCAAAGACGAATTCAGGTATTGCCAGAATACCTGGGAGGCATTGCCAGGCCTGGGAGCAAGAACTTAGAGGTCTTTTAAAATGCTCCCTTCACCACCCTTCCCTCTTGGTCTGTGGTGCTAATGGGCTACTACTGCACAGTGCATATCCTACAGTCACCCGGCAGTATCCACCTAGGCTTATTTACGGACTACCAGTAGGTGCACTTATATTCAGCTCAGACACACAACCTGCTGCTCTCGTCACTTATCAAATCTTGGCGGTTCAGCAGAGAATGTGTTAAGTGAGAGGATGAATGCCCTTTTATCAGCATTATTCTGGTTAATTCACTCTTCAGCGCTTCAGAGACTCGGAAATCAAAGTCCAACTCAAAATTTGCCACGAGCAAAAGCTTCTTTCCTCCCCCCTTCAGTTTTGGACAGAAAATGCATTTTTGCCTTCCTGTAGTTCTTTGTGCTGTGAAAGAGAGTAGGTTCTGCAGTATTTTCTTCAGAAGTAGTAAAAGTCTTTGAGTTTCTATTGGGAGCTATGTGGGAGCATAGTGAATGGTTCCTGATACATCCCAGGATGAGATTTCATGACAGCTCTTACGTTGCTCCCCCTGCTTTGGCAATAACAGCTCTGTGACTGAATAATAAAGAATAGGCAGCACCAACTGACACTTGTGTGTGTTAAGTCTCAGAGCTCTGTGAATACGGAGCAGCTGTGTTGTCTTGTGGGTGTAGTTTAGGCTTCTTTTTGACCTATAGTAAGAAACTTCAGATTATGAGGGCCATTCATTCTTCAGCTTGGAAGCAGGACCAGACATTGCCTCGAAACCATCTCCACCCGTCACCACAGGTCTTGCTGTTTCCTTCCAGCTGCATGGGAAGGGGTGCTGGCTGTGTGGGACCAAGGTGATGAGATAGGATTGAGGAACACCTAGTCCTAGAGATGTGGTCTCAGGGTTCTCCTTATAGCAATGGAAGGTGGACCTGGCTTGTTGCCTGGCATTGATGATCCTTCACCTGCTGTCTCATTTCTCTGATGGTCATTGGATTGTTGGTGGAGTCTATCACCATCACCCGATTCACTCTACTCAAACTCTCTCAGGTACAGCACTCTGGTCAGAGAGGTTAAATCCTTCTAGGATATCCCTCATGGATTTTACTCCTGTAGTCTGGACCCGTAATAGCCCTGAACAACTTAGAAAGGTAAACCCATCTTGCAGTCTCACTTGCAAAATGCAATCAATATTTCTGATTTCAGGGGTATTGCACATTGACAGAGAAAATAGTAAGTAAAAATGTATTATTTCCAAGACATAAATCATGATGTTTCCTGTCTTCCATTTACTCCAGGTTTTTGGCATCACATGGCTGACTTGCTCATCAGCTAGTGGTTTTCTTGCAAACACTAAAAGAACTTATGTATGTATTGATTTGGATCAGAGTTCATATACAAAATAGTGTAAGAAAATTGAGTTAATAAAAATCTATTCTGCAAAAAGTAATTTTTTGCTCTCTGGAACAGTGAAACTTACTATCAAAGATATCCATAAAAAGTAAAATTGTAGCAAATAGCCAAGTTGTTTACAGGTGATTCCTGCTTTTCAAAAGCATGTCATCTCCTATTCTTAAAACCTAAACCCTGTATTCTGGTGCTAAGTATGAACTAATATTAAGTTGTAAGATGCAGGATACTCCCTTTACGTCCATGTTCAGCCATTGACTCCCCAGTGAAGATTGCCCTCTGTATTGTTTAGTTTCTTGGTTTCAGATATCTTACCCTCCAAATTTATGTTCTTTTAGGTGAAAAGATAAAAACTGATTGCCATATAAACATTTTGATGTTAATACAAAACATAATTAAGTCCAAAAAAACAAAACCAAAAACCAAACCTGCCATCCCACTGCAGCAGTAGCAGCCCAAATACTGGAGAAGGCAGAATCCGAAAGGGCAGAGTAACCTTACTGAGATGTGATGATGTTGTTGCTGTTCTGAAGTTCTTAAAAATTGCCTAATCTTTAACATTTCAGCAAGCTTTTAGTAATAATATTAACAGAACTGTTACAAAATATTTTCAGGCCACCAGCGCAGCTGAATTCATTTTCTGAATGCGGAAGATTTTCCTTTCCTTGGAGCCAGGATGGGAGCCAGGTGGTGGTCTCCTTACAGGCTGACATTTTCCTTCTACTTTTCTGCAAGCTTACCAGCTTGCAGTGTAAAATTGCAAAAATTTGGTAATACTTCCCAGTGCAGCTGGACCTCCTAAAGTTTATTTAAATTTTCAAGAACCACAGAGGAGTATCAGATCACAAATGCCATCTTCTAGAAGACTGGTCTCCTCCTCTCCTGCTTTTTCAGCCACTCAGCAGAGAGCACCTTAAGCCCTCAACTGGGATTGTATTTTCAAGGTGTCTTTTAAAACACCTCTTATATTCAACTTAAAGGTTTAAAACCTTAGTTCTTCTTCTGCTTGTTAGTTGCTGGAGCTGTTCTTCCTTTACGCACACTGTGATCTGTCTCAAATTCAAACCAACAAATCAAAGCAGCAATTTGATGGATGTGACTTGATGGATTTTTCACATGCACTGTTCTCAGAATTCAGGTGTGTCTTTCACATGACTTTGATACTACATTCCCTGAAATTATAAAAAACAGGTGTTTTTCAATCTGAAATAATAAAAAAAAAAATCACTGCAGTGCCTTGATGCCTGTTTAGATAGAGGGATTTACTGCTTCTGACTTGAAATTCTGTGTATTCTGACAACACTGGCATTACCATAGCTTATTCTTCCCAGGGTTTCTGTCTTATAAAGCATTTATGATGGAATGCATATTGAATATAGAAAGCACTAAAATATAGGAGAATACAACTTTAACACAGTCTTCCTGTACTGACAAAAAATAATTCTCAATATGTAATGCAAATTCTTATTCTCGTGATGCTTTTGTCTCATGGGCTATCAGGCAGATAAACACTGAGTTTTGCAGGCAGTGTACCTCTTAACCTCCGTGATGTATTTCATGCATTAGTTTCTTCATTGATCAAAATAGCATGTGGGATGAGGGATCTCTGCTCACATGAAACCACTTGGATTTGCAAGAGATCTGAGAGAGGATCAAGCTCAGCCATTCTGAGCGCATCTAAGGTAGCAGGTTGGAGTGTAGTATAGGTCATTTTTTTGATGTGAATCTCTCTACAATTTGCACTTGATGTACTGTAGATGGCAATTTTATACACCCCTGGTATGCAAAAACTGGGTTCTTTCTCTGAGCCAGGCTGAGAACAGAAAATTTCTGGCATAAAAATTCTCAGGCAAAGACTTTCTTTTTTCTTTAATTTACTTTTTGCCATACCACTTCTCGAATCAAGTTCATAGTGCCCATGTAGCTGAAAGGGAGACACTGCTGGCAGGAACAGTTTAAGCCAGTACTGACACCAAAAATCTTCATCTTGGAAAAGTATAGCCTCTCAAGTACTCATTCCCCTCTCCTCACTTTTTTGTGTTTTCCATCACAACTACTAAATATTAGATGGAGAATATACTTCTTACTATCAAAGCTGATTTCTCTCTCCAATTTTTCTTTGTGCATTACTGTACTTCAGCACCTAAACACAGATCATCAAAATCTCATTTTAATTTGTTTAATTTTAATTCGGAAACTGAAGAAGCAGAGTCCAGGAAGCATTTTTGAAAGATATATTAGTGTACCGATGTCTCTGACCTGGGTAGCTAGTCACTAGCTGAGACCTTGCCAACTTGTTCTTTTTGAGTAGAGAAACCGATAATACAAGCCAGGTATTTTTCTTGGTGATGATTACTTACAAAGGGTACGGAAGAGGCCCGTCTTCTTCTAAGGTAGGAGGAAAAACAGCAGTTGGCTTCCCGGCTTACAATTTCCAAGCCTATTTCCAGCTGTCTTGCTTCACAAAGGAGCTTAATTGCTTCATCCATTTAGGCTGAATGAAAGGTGCGGAACATTTTCCAAAGCTTTAACAAGATCTGTGATTGCCTGCAGATGAAAGCCAAGTTTGAAGGCAGCCTTCAGCACCTTCTCATGCAGAAACCCCCAGGGGCTGGCCAGGCTGGGCAGGAAGAGGGTCTGCCCGGGCATACATACAGAGAAAAGCAGCCTCTCGCCCCAAGGCTTTAAAAAGCATTCTCACCTACTCCTCAGGTGTCCCTAGCAAAAAAACCCTGTGCAGAACGGTACTGATGACTAAAGCTACATTAGAAAAGGATTAGGTACTTAATTTCTTGGTTTAAGATAAGCAAAAGTTAAAGTTAATTTCCATAACTCCTATATTTGGATTAATGGGCACCTTAAGAGGAAATTAAATATCACAGGATGTTGAACACTTCATAGAAGACGGATAATAATATATTTTTTCCCTAACAATACTTTTTTTAAAAAAAAATTTATACTTGAAGGGGACCTTCACTACTCCAATTATTACTTTTCAACATTGACATTTTTTAAATAGCCATTTATGAACAGATGCTTATTTATATTGAGTAATATGTTATAGGGTCAAATTTGGAAATTCAACCCTTCTCAGGAAAGCATATGGCATATATTCACTTCCTAATGATATGGGGGATTGTACTGCATGTTTGCGGCTAAGTATATGCTCAAGAATTTTCCTGAATGGGCATGTATACAAAGCACACTTACAGAATTTACTGATTTAGATTTCATGTGAAAAATTAGTTGTGTCGTATTAATGTCATATTATTGGCTGAAATGAACCTCCTGCTTCCTTATAAATGTATTTTGATTTATTATAGTGAAAAAGATATTAGGCAAAGCTTACAAAAACAACCGCATTGCAAACTATTGTAAAGAAATATGTAAAAATCAATCTTGATCCACATCTGGGTCTGTGTTAAATATCACATTACATCAAACTGTCAGGATCACTCACAGCAGAATCTGTGACCAGAGCACACGATTCACATTGACAGCCATGGCTCCCTTCAAAAATCTGAATTCAGTCTCCAGACAATCTCAGCCTTTCCTGGTTCTATCCATGGCATCCTTGTACCACACATCAACACTGACTCATGAAACCCTGCTCGATCTGTCAATACCAATTCTATTTGCCTCTCTCGAGTTTCTAGTCAAGAAACAAAATTAATGGTGCCCTTAATATCAAGTGAATGCCAGATAGACTTAATTCTGATTTAGGAACATTTTAGACTTATTTTGCAGTTGTTCAAAATGTCTAGAGAAAATTTAGGACAATGAATAACCAGGACTGTGTTTTTCCTAGGAGGAATAAATTACAACAACATTTTTCTTAATGAACAAAGAAGTATTAAAATATTTTGTAGAATAGATTACCTGCAAAAATGAGGGGATGAATATTATTAACATCTATATGAGTCATATACAAGCAACAGAACATAACTTAATTTTGCCCAAGTAAATACTGCCACCACCTTCCTTTACAGTGATGAATAGTCTGTTAGGTCAACCTCCAGAAACCTCCCCAGTAATGTAGAGTGTAAAGATGACAGTTCATCTGACTCGTGCTATTTATTATTCACTACAACGATCTAGGCAATTTCCTGCTTTCTCTACCTTATATGTATTGGATCTAATTCAAAGCCCTGTAAAGTCAGAGACAAGGGGAAATGGCATAGGGAGTCAGTAGCATAGCTGGAAATCAAACCACGGAAAAGACCAAAGAAAGAACCAATTTTCAAATACTACCATCTACTGACATTTCATTTTCCCTCTGTTGTATAGAAAGGTACAATAGAACAGGCAAAAGGTGAAATAAAGACACATATGTGAGTTAAAGGACACCAGAGCGTATGACTTGGGTCTGAAGTAGGTATAGTGAGGTTTATCAGATACAGTAAGGCTTAGCATAACCAGTTTTATGTGCTTGTCTTGATCATTGTGAACTAGCACTTTAATTTTTTCACCTAGATCTAGTCAAGAGTTCAGAAATTGAGAACTTACTTTCTTTCAAGAAACAGTTCATTAAACATGCTAGTAAACAAATTCAGTATTAAAAAAAATGCAGTTTATAACAGGAATCATACTTTACAATTCTAGATCAGCTCTAATCCTGAGTTCTATCCATTGCAATTCCTTATTCTATCTGACTGGTTAGAATTTTTGATCAAATGATAAAATAAATCGCATTGATGACAGAAGGATGTTATGCCTTAGAGAAAACAAAGCTGAGTAACATGATGAGAACTACAGAATCCTTATAGACTGAACTGCTAGGCTTGAATTCCCAGACGTAAGGAGAATGAATATGGTATTAGCCTATGGTGTTAGCTGGAATAACCCAAACATAGTAGGGGCAACAATGTGCTTATGAGAGGAAAAAAACATTAATAGCAGGAAATTTCATTTATGCTATGTGAAGGTATTATACTGATCACAATGGAGTGTATCGTGAAGAATTATTTTAGGCACCATAAACAACTGTTTCTTGGAACAGTTATTTCAAAAAACTGCAGAAGAAAAGCTACTCTTGATTAAGTCCTGAGCAACAGGTAGAACAAAGTTCAAGGCATAAGCACAACAAAGTTTCTCTAACATTAGTGAAAATATACTCAAAGTCAACAGCCTTAGAGGAAGAGAAAAAAAAGTTATTAGGTTAAAAGGGACTTAATAAGAGTATGGAAAAGGATGAAATTCTTGTAGATGGTCTGAAGACTTCTTCAGAAATCATAGTGGGAGTAGGTTGAATAAAGGTGTATTACTTATCAAAACAAAAGATTCTGAAAGAACCACATAAACTCAAAGTGATAAACAAATTTCTAGCATCATTAGCCACAGAGGTTGTTAGAAGTAAAAGGCCTAAGAAAAAAAAAAAAGGAAGACTTGTCCAACTAAGAAAATTACAAAGGAGCATAAATACTCTCTAGTTAAACATAAGGCCATAATAGGATAGGTGAAAAATGATTTTGAGGTACAAGTTGCTAAAAACATTAACAAACAACATTAACAAACAATAGTAAAGATTCTCAGAAACAACAAAGGCAGGAATTTTGCCAGCTTGTACTGCTGAGTCCTAGTTGAGGTATAAAGAAGCACAAAAATCATCATGGCTTGGCTTCGCGGACGAAGATTTGGGAAGGGCTTTAAACGTGAGTACACCCTTCAAGCCTGCGCGGTGGATTTTTTAGGTGAGGCGCAGCGTGCGCGAGACTGGCCCCACCCTTTACACCTGAGGTTCATCTGCCAGGGCCTAGCGAGCTTGGACGGTGACAGCGAAGTCCTCAGGTCGTAGGTTTGGTTAGAGTATCCTTCTCTTAGATGGATGGCCTTACAGGGCTAAACGAGCTCCATCTGCCCGGGTTTGGAGTTAGAGTTGTCCTTCTCCTAGGATGGTTGCCCGAAGGCTAGTGAGCCCATCCTGCCCGTGGACACACTTTGTCTGACCCTTCAGTTGAGACCTGTCAGGCTTGGGAGACCCTACCGGAGGCATATGCCACCACCAGCATAGCTCTCAACTTCGCAAGGGCACGCAAGCTCTTTCCCCACGGCAAGGGGGGTGCCCGTGAAAGAGAGCACAAAAATAAGGCCATAGCAAAAAAGCCAAATGAATCTCTGTGTCAGAGCTCAAAGGATGTTCCCGTGAACCTCATCTTCATAGGGGTTGAATTTAAGGGATTGTTTCAAATTGAATTTTAAGTAGAAGGGTCTTAATTGCAAACTGATAAAATGGATGATAAACTGCAGGGCCAGATGTTTTTTTCTGAAGAGTTCTAAGGAAACTGAAATAAGAATTTTCCCAAGTTGTTATAGTTTTACTTCATATAGAGGAATAGAGTTGGCTGATATAAGAAATATAAGACGCTTCTGACTCTGTACAACATCTATTTCCACACTGGAAAGTTTTTGAGGCTATAAAACAAATTACGGCAGAAAACAGAGAGAAGAGAAAACACACAGAGAAATTATGTAATGGAGAATATTTTTTTTTAATAAAGAAAAGTCACTTATTCATGAATCTTAGCATTATTTCACGTAAGGAATTCCTTAAAGAGGAGAAATTCAGGAGATCTGCATTTAAAATAATATTTTAACTATTCAAAGACTTACGGAAATTAAGCTGTAAGGAGACAAGAGAGACCGTCTTCTCTGGGGTTAAAAATTGGATAACAAACAAGGAAAAACAATGTAAGTAGTGAGATTCACAATGCAGGGAGAATGCAGGTGCTCTCAAGATCCATTGTTGGAGCCTTCACTGTTTGCCGTATTCACAAATGCTCTGGAAAGGGGATTTAACACCGAGGTGGGAAAAGAATGGGAGGAGGAACCCAGAAAGAATTATTAAACAGCTTCTAGCATACTACATGGTATATCCTCAGTGTTGTCTATGTAGTTCTAATCATCACATCTGAACATGGACACTGTTGATCCAGAAAAAATTAAAAAAAAAAAAAAAAGATTGGAAAATGTTATCAGAAACATGTAGCAAGGAAAAACAAAACAGACTTAAAATGTATTTGGCTTTTTAAACTCTAAAGAATTTCTTATAGCATGGAGAAGGAGAAGGTATTCAGAAGATGGTAGTGTATTAAATTATCGAGTAGTCGGCTTATCAGAAACAAGCAGAAAAGGAGTGTTTTTTCACAAAAATCATCATTAAACAGATGAATTCGAATTTTTGGATACTGAAAATACATATATATGCTCAGAAAGGAAGGAAACAAATTCACAAAGAGCAATCCATCAAGATGCATTAAAAATAAATGCCTGTATGTCATCTTTGGATCAGGGACATCTGAAACCATACATTGATGGATGGTGGGATGACATACCAGGGGTTTTCCAGAGTATGATTGTCTAGTACTTCCGCTTTTTGGTAAACCTATGTCTCTGGTCAGTGAATGTTGCCTGGCCACGTGTTGCTATTTTTTATATTTTTAGCCTACACTTTCCCAGTGGATATTTTTTGCCTAGTAAGGTTGTACAATGGTGATATACTTTGTCTTGATAAAAGATGGACATATTTTAGGGAACAACTTTCATGACATTATGAATAATTGTGATATTCTTATCTAAAATAATTACCCATGATGAATATCTATTAAATGTTCCTTTTAACTTATATTCCAGTTTGTATCATTTTTTTATATGAAGTTCTGTCTGTCCTCAGGTCAAGGTCTTCCTTAATTATTTACATTTAATGTGGGTACTCTTCATCAACGTCATTTTTTCTTCTGGTCACTGCCAACTCAATTTGATCTCACAAAATGAATTTACGGCATTTAGATTACATGAAATGGTAGCAGAGTGTGAAATCTAGGCAAGTATACCTCATTTCTTTCATTCTTTCACCTTCTATTGTTTTAATCAACCACTTTAGAAAGTCCAGGTGCCTGTTTTATCTTTTTTCCCAGTCTTTCTGTATTACAATTGACCTTCTAACACTGCTTTCCATTGTACAAGCCTTCTCAGCTGAGCATTCATGTTAGGTGAGAGGTATGGAATTTTTCTTTCCGCATTTAAAAATTGTATAATTTGATACAAATTTAGAAGTGATTCAAAGGGGGTGATGTGGTCTTTGCAGTATTCTTAGCTGTGGATCTACTTTAGGTACAAAATATTCTATTCAAATCCCAGTTTTTGAATAGGCCTATTGTACGAGGTAGATTTATGTGGCTTAGGTTCCCAAGTACTTCGTAGGAAATGGAACATAAATTTCATACTAAAATTTCTGGTATGCAAGCCTTTGGTAATAGGATCATTTGCCACTAGCTTGAATGGAAAATAATAAAAATTACAAAATAGCAAATAGCCAAAACCAGAATAAAGCAATTAAAAAACAACCTGAAATATAACAACAGCCATTTGAACAATTTGTGGCAATGATTACAATATTTAATAATAATGTGTATTTATTAATATTATTCTGTTTATACTATTATATTTATACTATTTATTATTATTTTATTTTATATTATTATATTTATACTGAGTAATATTATTATTAATATTATTTTTTAAAATTTACTAATAATGGTTAAAATAATTTGGGAAGGATAAGAATACCTTACTGAGCAGGTAAATCCTTTACATGCACCACTTCAGCTATTACCTATGGAAAGGTTGCTCAACTCTAATACATACATCAGTGTATTCTGTCTAAAAACATTGTTGATTCCATTCACATTCAGGGTGATTATTTTAACCACCAATTCTGAGCAAGAGAAGTTTGTAAGTTTTGAATAAAGGTAAATTACTACAGAGAAGGTGTACAGTGAAGTCTGCCTGGGGAGATGTAAAGAAGATGATACAATTACTGTTATGGATGATGGGAGGTGGCTGTATCCATAATATCTCTGTCACCTTAATGACACTAGAAAACAAATTAAGCAGCTATTCAGACCTGGTAAATATAAAAAAAACAACACTCTCGTAAGGGAAACAGCAGTAGAACCTTGTAGTAATCATTTTTGTGAATTTGGACAATTTGGATTCCTTCAGGAAAGGTTGAAAAATGATGGATATATGACAAATTAGAGCCTAAAATTTGAGGACTGTGACTTACAGAAAGGAATGGGTTTGTCTGGAATGTGCTGCTAGCTCTCATATCTTCTTTCTAGGCCTGTCACTAGGCTTCTTGTCACTTGCAAATGCATCTCACCCATTTGCAGGGAAACTCTCCAATTACTGTAATAGGTAGCCTACATATGAAAATAAATCAGCACACTGATGAGGGTTTCTCTTTATGCAACAAGCTATAAACTGTGGCAGCACAACTGTTGCTGCATGGACACTCCCTCCATTGTGGCTGGAAACCATTGAGAAAAGCGATGAGCTAGACCATTACCTGATACTACATCTTCCTCTGATCACTCATCACAAGTGTTCTGAATTGCATCACTTGAACTTCATACCATAGCAACCAGAGTTTGCATTTTTAGCACAAAAAAATTAGATTTCTATATACATCAGACTGACTGGAGCAAGGGCTAAAAACTAGTTGTTGCTTCCTGAGTGAGAGCAAGGAAAGATCTTTGAGAGATTAGTTAGCTGGACCTGTGAATCTGGATTTTGCAAAGGTGTTTCCCTGCAGTGCAGACCAAGGAAGAGTCTCAAAGATTGTTTGGCACTTCTGCCACAGTTTTCTTCCTAATGATAAATTTGCATATCTCTTGGTACATATATGTGCTTTTATGCATCCTATTTTAAGTCCTATACGAGTTTAGTGGCCTAGCTGGAGCTCTGGATTTTATGAGATAAAGTGACCACAAAAGCTCAGGTTCAAAATATGTCAGTCTTTGTATAGATCTAGGTTTTGGTCAGAGTGACCTAACAGAGGAAATACAGGACAGTATGTATGCGAAAGATATTGTACATAGGATCTTGTCTGACAGGAGAAACTGCCTGTTTCTGCACAGAGATGTGTCTGCTGAGAGTCACCCTGCAAGTTGAAGAATATCAGAGAAAAGCCTGCTTTGTAACTCAAAGTGTCTTAAATCAGACTGACAACTTTAGAAAAGCATTGTGGGCAGTGAACATGTTTGATGAGCCAGGCAATTGTTATCCTTTTATTTAATGCTGGTAAACACAGAAGTGTCCTTCCACATTTGAACATAATTTATTATCTCTCCAAATATATGGACTTCATCTCTTCCAGTTAAAGTATCTTGTCTACGATGATGTGTCCAGGGCTTACTATAACTAAGTACAGTTGTAAAAGGTTTTCCATCCTTTTATGAGTAAAAGTCACAGTTGAAACACTTTTGTGCTTAACAGATGCCATGATTGCGAGTGATGAGAGATGGCCTTTGGGGAATGAAAGCAAAAGAATCAAAAAAGAAGGAGCTGTAATCTGTCTGCTGCTTGGTAACGGGTGAATTAGAAATACAATGTTGGAGCAACATAGAAAATTATAAAGCCTGCAATTCAGCATTGTAACTTGTTCATTTAAGTGAACTAGTACATTTCTGAAACACACCAATTAATCCATTTTTGAAGAAGAAAAATATCTGAAGCATTGACATGGAGGGAACCGAACTGGACATTGTAAAGGGAAATGTTTGAGACCTTTCTATAGACTACAAGAGGACACTTTTGCTACATTTTCTGTGGTGCACATTTAAGTCTCAGAGTAACACAGCTGAATGTCAGTGTTACATTTTTTATTCTGTTTCCTAAATCTTTGACAATGATAGGTCCCATGGAAATGTGCAGTACTTAACCTGACTGATTATCTTGTCAATGAAATGGGTACATTATGCATTTAAAAGAAAACTGGGCCTGAGGCTGACTGCAGACCTTAGTTTAGAAACAGAAGTGTGAATAAAATGTTTGTAAATATACATAACAGTCTAAGAGAGAAGAAACTGTGGGAGTTAGACATCAAACCCTTTAACATCAGATTTCCTAGGCCAAGGTATTAGAATGGATATTTGCATATTAAGTTCTCAATTTTCAGCTTTACTGTAGTGTGCTTTTCAACAGCAGTCAGTGCTCTAGTGATAGCCATTACAACTGTATGGAATTAGCAGAAATGAAACAAAGTTGAAATTTAATGATAAAAAACTCACAGCAATGCATCATTTGATAAAACTGTCATCAATCAAAAAAATAAAGCCAAAAAAAATCATCAGGGTAAAGGTATGAGATAGAGTTAAAAAATTGTGCTTTATAAGGTCTCAAACTTAGAAGGAATAGAGATAGCACTGATAAATAATTCTTCATTTATCTTAACTTGCTGCTGAGAAGCCACTCCACACACTGTGCACTGTTTGCACAGATTTACTATGCCTTCTGTACTATGTGACACATTCACTCAGTGGCTGCTACTAAAGGTTAACGGCTTGGTCACAATCTTCATATTAAATATGGTGCAAACACTAGCTTGTTATTCATGGGTCATGAGAGAATCTCAGGGCCACATTTTTACAGGCTTCTAAATATTGTCTCTAAATTTATGCCTGTTAGCTTGCAGGTACCCAGCTCCAGCTTCAGCAAAGAGCAGAGATCATGAATAAAAAGGAAATTCCATACCTTTCAAAAAAATTGGCCCTCCAAACAAAGATCAAAAGACATAAATAAATTGTCCTATTGAAAGTAATCTGGAGGTATCAGACTTTAGGGAATCTCTCTTGACCTTCCTGCTATCTTTCTTCTTTATTATCACAAGGCAATTGCCTGAAGGCAAGATCGTAGCTATGTACTCTGATTCTTCTTCTTGTATAATTATTAACACTGGCTAATACCAGTCATTCTCCAAGCTCCAAGTGGTACATCAATCAAAATGCAAGCTGAAAGTCAGAAGAAACTACAAAATACATGTCTGGTCATAAATGATTTATGAGACCGTAACTACTGGCTTCACAGTATTTCTTGCCACAGGCAGGGCCAAAGAAACCTTTCTGGGCCAGCCATAGTGCTTGGGACATGCTTGTTTCAGTGTGGCTGCACAGAGCAGCCACCGGCAGTCAGGAAAAAAAATCTTGTGATGCCGACATGGCCGGCAAATTCTCCTGGATTTTGCTGCAAGACCTCAGACTTGTTTCCATTGCCTTTCTTCTGGTTCTCCTAGATCCTTCCATGCACCCTGCTTCTTTAATCCTGCAAACAGCAGCCCATGCCTGATGGCTGCTGCTTCTTGAAAGACAAATTCACAACTGTTTGTCCCTCAGTGTGACACTCAAAACACACTTCAGTTCCCCTGACAGCTTTCACAAAATGTGCAATGTTCAGTACATTTGCAATCTCCACATTAATTTAATATTGACCAAAACTGTTTGGGAGGTTCAGAAGATATGAAGAGCACTTGGCAAAGAGGAAGCCGCTGTTCTTGCCTCATGGAGATCCCACTTTCCAGCCCAGTCATTCAGCAGAGCATTTTTACAGCTCCACTCCCCAATGAGTGGTTTCAAGCAAGAATTAATACAAGAGAGTAAGGAGAGTTTAATTTGAGAGCTGAAGAGGATTCAGAGTAGCATGAAGAATGCAGCTGCTTTGATAAAACCAAGAGGTCTTGACTCCCTAAGAATGTATAAGTGACTTCAGGTTTCTAAGGAGAAATTTAATCTTTTGTTATATCAATACATACAACTGCCAAAAGGCAAGCTATTTGGGGCATAGTTTTATAGGTCTGCTTATATGCAGCAGACTTCATAACTAAATACAGCCTAAGAATGACTACATGTAGTTTAATTACGTTACCCAGGTTTAATCGATGGGAATTTTGCTTCCTTAGTGAAGTGAGGAAGAGGGGCCTGTTTGATTTTCCTGCACAATAAGATACACCAAATAGTTCCATAGTTTACTGGAGCAGAAGATGACAGTCTTGCCTGCTCCAAGCTTGTTGTTTTTCCAACTATATCAATTAGTCTAACAGAAACTATACAACCTAGTCCAGCATAGGAATTGCAACACAATGAAGGGTATAACAAGTTCACAGTTTAACGTGGACATTTCTCCGATCTGTCACACCCCTTGAAACTAGTGTTAATGACACTTAGTACTTGCGTCTCACTTCTTATCTCCAAAATCACTTAATTAGATACTGTTTATGACAGTAGTTAGTGAGGCATTTGAAACCAAGAGGAAAAGCTGGTGGTTTTAGGTGAAATATGAAAGTAAAAAGCCACTGTAACTTTGCTGAACAGTTGAAACCATAGTCGGGATATGCTCTGGGTATTCCAGCCACAGTGTTCAAGCATAATTAGCTACCTGAGACAACATAGGTCAGCTATGTCAGCCAAGGCAGTAGTTCCAGGATCCTGTTTCAAGGCCAAAGTAGACTGCAGAACAAAAGCAAGGATACAGACCTACAGTTAGTTTCAATCATGATACACTCCTCAGTCCAGGCAGAAGAAGCAGGCTCCTTACTGAGTCTTAGCTGGCAGTAATTACAGTTTCCTGCACTCAGAAAATAGCTCTATATTCCTCCTGGGTGATCTGACCCTTTTCCCATGTCTTCTACACTTGCTTTTGATGTTTCTCTTTAGTCAGGAGCTCTGTGTCCATCCATGCAGGCCTCCTGCCTTTGTTGTTTGATTTCCTGCTCATTTGGATAGACTGTTCCTGAGCCTGGAAGAGGCGTCTTTGGAAATCAACCAGCTCTCCTGAACATCCCTTCCTTCTGAGGCTGTATGTCACGATATTCTTCTAAGAAGGCCCATAATGTCTGTTCTTCAGAAGTCCAGAGCTGTGATTCTGATTTTTGCCCTGTTCTCTGCTGTTAGGATCCTGAACTCCACAATCTCACAGCCACTGCAGCCAAGGCCAGTCCCAGCATCCACATCTCTGACTAGTTCTTCCCTGTTTGCAAGTGTGGGGTTTAGCTGAGCATTTCCTCTCGTCAGCTTCTTAATCACCTGTGTCAGGAAGTTACCAACAATGCACTCCAGAGACCTCTTGGATCGCCTGTGCCCTGCTGTGCTGCCCTTCCAGCTGGTATTAGAGTTGTTAAAGTTCCCCATGAGAACCAGGGCCTGTGAGCAAGAGGCTTCCTCCAGCTGTCTGAAGAATGACTTATCTACTTGTTCCTGATCAGGAGGACTGTAGCAGATGCCCACAGCAATGGGATCACTCTCATCTGGCTCGTGATTACCAGTCCAAGGCAATGCTCCATGCATCCCCTGTGCTCTATCACATAAAGGGCAACTCACCCTGTTCACCATACCATCCTATCCTTCCTAAAGAGCCTATACCCATCCTTGGCAGTACTCTAGTCATGTGAGCTATCCCACCACGTCTCTGTGATCCCAAGGAGATTGCAGCCCTGCAGCTGCATGCAGACTTCTAAATCCTCCTGTTCATTCCCCATGAATCCTCTAGTGCCAGAAGTCACAAGCTCCCAGCATTCACCACCAGAAAAGTCTTAATTTCTCAATGTGATAAGCACAAGCTCTTCCTGACCCCCCTTCATTATAGATTAGGGTTTGGGCTGGTGAAGCTGTATGGTCTTAGAGAAGATCTGATCTCTTTTTTGGCATCCCTCATGTTATGCAACCTGCTGACCTCCTGCAGCTCCTTTGTGCAGCTCCTTTGTGCAGCTCCTTTGTGCAGCTCCTATACAGACCCTCCCCAGCACACTCCTCCTTCAGGCAAGGAGCCCATCTCCCTGTCCTCAGACCCAGTGAGAGGCTGCAGGTGTCCCAGCATCCTCCTTCCTCAGTCTGCATTCACGCCTTTGCTGCACCAGGGTAAGTAGCTCTTGGGGGTGTTAGGGAATCGTTGCTGAGCATGTGTACACCTTCCTCAGTTTGGCCCCTTTCTGTATGGCACCCCACATGAGCTGTTGTGTCTCCTGGCTTGTAGAATCTGTGACTAGGAGCTACAGCCACGAGTGGACAGAAGAGGGGAAATCTGTGCTCCATCCCTCCGCAGCCTGAGAGGAGCAGAGCCTGCATCCCACGGGTAAGCAGATTGTCAATATCAAGCTGTAAGTGAAAAAAAGAAAGAAAGAAAGATACACTGCAGACTCCCTTATAATAGAACAGTGATTAGAATATAATAGAATAGTGATTAGAACCTAATCCAGGAAGCTTCAGATTTTAGTTTTTACATCTATGGAAAACCATCAACAAAACTTGCCAAAAAAATACTCTCAGATTAAAAGCCAGGTTGAGCCTGACCCTGAGAAGGAAGTTAGGTTTAAAACAGATATAATGAACGACTGTTCCTGTTTCTCCGTTAATTTAAAAATCTGTAGCTGAAACTAGAAAAACTGGAGATTCCAGGGCATTATCTGACCCGGAAGTGAAATACTACCGAAGAAAACCAATAGTTCACCCTAGTGAACTGCCCCAACTCCACTCTGACGAGCTTGCAGAGACTTAGGAGAAAGCTAGTGAGAGTGACTTTGAATCTGTTTAGGGTGCTGCCTTAGTACCTAATGAGAGATGCAGCTCTTTCAACTAGAAGGAAGAATATTTCTGAGAGCAGCCAAATAGATGCAGGTCTACTGACTTTTTGCATATTAAAATCAAAAAAAGTAAATCCTCAAGGAAGAGCTGGTAATTAGAAAAGTCTCCAAACTGGTTTGTTACGCCATTTGCTGGCCAAGTACAAATTCTGAACAGAGAAAAAGAAATTACAGTCTGTGTTTAAGTGTTATTACATGTTTTAACAGTCATTACCACCAGCTAAAGGAGCTAATGGTGTTAGAATTAGTGCCTGCATCTCTGTGGGAAAAGCGGGCTCAGACGGGCTCATTATACCGTAAGTGGAAAGGCCATTTGTTAGCTATTGATTGCAATTCCAGCTCTCTGGAGACTGCTGAGCTGTCAGATGCAGCATGATTTTGTGTCCTCTCTAACAGCTCTTGACAGCGGATGTGGAATCCTCCCACAAAAGCCATGTGGGTTGTGGGGACTGGCTTATCTGGTCACATGGTACAAACATATGCACATCGCAGGAATGAAGCCCATGCTCTATAGCTTTCTCTAAATGAACAGCCAAACAGAAATTAATACCATCCTTAATGGGCTCACTATAAGCATGCATATAATTGTGTGTGTGCTAGACACACATATAAGCCACATATTTATAAATATACATATATAATGACATATACCACAGACACATATGTACACATAAATACTGTTGGCATGTTGTTGGGAATTTTAATTTTTCCTATTTGAATTGAGAAGGGCATTTAAAGAAGTTGTTCCTCTGTTGCCTCACAATGCTGGCAAAGCTAGCTTCATCTTATGGATGCTTTTTTCAGTGTTATAATTAAAATGTTACAGTCTTGAAGAATGTGCTCAGAAGTGCCTGACAAATGATGTGGCTTCCTCTCCAGCATTCAGCGTTTGGAGTATGTGGACAGAAAATTGGAGTCCTATGCATTGAATCTGATTTACAAGGACATGCTAAAAGGAATAAACCTAAATTTTGTCTTTAGAAATCAGGTCTGTGAATAAAAAGGAAGAACTGAACCAGAGTTAAATGTCCCAGTTGTCAGCTCAAAGCTCAAGCTGTTTGTAGATGCAGTGGTATAGAGCAGCCATGTCTGTTTTGGAGAGGTCTGTACCTGCTGTGTTGGCTCACTGTGGTAGCACCTTTTATAACAAACTGCATGCGGCTTTGTTCTAGCTTGAAAGGCAGCATAAACTCTGCTGAACACTGGATTTGGCTGCTCAGGGTTGGGTCGAAGGGGAAGCTGGGAGCTGCAATATTATGAACCATTCAAACCTACTGTTTTCCATAAAACATTGAGATTTCATCATTGGTTTCTGTTCCAGTGTAGCACAAAACCACAAACTTTTCACAAATCTATGGGTAATATAATCTTGCAGGATAATATGAGTGGACAATATCATCTTGCTTGTGGATAATAACAGCCCTCCTAGGAATGACCAATGCTCTGATGCTTAAGGGGCTGCTGAGCTGTAGGTGAGTCAAGTTTGAAACTTTGCTTGGTTCTGGTGTAGAAGAATACCAGGCTTTGGCATCTATCATGAGTGTCCTTGCTTCTAGGTAATAATCTGTTCTGGGAGGGAAAGATCTTTCATAATTTACCCAAGGGAAAAATCTACAAAAAGCTTGGCAAAAAAATGTGCATGAAAAGCAACAGTTCAGTGAGATCAACATACTTTCCAAACATCCAGTGTCCTGAGCACTGTAGGAACTTTTCTGAATGGTTTCTTCCTTCTGAGGAAGCAGGACATGACAATGCTCTCAGGCCTACCAGAAAATATATGCCTAAATGTGACCTGGATTAAAATTTAAAACTTTAAGCCTTTCACAAGCAGGATGCATTGACCATGATAGGAAATGGCTCTGTGTGTGTGAGGTCAGACCTGAGCATCTTTTCATAGTGCAATAGTAGATATCAGGAAGTAGAAGTGAAACGTGAAAGCCTTGGGGAAAAAAGTTCTCACTGATGAAAGTGTCAGTCTAAGACTGGTGGGTCAAATGTCTTCTACCAAAATTTTTTCTGATAGAAAATTGTGGGAGGAGGAGACAATGGCAATCCCAAGGAACCAATGTTTAATATTAAAATAGAAAATATTTTTGTTTTGAAATTATATTTTAGTGCTTGATGGAAGCTTTTGCTGATTGCCACAGATTCCCTCTCATTTTTGGATAGACACTTTCAGATACACCCAGTGAAATCTCCGAGACAGGGAATAGCACAGCTCTATAGATACATGCTGTGTATATTCCATGGCCTTTATCCATTCATCTGTTTATCACCGGGTTAGATTAAATAATGCTAGAAGGCTAAATGGATATGATGGGGGATGCATCCCATGGATTCAAAGCCTTGAAACGACAGGATCTGTAGCAGTTCCCTCACAACCTGTGCTACAGGGAGGTGTGAACAATTGTCAAGAAACTTGTCAGTCTGCACTGCAAGAAAATCCCTTCTTGATCCTAAATCTGAGACATCAGTTAGCCTGCTTTAGTTTAATGTTATTTTGATTAGTTCATATCTGTGATTTGTTTTGTCAATCTTTAATTACAGGGACTGATGTTTTCTGAGGCAGGTAAGTGAAGTGGACAGATTGCACAGATAACCCTAATTTGGGGGTGGTGGTTATCTTTTACGTCATATGCTTTGGTAATCTAAAGACGAATTTATATTTTGGGCATTGCAAATACGTGTGTATGGTAAATTCAATTTTCTCTAGGTAGTTCTGAATTCATTTGAATCAAGAAAAGCAGAATTCACATTTTTGACCAAGGTCCATTAGCTCTCTTAGGGTTTTTTTTTTCCTTATTCTGCTTTTCTGGTCACTAATCTCAAATGGTGCCTATTTCATTTGAGTGCTCCTGGCTGCATCTTTTTTTTCAGGTAAATACTTTTAAGTTGTATGATATTCCTCTCCTGTTCCTTTTGGCAACAGGAAATAAACCATTCTCACAGCAGAGATGTAAAAGGATGATTTGTTATGTAGTTAGGAAAACAATTGCAAAACACTGGATCACCAGAAGACTGGTTACTGTATTTTTACTGGTATTAGCCATCAGTAAACTGCTCCTAAAATTTGCTCATAGCTGAAGATCCAGTGCATTTTCGTTAGGAGGTGATAGAATTTTTGCCATTAAAAGTAATAGCAGTTCTGGTTACTCACAGAGAGCATACTTGCTCCCCAGTCAGCCAAGCAAGCAGGTGAAGATAAGGTGTGACAGAGGGAATCTGTGGAATTAGGTGAAGTTGTTTAACACTTTATTCCCTGCAGCAGCTCACACCATCTCTCTGCCCAAAGTAGTGCTACTCCAGCAAAGCCAACAGGAACAAAATGTCTCTGTCTTTGCAGCTTCCCTAGTTCAGCCTGGCATCCTTTGTAGCCTTTTTAGTGCATCATTTCCCACACTGGCACAAAAGCCTTATAGAAGAATTGTAAGTGAATACATGAACACAGATATATGTAGATCCCATCTGCTGCCTGTCCTGGAGTCAGGAACCAGCCTCTGACAGAAGTGAGGCAGGTGTCTAAGGACAGGAGCATCTGAAAGCACAGCAGCGTATTTGCAAGATGATGTCTGTATCACTCCAACAGAGGTTGCCTTGAGGCCACAGACATTTTTTTCAAACTTACATAGACATTCCCTAGTCTTATTTGCATTATTTTAGTTTTACCAGCATTTCAAACGCAATAACATGTGTTTGTCATTAAAATTACCTAATTCGTACTAGAATCATTCTTACTTGGGCTGGGTAGTGACTTACCCAACAATTACTTAAGAAAATTATTTTCAGGGTAGCATGTACTCAGAAACACACCTCATTCTCCTGAGAATGCACTCAGTTTCTGCTGAGAAAGTAATAATTTTCTTTTTTTTTTTTTTTTTTGGTCCCCTGTTCTTTCCTTTTTCCTTCAGAACTCACAGTGTTGTATTTTGGGCACAAGTGTCATAATTCCACAAGGCTTAACAGAATATCTTCAGAGATGTTTTCTTCTAATAGAGACCATTCAGTATCAAAATATCTGCCTCATTTAGTATAAATGGCAGAGACAACAGATGAAATCAATATCGACTCTATTTAAAAATTAATATATAGCATGCAGTGGTATTGGTTTGGCAATTTGTTGTTAGGATAATGCTTTATTTGTCTACCATCACACTCTTACCCTATTCTATGTTTTCCCCTCCTTGTACTTTGCAACTAAACATAACAAGTCTATACTTCTAAAATCTTCTCCTTCCCTCCTCCCCTGAGAAAACAACAAAATGCTATTTTTTTTAAACAAGTTGAGAATTTTAAATAGCTGTTGGCAGACGATGTGAGGATACCTGCTACTACTCTGAAATGTAAGGAGATCTCTGTAGACAGGAATTTTCTCAGGTTTCAGCCTCTTCTGTAGTTCCCAGCAAAAAAATCTAAAAGAGGATAAGGTGAAAGTAAATAATTTTCAGGCCAGACTGCCATTTTTGGAGGACTGTAAAAAAAGATGCTCAACTGCAGACCTTGTCCCCAAAATCTTCAATGAATGAAGGGAAAGGTATTTTCAGAGAGAGCTGTTCTTTCCAAGACAAGCCCAACATTGGATTTTTCCTGAGAATGGTCTGATTTCTGGGAGAAAATATCTCATTCCAGTCAGTAAAATTTCTGTCAAGGTTCTGGTGGTTTGGTTAACATCTTGCAGGATTTGACTATGGAACAACCACCAGATAGTGTCATAAGGGACCCAAAAATTGTTTCCGCATGATTTAATGTCTTGTAAAAATACTTGATTAACCATAGAAAAGGCATAGGCTATTGCTTTGAATTAGCTACTTGGTTTATGCTGGCTTTAGAATAACACGGGAAATAGCTACAAAGGATACCCACAGACCCTTGCCTAAATATTTGCATTTCTGTGGTCCTTCTCTGCATGTAAATATTGATAGAGAAACAGAATCAAACTCTGGGGAAGGCTGTCTACTACACAGAAGCTGTCTACTACATAGAAGTAATTTATAAAGCTTTGACTTCTGTTCTTGTGAGATCTATGTCGGAATTAATTGCTTTAATTGTTAAACCAACCCACCGCTACCTCCTCTGATGACCATAATGGCAGTTTTCCAGTCTGATCAGTTTACCACTGATCTATTTGGATACATGAAGAATATAAAACTTTCCAAAAACTTTTGTTGGCTATATTATATCACAACTCCTGACACGTGTGTGTGCTCACCCTCACAAACCCTTCTCAAACTCTAGCAGTAAAACATCCTAAGACAAGTTTCTTTAAGCCACTGCTTTCCCTTTCACATATATCAAGTAAATGTTAATCACCCTTGCTGCTGCTGGTGAATAAAGTGTAGAGTTTTCAAGATGTTGCTGGGGAATGGAGGGCATGGATTCTTTTCTTCCTTTGGCTAAGAAACCTACAGATGTTGTCTTTAATAAATAGATATATATAAGTAACATCAGCAGGATCCTAAACAGTTCTGCACAAGTAATCTGACCTGATATTTTGTAGCTTGTGCAGCCTCTTTTAGCTCAGTGATCTTTGCTGGTCAGGTAGGGCCTGATCCAGTACCCACTGAGGGCAAATTAGAGATTTCCCTTTAATTCACATACATTTTAATTCAGGCCACATCTAGACATGTAATGGGAATCCAGGACATCATGTCGTCCTGACTTTACAGAGTGTATGACAGCTAGAGACATTATCCTGACTCTAAAAGAGCATGACTATAAAAGAAAATCTATCATAGAGAATGTCAGAGAGGGAAAAGTCTTCGAGAAGAAGAGGAGGAACCAGAATGTCCTCTGTGGATATGCTCTGAGATTCAACAAAATACGTAAGAAAAGAGTTTGGCCTAAGTAGAAACTGAAGTTGAAATTCTCCTGTCTAGATAGGAAGGTCTTTGAAATTCTGAAGATACAGACACATAAATCACTCCCTTGTGAGGGTTGATTTATTCTCAAATGACTATAAAGAAGGGTGTATTCCTACACTGATGCACAGTATGTCAGCATCCAAGGGTTAACATTACCCACTCTATATACTGATCCAATACAGGATCCGTAAGGATAGGGAGTAATTGGAAGTCAGTGTTCTCTGTTTAAATTGTACAATTCAGTACAGTGAGACACAGCTGATCTGGCCACTGTGCATTGACAAATAAGTTTTCTCGTGAGACAGGTGAACTGAGCACGCTATACTTTTCATAAAAATTGAAGAGGCCAAGTCTGGCATGATAGACAGCTAGAAACGCTGCTTTGTGTTCCGTATCTTGGGTATACAGTTCTTCCTACTGCTATTACTTGCTGTTTTGTGAGAGGGCCCCTGGGGATTCTCTGCTGTCTCTTACAACACAGCAAGCCAGTGCTATGGTGTGTACACCTCTAGCTGTACATAAGTACTGCAAATTAATCTGAAAAAGTGCAGGGTCTGTAATCTGGTACAAAAAATTTTAAATTGCTTTCTCTGACACCATTAACTACCTAAAGATGCAGATGCCTTTATCATTGTTCCAAAGCAGACCCAGTGACAGTAATGGTCTTTGATAACTGGGTGCTGGTGACCCAATCCTGTCTGGTGCTGGTGACTTGTGTTCTCTTCTAAAGGTACTAGATTTCCATGGAAACTAAAGAGAATCAAGGGATTAAGGCCTATATAATTTATATTTCCTTGTATTCATTAAGGAAAGACATTATTTTAAACTAAAGTGAAAACACTTGTTCAGTGCAAGAAGTTTTTAGTTTGTACTACAGACATCAATAGCATACCCTCACACAATCCTGAGTGCAAACCTCTTAGTAACATTATATGTCTTGTTTAAACACTGGAAAGGCAAAGTTTGTCTAAGTTGCCTTTGCAGCTGCTTTTCCCACCTCTGAGTTAGGTAATGAAGCGTTTGAATTGCAGCTGACCTGGATAGAGAAAATCTTTCTCTGTCCACATGCCACTGATCCCTGAGGGATCACAAGGGTCAACCTCTCTTCTTCAATGGCCGGTGTCTGAGGAGGACTCTCCTTTTTGCCTTTGATCCCAATCCGTGCATTCCTGAATCCAGTTCCAGAATCCAGTTCTGGAATCTAGTTCCTGTCTGCCACTGAGTCCAGTCTGGGAATTCCCCAGTGCCAGCTACAAAGCATCAGTGGTGACATAATTGCCATCAGGGAGGTTGGGTTTGGTATTGGTTTTGTATATATTTCTATATATTTCATTTTATATTATTTTCATTAAAGCAGTTTTAGTTTTCTTTTCCAATTGATAGCTCTCTCTCCCTTATTCCCTTTCTCTTCCCCTTTGGGAAGGAGAGGGGTTAATAGAGAACGTCTGTCATTTGTCTAGTGGCCAGCCCAGCACTAACCCATGATGCTCCCTTATACACTAGTAGTAGCGTACTTTTGTGAGTTACTATCTAGAGAATCGGTTTACCTTCTTTTAGTAAAGCCTAAAATATTAATAATATCTGATCTAAAAATTCAGAGGAGAGGAAGGATGAAGAATTCTTCCAGCATTTTTTTCAGTGTCTTCAATTCCCAGCCTTTTTGTGGTCATAGGAATCTGTTTATTTAAGTCTAGCTCACCTACAGAGAAGATTGTCTTGTCCACAGTATGTACACTTTGCTGTTCAATTGGTAGTTGACAGCAGGTTACCATTTTTTCCACTCTTATAAGTGATTTTTTTTTTCTTTTTTCTAACTACTTGTATCAGAGCTTTGTAGCACATTAAAAGCTTTAGGGAAAACACCCTTTTTCAGCTTGCAGCTATAGCTTTAAACATGGCAAACCACACATGTTTTATGTGCAAACCTTATATGCATATTCAGTTTCCTTAGGCGGTCAGGTTTGAAACACTTTCTACAGCAGGCTCTTTACTGCTTGGCTTTGGGATTTTCTCATCAGCTGTTATTAAAATGGTATGGAAAACTGCCCAGAGAAATGTCTGTCTTGAGTAATTATGTTTACCCTATCACCTGAGCATCTGAGCATTTTACAGGCTTCAAAATGTTTATCTTTACTACATGCCTGAGAGAGAGGGAAGTGTTGTAATGCCATTTGAGAGGTGGGGGACTGGAGAAGAGGCATGCTGCATTTCTGCTGAGGGTGGACATTGCTCCACATCGTGGCCCCTGTGTCCTCAGCAGCCCGGCTGGAGTACACTACACCTTCCATCCAGCCATGGGGTTTTCTTCCCACAAAAGCAAAGGAACTGATTTGCTTTAATTCTTACCTTAGCATAGGCCTGGGATGTGACCAGCATGAATGACTAAGTCTGGTAGTTCTTCAGCGATCCCATGTCTACCAGTTTACATGTAGCTTAAGATGATACAATGATACAGGAAATCAGAAGCAAAGTAGAACGTGGGCTGTGCGCATGTGATTCAGACTGAGATGCATGACAGTATCTCAGATGCCTGTGTGGAGCTGACAGGTACAAAAAAAGGTCTGCAAGACACTTGATCTTTTTTGGAGCAGCAGCTGGAGGCAAATGTCAAAATTGAGAGCAGTTATTTAGCAAATGCGTCCTAGCCTAGGATTCAGTTAGGACCGGTTGGAAAGTTTTGAGAGGTTTAGGTTTCACCTACACCACCAAATAGCCAATGAATAGGTCTGGGGTTTTTAATAGCATGATAGCCTTCAAACCCTACTTGAAATGTTCTTGCCTGTCCTGTTACTTTAAATTATGTTCCAGCAGAGCACTTAATGAGGATTAAAAAGGAAAAAAAGTTGTGGAATTGAAAAATATTAATAGTACTTGGTTTATTACTGCAAACACATTGGAGGACAGTATGAACCTTGACTGACATCTTCAAGTGTCTGGCACATTACTGCATTTTGCCTGTTCAGCAATAAACTTTACAGAATCATAGAAACCCAGCCCAGGTTGGAAGGGACATCAAAAGATCATCTGGTCCAACCTTTCCTAGGAAAGGAAGCCTAGGTGAGATTAGCTAGTACACTGTCCAGTTGCATCTTGAATACCTTCAGTGACAGGGACTCTACCAGGTCCTTGCAGAGGTTGCTCCAGGGATCAATTGTTCTCACTGCAAAAAAAAAAAAAAAAAATTCTTTCTTATATTGAAATGAAACCTCTCCCAGTGTAACTTGTACCTGTTACCCCTTGTCTTCTTCATGTGGCTGACTCCTCATGCAGAGAAAGCCTTCAGCCTCTTTGTAGCCTTTAAGTACCAGAAAACTGTGATGAAGTCTGAGTCTTCTCTTGCCCAGGAAGAAAAGACCTACTGCCTCTAGAGTTTCCTCAGGTTCTTCATCTCTTTGGCCATCTTTGTGGACTTCCTTCGGACCCTCTCCAGTCTGTCTGCAAATTTCTTGAATTGTGAGGACCAGAACTGGGCACAGTACTCAAGGTACAGCCTGACAAGCACTGGGTAGAGATAATCACATCTCTATCACTGCTTAGTAATGTCTCTGCAGATGCAGGCTAGGATCCATTTTGCCTTTGTTGCAGTGGTGCATTGCTGACTCATCTTCAGTTTGTTGTCCAGAGGATCCCCAAGTCCCTTTCATCAAGGCTGATCCTCACAGATCCTAGTCTGTACTGGGCTCTTTGTCTTTGGTTATTTCATTCCAGGTGCAGGACTTTGCACTTGTCTTTGTTAAACTTCATATTGTTCTTGCTAGCCCACGTTTCCATCCTGTCCAGGTCAATTCATTCAGCAATAAATTTCTTTTTCACCAGGCTGTCTGTGAGTTTCTTATACAAAAGAATCCACATATTTTGTGAAGGCAGAAAAATGCACCCCATTATCTGCCTCTTGAATCTTTCCATTTGTCTTTGCAATGCACACAGAGCTCCAGGGCATGGTTTTGGTAAATAATTAAGGCTAATCCTGGAAATGCTTTTTGTGTGGAGTTGTCATTGAAAGAGATGGGTGTTCTGAGCATTGAGAAGTTGCCCTAGTGGGATCTTAATCTTTCAGTAAAGCAGAGAGGCATTTGTTTTGCAACTGAGTGTTTGGTGGAATAATGAGAGCATGTGTACTGAGATTTTGTTTTTCATCATTCTTTGCAGTGTAGTGTTAATATCCAACAACTATGCAATGTAGGAAGACAATAGTGGATTTCTGGAGATATGATCTTCTTTAGTTTGTAAACAAGTCACTGTAACTATCAATCATTATCAATTTTTTATCAATTACTACAGGAAAGATATCTCAGCAGTCATTAAAATATTTATAATCATCATTATCATACGATTCTATGAGTCTGCTTATATGCATATAAGTAATCAGAGTAACTTTGATTTTCTGTCTCAATAAAAATGCCAGAGGTAAAACTGCAAGCAATTCAAGGTTAGCTCTTAAGTATAAATGACTAAGGTAACTAATGAAAAACAAACATGATGGATGGCATAATAAGATATAAGATAAAGCTTATTGAGAAACGCTGGTGTTCTGAAAATTCTGTACGAAAAAAGTGTTTTGCATTGCCAACGTCTGAATAATTTCTTTGAAATTGCTACCTATTTTATCACCATTATTATAAGATTTTTAAAAATAAAAAAGTAGTTGAGCTTAAAGGTCAAGAACCATAAACAGATGATACCTTCCTTTACATATACTGTCTGCATTTGAAACAAAGTTTTTTAGTTCTTTTTGTAGTGGAATTTTGAGTTAATATCTCCCTTTTTTTTATGCTGCTCATTTACAAATCAAAAACTTCTATGTGTCTCAGGGGGCTGAAAAGTAGGTTGTTAAAAAGCTGGATCTATACTATCCTAAATTGAAACACTGCCTTTACTTGCTATTTTTTCAAATGTGTTGTGGAGATTTCTCCGTATTTTATTTTTCTCATCAGAGAAAAGCTGCAATAATAGTTTGCAGCCCAGATCCAGCACTAAGAACCCACTGTGCTGCATCAAGCCCAGCAGTCCACCTCAGCCAATCTGTGTGGCTGTGGTCACATAAGGCATGTCCGGGTCCACAGCAACTGTATTGGTTTCTGCTGCTGAGCTTTGTGAAATTGTCGCAGGAGAAAATACCGACACAGTTGTGATTAGGCAGCAATCTAAGATTTATTAATGGTGAGGGGTAGATCAAAGGGTTGGTCTTTTGGCGTCACTTAATCACTAACCAATTTAAAATTAACAAGGTGACTCAGTCGAATACTTTACAAATCAAATAACAACTTAGTTACAGATTCAAATATTACGAGATTGACACTAACTCACTACAGGCTATCCTTAATCTATATATACTTGTATATGCATAGACAGAACCACAAAGCACACAAACACACAAACAGTTATTTGGATCTATCCACACTCCTGCTAGCAAATGTGCATATTCAAACATATAAGTAAGTAGAGAGGTGGATGAAAGAGAGGCCAGCCTATAGCTAAAATTTCCTTCCCGAGTTGAGAGCAAATATCTCATCAGTGCTCCGGCAATCTCAACGGCCGATAACTGAGTCTCGAGAAGTCTGACTTCATCCTGGCCGTTCGCACGGTTGTACCTGAGGGGTGTCCCGACTCCGGGGAGAATGCTGGACCCAGCCCGCTGCGGTCCAGGAGAGCTCGAAGGGTCTCTCTTTAGGATCCCGTTTATAGGTCCGAGATGATCAACTTCATCAGGTATTTTCCCACTCCAGCCCAGTTCGGATGTTGAAATATTCTGGTATTTTCTGCCAGTTGCGCCGGCCCAGAACTTGATGATTTCTGATGTTTGGTATCGCACCCCCCCCCCCCCCCCCCCCCCACCTCCCCATTGGCCTCGACTCCAATACAGATGCACCAAGTACAGATGAAGCAGGTGATCCTGTTGTGACAATCTCCCAAGTGTCAGGGAGAGCAGCACAAGTCTGGGAAAGCAGCCCCAGCACACCAAGGAGGTGCCATTAGTGTACCTCTGGCCTCAAGTGGCTTCGAGTGGCAGGGGACAGAACCACGACAGGAGTGATGCGCCGAAGGTTGATATTTGGGTTTTCTTTCTGCATTTTAAGGCTCAGGGTGCGGCCTGCTTTGAACATGGTTGGATCTGCCTGCCGTGGACCAGAGACCTGGTCCCAGGGATGTGTCCTGGCCTCCTGCCTCACACCTGGACAGGGCAGCAGCAAAGTCAACCCAGCTCCTCTCTATCTCTCTCTCTCCTCAAGAGCAAACACAGCATAGCTGCATGAACATTTGAACCCTGGTTGTAAAATGGCTGCTTATCAGCCTTTTAAAAACGCAGTTTACCTATTTTATCTTCCCTTCTCCCTTTCTTTTCAGTTAGTGCTGGGAAAGCTTTACAGGGTGTGAAATGCTGTAGAATTAAATACTATGATATCTACATGAATTCTTGTATGAATTCCCTCTTTTAAATCACTGAAACCACACTGCTCTAAAAATGTTTCTGTTCTAGAAGTATTGATAAAACTGTGTTTCCAATATGTGAACAGAATTTTAGTTGGACAAATACATAAAATGCCCTTGTGAATAAAATTTCTCTTCACAGAACACAGCATTTGAGGTTAACTTTCATGAACAGCCTTTTGAAAATCTTTAACGCCAAAGGAGAGCCAGAAAGCAGCAGATATAAAATATAGAATACATTTTCCTCTAAACTGTAAGGATGCTGTCCATATTGCATTCATCAAATTATTGGCATGACTGTACGGCTTAATGTTCTCACTTGCTTCCAGATCTGTGTATAGTTGTGATCTGATCTCTGTGAGCTTACGGACATCGCAATTCCAGTCATTCAGCTAACGGGAATGAGCTTAGCAGAGAACTTGCCACAGCTCAATCACAGTGGAGAGGAGAGGTATGAAGATGGTTACTCTGTGACTTCAGCCCTCTGCTCTCGTTGCTTTCCTGCACTGGGCAAGTACCTGGATGTTGCTTTAAACCAAGACAACCAGTGGGACGTGGGGTAAGGATTTTCTGGGGAACTTTTTCTCTGGACCAGAGGTAAGACAGAAACAAGAGAGGTAGGACTGGTTCTTTGCTGTGGAAACAACTTTCTCATTTGAAGATATGCGCTATTGGCCAGATCTATCAGATGTTAAATTGGGAATCTGGGTAGGTTGGCACAACACAGAGTGTGCTTCCAGAGCCAGTTCCCGAGGGAACATGGATATGCCTATATGTTCTTTGGATGCCTGGTCTTCATCTACCTTTTCCCCTTCCCTGTGGTTTTTATAACAAAGGGACATGTTGCTATCCATGGAAAATATGCAAAAAGTATTTGGAAATGCTGGTACTCAGAAGGCTGTGAGACTCTTTTTCCCCAGGCAGCTTTATCTCCCTGCCCCTACCCCCTCCAGGATTTTAGGCTGATATTTGTGATCCAGGATGGAGTATGTGCTAGAAAATAGATTAAGCAAAACACAACCGGGCAAACCTTGCAACTGGAGAATAAAAAGATGTGAGAAAATTATAAATCCCATTAAATTCATACAACATCGAAACTTTAAACAAAAGATAACAAAGATTTCTATGAAATAGTGAATGGTAATAACACTACGCTGACCAGGCTGAAATAGGAGAAGCAACTTACTTCATGTTCTGTTAATGTTACTTTTGAATTGGCAAGAACCTAAATGTCTGATTTTTGCCCTGCAATGGACTGTTAACAGAGTGGGAGGATATCAGTTGCATCCCTGCCTGATGTTAGCAGAATAATTTCTGTGCTCTACGCAGGAACCTACTGGAGACAAGCAAACTGTGCAGAGTGAGCAAACAATGCTTCTGGTTTTTTGCTTGATGAAGATCTCTGATCTATCTACTGAATGAAAAACCTTCTGAAATTAAAAGCCGCTAACAATTTTTGTGTTTTGAACTTGTGGAAAACTACTTTAAAAATGGAAAATGGCTTTCAAGTTTGATAGATTCTGCTGAGATAAGGATCCTAGAAAATGAATAGAATTTACAATATACCTCCTCACAAGGACACAGGGGAATTTGTATTTATTTTAAACTGAACAGGTGCCAGAGTACTGTAGTCTTGTTGGTATGATAAGAGTACTATTATTTGGTTATTAGATAACATGGGTTTTTTTAATGAAAGCTATGATACTTTGTTAGCAAAAATAAATTCATTAATGGGACTATCAGTATAGATTTTTAAATCTGGTGATGAAGGTGTTTTAGTTTTGATCAGACAGCTCTATCTTGAGGACACCTTGGAACAGATTGACAATCCCATCAATTGTTTTAACTGTAGCACCCTCATCTGATACATCCAGACATCTGCTCAGGATGTACTTTGATGGCATAAGAACTGAAATATTGTATACATACAAATAACTTGACAGCTTCCTGCTTGTCATCGGTATAAGGGTCTATTCTCTATGTGGGATTCTTCTTGCACATTGGAAATGCATGTTATATAGTGCCATATAAATAAATGCTATATTAGACTTGGGGTGTTTTCGGAATTTTTGCCTCTCTGGTTTACCCAACAGTAGGCTTGTGGTTGCTGTGTGTCAGTTTGTGTCAGAGAATTGGGTGTTATGGGGTGTTCCTCTTCTTTGGAATACATAAACAGATGGAGTCTATTAAAATAAGGAATGAAAAAAGAGGAGAAATCTGGGCACCACTGAGTTAGCCTTGTAGACATGAGCTATTGCTAGATCTAAGCAATACTAGGAAGGTTGTGCAGTAGGCAGTGCTTTAATCCAAATAATATTTTTGATCGTGGCTAAACTTTACCTTAATGAACAGCATGTGCTTCCAGTGAGTTGGACACCTTGGAGTTCTTGTTCCCTCTTCAATGTAATCCATTTTGGGGAGTGGCAGTGGAGCATACTGAGAAAAAAAAAAAAGACAATTATGCATACTCACTCTTTGGCTCTTTTCATCACTTGTTCTTCTGGAATAACATTGAATGGCAAATGGTGGATAAACTTTGTATTGTGAGGTTTTTAGTTGTTTGTCTAACTCCCCAATTAAACAAATGATTGTCAAGTTAATGGTATAATTTATTATTTTTGTAGGCTAATGATATTACCTGTTTGCTTGTACACACATTACTGTATTGTTGACACACCCTGATACAGTTTTGTGTTACTTGTGTTCTTACAAAATCCCCCAGGCAATCAACATTAGCTTTTATTCAGTACCTGCTTCAGATGATCCTCATGGTCCTTTTCTACCCTACTCTTCAACAAACATCCTTTTTTGGTGTGTAAGTCTTAACAGGTGTGATCATGTGTAAAGAAGTGCATGACCTTAATGTAATATTCCTGTCACAAAGATTGGACCCTCTTTACACTTTTATTCACTTTTTAAGAGTGAATTAGTAACAATGAAATACATTGAGAGTTTGAAATCTGAGGTCTTCTGTTTTTCCACTGGACTAGGCATAGAGCAAACAGAGAACATGAATTTCTACGCCCAATATCTACTATATGCTCAGCCTTGACTTTTTGCAGGCTCTTTGGAGACAGAATGGTAATTCAGTCTTTGTGTCCATTGATACGGTGGCTTCCCTGCACCAGTTGTCCAAAGGAATGCTGCTTCACTCCAGCTGCAATGAATGTTCTGTGTAAAGGGCAGGGCATGCCATTTACTCTGGCTGTCACTTTATATTTGGTTGGAACCAGCCATAAACAGAAATTAGCACCTTCATTCAGAAGGAATGTCTGGTATTCGTCTTGTTTTGTTGAGATATTTTTTTTTTTACTTATAAAACTTTAGAATTGGATAAAAAAAAATCTAAAAATTTTACACAAATTGTGCTTATATGTTGCCATTAAAATTCAGCATTTAAAAGTTCCAGAACAGACATTGTGGGAATTTGGCACGAAAGGACAAAATGTTTGCAAGCACAAGATTTCTATGTTTTCTCTAGGAATGGAAATTCCTTGAGCTAGTGTAAACACTGGAGAAGGAGGGAGTCCAGTGAAGATAGGACGACCCTATTTTGGCTAAGCGAAAAGGCTAACAAATATTGAAGTGACCACCTTTGACGAATTAACTGTGTGAAATTAATATAACATTAAAGTCCCTTAATATGCTAATGAGCCAAAAGCAGTACGTGGTAAACAGACGTGACTATGTTACTCAGCTCTCCACCCAAATCATGCTAAATGTCACCTAAGAGGCAGAGACACATGGAGTTAGGGTGTAAAAAGCCAGGAGGGGAAATACCTGGCTGGGGGGAAAAGGCTGAAGACCTCACAGGGATGTTCAATGAGCTGTACTCCTCTTCCTCCACCCAAGGCAGGGACACCTTCTTGATGAGAATTGTGCTCTCACCCTACGGTGAGAATATGTGGGGATAGTTTTCATTCTGCTGCATTACTGTTATATATTAGTTATTAGCGCTGTTGCAGTGAGTGCATTTATCAACGGCAATTCTGAACCTGTTATATCTGCCACTTTAAGAAACCTCTATTATTGGCTTTGCAGAACTGTTTCAGTGCAAGTCCTTTTGGGCTCTGGCAGGCAAACACCAAACTCCTACCTTTAATGTGACAGAAATTTTAGTTGACTGAAGAGCATCAAACACCCTAGTTCTCAGCCAGCTGAACATCAAACTTGTACACCATCGTGATTGAATGTGGCTTACTGAAGTTTGAAGCTGTATTCTGGATGTTTTTTCTTTCTCTAATCAAGTATTGTAGGTCAACAATAATGTGAATACTGGACTCTGTCACACTCTTGGATCAAAGGAGGGGAAAAAAGTGCATCATTAAACATAGTATCCAACCAGAAAGATCAGCTTGCAGTATCAGCCCTGTAAATTCATGAGATGCAATACGACATTTAATTCTGAAGTGATTCATCCCTCTTGTACTCACCCCTAATAAGACCAAGATTTACCAACACTTTAGAAAGATACAGAAGTACTGGATAGCACTCAGTAAATAGTCAGGTAAAGGAAGGATCCAGGACCAGAAGACAAACCTCGTAATGACTTCTGAAGTTTACAGCGTTCAGCCTATTCAGTTTGCTGAAAACATACTGGAAGCTGACTACCTATGACTGGTGGTTACATATAATTGCTGCATAGAGAAAATAAATGTGAAGTGAAAAAGAGACTTTTCATCCCTCCACAGAAGATTATGACTGATTTCAGTGGATGAACATTTAAATTTGATTAGTCACATTTTGAAATATGATTTGCCATTAAGAATTAAGTATTGGAGTATTTTAGCCAAAGTGGGTGAGTTTAACATTAAAAGAATGGAAGAGGGTTTTTGCTTTTTGGTTTGTCTTTGCTTCTTCCGCTGCTTTTCTAAAGAATATATTTTAATCCAGATTATTGAAAAAAATTCTAGAACCTGTACACAGAGAATACGATGCTCTCTGTAGACTTAGCTGGGCCCATGAATAAACACAGCCTTGAGACAAACAGCAGATTATTAAGATCTATCAGTATGTGATTTATTTCAGAATATGAATAATAGCTTTTCTATTCCTAAATTCAATTTCTTGATTAATGGAGGCCATCTGGATCAAGACTGCAAAAGGAAGAAGGTGAATAGCCTTCAATTTGCTCAACCTTGTCTCCTAAAGATGTTTAAACTGTGGGTAGCAAAGAGTAAGATTAATACAGATTAAACCAGACAGGTTGTACCTAGTCTACAAGAAATAATCTATTTACAGAAAGAAACTAAGATGAATAAAAGATTGCTACCCAAACTGTGGGAAAGCAATAAATATCAACTAGGAATTACATATAATGGTATCATATTTGCATCTATTGCCTTCACTAATAAAGTATTTCTAGGATATTATAAATTATATATTTTTGCAGAACATCATTTATCAACTTTCTTTAGGATATATTTCTGCCTGAAATATGAGTACACTGCATTAGATACGATGTTACATAGAAAAAGGAACAAATTGCAAAGCTTAAAAGAACTGATATTTATGATTAATGTTATGCTGGCTTGACATTTTGAATTCAATGCAATCCTCTGTGACCCTATTTTGTTTTGTTTTGTTTATTTCTTTGTAGTGAAAGTTTCTGTAAGTAACATTAGTTCCCCATAATATGAGGTGAGTGGGAGGTAGAAGAAACTGCTCCATTAAAAACCATGTGTTTCGAGTCTTGCTTTCAGACTGAAACCACTCACCAAATTTACATGTCTAGTAAAATCCATTAATAAGAAATTTCCTGAGACAGCTTCTATTTGCTAGCTGCAAGGGGAGAGCATGAACATCTGCGAATGAATCTGAGGTCTGAATTTAATGACTTGAGCTCTCATCATGTGAAACCATTTTCTGACTTCTAACATTGATCTATTTTCTTCTTTTTTTTTTTTTTTTTTCTGATAACATCCTTGGGCTATAGCCCTATGCCAAGAGCTTCTGTGAGTGCCAAATCCCAGAAACACGTTCAGGGAATGAATTAGAGAGGAAAGCCCAAGAAATTATTTATCATTAGTCTTACCTTATTCCTCTGCTTCATTGCTAAGAACTTTACCAAGACTTTGGATTAAAACACATGCTCCCTAGACATAATAAATGTTTGATTTTTTTGGTTTGATTTTTGCCAAAGAGCAGTGTAAGGCACCGAAATAGAGTGCTTCTGATTGACCTCATACTTCAGCACTGATGCAGTTGCAATTGCTCCTACTCCCCCTGCCTTTAAGGGAGGAACGGTCGGACATGGTCGGTTCCTGCTGTTTCCAGCTGGATTTGGTGATATCTCGCACTTGCTTATGAATTTCTGCTACTTAACTGTCAGACCTGCACTAAACCACTATTCAGACTGTGATCATGCTCTTTCAAAGGTTGGTACAGATAGAAAAAAAAGTTTGTTATTTCAAATCTTCTGTCTAGGGCAAGCTACCACCAAACCTTAAGAGCTAGCTGATGGTCACTTACTCTCTACAGACAAAGCCCATAAACACCCAGGATCCAGAGTTCTAGTGTTCCTCTCTTTTGATACTATGACTTTGTACTCCAGCTCCCTGCAACTTTTCTTGCCTCCTATGCCTCAGGTCAGCTTCCACCAAAACACCAGAGTGCAGCTTTGAGTGGGGTTTTAGCATCTACTCAAAAAGATTTTCTACACCCTCCAAGAGCTCTCTGCACCTTACAATCTCAAGTCTTGCTGAAGTAATCTACCATCTATAGAAGTAAGTCTGCGTTGCATCCTCTTATTCTTTAGGTGCCTCGAAGGACAACGCGAGGCTTCCTTCCTCTAGTACATATATGATTTGACTTCCATAATAATTTCAGTCTCTGGCTCCCAGTCTCCCTTACTGCCCTCCTCACAGCCATCTGTAAGTGCTCTGTGATGTTGCCCTTCCCTTGCTGCTCTGCAAGGTTCTTGCAGATGGGTATACAAGTGACAATTTTACAGCAAAGACAGTGCTCACATTCATCCTCACATTGAAAGAAAATCTTGTTGTCTAATTCTATTTAAGACAGACATTTGTGTCTTTGCTCTGTTGTGGTTGGCAGCTTAAAATGTGTACCACAATCAGTACAGGCAGTTGTGCTCAGGGAGGACTTTATTGATCCTAGTCACTGGCCAGCTGTTATATACATCTTCTTTTGCTAATAGGCTGCTGCCCTGCATGAGAGTCAAGCTTGTTCTTCTAGAAATTGGCAAGCAAAGGGGAAACCCGCTGGCATGGAGGAGGAAGGGCAACCCACTGAATGCTGTCTTAGCCTGTGGGATGACAGTAGAAGATAAGGGAACTAAGTAAAATGTCAAACTTACAGTAGGGAAGGTTGGGGGAAGGCAGGAGACTAGCAAGAGCTTCAAAAAAAGGGGAATGGGGACAGTGTTTGGAGAAGAGGAAGGCAGGAAAAAAAATATAGGACATATTAGGACTGAGTGTATAATTAGAGAATAGGGAAACAACAAAGAAGAAAAGTTACAGATTAAAGAAAAATATTAGAAAAATTGAAATAGACAAAATGGGGTAATAGGCGACAATTAAGCGAACCTAGAATTACTCAGTTCACTTTATCCATGGTTCGAGTGTATTGTTTTCTGTTTTGTTGCAATTTTGTCTTGGGCTTAGTGCTTTTTACTGCTGTAACAATGATTAAATTTGGAAAGCATTTTCTGGGCAAGAATAAAAGCTGTTAACTAACTGCATCAGGCAGGATTGAGGAACAACTTTCTCCGAGCAATCATGGCACTGCTGCGATGGGATGCTGGGAATGTCTCATGTTTCGTTTTGACAGTATGAGACATTTATGTCAATTTGATTTGACTTAGTAAAGATAATATATTCTTTTTTAACATATTATACAAGAGTTTAAGTGAAATGGACCAGAATGCTGAAGTCTGAGTTACTTGATAACACTGAAAATGAATTTTTGTTAATTAAATTCTTCTGAGATGTTGTCTTTAATTTTTTACTGAACAATATGAAATTTCAGAATTCCTTGTGTAATGAAAGAACTGATTCCAAATCATGTGCATGAAATAATTTTAATATCTGCTTAGCTAGATGATTTTAAATTAATAAGAGCTCAGTTTCTTAAACATTGGAGTAATTAGATTATAATTGGAAAGAGTTGGCTACAATCCTCTAGCTGGTGTACTTTATATAATAAATGTCACTCAAGCAAGTCCTGTTTTAACAAAAGCCTAGTGTTAGAATGTGATTAATATGGCAAAACTATTACAAATTATGCTATGTTTGCCCCAAAGGTTAATTACTTTCACTGTGATAAATTTGTGCCTTGTTGCCAATTCAAATCTAATTTCCATCAGTCATCAGCCACTATGGTTTGTTCTGGTTTTTTTCTGTTAGATTGACAAAAATATTTTGCTCTTCATGTCAGTGTTACAGACTGATATTATGTCATCATATAACTTTCCCTTTATTAAACTAAATAGACTGATATCCTTGGCTCTTTTGTTTCTCCTAAAAGCTGTTCTTGGAGTTTTTGTCATCAAACCTTTCTGAATTACCTACACCAGAAGTCAGTAGAGCAATTGCAATCTTGGAAGCAAATACAGAATTTGTGATAATCAATATTCTTATGTCTACACTTGTGAGGTGAAGATCAGCCTGTCTGGCTAATCTTGCACTGAGCACTTAGAGCTCGTGTTTGGCTGTTGCCTCCACATCATCTTCAGATCCTGTCTAATTCCTTCTTTTTGTTAATTAATCAAATTCTTTTCAGACATTTATTTGTTATCATTTTCTTTCTGTGCAATATGAAATTTCAGTATTTATTGTGGAACAAAAGAACTGACTCCAAATTATCTGCAAAAATAGTTTCAATACCTGTTTAGCTAGGTTATTTAGGAATTAATGAGAGCTTTGTTTCTTAAACATTGGTGTAAGAGATTATAATATGAAAGGACTGGCTACAATCCTCTGCTGAATCTTTTATACAGGAGAAGTTTTTATTATATACTAGTACATAATTGTATTTATGAACATAAAATCTCCCATTTGATTCTGGTCCTCTAGGCTCACTTCATATTTAAACTCCACCTGATTTTTTCTTCCATCTGGACAGACATAGCTCTAAATAAGCTGTTGCCTTCATTCTTCACATGCCTTCAGTTTCTGCTTAATTGGGCAACCTTGATCAGTAGCAGTATTTCTGACTTCATAGCTGACAGTGCTCTGGGCAGAAGATTGGAGTAGATGACCTACTGTGATCCTTTCCAACCTGTGTGATCTTATGATGATAATATTTTCTTCTTAGTAAATAGAAGAACAAATTACTGAGGTTCTCTCCTACAGTCTTCATGCTTAGTAATAATTCACAACTACACTTTGAGACCAGTTCATAATTGTTAAATCCATTTAATGTTTGGCCTGTTGATTTTGTGTTCCCCTAATTTCTTGATCAAAATGTTCGTATAGCACCAAACTACATGTCCTAGAGAAGCCTTAGATATCATTACTGTTCATTCTACCAGCCTAATTTATAATCTTACTAAAATCTCTCAAGATGTACCAGCCTTTTTAACAGTGAGCTTTTAAACAGAGTCATAGATGACTGAAATTAATCTTTTAGCAGAGCCAGTAGAGAACTCAATAGACCTGTTTTGGCTTTATTGGTAATAATTGGCTCTTTGGTAATACATCTTTCCCATTCCACCCTGTAACATCCCCAAATTATGGTTTAAGTCTTTGCTGTGAGAACAGCAATTTGAAAGATGATGCCAAAATGACCAAGCTTATTTTGTGAAAGTCTCTTTCTCTCTCTTGCTGCCATCTAGTTTTTAGATTCATAAGCAGCAGAAAAAACTGTTGTTCCTTATAATCATTTTTAAAAACCAGTTTTTGTCCTCTGTGGAAATAGTCGTTGCTTGCAATAAAGGACTTCCTCTCACCTTCTAAAAAAGGGCAGGGTTTGAGACAGTTTTCATTTCAAAACTTTGCCTTGTGTATGGAATACTTCTGTAAATGACAGTTATGCACCCATTTTACACATTATAGTATGAACTTTTACTAATATGTAGCTTATAATTATATGTTAAAGAAATCAGTTATCTTATTACTTAAACAGACTCACCAATCATGTTTTATGCAGAATATTCAGTCTGCTAAATTGCACTGATATGATATGGTTACAGTGCTGTAAGAACATCATGAAAAGATCACAAGGAAAATGAGAAAAAAATGTGGCAGAAGAGCTGAAAAGGATAGCACAACTCACATCGGGGTAAGAGAGAACTGAGAGCTAATTCTTACTCAAATACTGGATAAATCAAGATGAGTTTCAAAGGCATTTTTTACTGCAGAGGCAGTGATCCAGAGGAATGCTCCGTCTTCTCAGCTGGCAATGCACTGCGGGTCAGCAAGGGAAAAGCTATTGGATTTACATGTAGGAGCAGGAAGAAATGTCAGACCTAAATTACCAAGCCTCATATGCCACATTCTTGACAATACCTGTCTGTTAATAAGTCTCCATGCATGGTCCCTCACCTTACCATTTGCTGCCTTAAAGACCGCTGTTTGCTAATGCCTTCCCTCTGCACTCAAAAGGCAGATGCACAGGCACGCGTGCAAATTAATTTCCACCAATTTTAGATGGTACTGGAGGTGTCAGTCACCCTTTGCTGTCAAGGGAGTCTAGGCTTAGATAAGATGCTTGACACCTGTGACTTCAGGGAACCTGTGTGGGTGTATCTGTGGTGAGATTGGTTGTGCTGCCAAAAAGAGTTAGACACAAGTAGCAAATTATTGTTGGCCATTTATGACAATATGTCCGTGTTTTTCTAATACTGACTGTTAATACTGACGTGTTAGGCAGTATGGAAGAAATGGCACATATACATATAAGGAGGCATGCTTTCGGAAGTAAAGTAACCGTATGTGGGGTTTTATTTTAATGTGGTTTCCTCAAAGTTCTGGTTGTGCAAGGATGTACACCATAGAACATCAAACACACTCCTTTTCTTTGTGTGATTGTTGAGATGAAATACAGGTCAAAGAGTGGGCTAAACAGGTCTGATACAAACTAACAAAGTAGTGCACTGTTAACTGATAACGATAAGTTTTGTCTACCTGAACCACCCAAGATAAAAAATAACTCAGCATGGATCAGATCCTCAGCTGTCACAGTGATGCAGATGTACTGGAACAGCCAGTAACTATAAATATTTTGCAAGTTGAGAGTAACTCTGAGATGAAAAATAATGTAACAGAGGCTCTCCTGTACTAAGCTGTTCTTCTTCCTGCATGTACCACCTCTGGTGATCTTCAGGCACATTTATGTTACCATAAACACGTTTTTAATAACTTAACTCAAGACTGTTCATGGTGGGGTGGAGGGGAAGCAGAGAAGGTTGGGTTTTTCTTTTTCTTCAAGCCACCTCCTCAGCAGACTCAAGAGTCACTCTTCACCAGTTATGTTTTTTGCTTCCTTTCTAGTCCAGTTCCTAGCTCCTCCCGCAACAACCTCTCAGTTTAAAGTCACTACTTAAAACAGATTGAAGCAAGTTTCAAACAGCATGTAAGGTGTATAGTCTCTGTTTAATAAAATTTGCATTGCAATCTAAACTAGCTCCAAACTTTTTGTCTGGGTCAACAGTAGAAGAGTTTAGGTCAAGAGCAAGGTTTGCTCTTGTTTAGGAGGAGAGTTTATCCCACCCTCCCTCAGGTGTCTAAGGCCAGTATGATGGGTTAGGGTGAGTCTATGTCCAGTCATGAAAAGAGTCAAGGTCGTCAATTTGGACTAGCAAGGTTTGTATTTTAGGATCAATAAAAAGGAATTAAAGTAGAAGGGAAAATGTTGGTCTAATTAAAAAAAAAAAAAAGTAAAGTTTACAAGCCTTGATTTGTTGCAATCCTGACACAATACAACTGCTCTGACAAACACTTAAATAAGCACCCTAACCTGTAGGTAGGTAAGTGTGGATGGCAGAATCCCAAAACAACTGACTTAAGACGTGCAGTGCAGTTAATACCATCTGCTCTGGCCTACATCGGTGGAAGTATATATGCTTTGATAGGCTGTGCTTTAGAAACAAATTTCTTAGTCAGATCAACAATTTTTCAGCTCAATTCTCACTGGTTGAAGAGGCCAAGAGCAGAAAAATTTTATTTGTGATTCAATAAATAACTAGATGTGTGGAGGAACATACATCTATAGACAAAGATGGTGATATTTCTATTTAATTGCTGGTGTTTGGGGTAATGTGGAGAATATGTAATTGACAGGTGTAGCAGAAAATAGCCCTTTTCTCTGAAGTGAGGATAACTGCTGTGCCTGATGATTCTTGCTGCAGTAATGATGAGAAGAATTTGATATAAAATTTCCTATTGGAGACTGGGGAACCATTCTACTGCTTTGAACTGAAGAGAAGATAAAGAGATAATTCTAACTAGAAAGAAAATACAGGTCTTTTATCAATAAGGAAGCAGATTTATTTTGGAAGAAATGGCAAATGAGATTTTTCTCTCAGTTCTTTGAGGTCTGAGAGATTTTGTTTCTTTTTATTTTAAATTCTTCCTCACATTGCAGTGTCTGCGAGGAGTATTTTCTTCTTTCACTTTTGCTAACTTCACAAGATGACACTCCATTTCTAATGCCATAACTTCAGCTCGACTCCATTAATAGCCATTTTGCTTTAAAGCACTTTGCTACCTGGCATCTTTCTTTCACAGTATCCATTGCTTGCAACAAAACAGTCAGCTAATTTTCCTCTCTGGCTCGCAGAGCAGAAGATTCAGTAGGAGCTGATCTGACAGAGCAATGATTGATGACCATAATCGTCCCTGTCTGGATAGAAAGTATATCACCTACCAATTTGGTCTGTTCCTGCCAGCTAGAAAAGCAAAGGTCCTGACTTCACTAAGAAAATAGCTGAATGCCTCTGGCATGGCAGCAAAACTCTGCACTGTTAGAATTGGTTGACACCTATTTGTCATGTGAATAAGAAACCTAATCTTCTTCACCTCCTAGCTACAAACTAGCCAGGCTGTAGGTTATTTCTGCTCTGCAGAGTGGCTGAGCAGGCAGAAAATGTAAACAGGTCAAAGGAGTTAATTCTGTAGCACTGGAACAGCATGTGCCTTGCATCTCCAAATCTCGCATCATGTCCAAAGCCCATGGAAGACACAGCTTTAAAACAGGGAGAATACCCTTCAAACTCTTTTTTGTTCTTCACCCTCATTTTATATTCTCAGCCCATACAGTTTGCCTTGAGACAAATGGTTATGAGTTGGCCAGATATTTGAATGTGGAAACAATAAGAATTTCTCTGTATTGTCTCTCTAAAGTTGGAGTATGAGAGCAGCAAGGTAATGTAGGAAGACAGGACAAGCAACGACAAAAAGCAGGGAAAATTATTACTGCAGTCCTGTTCAAAACATACTGGAGTCACTGCAAAACCTCCTCAGCAGCTAATGTGTCTCTACTCTACAAGGTCCAAAGCTGATGATTTCTTTCCTGCAGAGAGAGTCTTAAGACATCTCACTAACCCTGTTATCAAAGAGCAGACCCACATTCAAGGGGCTGCAGGGTCACAGTCAATATTGCAAACTCGTGATTTTATCCAGTTTTCTCATATTCAGCACTCTTCTAACAGCTTCTGGAGCCAAGCGATAACATGCCAGTCTTGAATTTCATTTTCAGCATGACAATTTCTATCCCTTCTGACTGGGAAGAGAGCTTGAAATTGGGAATCCTGAAGGACTGACGGTAAGATCCTCCAGTAGCTGTTTTAATTGTTGGTTGTTTTTAAGAATGTCTCCTAATACCTTCAAACCTGACTTGCAGTTTTGTTTAGTTCCTAGCTTTAAATCCTTCCTTTTGACAGTTTCAGGTGAGGTGCAGGGCGTGTCAGGTGAGCAGTGATACGGGCGCTTCTCTCAGGGAAGAAACAGTTTTGTGGAAAGAGCGGCTGCACAGGATGGATAAAAATCAGTGTTTCTTTGAACCTAACCACAGCGGCATTTAGTTTGGGATGGCTTTTAAGGTCAAATCTGTTCATGAGCACTGAGAAAAACTAAAGCATAAAAATATCTTATAGTTTGTATATAATATAATTTAGAGTGACTGTTTCTGCAAATTAAAGAGAATCAATAGGTCTGGAAGTATACCGCATTCATATACTGTGTTCAGCGAAAATTCAGTTCCATAGGCTCCTGCTTTCCTTTTTCTATTTGGGGGTGACTTATTTAAAATTAAAATCTTACACAGATGCTGTGTAACCTATTGCAAATTCCCCATGCTATGACAGTCTGGACAGTTCTCAAGGCATTGTGCAGGTTTCTTGTCAAAGCAGCAAGATTTTATGGTCTTTTCCAGTGAAGGCTCTTGAAGCCATTGAATATAGATACATTCTCTGTTCAGGAAATCTACTAGAGGATAACCTATTTTCTCTGAAGTAGAGAGGCATTTTCAAAATCTGTATTTCTTTATCCAACTGATCCATTTTAATTCTACACTACTGCAGAAATCATTCCTGTTACTGGACTGGTTTAGTTTATTCAGGTTGTTAATCACATGGGATTGCACTACAGTTTAAACTTCATGCTTCCTTTTTTATTGATAGTTTTGTGAAGTTGGAGGAAGTACTTCAACACTTAGAGATATTTCCCAAAATCCCTGTTGTTTATTGTTCAAGACCAGGAGCAACTATGAACTCTCCCGCCACTTTTTATCTGGTGGAGGACCCATTACCTTAATGGACATATTCTAGACAGGTGTGTCAGCCCAGCAGAAAATTCTTGCAGGACAAAGTGAAAGTTGGGTGAAAATTGTTTTTCTCAATTTTATTCTCTGTTTGCTTGCCTGTTTTTGTTGTTGTTTTTTCTTTTTGTTTTTGTTTGTTTGGGTTTTTTTTTCCAGTCTATATTTTGGCTTTGGTTTTAAGGTCATCTTAATTTTGTTCGAGGATGCTACTTCACCTTTGGCTTTTGTTTCAGAATCCCTTCCTGATTTCTTTTTCTAAAACCAATTAATTCAAAGAATGTAATTATGAGATCCACTTTTGCTGACTGCTCTTCTGTTTCAGGTGGTGATTGCATTGCTTTAGGAATGGAGCCAGAGCTCAATGTGAAAGTAGTTTTCAGCTGTGTAGAAGTTTCCCTCTAAAATTTGATTTTGTGAGGAATTCACAGTCTGATAAGAGGCCTGAGTCCAAACTGCAAAGGAAATTAAACAAATAGAAACTTCGGGCACATAAAAATGCCTGTTGCCTGCTTCTACCTGACTGTTCACAACAAATGCTCATGATTATGAAGCCTTTGCTTGGGGTATCAGCCCTATAGGAAGATTTCTGTGACAGCCTGGCTCACTGGGGTGTTTGGAGTGGCTGTTTTGTGGACTGTGACTGGCTGAGCCTTTGGGAGATGTTTGGAAGAAATGCAACAAGAAAGAGTATGCTAACCAGTACTGAGTGAATTATAGGTTTTAAAATCAGACAAAAGAAGGGCTTGATCCCTTCTCAGACCCATGGATGAGTGCCTTTCTGTCCTGACAACATGCAGATTTTTCTCTGCTTTGGAAATAGACACTACAGTTTTCTTTTTTTTTTTTAACTAACCACTAACTAACCAGCCTGAGGCAAGATAGTATTGGTCACTTCAAATACTTAACACATCATACAGGCAACTGAGACAGGATTTTGCAATGGGAAGTATCCAGCCACGTGGAGAGAAGCATGTTCTTTCCTTCTACATGGCCTGTTAACTGCATGAGGCTCTTGCAACTGGTACCTCTGATATCAGCATCCCAGTGAGTTCTCCACATGGGAGGGAAGCTGGCGGCCTTATTATCAGACTTGGATTGCCTAAGTAAAATCTAGGTGTCTGTCCTAAGTAACGTAGGCTTCCTCTACATTGACCAGTGAGAAACATGTGCTCCATGCCAGATTAAGCATTTGAGAGACAGATGAATCGCACTCAGATATGTACCTGTCTTTCTCTGATAACTCTGTGGGGTGCAGAGGTAACTAGAATGACTGTCCAACTTAGGCTAGGCAATTAGCTGCTTGCCAGCTATAATGTTGTTAAGTTAATCCTGTATAGAACGTTTCAGAGTCTGCCAGTGCAGTTTTATACAACAGGAGACATAAAAAAGAGCACTGATGTATTCGAAATGGAATTTACTTTACCTCAGTGTTCCATTTACATTATGTAAACAGAAGTGTAAAGGAATTGCCGATATTTTTTTGTAAGGAATAAATTCAGCTCTGATCATAGTAATTTTCTTTGCAGACTCACACCTCCAGTAAACTCAAATCAATAGCACTTCAGTCTTCATAAGGCTAAATATTTGCTTAGAGGTTAGAAAAATAACTGAGTAAATTAGACCTACAGTCCTATTTGGGGACACCTATCATGATATAACACACGTTTGTACTTGTTTCCATTAAGTAAAAAAGTAATGGATTTGCCTGAAGTTGCTTTATGTGCAATTGCAGCTGTCACAAAGCTTACTTACATCATTTATTGATTGTTACCAAAATAACGTTAAAGAACAACACTTTGCTGTACATGACATGTCACTGTGTACAACTCGACATGGCACATATGACGAGTTGTGAGGAAACTGGAAAAAAACAATCACATCTATTTATGCGAAAATACTTTAACAAAAGAATAGCTCTTCTTGTGTTGAAAAAAGCCAAAACGGTAAAGGAGACTTATGCATTATCTTCATCAGAAAGAACAACCGTTGTCCAAGGAACTGACATAGGGAAATAAGCCTACTCTGTGCTATGTATTACTGCACAGAGGCAGCTTCAAGGTTGCCAGTTAAACTGTTCGACAAGTCTGCCAGTGAGTCAGATCCTGCTGCTAGAGAAATATCTTTCAAAGCCCAGCATTTGGGTCCTTTATTGCAGTCCAAGAAGAATGGGAATAATGTTTCAGTTTGACTGTAGCTGGCATAGGCTTAGACTGTCAGGGTTACCGTTATCTTTATCTCCTTTATCTCCTTTCTGATACCTTGTTTCTGACCTTGATGCCAGGGAAGGTGCCAACATGCAGCATGTACAGGACAACCAGGTGATCAGGGCCAGTCACCCTGCGTTTATGAAAGGCAGGTCCTGCTTGACTAACCTGATCTCCTTCTATGACAGGGTGACCTGCTTAGTGGATGAGGGAAGGGCTGCGAATGTCATGTACCTAGACTTTAGTAAAGCCTTTGACACTGTTTCCCACAGTATTCTCCTGGAGAAACTGGCTGCTCATGGCTTGGGTGAGTGCACTGTTTGCTGGATAAAAAAAAACTGGCTGGTTGTCCAGGCCCAAAGAGTGGTGGTGAATGGACTTCAATCCAGTTGGTGACCGGTCACAAAAACTGGTGTTCCCCAGGGCTCAGTATTGAGGTCTGTTCTCTTTAATATCTTTATCAATGATCTGGATGAGGGGATCAAGTGCCCCCTCAGTCAGTTTGCAGACAAAATCAAGTTAGGTGCATGTGTTGATCTGCTTGAAGGCAGAGAAGCTCTACAGAGGGATCTGGACAGGCTGGATTGACGTGCTGAGGCCAGTTGTCTGAGGTTCAACAAGGCCAGGTGCTAGGTCCTGCACTTGGGTCACATCAACCCCCTGCAATGCTACAGGCTTGGGGAAAGTGGCTGGAAAGCTTCACGACAGGAAATGACCTGGAGTTGTTGGTCAACAGCTGACTGAATATGAGCCAGTAGTGTGTCCATGGGGCCAAGAAGGACAACAGCATCCTGGCTTGTATCAGCAATAGTGTGGCCAGCAGGAGCAGGGAAGTGATTGTTCCTCTGTACTCAGCACTGGTGAAGCCACACCTTGAGTGCCACACCTTGAGTACTGAGTCCAGTTTTGGGCTCTTCACTCCAAGAAGAACGTTGAGGTGCTGGAGCGTGTCCAGAGAAGGCCAACAAAGCTGGTGAAGGGTCTAGAGAGCAAATGTTATGAGGAGTGGCTGAGGGAACTGGGTTTGTTCAGTCTGGAGAAAAGGAGGCTCAAGGGAGACCTTATCACTCTCTACAACTCGCTGAAAGGAGGTTGTAGCGAGCTAGGGGTTGGTCTCTTCTCCCAAGTAGCAATCAATAGGAAAAGAGGAAATTGCCTCAAATTGCACCAAGGGAGGTTTTGATTGGATAATAGGAAAATTTTCTTTACAGAGAGGCCTGTAAGGAATTGGAACAGGCTGCCCAGAGAAGTGGTGGAGTCCCCATCCCTGGAGGAATTTAAGACATGAGCATAGTAGTGGTGCTGAGGGACATGATTTAGTGCTGACTTGGAAGTGCTGGGCTAGTGGTTGGATTTGATGGTCTTAAAAGTCTCTTCCAACCAAAATGATTCTGTGATTCTGTTTCCTCTCAGTTGCTTATTAAATAGATCTTGGACATTTGTTTGACTGGTTTGCTTTATCCTCCCTCCCCATTATTGCTTTCTATTTTATTCTAAATGTTATTAGTTGAAAGAGGCATGTTCTGCTCTACAGTGAGTTAGATTCAGACCTTCGCTTTTTCCCCACATGTACATAGGCGAGCTGCTTAGCAGAAATTTGTGTTTTGCATCTGAAGGCTCAAGACAGAGATAGCTATACGATTATATATGATGGGTGTAGCTTTTCAGCTAAAAGGGCAAATAAATCCACCTCAGGCTGTGTTGAACAGGTAGGAAGAGGTTTGGTTTTTTGGGGTTTTTTTTATCTGTTGAATTCCATTCAGAATAGGGTCATATTCTGACCCCTACTGATGCTGAATCTTCTGAACTGAATAACGTATTTTTAGGATGACTAAGGGGGCCTGCCCCTTGCAAAACATAGCAGTTTATCTCTATATTCCCAAATAATGGCTTAAAGGATAATGGGAAGAAATAGTTGACACTGACTGAAGCATACAGGCTGTCTCCAGGAGACAAAAGGACTTATGAAGCCCAGAGTAAAGGTCTTGCAACAAATGGCTTGCCAGATGACATCCCAGAAATACAATCAGTTAACTCATACGGGTTGGGGGCTATAGCTATAATTTTATGTCCAGGAAATAAGATTAATTCCAAAAACATCTTCAATCCTCCCGGGGATAGTTAATTTTTCTCTGAAATTTTGAAGAATTGCACATAAATATATGTATATGTGTGTGTGTGTGTGTTTATGTTTGCATTTCCTCCATAACCTCTGTTCTGCTCTGTACTCATTCATAGGCATAGATTTAGTTTTTGGTCTAAGGGTGAGTTCATCTTCCATTAACTGGCCTAGCATGTACTATTCCCTACTGGTGTGATTTCAGCAGTGACTGCAGGTCCCCTACATTTAGATTACAAAGGTGTCTGCTGCGGTGTTCAGAATGTGGACTGCAGCTCACCAAGCAATATGTTTAATGGGGACAAATTCTTTCATCAATTCTTTTTTGATAGAACAGCTGGACAGGGACAAATCTGGCAATATTTTTTTTTTTTTTCTGCCAGTTTTTTGAAATACCATCCTGGGAGGATCATTGGAGTTCCCAGAAGGATGCCTGAGTTCATGTCATAGTGATTTAGTTAAACCTAGACAAAAACTTGTCACTTTATAAGTAAGCACAAGAAGCACACTTATAAGTAAGGAGCTTGTCATGACTGTCTTGTACTAATTTTATGTGTTTCTCCCTTTCTACCTATATTTCTTTTTTTCCCTTTGTTTTTAATTTCCTTAATATATAGAGATTAATATAATTAGAAACCTCTCTTCATATCCTGGTTTTCTGCAGTCTCTCTCTGACAAGGAGCTTTGCTTTTACCATGCACTTACAGGACTGGCACCTTGGTTTTCGATAAATAGTTAACTTCTTATCACCCTTTTTGAACTAAGGCAAATGAAATTTAGTCGAGCCTACCTGTAGATGAGGAAGTCCATTCTTCACACCTGCAAATACAATTTTTTCTCTCATACATGCTCAGACCATTGTTCTCCTCAGACTATAAAAGGAAAGGACAATAAGGAGTTAGTTATGATATCCCAGGGCAGGGACAGCTTCATGTAGCAGGAATCAACATTGAGGGCCATAGAATTTAGTTTAGAAGCTGTTGCAGAGGTGAGGAAATTCCCTTTTCTTAGCAGTGAGCATAAATTTATTTAGAAGAAAAATTCTAATAATGTTTCAGAACTGTTAATTTCTGGACAGTTTAATTATGTCAGAGGATAAAATATTTTGATTTCCACTCAGTTACAGGTGATGAATATAGGATTAAAACACCCATCCTTGCCTAAATACAGGTAAATCTGATCCTTCCTGAACAGATAGGGCTCATCTCTTGAAGACTGTCTTATCAGTAGTTTGTAATGTTTCTGCTATTTTTTAAACATTTAAACTGTATCATCAAAAAGTATAAGCAATGTTTGAGCAAGTAATAATTTCTTTAAATATTCTAGTTAATGACTCTCTTGATTCAGTGAAGAATTGCTCTTCTGCTTTTCACATTATTGCACTCTTCATTTGACTACTAGTGGGTGGATATTTCAAAAAGAATCTTTTTGATTATAAAAGTGTGGATGATGTATTATTTTCTCATTTCCAATTAATCTCCCCATTAGAGAAAGTGTGAGTGGTAAATGAGGAGTTTCTTCTTTGGGTGTCCACTCGGTACATTCAGCAAGTTTTCCAGGCAGTGCTCGTTGGTATTTGTAAACGATCTGTTCTCCATCTGAGAGCTTTAAGTACTGGATGCAGCTGCTCATGCTTTGCCCCATTTGTAAATAGTTTTAAATATGCATGGCGATCTCCGGCAGATTACTCCACTTGCAGGATTTATGAGGTTTTTGACTTCTCTCTCATAAAATAATTCACCATAGTGTCTCCTGCACCTTCCTTTCTAATTAAATAGAGAAGCAGCACATGCTAAGAGCCAGGGTTTTAGAACGAACAGTCAGAAAATGTAAAACCATGGAATGTCAGTAATTCTCATGTTTAAACTGCTAATCACTTACACCCCAGGAGCACTGTTCTCTCCCCTCCTTATTCAATATACTATATGTCAGCAATTAACAGTGAGTCAAATTACAACTCACAGTATTGCTCATGCAGTCAGTAGAGCAGGCAAGAACCAAACTTAATGCAAAAACTTCTTGCAAGTGCAATGCAAAGGGCAAATGGAAATTGGCTACAAAATTCTGGATGGTGAAATGCCAGTGGTATAAATTATTTAACTTCAGGGTTCTATGAGGTAAGTAGGATCTTAGTAAATAATAAAGTTTTCTAAACTTTTTTGTGTTTTGACAAAAACATGTAAATATATTTGAAATCCAAAAAGTGGTGACTGGATTTGGGACCCCATAGTGTTGATGACATTCGTCTGAAGTTGTACAGATGACCAGGAAGACATGATCCCCTTTGACCTGCATAGTGCCATGTTCAAGGCATGGTACACTGAGCATCAAGTAAAGAAGAGAGGCAGGGGGAAACTGGGGTTATATGTGCTTGTTTCTAAAGTAAAGGACAGGTGCAGGTTGTTGTAGACACAAGATCAGCTCAGACCACAAGAGAACTCTCCTGGACTCCATCCAAGGAGCGGGTCCTACCTCACTACAGTTCAGGATTTCCTGGTGGTTTCTCAGAGTTCCCTGTAGATTTTTCAAATGTGAGTCTGTGTGCCTGCGTGCATTAAATTATTTCTCTTGGACTGTTCAGAAGCTGCGAGATGAAGTGTTACAGGACGAATACTACTGGTAGGATTTAGAGAAGTAATGATAATAATGAGCCCTAGTGATAGGCAAAGGAGTTCCCAGGAGAAGCTTAGTATTTTATACGATTACTCGGTTTTATTTTACACAAAGTTCAGAACTAAAAGAATGTTAGACATAACTATTATTCTCCCAATCATAATTTCTAAAAGCCTAATTTTTACCTAATCCATATTTATTACCAAAATAATCATAACAAAATGTGACTCATGACCCTTGCATTCTAGATTTTTATTTTCTATGTCTCTTAAAACTTCTCTTCAGACTGAGACTTTCCACCATTGTTGGAGAGCTTGTACAACTGACATTCATAAGAAAAAATCTGACAAGGCAAGAGATACTGTAAATGCATTTCAAACCTATCTATGCCTGGCCAATCTACAATCTTTTACAGAAGATTATATTTCAACCTCTTTGGTTATTTTGCCTTCAGGAACAAGAACCAATATTATATTTTCTAATATGATCTTATTTCCAGGTCATCAGCTTGGTTTCTTAGATAGCAGTCTAAGAACCCTCACATGGATAGCATCGTGACCATCAAGTGTTATCTTATTTTTTTTCATTTTCTGTATAAGCCACTTACAGTCTTAAGTGAGAGACTTAAAACATTTAATCCATTGTATTCTGAATTATATCTAACCATGTAATTCTATCTCCGAGATTTCAGTAAGTGTATTTCCTATGCCTGAATTCATTAAAAAACAAAACAAACCAGATTATAGAAAAAAAAGTGTATAGCTGTGCATGCTTAAGAAGTTCTCCACAGATGATAGTTTTTCAAATGTGAGGAGATGTAATACTTGCAAGACTATTCTCTGACACAACTGAATCTCCTGCAGATATATGTCACAGTATTAAGACCTGGGTTTATACTCCAGTTGTGATCAGAGCCAGTGTCTTAGCTTGCTGTATTTGTTTGAACATTAGCTGACGTAAGATTTATACAAATTCAAGATTCATATGGATGAGACTCAGATTGCAGACTAGTCTGTATGACTGAAGAATTTCATACCACCTTAAATTATTTTGTTATTTTTCACATCAAGAAAGAACTTCTAGGAGGCTAGTGTTCATCTTCTGACAGAATTATTATCTGGCCTTAGATAAATGATTTCCCACCCTCTGTGTCTCAGAGTGGTGGCATCTTGACCCTCTTACAGCTGATCACCTTCATGGGGCTTTTTTCAGCCTGGGGGATGAACATTTGTATCAATGAAGCTATAAATTCATTAATTAATTTTTTCCCATAATATTAGAAATACTACACTTTCATTTATGTATTACATAAAGGAATAAAATGGAAACAAAATTTAGCTGTTTCATGGTAAAAATTGTTGGAATTTTTTTGGCTTTATTCTTTTCACCAGCAGACACTATGATCTACCGTCTGACTGCAAGACAGTCTGTGCTCACGTCCTACCAGGTTTTCACAAGATTGTTGGAAGAACAAGTTTATCGTACTTCTATATGCAGCAATCTCCTGTGTACTCTATGTCCTCTAATAGAGTCTAGAAGTTTCCGTTACAGCAAAGATTATCTGTTAGATGCTGCACTAACCAAAAGCCAAGACTGCGATCTTTCCTAAAGCCATTCCCTTCTGCTTTAAGGCACTGCCTGTATGTGAAAGAGAGCTGGGAGGTTCAAGGAGCAGGTAATACAGAAAGGGTGGCAGGCAGCACTCTCTGTTTACTAGGCAACTAATTGCTGGCAAGTCTATTTCTTGTAAACATCATGGCAAAGAACAGTTTCAGGGAATGATTTGAGAGAATAACGAGGTCATTTTGTGGATGTTTGTGGGGAACTCAAAGGTGTTTGCCTGAAAGCTTTGTGAATGTAGGATGGAGCTGGCTGACTGGAAGTGGGGGTTGATATTGCAGTGTTTGGGGGACGGAGTTAAGAAGCAGGAGTAAGATAAAGCTAAGTAAAGGTGAGTTATTTTTAGTGCAGAACAAATAGAAGGGAAAGTCATTTGAGGATGGTTGCAAGATGGGGACCATAATTAAAATAGTGAGTTAAAATGAGCTCTTCTGCTATATTATTTTATATTATTTTATACCTGTATTTCAGATAAAGGTGTGTTAAAAGAATGAGCTATTAAGATTTAGAAAAAGTTTTGGTGTAAAGTTGTAAGGAGAGGGCCAAGAGAAGAAAATGACCAGGATATCTGTCAATAACAAGATGAAAGTGCTGTCAAAAGTGATCAAGAATGAAAAGAGGTCAGAAGGCTGGTGGAGAGAAAATTAAACATTCGGATTGCTTGTTAGCAGATAACTGGGTGATTTGGAGAGAGTTCATGTGGTCACAGGGGTCAGGTCTGAAGCAAAGACACAGACCTATAATAGAGTCTTCTTCCCCCACTTCACTCCACAAAACTGGATGGTGAAAAGGACAGACCTGGGAATAACACGTTGAGGAAATGATTAGAGGAGCTGAAGAAACACAAGGACATGTACAGATGGAGGAAACTGTAAGAGAACTAAATACTTTGGACAAATTTATAGTCATCGCTATTTACAGCCAGACATAAAGAAAGAAAGAAATAGAAATAGAACAATAGAAGATTAATAACTTCTTCACAGCCAAAGTCAGTCTTAGATTCTTAAAAAAAAAAAAAAAAAAGAGATAGACTGTCCATTCCCAAGGCATCAAGTAAAGGGACAGAGAGGAACAGACAAGTGCTACTATAGGTTAGAATAAATGAGGTTGAAAAAGCAGAGGAAGGAAAACTATTAGAGGTGATGAAAATCACAGAATTCAGACTGCACCTCAGAGGGGAAAATGGAGCCAGGAGGGCAATGCAGTGGAAGAGGAAGTAGTGAATGAGAAATGACTGAGTAGCAGACAGACATGATTTGAGAAAACAAAATAAATGTCCAAAAATAGATGCATAAAGAAATTAATCATGTGAGATGCACAGTTAGAACCAAAAGGGTGAACATCCAAGAAGAAAAATAATTTCCATGTTTTGTATTTCAGAAGAGAAATTGAACAAGGTTGTGTTGACTTTAACCTTCCTTATTTCATCCTTTTTTCTCTCTCTCTTCTCTCTCCTCTACCGTTTCTCCTTACTTCTTTCCGCTTTCTATTGAAATTCCATTTTATGGACAACCTTATCATGTGAGTGAAAATACAGTCCCTACATCATACAATCTGAGACTGGGAGAGGTAAAAGCTTAGTGGTGAGTGATCTAATGACTTTTGAAGACAACCAAATAACTCAGTCCTACAGAATAAGTTTCAATGGAAAGTTATAACTTTATACATCAAACATTTAAGGTAAAAAACCACATTAATATGAAAATTGTCAAGAGTAATTTGATTCCTTCTTTCTGCCAATTAGGAACAAATATGAAAACATTCTAAAATAGAAAATGAGCTCATTGTTGGTGGAAGAATAGCAATTACATCTCATCAAGGTACCTTAAGAGAAAATCTTTCCTGCATTTCTCTCTCCCTTTGAGACTGTAGACTGGGATATGTTTTTTGACATTGGCATTTTTGATGCAGATAATTGTCTGCTTGGGTGCTTTGAACACCACCTGTTCAGACTTAAGAAAAAAGGAAATGATTTTGAGAACGATTGGTAATCCACTGTAGTTTCTTTTAGAACAGGGAAGATGGAAAGTTTAACTGACAAGGTACTTGATCATCACATATTCATAAACATCTTTCAAGCTGCCATAATCAAAAATGGTAATTCAAGGCTCATCAAAGGAACTTATTTTCAATCTATGATGCTTCACATTTTTCTTTTTAGTCCCTCCACACCCTTAATCTTGATGATCTTAAATAAAAATAATCAGAAAATTGCTCTTAAAATTGCTATCAACTTGTTAACCACAGGGATATACAGCAAAAGATAAACAGAAACATATTTTCTGTGCATGATAAATAGCCATTTTGCTAAATTGCCTCTGCTGCATGTGAACTTCATGAGTCTTATGAAATTCAGCATAGGGAAATTCCAAGTTCTGCACATAGGAATAACCCCCCACACCAGTACAGGCTGGGGCCAGCCAGTTAAAAAGCCGCTTTGCGGAAGAGGCCCAGGGGTTCCTGGTGGACACCAAGTTGAACATGAGTAAGGAATGTGCCTTTGCAGCAAAGCAAGCCAACAACCTTCTGGGCTGCATTAGGAAGTGCATCACTGTCAGTCAAGGAAGATGATCCTTCCCATCTACTCAGCACTGGTGAAACACACCTGGAGAGCTGCCTCCATTTCCGGCCTCAGCACCAGAAAGACATGAACACATTGGAACAAGTTCAGCAAAGGGCCACAAAGATGATCAAGGGGTGATGAATGAGGAGAGGGTGAGACAGCAGTGACTGTAAAGCGTGGAGAAGGGAAGGCTCAGGGGTGGGTCTTAACCATCTGTATAAATACCTGATGGAGAAGAGTAAAGAAGACAAAGACAGGGTCTTCTCAGTGGTGTGCAGTGGCAGGACAAGAGGCAATTGGCACAAACCAAAACAAAGAAGAATGGTTAAACATAAGACAAAACTTTGTGTACTGTGAGGGCGATCAAGCACTGGCACATGTTGCTCTAAGAGGCAGCAGTGGCTCCATCTCTGGAGACAGTCAATACCTGTCTGGACATGGTACTTGGCAACCAGGTCTACTTGAATATAATTGAGCAGAGGTTTATACTTGCTGGTCTCCAGAGATGCCTTCTAACCTCAACCATTCTGTGATTCTTTGATTCTGTCTTGTCTTTTCTTTTAGTAAAATACACAAACCTTTCTTCCAATCAGCATTCGGTTTTCTGGATAAGCATGTGTTTAAATTGTATTTCAGGATGCTGTATCACGTGTCTGGAGAAAGGGTCCTTCCACTGCGTAAAAATAAATACCAGCTTCAGCTGCAGACGTGGTATATGAACCTTGATTTGTGAGATGCTTTATTGTTACAATTTTTCATAAAGAATAGTTTTTTGTAAGAATTTCATTACAGCGGTGGGGTAAGTGAAAAGTAGAGCAAAAAAAACCCTTATAAAGCTGGCATTAATGGCTGTTGCTGTGCTTAACATTTGGTGAAGAAACTGATCTCTGCACAAAAAATACGAAACTATATATATGGTTAACTTATTCCACAGAAATGTCTAAGTTTGTGACTTTTTTCCTGTGTGCTTTTTAGAGTGAGATGCCTTTTTTTTTTTCCTCATAGAGACTTTACAGATTTCTTTTTAACTGAAATCTGTTACCTCAACCTCACGATTAAAATGGCCTATGAATACCTAATATATGACTAAGGCACTTAAAATGAGTGTATGAGGAGGCTTAGCAAATAAAATACTGTTTAAGTGAGGAACTGACCCCATTTTTCACATGAAAGTTCTTCAGGTATCTGTGTATGCTCAGAATTACCTTAGTCTTGTCAGGACTTGGTGATTAATACATATCTTGGAAGTGCTGAGATCAATAAAACAAGCACTTTTACAGCACATGTATCAGATCAGACCACTCTAATAATAGTGAGGTGGCCTTTACATGTTTTAAAAATATATTTATGACAAACAGCAGTTAAAGGCCTGCTTGCGCTTAAGTTAGCGTTTAGAACATTGTTTTCAAAAGCTACTAATGACCTTAACTCCTGTGATTTTATTTTATGTATTTTGAAACCATTTATCCTTCTAGTCTCTGTGAAATACTGCGGCAATTCTGTGGCAATGAGTTTCCAATTTAAATAGATTCATATGAAGAACGTAGTTCTTATTGTAAATGTGCTACCTGATGATTTTGCAAGGGCTGATTTCCATTTCTTCCATGTACTCTGAGAAACAATAAATGTCCTTCTCCCTAGCATTCCTAATTTTATTAAGCAAAATTGTATCTTCTTCACTGGCTTTTTTAAGCCATAATGCCCTCTTCTTTACAGTCTCGTCTAATCTGGAATGTATTCCACATATCTGATAGTATTTGTTGCCTTTCTCTGACCTTTTCTAACTCCACTATAAAGTTTTTAAAAGAGGTTTGCGAAGAACTTTATGCAACATTTAAGACATGGGCACATTGTGGATTTATGCAGTAACAGAGTGGTGCTTTCTGTTTCATTGTCTGCGCATTTCTTAATCATTCCTACTCTTTCGTTTACCAGTCACTGAGCATGTAGTTAATGGGGGTAGATTTAAAAAAAAAAAAGTTAGGATTTCTTTCCTGCCTAGCAATAGCTAATTTAGAGGCCAGCTTTGTGCAAACAAGGTTATTTTTTCGTTGGTGGTACCAGTTGATAAATCTGTTGATAAACTCAGGCAACTCTTTATAGACTCTGATGATTGTTTCACACAGCCCAGGTTTCAGACTAGACCTATGGTCTAATTTCTCTTCATTTACACTTGTTTTCTCTTGTTAAACCTAATCTATGGAAGGACGTCCCCAGTTTGTCCATGGAAGTCTAGTTTCTTTACATTTTCCTGTAGGATTCAGAATGTAACAAATGATCACTTTCCTCGTTGCCAGAGAAAGGTTGAACCCAGATTCCCCATTCCCAAGAGGAAGTACAATAAAGTACAAGCCTGCTCCTAATCTATCCTCTTAAATCTCTCTCAGTTTTTTCAGGTGCAAAGACAGTGCCCAAACAAGAACCAGAGTGACCATGTGTCCAAGGCACTGAGGCAAGACACCACACTTGTGTAACTGAGATATATAAATTAGTGTTTGCTTTTCTATGTGAAACATTCCTTTTGTAAAAAGCAACAATGATAAAAAAGGATTGAATGGAGAAGGAAGTTTTATCTGATAGGGTAGGAAGTTCCCCTTCTCCTTCCTCCTTTCTTCTTTGACTTGCTACCTTGGTCTCTTGAACTGAGTGTCTCCTCTCTACCTGTTATGTGCAACTCTTATTTTCCCTCTCCTCAGTTCTTCCTTGAATAATACTCATATTTTTATCTTTAATTGGCTCATTCTTACTAGTCTTAGGCTTTCTTAAAAAAAAAAAATCACATTTTTTTAAAAAAGATTGTAATATTGTAGAAATCAAGTGACATTAGAAGCCTCCATTATACACGATCTATCAATCCTTCCAGCTTTTATTCTGTTATTTTATTTTCAGGAAGACCATGTTCATGATTACACGTGGGGCAAATCTGGAAGATAAATTGCTGCTTCTAAGCTGTCTTGCTTATCGCAGCTTGTTCTGCTAGCTTTAGTGGTACTCGCAGTCACACTGGCACAGAGATGGGTGTACCCTTTTTGCCATCACCGCTTCCAGGGTACCATTCAGTTCCTTGCTAGAATGGTAACTGGTCATGAAAGAATTTGGCTGGGAACTGACAGGATGCTTTTACCTATCATTACGCTCAAATATTAGATGAGTATCTATTGGGAATAGGAGGAGCTAAAAATGCTTTTTAAGAACAAATTCGACATCTTTTTGAGATAAGAAACATGAAATGGGTCTTGTAAGGTCTTGTCATTGAGTTTGGATGCAGATCGTAGGCACCTTTAAGTTGATCATCTCACTCTGAGAATCAAGGAGTAGACCACATGGATAACTGTAGCACACAGAGGAAAAGATATCTCTTCATTACTGAAATACCTCTGTCGGGTCAAAGGTCAAAATCTTATGAACCTTTTCTTGTAAATGATGCTTTTTTCTTCTCTTTTCTTATGAGAATCTATGTTCCAGTCATTTAGGAGGGTTTACATATTGGAGACAGCTGCAGTACCTGATGACATTAATCGAACTGTACTGTTTTATTCCCAGTGGTATGGGCGATGGATTGTCTGCTGAGATTTCAGTTCGAGATGTAGTGACATGTGTTACTTCTGCAGCTGCAGTCACCCAGTGAGCAGTAACAAAAGGATTTTCCAGGTACAAGCATTTTGATGTATTTTGATTTGCAGAACTAACTCAGAGAAATGCAGTAGCCAGTTAATCGAGCTATCTTAGTTTGTTACTGAGATGGAAAAGTGCTTTTTATTAATAAGCTTTTTTTTTTTCCCCCCCCAATACAGGATTAAAATGTGTATAATGTGTTGATTCATTCAATGTGTCACATGAAGTCATCCTGACATGAGCAGGAAACATTTCTCGCTTTTCATCCTATATTACAAGTAGCTTATCAAGAATCTTTGGTGAATAGTTACTGTAAAGTTTTAATGTCCCTGCAGAAAAAAAAAGTCACAAAATATTTGTAATGTAGGAATTGAAGTACAGATGAGATTGTAGACCATCCAGGCTGGCATTCTGTCTCCAACAACAGATGCTTCAGAGCAGATGAATGAATATTTTGGACAATCAAAGAAGTGAAATATTTTCTCTGATTTCTCCCTAACCTTATACAATTATTATTGGTTTTGTCTCACAGTGGGGAATTCATATACCCATTCAGTTCTTTTTTTTTTTTTTTCTGTCAGTGTAACTGGATTTTCTTTCCATCTACAGAAACTTTCCATTCTTTGGGAGATATTGGTAACCCTAATGTCTTCATGCTATATATGGCAAGAAGTCAAACAGGTCAAGTTTTTGCATAGGTCTGTTGTGTTCTGTGGGGAGAAAAAAAGAAATATTCTGCCTAGTAGCATTTCCAATTTGACTGGCTCCATCCCTGTTAACTTTAGATTGTATGGAATATATTTAAAAAAAAAAGAGAGAGAGAGAGCAAAAACTAGCTTAAAAATTAATATTTAGGTACAAATATGCTCATTTTTTTACAGCAAAGTGAATGATTCGGTATATTTTCAGTGTCCTCCAGTCTAGCAAATTTAGTGTTCTACTGTTTTATGAGCCTCTAGGACTCAGGTCCATTTCTTCGATGGGTTAGGATAAAATGAAGTAATTTTCCCTTGCAGTCTTGCCTGACAGTTTCTGCTGGTGTTAACTGCCTTGAAGAAACCTTTATGTGGAAGATTTCTTGGAACTACCTTACGGTGACCCTTGAGTTATAGATATCACCCAATTCAGTTTACCTCTATTTGGAGGCTGACAGATCAGCAGCAGCATCCTGGCTTCTAGTCATTTAAATTACACAAACTGTCTTTGTTCTTTGCTGTAGAAACATAGTAATATGAGGGTCTGGCAGAAGCATGCGTTTCAACTCATGATCATCCTAGTATATGTGCTGCCTTGCCTAGTTTTATATGGGCATGTGGCTTGGAATGTCCATTGTACAGAGAAAGAGGATGAGTCAAGAAAGGAATTTGTATAGCTCTGCTTTGATAATTGTTGACACAGTGTCTTAAACGACGCTCATGGCTTTGACTACGCAACCTCACCTCTTTTTCCAATGTACAAATGGAATTGCTTAATAAAAATTGTGAATTTCACAGAATTTTGCAGGGTAGAAGTCTAGGAGTTTTTCCTGTCCTGGGTAATTCAGAAACTAATATATATTCTGTCCTACTGCCTGCTAATGCAATTAAATAAATTCTGCCTTCGTTCATAGTTTGATTCCACATTTCATACTTCATATGATCTTTGGCTACCCTTTCAGTAGGTTTTATTTGCTGAAGTACAATGAGAAAATAGTGAAAAGTATCTGCAACATATGCAAGGCACTACTCAGTTGAGCAGAGAAAAGAAAAAAATTTGCCCTGCAGATGATGTCTTTGTGTTGTAAAAGGCGCTGTGTTGGTGACACACAGATAGGACTGTGGCAGGAAGAGTAACTATTTTGGGATTGGTTTACATCAGATTTTAAAAAGTCTGCAGGGCTTCTGGGCATGATAAGATGAGTATTTTGGCAAATGAAGGACTCAGCAGGTGTAAATCAGCATACAGCTCACTCCAGCTGACAATGTAGTATAACTACTCTAGCACTATATGTAGGAACTAATTTCCCTCGAAGTAATGATTGTCTTCCCATGCATAAACCTGACAACTCAGATAATCCAAATCATTAAAAGTATCTTTCCTTGAGACTAAGTCCTCAGATAACCTGCCCTCTCAGACAACATTATCAGATGAAGAGGCAGAAGGAGGATGTTTCTAGCTGAACAGAGTTCCAGTTTATGGTGAAATCAAAGCAGAAGACCCGCTGGATGAAAGTCAGCTTTCTGTTAACATTTACTCTTGTAGTGCCTGCACTCTTCTGCTGAATCACAGGGGCTTTTACACACACCCTAGGAGTCACTCATGCAGTAACTTGGAAAAATTCCTTTTCACGAGCAAGGGAATGTTAGGAAATACTATCCTGTCATAAAGCAGAGGCTGAATTTCCACAGGGGCTTCAAGTGCACGCTTATTACCTTATATACAGTTTTAAACAGAATATTGTTACATTTTTCTTTTTCCTGAAAGCTGCTGACTATTTGATTTTTTTCCTCATTTATCATTCTACCAATTCTTGGGTTGACAAAGTCTATTAATTCTGTCAAAGCCACTCATATTCATGATTTTACTACATGCTCTACTTCATAAGACCCCTTTTATATACTGTTTCCTAATAAAAACCTGATAGAATCAGTCTGGTGAAAAACTTCTTGGATATAATTTTCCAAGAAATAGTTTTCTGGTTTATCAAATTGAAACAAAAAGTACGAGTCTTTGTGAATTAATGATATCAAATAAAATCTTACACAACAAACTAAAAAAACCAAAAATCCACAAAGAAGTTTTGATGAGGCCTAAATGGAAGGATTTGATCGACTTACTTTGCTTGTATTTTATTAGATCTGCCCAGATTCTTACAAGCAATATACTGACAAGCCTGGCAGTGTTTGAATGGAGTAAAGCTCAGCTGAGGGATCCAGAGAGACTCTGTGTGGAACAGTTTAGAGATACCAATTCCCCAAGAGTGGTCAGGACAAAACGTCCTCCCAGAATGAGCTCAGAACCTGTTGTCTCAGCAACGCTGTCACTTTCGTCTCTTCCCCCTCTCCTCATCCCTTAACCAAACTTTAAGGACATAACATTCAGGTGTGATAAAGTCATAACCACTGCTCAGTGAGCATCTAAGAAATTTGTTCTCTGTCCATTCAAGTTCACCACTAGTATTTTTTCCACATAATCATCCCAGAAGGAGGTCAGAGACCCTTGCTGTTGTTTCTATTCTTTCTTGCCCCCTTTACATTTCTTATGACTCCTCTGCTATTGTTCATGCAGTTCAGGTTCAGTGTGGATGATCTCTGATAAAAAGAAACTCCTGCAGGAGGGATTCCTACTGCTTTCATAAAACATGCAGGAACATAGGACTGGTGTCACTGAGATCTCCTTAGAAGTGGAGGCTGAGACTTCATCCGTCAGCTTCACCAAGAGCTCTGCAGAGTCCATCCCACATCTCCAAACAGGACGAGGCCACTGGGAGTGCTGGCTGGTGCCATTGCAAAGCTCCTCCTCTCAGTTGTGATTGCAAAGGGTGGGGAGATCCTGAAAACGGCAAATATTCCTGCCTTCAAAACAGGCCAAAAAGACAATCCAGTGATGAACCCATATTTGTCACTCTCCTTTTGATTCTTGGGAAAATCATGGAGTATGTCCTCTTAGAGCACATTTCTGAACGCATGAAGGCAGTTTTTCCCGTGAGGAGTCAGCACAGCTGTGCCAAGCATAGAAGTTGCCTGATCAGCCTGACTGTCTGCTATGGTAAAGTGACTGGATTTGTGGACAAGGGGACAACAGTGAATGTCATTTACCTTGACTTTAGTAAGGCTTTCATCAGAGTCTTTCACAGTGTTTTTTGTATTCAAGCCAAGACTTTATCATCTGAATGGGCAGAAAACTAGCTTGGTAAAAACTTGTTTGCATAATTGGGCTAAGTAGTCAAAGGGTCAGTTAGAAGTTAAGTACTACAGGGTTGTATTCTGGGACCTGTCCTGTTAAGCATCTTTATCAACAACCTGGAGGGAGAGGAAGAAGGGCGCTTGGAGGAATGACCTGATGGAAATGTCATGCAATTCAGCATGGAGAAATGCCAAGTCCAGCAGCTGGGATTAAGCCTCCCACTCCCACCACAATGCGACACTCAGGGAATGACTCCCCGGGGCAGCTCTGCAGACACAGCCCTGAAGGACATGGCAGAAAGCAGCTGCACAAAAGCTCCCATGACCCTGGCAGCTGTGAGGGTCAACAGCGCCTTGGGCTGCATGAAGAGGAGCACAGGTACTAACAGCCAGGGAAGTTATCACCCACCTCTGCTCATCACTCATTAGACCACATCTCAATTACTGAGGCCAGCTTGGAGCCTTTGAGTACCAGGTGGGCAACAACAAACCTAAGTTCAACAAAGGGTGCCTAATATGCCCATGAGCTGAAGTATTTGGCCTGTGAGGAGGTGCTGAGAGTCCAAGGTTTGCTCAGCCTGGGGAAGGGATATTTTCAGGGGACCCTAGGAGCAGCTACCCAAAACCTACAAAGAGGTTACTCTGAAGACGGAGAGAGGTTCCTCATAGTGTTGCATGCTGGGAGGATGGCAATGGCATTACACTCAAAATCTTGTACACAGCCAAAGAGAAAGCACGCTTTATACATATAAAGGCAAGAATTTCTTGTCAGCATAATTGAAATCATAATGGGCTAATAATTACTAGTCTAGATCTTATTATGGAAAAAAAAATGGTCTTCACAGGATTCAATAATTGTAATAATTCTGTTAAAATTGTTGTACACACGCTAGCTAGTTTCTAACCCTTTATCTTATGCTATGCTCGCCTTTTTCCTGCTCCTCAGAGTCTTGAGGCTGGTGGTATCACTTTGGTGATGGTTGTGGGGTGGTATTACTGCAAGTTATCAGCATGTGGAGCCCTTCCCTTGGAGGAATATGATGTACGTGTTGATAGCTTCTTCTTCCTCATTCTAGGATCAGCTTGGGGTCTTTCTTATGTTTGCTAACATGCTTTTATGCCTTTACCCATTCTTTATTGGTCTGTAGCTCCAGGTTAAATTCAGATTTGTTATATACTGTGCTTTTTATGTATGCTGGATACTTTTTCTTTATTCTTTTTTGTTTATTCACTTTTCTTTATTCATTTTGTTTCCCCTAAAACCAGTTTTTCACAGCTCCAAGTCTGCATTTCTGTAACTGACCATGGGTGTGCTGTCTATAGCCATGGGGACTCCAGAGCCAGCCCAAGTCCCATTTGTTGCAACACCAATGCCTGTGCTCCTCTACACCTCATTCAGGCTTTCCATGTCTTAGGGCCTTCATTATCACACCAGGCCTGTATTTCCCTACAATAAACAATTCTGTTAAAGTCACAAAACCATAGTGGTACTGTAAAAAGACAAACAAAAGTAAAACAAATTAACCACAGACTCCTGACCAATGAGAAAAACTGCTGTAACAGCTAAATCAAGTAAAAGAAAGCTGCAAACATGTCAAGGAAGGTTCTGAGAGAGTAAGTATGACAGTCTCAGTCCTGAGGCCTTGCAAACTCAGTATAAAGCTTATGGCTTGCTACTGGCAATGGCTTGTTACCATATTACAGTGTCACACAGTTACAGTTGGCATATTCTTAAACAAGAGATGTTTGGAATGGATATATGGGGAAACGTGCTCCCCATGAACACAGTTGGGGCAAAAAAGAGGTTGCCCAGAGAGGTTGTGCTGTCTCTGTCTATGGAGGTTTTAAGACTCTACTGGACAAAGTCCAGAGCAGCCTGGTGTGATACCATAACTGACACTGCTTTGAGCAGGACTTTAGACTCCTTCTAGCCACTTCTAGTCTGAATTATCCTATGATCCTGTGAAACCTCCCCAACCACAGGTATCTCAAGGATTCATTTAAGCACTCATATGATAGCTGCAGTCATTGCCTCGGCAATGATTCCACTGGCCTGTGAACTTGATGGGGAGCCCAGGTGTGCAATTTGTAGTTGTGAGGAACACAGAGGACAACCCTGTCACCAGGGTGGGAGGAACCATGACAGCTCTGTGCAGTACCTGGGAAGCAAAGACCCTCAGACGCACATATGGTCATGTGCCTTTGGTTTGTTCTCATCTATTTGCTTAGCACAACATTTCTCTTTACTTGAGAACCTTTCACCTCCATTGTCTGCATTATTTGACAGACTGTAATAAAGGAAATGTTTTGTTGACCTCCTGAAAGCATTTGAGACCTGAAATGGAGGGCAGAAGGCTATTAAACTTAATTCATGTTTACTGTAACAAGTTTTTCAGCTCTTTTTTTTAAACGATATTTCTCTGAGCCATTAGTGCCAGGGCACCCCTAAGATAAGGTCTTTAAAACCACTTTTATTCTGAATGGACTCTGAAGGGTTTTGTGCCTTTCCTCGTCAGATTTCTCTCAGGGTCCTATGACAGTACCAAGCTTATCCTGGAAAAAATGGGTGACATCTTTGAAGATAATGCTTCACTATAGACTTTGAATATTCTGACTTCATCCCAGGAGGAAGACTGGCTTCTTGCATATTTCAGTTATACTGTTAGGGGTGCAAAGAAAGAGGCTATCCCATTGCTTTGGCCAGAAGGAAAAAAGAAAAGAAAAAAAAAATATCCCAAACCACAAGAAGGTTTTCTTTTTTTCCCTGAATAATTAATGTTTATGATGAAAGGTGACAAGACAATCTGGTATTTCGTAGTGGCTAGCAAAGTAAGTTTTCTATAAGGCTGGAGCACAAAATGTAGGAGGTGATTGCTTGAAGTGGAAAAGAAATATGACTTTGAAAAGAGGGTAAAGATTTAAGTGTTTTAGGGGAGCCAAAAGCAAAGATTTAAATAATCAAAATGCTTGGGTACCAGGCAATCTTGCCAACGTAGGCACAGATGGTCTCATTCATACCCTTCCTTCCCTGCTATCCTTCCCTGCCTAGCCATGGGCCAGGCAAGGGCCATGGCAGTGTCCAGCCTGGCAGGAGCACTTGGACTGGCAGGATAACTTTCCCCTTTGCATGGACTGGTAAATGCACAGCAAGCCATTATGAGCCTGACAACATTTTCTAAGCTGGCGTCAACCTCACCTTCTTAATGAGAAGCTAATAAAACAAAGCTACTAAAGATGTCTGGTGGTAATAATGGACCCAGGTGAACCCCTATGGACAGCGTTCATATGGTAACATAGGAATCATAAGACCAACAGCTCCATTTACTATGGCAGCAACCATGGCATGAAAAGCAATTGTGCAGCCTAATAACTTCACATTATGAATGCTGATGACATGAGTCATGTAAATAAGTGTCCACAGTGTATTTGTTTCCCTGCATGGAGAGCACCTACCAGGCCCCTCATGTACTTAACCTGTTGGTCAAAAGCATGGGAGATGTGGAAGGGAAGGCCCAGCTTGGGAAGAGAACAAGCAGATCACAATATCACAGAATGGTAGGGGTTGGAAGGGAGCTCTGGGGATCATCTAGTCCAAAGTCCCTGCTAGAGCAGGTTCACCTAGAGCAGGTTGCACAGGAATATGTCCAGGTAGGTTTTGAAAATCTCCAGAGAAGGAGAATTCAGTACCTCTCTGGGCAGCCTGTTCCAGTGCTCCATTGCCCTCAAAGTAAAGAAGTTTTTCCTTATGTTTAGGTGGAACTTCCTGTGTTCCAGTTTGTGCCTGCTGCCCCTTGTCCTGTCTCTGGGCACCACTGAAAAGAGACTGGCCCCATCCTCTTGACATCCACCCTTTAGATATTCATGACCGTTGATAAGATCCCATCTCAGTCTTCTCTTCTCTGAGCTAAACTGACCCAGATCTCTCAGCTTTTCTTCATAAGAGAGATGCTCCAGTCCCCTAATCATTTTTGTAGCCCTGTGCTGGACTATCTCCAGTAGTTCCTTGTATCTCTTGAACTTGGGAGCCCAGAACTGGACACAGTACTCCAGATGTGGCCTCACTAGGGCAGAGTAGAGGAGGAGGAGAACCTTGCTTGTCTTGCTGGTCATAGTCTTCTTAAGGCACCCAAGGATACCATTGGTCATTGTTAACGGGTTGTCCACCAGGACTCCTAGGTTCTTCTCTGGAGAGATGTTTTCTAGCAGGTCAACCCCTAACCTGTACTGGTGGATGGGTTTATTTCTCCCCAGGTGCAGGACTTTACACTTGCCCTTGTTGAACTTCATTAGGTTCCTCTTCGCCCAGCTCTCCAGCATGTCTAGGTCTTGCTGAATGGCTGCACAGCCATTCAGCCACTCCGCCCAGTTTAGTATAATCAGCAAACTTGCTGAGGGTTCACTCTATCCCTTCTTCCAAGTCACTGATGGATATGTTGAACTGATGAAACACATGATCCAGGAAACCTGATAACCCAGAGGCAAAACTAGAAACATTTTGGCTGTTTGACTTTTCCAGAGAAAACATTAATTTTATTTAGAAAGAAAAGGAAAAAGTGTTTCCCTTGAATATCATTTTGTCAAAACACTTTTCAGTCAGCCCATCATAACCGTGAGATCTCAATTTACTATTATGCTCTCTTATTACAGCGAGAGGCATCATGTCCTGGTTTGAGTTAGAACAGCACTAATTCTGTTCAGTGATTTCACTTTCCAGCTCAGTCTCTTCTAAGTGACGGCACTTTCTGAAGTTAACGGTGTATCTTCGCAGACAGTGTCTGCTTCTAGAAGTGACAACGCTTGATGTTCACAGTTACTGCCAGGGGTTGGTGTGCAGAAAGGCTCTGGCTTGTACTTGCTTCTGTGCAGACCAAGGTCACTGTTAATCCTGTGTCCCACGGTGGGGGGTGCAGTGAGAGGCTGCATCTGCGGGGAGGAGTGGACAGGACAGGTGACCCTGAACTGACCAACAAGGTGTTCCATCCCATAGATGTCATATTCGATATAAAGCTGAGGGATCACAAGCGTCAAGCTGACTTCTTCAATGGCCAAGGTTTGAGGAGGACTCTGTCCATTCTGCCTTTAATCCCAATCTGTGCATTCCTGAATCCAGTTCCAGAGTCCAGCTCCTGAATCTGGTTCCTGTCTGCTGCTGAGTCCTGTCTGGGACTTGCCCAGTGTCTGCCCACAGCATCAGTGTTGACAGTGATGTAATTTCCATCAGGGGGATTGGGTTAGGTATTGGTTTTGCATACATTTGCATATGTTTCGTTTTATTGTTATTTTCATTAAAGCAGTTTTAGTTTTCTTTTCCAATTGATAGCTTTCTCTCCCTTATTCCCTTTCTCTTCCCCTTTGGGAAAGGAGAGGGGTTAATAGAGATCATCTGTTATTTGTCTAGCGGCTGGCCCAGCCCTAACCCCTGACAGATTCATTGGCGCTCAGTGTAGGACACTTGGAAAACAAGCTTTTCTTCTGCAAGAATATCCAAGCATTCAAGATGCCGTTTCATTTCAAAACATTTTTTTTTGTTTTCACAAAAGGGAATAATATGGTGCAGGAACGTACAGTGTCTCCTCTTTCTGCCAAATCTTTAGTTTGCTGGGGTTGCTCCTACTCATGGCCCATCCCTAGGAGGGACAACAGAAATTCTTAGTAAAAGCTCAGACTCAGGCTGACTGAATGAGTGGTGGGAAACCCCAGCTGCTCCCCTCTCTGTGCAGAGAAAATGCTGTGTCCAGGAATGCCCAGAAGTGCTGATGTCATGTGGGCTGCTATGGGTGTGTGGGTTTGGGACCACTTGGCTATGGTGTAGCTGAAAAGCACCTGGCAGCTCTGAGTTTCTCAGCTTGATTTTTGGAATGGGCTTGCTACCTGCCTGCCTCAGAGATCACCCAGCAAGCAGGGAAAGTGGCAGGGAGCCCATTGGCAAGGCAGGCCATGACTCCACAGATGCTGCCAGACCAGCACTTTCATCTTCACTTACAGCAGACCTGTGCATAAAGTATGAGCAATCAGGCTAGAACTGGCACTTCTGAGCTGACAAACTTTGTCAGAATGTTTGTGGCTTGCTTTCCCCACTGACATTATTAGGAGAGGGATGTGAAGTGCTTATGACGGAGACTTAATCATTGTTAAATAATTTCATGCTTTCAAGGAAAACAATTCTCATAAAGATGTGCTCCTTTTTATCACATATTAGTCATTCACCAGCACCGAGGGTATATCTGTATGTCAAAATGTACCACTGTGTAGAAGCTGTTACTGAAAGCAGTATAGTCCCGTCAGGGGGCCAGTCCGCCTGGCTAATTGTCAGAGCTTACTTACATACACATGGGCAAGATAGAATGCTTCACGTACACAGTGTATGGAGAGCTCCTGTGTGACTATGGCTGAGAACAATTTCTAAGATATTAGCTGAGGGAAGAGAGAGAGAGGGTGAGGCTGAACAAGTAATTTAACCACAGGGCATCACAGATTGGCCAAGGACAGATTTTTTTTCCCAATGAACTGAAAGGAATTCCAATGGCTCCACAAGGCAAGAGCGTAAAACAGCTCGCAGACCTTATACTACATTTTGTCAGGTTGGAGGAAGCAGGAACTGGGGAAAATGCTGGTTTTGCTTTCTTCTTCATCACTTTCAGCTTGTCATCCTGCAGCTGTAACAATCTAGTTTCTTTGACCTTTTGCCCAGTGAGTTTTAATCAAATGACATAGTTAGCTACTGTGGCTTAAACAGGTATGACAGTCCCTTTAATAATGCAGGGTAGGTTTGTATTGGCGTGAGGAGAGGAGAGATCTGGAAACTGCGGTGTCTGACTCCTTATCCCAGAGGATTTTAAAGACAGTGAGGTTCAGCAAATTAGGCTAAATTAGCATTGTAATGTTTGCCACAAAGCTAAGGAAAATTCTGACATCGTAGAATGGTTCCAAGAATAAAACTGCAGCAATTTATAGTGTGAACAACAGCAGAGTGTACCATAGAGTCCTTCACAGGGATACCTGCATGAGAAGATGCCGATAGAAAACGCACCAGCATCTTCCAGAGAGATGTTTCTGTTAACAACGGGTGCTGTTGCTAGCAAATTTAATATCTTTTTTCCCCATCAAACACAGAACAGAAAACATAAACTATAGCTAGACAAAAGCAGTGACTTCTATTAGCAGAGTACTCAGGTTAGCTAACTCCCATACCTGAAAATGTTCTGGAAGGCTTACATTTCTGACAATGTTTCTGACTCTTAACGGATTGCATTGCTGGAATTGAAGTAAGGTAACACAAGTTTGCTTATCAGCAGCAGAAGAAAGATAAAAATAAAGTCAGCAAATCATGAAGACTGAAACTGTGTATACTAAAATCAGCAAAAGCCTTCAGTCACCTCATTCTGCAGGCCTTCCCACAAACATTTGCGTATGTTAAAACATTAAATTTCTTTTAAAAAATATTACTTACAAATTAAGCAAGCACAAATAAATCTGAAAGCATATAATTAAAGTTGTGACCTGTTTCTTTACAGATGTAGTTTTAATCTCTCATTCTTATTCCTAAATACTAAGTAACTACTCAGTTTTAATCTCTTTAACTTTGCTCTTTTTACTCCAAAATGGAAATAGTTCTGTAGCTGTATACAGCTGATATACCTGTTGTCAGATGTGTATTAACTTCCTTCAGATAGATATATATCAAAATACCTGAGAGCTCTATATTTTTAACATAATGCAATATATTGTGGGCAGGGGGAAAAAAATAGAGAATCCATGTTGGGTTCCCAACAGGGTGTCGTAACTTTCATGCAGGTATATATAATTCACCGCAGATTTGTATTTTTTCTGTGCTGGAAAGCAGCCAGAACTTGTATGGTTATTGAATAATGTGCTCTGATTCTATACTTACAATCTATGATGAATTGATTTCTGGTGAAAAAATGGGGTTTTGCCATTGGTGTGCCAAAAATATCAAAGCTGCATTCATATGTGGGGAAGAAAACGGAGGAGGACTCAGAGAAGAAACCTGAGACTTTGGGGAACAGAAATGGAGGTGGGGAAGAAGCTCATGGCATGGAATGAGCGTTTGTTTGGTGAGTGGTGGCATGAGGAGGGGGCAAAGGGAAGTGCTGGGGCAGGGGTGGATCAGCAGGGGCCAGGACAGAGCTCAGAGCTGTGACCCAGAGGGGATGGGGCAAGGAAGCTGAGGCAAAATGTGGTGGGGAGATGTTCAATGGGCCGTGCCCACCCTGCATGGGATGTAAATGCGCTGTTAGAGACCTCAGCATAACACATTTGGTGAACTGACATTTCTTTCCTTCTGAGGGCTATCTGTTCTCACCTTCACACTGACTCAGCTGGGCAGGAATAGTATTCGGTTGTCTATGGCATACCAACACGGGTACAATTTCACTGGTTATGACATTATAGCAAATCTCCTTAAGTAAAAGGTCTTAATAAGGGAAAACTTTTAATTCAGTGCAGCGCTGTTTTTTGAAGGGATGAAAAGATGCGCTTCCTATGCAAGATATGTATTTTTATGTATTTCTGTCTGTCTGACATTATAAACAGCGAATTTACATGCAGGCAGAAATATTCATGGCCATTCTCTCCTGCCGTTAATAGGGAACGGAAAATCTTTGGTCTCTGTGGAAACTAGTTAGTGGAAGAAGGGCTTTGGTAAGGAGGCTTTGATAGCACGGTGACATGAATAATTTCTGCTGCAATCTTCCCAAAGGATGAAAAGGACTTTTTTCCCATCCAGAACCTATATTCTTTAAGAAAAGAAGTCCCTAGTGGGAAGATGGGAAATAAGGAGGTCACCATTCCCTGCAAGCAGTTTCAGTCCTGCTCTTGGTTTGGTTGTTATTCCATTTTTGGGCAGTGTGTGCTGTCCTGCAAAGAGAATATATTCCTCCTCAGTGACAATTAAAGGGGATTCTCCGTTTAGCCAAGTTGGGAAGACTCAGTGTTTCTGGAGCTAATGATTATGGGTTAACTCTACTGTGTGCAGCTTAGCAGGTTATGTTTGATTTGTCTATGGAGACCCTGGATCATTGCAGAAGCATGAACTGCTGTATAATGTTAGCTAATAATTGATTTTTCTGTTCATTTGAGGGGAAAAAAATAGACTCAAAGAGACTATATAACTTTCTGATACTCATTTTTCTGTAACATTCCCTCTCACCAAATATTTAATCTGACATGAACTTTTTAACTGATTATGCGGAAAGAAGAAAAGAGCATTCAAAGAAAGCCAAAAGGAATAACAAGATTCAAAGGGTAGGATGGCTTGTGACAAAGGAAAAAAAAGAGCTTAGGCCTTATAGTTCCTACTAAGACGGTACGGTGATGAAGAAGATTTGAGCTGAAAAGTGGTAGCTAGGGTTGATGGGTGTGTATTTACTCAGTGGCTAGTGATGAAACCAGAGTGTGCAGAAGTAGGAGACCCACAGTTCACTGGCCTTTGAGTAAACCTGGATGCACGTCAGCTGCCTGCAGCTGCACGGAGAAGTATTGCGGTCAGCAGGGATAAAGGCAGATCACAGACAGCGTTGTGCTGGAAGCTGGGAAACTGGATTCAGAGTTACTCTGCCTGGCTGAAAGAAAGGGCTTAAGCAAAATATTCATTAGTTTTTAATACTTTTTAAAGGAACTGGTTAAATTAAGAAAAAAAAAGTGGTAAATCAGAGGTACAATAGGCCCTGTCTTGAACAGCGAGGGTTCAGGAATCTGTTGAGATCTCTTTAAGCCCAGAGCTCTGAGTGATTTAGAGACTTATGATGGAAACAGTTGTTGACTATCCCTGAAAGATTAAACTGTTTAAATGTTTTTGAAAGCTATTCTAACGAATTTTAATTCAGGAATTGAATAGAATATGAACTATTGAAGTCTTTGTTTTGAGGAAACAAATTATCATGGGCAAGGTACAACTTCTTTGTGTTTAAATTAGAAAATACCCATCAAAGTCAGAAAAAAAGTTGAAACAAACCACATTTCACATTATTTTGATCTACAGGTTTTGTACCTTTTGGTGCTATATTGTAAAATTTTTCCATTTTGAGAAAATCTTATTTTCCAATAAAAGAATTAATCTATCAAAAAGTTTGCGGGTTGTTTATTTAATAAGGTTTAAATAAAAACAATAAGCTTTTTTGCCTCTGTCTTTATGAGAGGAAAATAGAACGTAAGAAAGGTGATCACCATTCTCTGTTTATCGTATGTAATCGAGAAACACTGTTTGCACTAGGGAACTGTAGGAATAGTTAGTGCTATACGTGCCAATAAATACTTGCCAAACCAGTTGAAAATATTTTAGTCTGTAAATAATTTTGCACAACTTCACCTGAGATGAACTAAATGAGAGGATAGTTCAGAACTGTTTGCTCATTGCTAATTTGCTTGAAAGGGCGAATCCAGATTTGTTCTTTAGTTTCTCTTCTTACATGACAAAAGTTTGTTTCTGAGTTTTAAACGCCATTTATGTAAAATGCTTTGGTTGCATACTGCCAGTTTACCTCAACAGAACAATGAAGGTTGCTGATCAGGGTGGGTTATGGAGAGTCTCTGCTGACAGCAAGTCATTTTTCATATTGAACAGCCATTTGGGGGAAAGAAGGGAATGAGAAAAAACAACTTTAATAGCTTGCAATATAACTAGAATTCCCTGTTCCTTTGCTAGTTTATAGTTGTAAATAGCTTCCAGAAACTCAATCCCTTTGGTCTAATTCCATTGCTTCTCCAGCTAATAAAAATGTTTGCAGAAACAGCAGGGGTTGTAATACCTGTTTTCCTAGTTCTTCACTTGATTCAGTCTCTTATAGTTCCTGATATTTGTAATTATAGCAGAAATGTTTGTGTTTCAATAGTTGAAGATTCTTTATTGTTGTTTTGATAGCATAGTCATATTTTCAAAGGTTTACAACTTGACTATCAACCTTTCCCCGTGTTGGAATCTTAGACCCATAACTTTTAAATGGTGAATGAATGCTTTTCATTTTATATTGGTGATTACGCCTATCTGACTGTGTGCTATTAATACAACCTCCTTTACAGTTTTATTTTTGCCTGTAAAGCTTTGGGTACAGAGTATGCTTTACACCAAGGGTTGATTTCTTTGTTAGTCTGGAGAGATGGCGAAGGCTCAAAGCTGTCCCCCAGGAAACTGCCTGGCAGAAAAGGACCTAGGAGTGCTGGGGGACAACTGGCTGAATAGGAGCCAGCGGTGTGCCCAGGTGGCCAAGAAGGCCAACAGCATCCTGGCTTGTGTCAGCAATAGTGTGGCCAGCAGGAGTAGGGAAGTGATTGTCCCCCTGTACTCGGCACTGGTGAGGCCACATCCTGAATACTGTGCCCAGTTTTGGGCTCTTCACTCCAAGAAGGACGTTGAGGTGCTGGAGCATGTCCAGAGAAAGGCAATGAAGCTGGTGAAGGATCTAGAGAACAAGTCCTGTGAGGAACAGCTGAGGGAGCTAGGTTTGTTTAGTCTGGGGAAAAAGGAGGATCAGGGAAGACCTTGTCGCTCTCTACGACTACTCGAAAGGAGGTTGTAGTAAGGTGGGAGTCAGTCACTTCTCCCGAGTAATGAGTGATGGGATGATATGGCCTCAATCTGCACCAGGGGAAGTTTCTGTTGGATATTAGGAAAAATTTCTTCATGAAAGGGTTATCAAGCATTGGAACAGGCTGCCCAGGGAAGTGGTTGTCCCTATCCCTGGAGGTATATCAAAGACATATATATGTGGCACTCAGTGACATGGTTTAATGGTGGATTTGGCAGTGCTAGCTTAACGGTTAGACTCAATGATCTCAAGAGTCTTTTCCAACCTAAACAGTTCTATGACTCCATGGTAACACATGCCACATATGATGTTACTTATCATATACAAACGTATTTAGGACTGCTTAGAGTTAAGCTGTTTACCTGTTGAAGGGAACTTCCACACCTTACAGAAGTGCACTCCCATCCAGAGGCACTCCTCTGCCAATTCAAGTTTGGGCAGAGTATGATTTCCTCCAAGTCCTGTCACTTACTCTTTGCAAAGAGGTCAGATGGAAAATCTCCTTGAGCTTATGTTACCCACATTAAATATTTCCCCATGGCGGTTGGAATCCCTTCTGTTCACCTGGATACCTTCCTGCCAGTGAGCTCCAGGCCTGTCCCTAGAGGTATCTTTTCTGAAGCAACACTGGATTTGAAAAGGTACATTTTTTAAACCCCCCTGTCCTCTCCCACATTAAGAACCTTATAAGGGTGGTCATGATTTTTCCTAAACAGACTTTGCTGTCTTGCCTGATTATTTTGTCACAACTGCTTCTCTCATTGTCTTTCAACTGAAAGACATTTGTTATTCCTAGTTAGAAAACTTCAAGTCAGTGATTTTCCTTTCCTGCATAGCACAAGAAATTGCTCATTTTCATAGCAGCTCAGCTGTTACTTGCTGCTGTGGGATTTTCCTTTTCCTGCCCCGCCCCCCCCATCCCCCCCCCCCGTTACTGGTCATGTTATTGTACAATTATATTCTTATTTGTAGTTTCTCAGCTACACTTTTCAGCCGTTCTTTTATACTACTTTCATAGAAGTGCTCTGGAATCCCTGAACTGGCACACGTCTTTTTCGTATCCTGTCATTTCTTCCTTGGTTAGTACATCAAAGGTAGAGAGTCCTTTTTAAATAACTGTTCTGACATATGGTAGACTGTTGTTTGAAGAGTTTATAAAAGTTCTTAAAATGCAGTTTGATCAATAGGACCACGGTTGACAATGTTCTTTGGGATTCATTAGCATTTTAATGTCATATTTCACTGCCTTCATCACTGGATACTCCAACTGACCGTATTGTACTGCATTTTCACGCATCAAAGAAAAACAGCAAAATCAGGATGCTGCCTGTCTACTGAAACAGGACAGGAGTTAAGGATGAGATGAGACCTGTCCTAAACTTAAGAACATAAGTAATGGCCTATTGGAGTAGACCTTGGTCTACCCTTAATAGTGCTCTACCTCTGACAGCGGAACTAGGAAATTTAATTTAGGGATGGCATTAGAGTCTGGCCACTATGTGGTCCTTTTCCCTGTACTTCACAAATACCCAGTTATAAAAAGAAAAAAAAAAGTGCAGAACTTTTCATTTTTCAGACTGCTCTGAGTGCATAATTTTACACTGCTGAAATTATAAACAGAAAAACCCTGTAGCTCTCCAGAACATGTCTTTTATGCCAAACTACAAAGTTAAAATAAGGAAATCACTGAAAGCAAAAGAAATGCTTTTGAATACTTAACATTTTCCTGCATATACTTCAATATTACTCAACATTACAAAACTTCCCTTTGTGACATTCCATCTAATAATGAAAATTGTTGACCAGAAAATTATTATTTTCAGATCCAGTGACAGTGTCACCAGTGTCTGAACTTTGCCTCTGTAGCAAAAACAGTTGGAGGGGCTTTGAGAGTCTTGTTACCGACATTCTATCCTCCCCCAGCATACATTAGTTACTTTGGAAAAGATATTACTTTTCTGTGTTTTTACTGACAGCACCTGGTGGCCTTATCCCGGTCAGGCTCAGCTGCGATACATGATTTTGGCTTCATTCTGTGCCTGCTGCTCTCAGTGAAATGTCTGTGCTGGTTTTTCAGTGGTGTAAAATTTCTCTGCACACCTCCATGTAACACTGAAGCACCTTAAACAATCAGACAATCTCTGTACTAATAGCCAGTGAGAAAACTGAGAAGCCGTGGGCCAGAGATCTTGCTTTCTATCAGGTGGGTGGTTTAGATAGGCAGGAGTAGGAAGTTTACTGGACAGCTGGGTGTGCTGTGATTAAAAATCCTTATCTAAAGCGTGTTCCATATTGGGAAAACTTGAGCAAAATATTTGTCTTAGCCTTTCCAGGCCTCCCACAGATCTCCTTGTCTGCTGGCAGGAGAGAGGAAGCTGCCTGATGTTGATTCAGTTTGTGAATTTCAAATAGCTGGTGGTTCAACAGACAGGTGGTTCAAATCCCCGTACCAGAACTTCTACCCATTCCAATGATAACATCTGTAAACTGAAAAGAGATACCGTATTTATACCATCCCTGATATCTTCTGTTACCCTGTTGTCTTTGGAAGAAGCATTATTTGGCTAATGTTAGGGTTATCTTAGAAAAGCCTATTTTTCAAATGTTTTATCTGATGAATTTGAATGACTGCCTCATAAATTATCTGGTGGTTTTCCTTGATTATACCACAGCTTGGTGGAATCTGTGTTTCATAAAGAAGTAATGTCTGGAGAACCAAATGGATGCTCAATCAAAAGTATGTCCTTTCCCTAAGTTTCTAGCCAGAGTAAGAACAAATATCTCTGACCATCATCTAGATGAAATGAGGAACTTGGCCTGTGGAGGAGAAGAGAAAGGTGAGAAAATCACAGCTAAAATTTGAATCAAAGTATTTGCTTTCTTAACTTCAGTCTTCTGATGTTTTCATATTTCCCTAAAATCTCAATTTTCTGCAACAAATTTTTGGTTTTCTCATTAGTTCTAAACCCAGAGTGAATATCCTTATGTAACTAAATAATGTGGTAATGAAATCATTGTTTGTACATTCCTAGATATCTACCTCTATGTAAATAAAACAAAATATTGTGGGAAGATATTATAAGCAAGACTGGTTGTTAATTTAGAAGCATACTGAAATATTTGTTAACAACTTTTAAATCTGATTTTGAATTCCATCATCACATAGAACACATCTTCTTAATTAAAATGAATGTTTCTCATGGGTAACTTTGACCCTCGAGCTGCAACTTAGATAGCCATGCCATTCATCCCACTGTTTACAAGTGGAAAGGAGATTTTCTTTCCTCTCTTGATCACTGATCAGGGTATTACACTGGGCCTCATTAGAGAGAAATGGGATTTTTTAATGGGAAGACAAAGTTCTAAAAAAAGCAAAGCATTTCCATGAAATAATTTCTTTTGCAAATCTAATAGGAAAAATTGTACTTCACAACTTATGAGCTAGGCAGGTTTTCAGTTCTGACTAGACTTGTGTGACGTGTGTGTCAGCTGCTGCACTGATATATCTGTGAAGATATATACATACATATATACACATACATATACTCTGAACCATTACATTTGTGAGTACTTACATTCTCTGGAGTAAAATCGCATGGCAATTATTTTCACAAGTACAATTTCATGGCAATTATATGGACTCTGTGGCACACCTATTGCTTGAACCTTGTTACAGAAGTCGTCAACATTATACTTACATGACTTTGCATTACGAACCTGGAAATTATCCTGCTTACCTATCTCAAAACACAGGTCTTCAGGTTATTTTCTTCAAAATATCACTACTCTGAGACTTTTGGAAGAGCAAGGCAGGTAGTATAATCCTTAGGTTTATTGCATGGAATTGGGCAGCTACAAGATAGAACAAATGGCACAGGAGTGTCAAACAATTGTTTTGAGGACTACAATAGCAAAGAGCAATTTTGCATACAGTGAATGCCCTGCATTTCCTCTGTCACATCTGCAGCAGTTTATGCCCTTCTCTGGAGAGATATAGCCAGCTCGTGGTAAATGCTCTGAGCACACTGCAACGAGTTGTTGGGTCCTAATGGGAGCTACCTGAGCAATTTTAATCTTCTGTCACTAACTGCAATGGCTTGACATATGATGCTTTGTTTCCAAGGTCTGGGACTACCTGCACAGTAGTCCCAGGTGACGAAGACTAGACCATGTGATTTTCCACCTGTTTAGCTACCACAGCCTGAGACATGGTGCCCAAGGCATCAGCCCCCAAAAGTTTTAGGCTGAGGTCAGGCTTCCAGAGTTAAGTTTCTGGATCTATAACAACAAAATGACACTGAACAGGCATCGCGTGTTTTTCAGCCTCCTTTCCTTACATCCAGGAGCTTCTCTATCTGTCTTGTCTCAAGGACAGCCTGGGGAAATTGTCCCTGAGCTTGAGGAACCAAATGGGTCTCAAAGCTCTGGGGTCATCACTTCTGGAGCATTCAGCGTGTTCTTCATACTGCCAGCACGTCATTTCCTACACAGAAATGTTGACTCAAATCAATAGGTTTTGTTAGTGCCATTCCTTACTGCCACTAGTGAAAAAACAAGGACTAAGATGAGCATCATGTTTTGTTTACCTAGATTTCTGAAAGTTTGAGCAGGGTTGTGTTTCAGGCAGCAACACTCACAATATGATCTGTGGAGCGCTAGAGAAGGATTCATTTATCAAAACTTAGGTGCCTTGTTCTGCTTGAGATCTTGGTATCCGAGACACCTGAAGAACCCTGTCAGATACAACACAGTACCTACATCAGCTGTGTGTCCTTTGGGCAGTAGCTGGAGATCAGGAGGATATCCCTTGAGCATCTGAAATGGCACCAGGCACCCAAATTGCATCTCTGGTGATGGCTGACTGCTTGCCTGGGAAGCAGCTCACCTCATGGTGGACAACCATGACTCAGTTGCAGAGACCTGGTCATTCAGTGGCAGTGTTAACATCACAACAGGCAGCTATGTTTCAGCACCTCAGCTGAGTTCCCAGCAGCTCATCAGATGAATTATGCTTTGCCTCAGCTATAGTGGAAGATTAGACACCTAACTCACAGAGAGCTCTGCTTTAAGAGTCGTAAATTTAGGTGGTTTAGTCTCATTGGCAGCCCATTCCACACATTCACTCACTAATGGAAATATTGTGGGCTTTCAGTTCTGTGAGCTTCCTTCAGTTTGTCTTTCCTCCCTTGAGTCTTGACTAAAAAATTTCAACTGGAAAGCCTAATGTCTATGTCCAGGTGAGCTACATGCTTGCTGACTTCAGGTAACCTGTGTCCCTCTCTGGTTTTCACTACTGCTCCCAACCTCCCTGTGGGGATATGGAGAGGGACCTGAACACACTGTTTCTGCTGGAAACAGAGGGATGAAGTCATAGCCTACCTGTGACTGTTGCACAAGTCCTCTGCTACACTGGAATATTCATGAGTGCAGCAGAACATGCTTTTAAAAAGTGTATGTACATGAACACCTGTCTGAATCTTTATTGCTCTCCTCCCTGGCTGGGCCACATTTCACATTTCTTACAGTGAGCTGATGTTGAACTTCCTGCTGTGGTTATAAAAGAATATAGTTACAAGGAAATGAGAAACAAGGAAAGGATCCCAAGTGTCCCATGGTGGTAATGTGTGCTATGAATTAGTTTTAAAGTGACTTGTAATGGAGAGGAGGGATAATTAAACTTGTGTATCTTTATTTCTCTGCAGTATAATCCCAGAGGTTAGTTTAGGTTAAAGCATGCCCCATTCACAGTGTCATGCATCAAAGGATTTTTCTCCATACTGGATTAGACCTCAGAAGAGAATGAGGCAAGGAAGTCCTCTAAAGCGGATGACAACGTAAGAGCCAAAATTAAGAACCATCTGTTCCTCATCCTTGACTTTACATGATAGAGACACATGGCTTCAAAATTTTGGTGGCAGCTGAGTAAGAAATAACACAGAATTGTAGAACACAGAAGAAGTAATAAATATGTGCTTTCTTGATTGTGTTAAGGTAATGTAATTGCCACCTGGTTAAACCACATTTCTAGTGTTTTATCTGTATTTTCACTATGCCAAGAATGTTGAGAAATGCCATTTAACTTTAATGAATTCATAATTTTATTGTACTCTGCAGCAAATCTTAACTGACTCTTCCAAGTACCTCTTCAGTTCCCTACAAATGACTATTTGGCTGTCTGTCTTCTAATCTCGATCCATACTGAGTTTTAAAATAATAAAAATTACTCAAGTTGGCAAGTCTTTTGTAAGGGAAACATTTCTATAACTAGGATTAACTCAAAATACATATTACCTGTCCTTACTAATTCTCATGCTCTTTTAGAAGCATGATTCAGCATTATACTATAGGAGCCGACTACATGAACTTAACTAGCAGTCCATCAATCTGTGGAAGAAAGTGACATAAGCCAATATAGCTGTGTGCTCAGTAGATAAAACTAACCATCTCTGGAGATTTCTATTCTAGGGAAACAATTATGTACACTGAATAACCCTATACTTCCAGAAGGCCTTTAGAGAAAACTTGCTGTTCGTTTGGAGGACAGACTCTGTGAAGGCTATTGTCATTGAATTTAGCTTGTCACTGTATTGATTAAGGTGAGATTATTTTTGCCCTTGATGTTGGTCCAATTTTTTGTCTTATAAAATCCTTCAGTACAGCAGTGTCTGTGAAGAAAGTCATTTTTTTTCCCCTGCATAATTTCTATCCAGATTATAAAAGGTATTATATCTGTATTTCTGTTATGCTTGAAAATAAAGTGAATAAAATCAGAAATAAGCACATGTTTAAATGTCTCTCTTAGCTGAGAAGGGAGACTGGGAAGCTGACAACTGCTAACCTGAGGATAATAGGTTCGCCTACTCTGCAATCTCCTTTGTGGATTTAGTGTCTCACACAATCATTGCAGATAATACCAAATACTAATCAGCATTTGAGCAGAATTGGCATTAATTTTCATCTCATATCGATATAGCTCTATTGACTCTAACTGTACATTAATTTATATCAGTTGACTGACTGGCAGTTTCTCTGTGTCTGCTGTCACTATCAACAACATGCTTTGGAGTAGGAAAAGGTGAGGGAGGAAGTGAGACTAAAGCAGTAGGTAAAGAGGAAAAAATACTTTAAAAGCATGATAGCAATCTGTCCCCTCAATCTCAATCAAAGATCCGGCAGTTGCAGAAACCTGATTAACAGTGCTGATTATTCTATTGTCAGCCAGCCAGTGTTTGAAATCAAAGTAATTATTTCTTCTTGTAGAAAAAAAAGTGTTATCCATGTCATTATAATAGCATCTGTAACAAGCTGGGCACTTGGAGAATACCATCATATCACTGAGTTTTTGACTCTGTGATCATTAGATTTTCCTATTTGCTTCCACGTGATGTCAGGTGTCTTCCATGCTGCCCAGCTTCAGATGCCATGTGCTTTGAGTGCTTCAGCTCTTGAGGGCACAAGATGAGACACCTGGCCTTTGAGCTGACTGTTTTAGTGGAGAAATGAGAGAACCTGCTCTGTTACCCTGGTGGTAGTGAGCACTGAAATGACAGTGCCCAATCTGTCATAGCCCAGAGGACAGAGAATCAGTGCAGTAGGAAGAAGGAAGTTTTCACAGAACACGAACTGATCTAAAACTGAATGAATGAGGGTTAGTCATGCATGAAGTGTGTTCTACCTGGCAACTTCAGAAACAGCTTGGAAATCTAGAAGGCAACAGCATGTAGCAAATATGCCACTTACATTCAGTTCCAGGTAGAAGACTGCATATATAATTTATTTAGTCTCAAGCTTGCAGGCAGCCAGTCTCTAGCCATTTAGTGGAGAAAAGCTCACTGGACATTTACTCTTTGTACTCCCACCCACTCTTGCAACTCTGAGTGCCATTAACTTAAGGTATGAGCAGTTGCTGCCCCTAGAAGATCATGTGCCTCTAGTATTTGTCATAGCCTTAAAAACACCCACTGAACCAGAGGGCATCCAAACAGGCCACTTACTTTCTTCTCAAAATGCAATGGGAGTGACCTCTCAAGGAGAGGTCCCCATACACAGTTTGGAGTCCAGAAGAGGTCAACAAAAGGGATGATAACGGGAGACTGAATGGGAACGTGCCTGAGTTTTCACCTCCACGAGGATCACCAAGACACAGAAACGGTCTCACAAACAAATGACTTCATGATGACAGCAGCATGTGCTGGTTCGATGCATCTCTGCTGTTTGGCTGCCTACCTTCCCGGTGTTTGCCAAAGGTCAGTGCCTCTTCTGATGTTCAGACCTTGAAACAATGGCACTGTTCAGTGGCAGATGGGGAACTATACACTACAGGGACATATATTCTTTTCTTTTTGCATTATGGAATTTCTCTCACATTTGTTTTCTAAGCCAAAACTTTGTCCCATTGTGTTTGCCACTGAATTTCTGATGTTGGATAAGTTTATGCAACAGTTACACGGATGTTAGTTAGGAAGTAGTACCAATTTTTTGTGTTAGAGGTAGGAAATAATTTGTTGTTGTTATTGTTTCAGTTCCCAAATTTGTTTGCTGCAGGAGACAGCTGATCATATATTTAACAAATGTAAAATAATATCAATTCATTGACAAATAAGTCGAGTGGCAAAACAGGTTCAGTGTATGCATACACTCTCTAATGAGTGATGATTGAAAAAAAAATTAGATAAGGAAAGGAACTCTGATTTGATCATCCAAGAGTGAATAGACAAGCTGACCTGAGGGTGAACAGATGGGTAATAATTTGAGTAATTATGACATCATGTGCCCACATTCCTCACATACACTGTTAAATTAACCTTTACCATCACAGATAGGCTGTTGTTTGGTCTCTTCAAGTTGAAACGATCATATCTAAACTCCTTTCTACAAACAGCATCACAGACCAGCCCAGAGGAGTTAGATGACCTAGCTAACCCAAGGCACAAAAATGTCAGGGCTTTAACCAAGCACCTTGATTGAAACCACTGCTTTATTTAAAAATACTTGTTAAAGAGCAAGCCTTATTTCCCTCCTGCCATGCCTCTTCTGTTAGATGTAGTCCCTTTAGTGTAACTGCAGTGAGCAATGAGATCTGTTATCTTCTGAATCCCGGGTGGGGTCTCTGCCTTGCGGTATGCTGCAGCACCGGGGCGCCCTGCATGGAGGCTGGTTCAGGGTCTCTGCAAGGTGCATGAGTGGCTTGCCCAGGATGACCCCTTTAGCTTGCAAACAGAGCTCATATTCTCATTGCTTGTTTATTCTTATATGTGAACCTGTGAATGATTTACGCTTTTTTCATATGAGAAAGATTTTTGCTTTCGGAAGAAGAACGTGACTAGATGTATTAGCACTCTGCAGAAAGCTGCAGAACATCCTGGATGATTCACCTCAGGAAGGCCAGATGGGAGACTCTAAACTTGACTTCCTAGGGGGAAAGTTCAAGGATGGACATAAGGGATTTTGAAAGGAAAACGTATGATCTCAGTTTACAGAGTTTAACATTTTAATGCAACAAATATTGTGGCTTTGGATGGGGAATTTATATTTTAAAATAAGGCAATATTTGCTGCAATGTACATAATGAAAATACAGCTCTTTCAAGTGGTGACTGGACTGCTGAGTACCAGTGGGCTTATTGTGCTGTACTGAAATAAATCCCACCTCAAAACGTACCTAAATCTGGAGCAGTGTTCAAATGACTGTGGTTTGCTTACCTGCTGGTTTCTGCCCTGCTTACAATTCTCTTTCTGCTAATTTAAAGATACACTATTTTCCTGTCAGGAAGGGCTAGAAAATAAAATTGTGACTCCACCTGATGCACTCAGCTCTCTGATGTATCTTCCCTAGGACTTTCTCATTAACTTTTCAAAGTCTCCACATTTGGTGGAATCACTGTAGGAGGTTCATAAATAATAGATGAAATAAATGGCTCATATCCCATGACTGCACAGAGAATGAGAAAAAGAAAAAAGTCAGTGTGTTTGACAATCACTTGTATGTTGAGCAGCGAGTAGTAGCAATTAGAACGGTTTTGATAAACCCAAGAAAATCCACAGATTGTTACTTATTTCCTAAATCATTATCTCTTCCAAGAAGAAGACAATTCCAGCATTTTGGAGTCCATCCAACCTCTAGCCATTTAGTGCAGAAGGTCCACTGGATATTTTATCTATGTGCACCCATGCACTCTTCACTTGAATGAAATTAACTGGAGGTGTGAGTAGCCACTATGCCTAGAAGACCACATGACTCTTGTCCTTGTCACAGCCATAAAAAGTAATGAAGGACTCAATGGAAAGTAATGCAATGATAGTGCAAGTCAAGAGGCACTCTACTCATCATGGAATAATCTCTTTCTCTCTATCTTTATTTTACTAGGCTATTCATGCTACAGCATGAACTTTTTCAATGATGAATACACCACCAGAATTTAGGAAGTTAATTAGTATTATGAAGATTTGCAAAGTCCATTCTCTTTTATTTTAGTATATCCAAAGCTTTAGAGGATCACTTGTGTTACACTGATTTGTACTATCCAGATACGTTCACGGTGGTCATTGCTTCTTTGTGGTGTAGTTATTTACACAGCTTTCTCCATATCTATGTTCCCTATTGAGAGCAAAGCTCCATTCGTGAGAAATAGATGCATAACAAAATAAAGGATAGATATTTTTTATGCTTGTATGTTGCAGTTGATTTTATTGATCCCAGTCTTGAACTCCATCTTGGCTGCGTACTTTGTCTCAAGAGCATAATTACAGCTTCATTTCTAGAAGTCTTGTTTCAAAGTGATTTATTTTCCCCACTTGACTTAATAAGCTAAAAAGTAATTTGGACTTTCAGGTTGTCCTTAAAGTCTTTGCCAGGTACTCCCATAACCCCCACAGATTCTTCTGCAAAAAATTGTCCTAAAAGTGCATCCTGCATCATTCTGGCTATGTCTAAATACCCGCTTGTATTCCTTAGTATTGGAAAATAATAAATATTTAGTAATAACAAATATTTGCTGCATTAGGAAGGGGACTGTACATCTCTATGTAGAAATTTTTTTTTGTATAAAAGTACATTTTGTAGTTTCACCTCTATAATACTTACACATTGACAAAAGTGCTAGTAATTATATAGCTTATTCAGGCAAACAAACTGTGTTAATAGTTAACTGTGAAAACAGAAGGAACACTTTTAATATAAGGATATTCATATGATGGAAAAAACCTTTTTCTTTCCTGACACGTAGTATGATAGTTTCTATATTAGTTCAATTAAGTTTGGTCTGTTATAAGGCAAGTTCTCTGGGATACATCTTCTGGGAATTAGTAAGCAGACTGTTATGGGTCTTCTAGGTTTCTATCCAGTTATGCAGAGAAGGATCAGAGTGGTCTGGAACATATAAAAGGGGAATTTTAGAATTGTCAGTAGAGGATTTCTGTGTCCAGAGCTTACTTTTCTGGGCAAACTGCAAGCACTGAGGCATAAACTGAGAAATTAGCAGGTTTAAATTCATATCCAATGACTTGGTACAGTTTTCATACTTGCAGAGAACCATTCTCTAGGGGCACCTACTGTAAATGTACAGTTCTTTAGAGTAGTTTTAAACTTAATTCTTAAACTACCTGTCGAAAACGGAAAGATAACTAATTTGAAAATGAGGAGATAGCATTTTCATTTTCCTTCAGTATGACCAGAGGAGTTGTAGAAAATATGTTTCCACTGTCCACTTAAGCAGAAGATCCACAGCTCTAGCCTCTGTATCATAGCAATATCCCAGAAAGTCTTGCAGCTTTGGCCAGACTTCTGTGGATTTGGTCTGTGGCATCCTTTTTTGTAATAAGCTATTTTCTAGACTGACCATCCACATTCAAAGAAGACAGATGTTGTTAGAGTCTTAAATATTTTTTTTTTCTCACTGCTTTTCTCACTACTCTTTTCCTCACTACTTTCAAGGCTGTGCTACATACGCCTAAAGCTTAAATATTCTGTGATTACTGCATGCTTGTCTGAAACACTAGCAGTGAGCCTAGATAAAAATGCCACCTTAAATCATATTATGTGGTGCCATCCTACAGGTACAGCTCACTCCAGTGTGATACAGAACAGGTCAATACACTCCTGTACTAGCTAAATAAGAAAAGAAAAATAACCCTGAATTTCATACAATGTGCTATTGGTGAGAAAGAAATTGCAGCAGAAAAAAACCCAACAACTTTTATTACTCTCTTCTTTTTCAAGAAGAAATAAGTTCTTTCATTCTGTCTCTCTTCTCAGCTTTTTTTTTTTTTTTTTTTTAAGGGACACACACCACCTGGTGAATTTTTTCCAAGGAGATCTTAGAATTGATTAGAATAAGCTAAATACAGAAAGATTATCCTTTCATCTATGAAGTCATGAGTCCAGAAACCCCAAACTAGGGCAGAGTGGCTGCATTGGCTGCTGATGCAAGAAATGAAATGGAACTCCTGAGCATCCAAACAGCAGTGCTTGAGATGAGTTTTTATGGGTGTTCTACTACCATGCCAGGGATATTCCTGCATATATACACCACTGCTTTTGTAATACCTGCTCACCAGCTCATTTGCTCATTTATCTTAATAATGAGATACATGAAGACCTCTCTAGAGAAGATAGTTTAATCCTTGAGAGGCCTTGTGTCTGGTGTCATTTTGATGGAAAAGTAAAGACAATTAAAAGGTATAGCAAAATGTAATAGAGTAATAGAAATAGAAATAACAAGGGAGAGAAGATTCGAAGTTTAGAGCAGAAGAGAGGGACACTGAGATCAGGAAAAGGGGCTAAAATCCAGTTTTAGAGCTGAAATAATAGAAGGGAGAAGACAGTATCTCTTCGGGTGAGGAGCCTTTAAGATAAACCTTCACTGCTATGGGGTCTCAGTGCTGTTCTGACCTGCAGAGTACTTTGCTAAGCTCCTCCTTGTCTTTGGGTCATTAATTTTCATGTTTCAGGAATCCAAGGTTCAGTCAGCTACATTCAGGTGTATTCTTTATCATATCTTGGTCATCCGTGCAGGAAGGTTCCTGCTGCAGCAGGGTATCTGTTGGAAGTTGGAAAAACCTCAAGATTTAGCCATGACCTCGAGAAAGATGAATGAAGTTTTTCGGATAGTCATGGGCAGTCAGTTATAATTTTTTTTTTAATCAAGAAACGAGAAAATAATGTGATACATTTGAAAAAATACTCAAAGAAGAAAGATGACTGGGGTCTTTTGGGCAGCTCTTGAAATAACTTGTCGGCTTTTCCTTGAACAGAGTTGCCTACTTACAAAAACTTGGATTGTTAATTTTAACTTTCAGTGCATTTGTATCTATTAGGTTTTAAAAATAAAGTTAAAAGTGCCTTGAACAAAACTGCAGTTCATGTGACATCCGAAACTATGAAAGAAGGTCAGAAGTACTATCAAGACATTACCTTTGCAAAGTGTTTACATTTCTATCTTCCTCTGCTGCTTGGGAGTCATCCTCAGTAGTTCACAGCACATAATAAACCTTACCTTGAAGAGTAGTTGTGAAAGGTAAGGAGTTTTCATGAGCAATGAAATAATGAGATAGATTTACAATTTAAGACCTTTGAATTATTTCATCTGCCCAAAAGATATAAGAATTCATAAAGCATTTCAGTAAAACAACAGAAAATAATTTTAGTGTTTTCTTCCTTCTGCTGTGCTGCTTCAATTCTGTGAACAAAGAGACTGAAAAGCTCAATATGTTTGGACCATCAGTAGTCAGTATGCCAGTGAAACCCAGATGCTCATCAGTGGGCTTTATATAAGACTTAAAAAATGTATAATTTCCCTTAAATTCATTACACTTTTACCTATCATACCAGAAATTTGTCATTTAATTCTTCATTCTTTTGCAGAATCTAAGGAAGATCCTTTGCTCCGCTTTAAGCAGTAGGTTCAGAACTCACTTGAAGTGTCTGTACATAGGTAAACCCCTCAAATGATTGTCTAGAGGTAGAAAAAAAATCAATAAGACTCTCCTGAGAACATGTTAAGCTTGTTTTCCTCCTTTAAATGAGAATTCTTAATTCTAGTTTCTTGTACTTATCGTGTAACATCAATGAACAAGCAAAGTTTCCTTATAATACATTAATACTAGGTCAATGAGTTTTTCCTGCCAATCTGTACTGTTCTCCTGAGCATAAATACTCCCAGACACATAGGATGAAACAACATGATTTGTCAAACACTTCTAATCCCTGACATAACACATATAAACTTGATTAATCTATGTTTAATTGAGATTGAAAACTAAAAAGAAATAAAAAAGCAATGGAAAACATTCTACTCATCTCTCAACATATATAAACCAGTGCTGTTTTAGCTTCTGCACATTAGCTGATCTATTGTTGATGTCATAGAAAAGTGTACATTTGTACTTACCCACAGATATATATGATGTGTGCACCACTGTGACAGAGGATGTGAACAAATGCAAAAGTTCACTAAGATATGGGGAGCTTAGGAGAAGGAAAGGAGCTCATCAGAGCCTGCGTGTGATCCATCATGCAAATTTTATATTATCTGTATGCATAAATTAGATTTCATCAAATGTACATGTACAAATGCTTGACTTGGAAGCCTGGTATAGTGCAGAATACAAAAGATAAACCTCTAAATGATCCACAGAATCACAGATTCAATCGCAGCATCCTATTTCTGGCAGCAGTAGCTCAATCTTAAAAAAGCCTGGGGGTCTCAGTATGAGAGAAGCTGGCATTTTATGTTTTAAGCAAAGATCTAAAATACTGTATACTTTTGCATTATGACAGCTTACACTGGGAAGTGAGAGATGGAACCAGAGGATGTCTCTGTTGAAAGGTTGTACAGGTGGAAGGCATGATATCCTAAGGTCCTCAGCAAAGAGGGCAGAGATCTCAGTTGTTTAAGATGAATCAAGACAGTTAGAACAGGACTGAACTAAACCTGCAAAATTTGGATCTGTTTTTAGATTTCAATCATTGCTAAATTCTGAGCAAGTCTGTTCTGCAAACCTATAGAGGCCGGAAAAGTAGACCCAGTTGACACCATACAAGGGACACAGTGTAGGAGTCTGGACCTTTTCAAGAGCTAGAGTCCTTACATACTGGAGTACGCAAGTTCTCCCCATCATGTTTGGACAAAGGCCTCTTTAATATTCGTAAAATGACAATTTCTTCCCAATGTGTGACAAGAAATGAGGACATAAATGCACCTCAGCTGCTGCACAGATATATCTGTGAAGATATATACATACATATATATACTCTGAACCATTACATTTGTGAGTACTTACATTCTCCAGAGTCACAAGTACAATTTCATGGCAATTATATGGACTCTGTGGCACACCTATTGCTTGAACCTTGTTTTAGAAGTCGTCAACATTATACTTACATGACTTTGCATTACGAACCTGGAAATTATCCTGCTTACCTATTTCAAAACACAGGTCTTCAGGTTATTTTCTTCAAAATATCACTACTCTGAGACTTTTGGAAGAGCAAGGCAGGTAGTATAATCCTTAGGTTTATTGCATGGAATTGGGCAGCTACAAGATAGAACAAATGGCACAGGAGTGTCAAACAATTGTTTTGAGGACTACAATAGCAAAGAGCAATTTTGCATACAGTGAATGCCCTGCATTTCCTCTGTCACATCTGCAGCAGTTTATGCCCTTCTCTGGATAGATATAGCCAGCTCATGTGGTAAATGCTCTGAGCACACTGCAACGAGTTATTGGGTCCTAATACCTGTACATCTTTGCTTTTCAGATTTACATGCAAAATTCTATGTCAGAAGTATAAGTTTCTATTAGATGCAATTGTACATTCGTAAGAAGGCACACATGCCCTCCCCAACACGCACACACATAAATATTTATATTATATTTTGTAGGGTTCACCGGTGCTGGCAGAAAACAATCAGCCCATAAATCATTTACAAAAGAGAAGAAAATTATAATTCAACCACTTTTGTATAGAACATACTGCTTTCTATAGAAATAGTTGGTTTATAGCTGTCTGACACTAATTGGTTCATTCCATTCACAATGATTTATTTATTAATGTAGCTGATTTGCAGACATACACCGCTTGCAGTACACAAAACAGTTTTATAAATAAAAATGATAAATACACTTAATTTATTGATCAGCAAATGACAAATTTATTTGGTCTAAAAAGTTTTTTGCTTATTCATAAGAACAAAATATTGATTTTTATAGGTAATATAAGTTTAGATGTGCACTTAAGTACAGGCAACAGAACTGCTTGCACTGCTTGGTGGAAGACTATCAAGCTTTTCAACTTAATGTTTATTTTCAGGGGTTTATAGCTAGGTCATAAAAAAAGATTTTGGGCTGAGTCTTCTTTTAAGACAGTCGTGTATCTACTGGTTGACATCTCAGTCAAGAACAATTCTACACACATTCACAAAACATTTGTCACTGTTAAGCAGTAGATGTTTAGAATATATACCATTACTGTAACTGTAAATTTATTTCTGTCTATAATTCCTGCAATTTTCTATATGGCTTCTTCTGTGTTTTCTGTTAAATAAAACAATGTGATTATTGAAGAATATTAAAAAGTAATTTAAATGTGCTGCACACTGTATGGACAAGTAAGTTGTTGACTTAAGGCTCAGTCTGATGGTCCTGAGGACAGTGAGATTATTTCCAATGACCTGAAATGTTAACGAGTTAATTCCCCTTAGTCCTGGGACAGAGAAACGTTCAAGCACATCACAACAGTGTGTCCCAGTCTCAGCAAGGCAGCAGTGCAGTTCACTGAGTTGCAGATTCCTGTTATACCCCCACACACTGTTATCATTGTGCTTAGTGTCTAGAAAGAGCAAGATAATGAGCTGCATTGCCAGTGATTCTCTATATTTCTGTATAAAGTTTATATAAAGATGCTTATTTTGCATAATAAGGTTATACACTGAAGAGAAAGATTTCTCAGCAGAGTGTGGGAAGGATTTTGCTGGCGTTGCATGGGGACTCAAGTACTCGGATGTCATCTCTGAAGAAAATTTACTTAATATGACTCGAGCCTCCCTTTCTGTGTTGTGCTCTCTCTCTCTTCCTGTCCTGGCTCAGTCTCATTCCCCTCTTTGGCTCTGTTGATGTGACTGATTGTGGGACTAAATAGTGATGCAGAACACAGGGAAAAAAAAAAAAAGGGAAGGGAAGGGAAGGGAAGGGAAGGGAAGGGAAGGGAAGGGAAGGGAAGGGAAGGGAAGGGAAGGGAAGGGAAGGGAAGGGAAGGGAAGGGAAGGGAAGGGAAGGGAAGGGAAGGGAAGGGAAGGGAAGGGAAGGGAAGGGAAGGGAAGGGAAGGGAAGGGAAGGGGAGGGGAGGGGAGGGGAGGGGAGGGGAGGGGAGGGGAGGGGAGGGGAGGGGGGGGGGGGGGGGGGGGGGGGGGGGGGGGGGGGGGGGGGAGGGGGGGGGGGGGGGGGGGGGGGAGGGGAGGGAGGGGAGGGGAGGGGAGGGGAGGGGAGGGGAGGGGAGGGGAGGGGAGGGGAGGGGAGGGGAGGGGAGGGGAGGGAGGGGAGGGGAGGGGAGGGAGGGGAGGGGAGGGGAGGGGAGGGGAGGGGAGGGGAGGGGAGGGGCGGAGAGGAGAGGAAAGGAAAGGAAAGGAAAGGAAAGGAAAGGAAAGGAAAGGAAAGGAAAGGAAAGGAAAGGAAAGGAAAGGAAAGGAAAGGAAAGGAAAGGAAAGGAAAGGAAAGGAAAGGAAAGGAAAGGAAAGGAAAGGAAAGGAAAGGAAAGGAAAGGAAAGGAAAGGAAAGGAAAGGAAAGGAAAGGAAAGGAAAGGAAAAGGGAAAACCACTGCACTGTTGTGGTTGAACTTCTTTAAATCAGCTTTGTGTGCCTGGATCCTGAGAGCATTAGTTGTAGCCAGACAAGCTATTAGATTATTTCTGGATGCAGGGGTTTAATGTAGCACTAGCAAGTTTGCTGATGATACCAAATTGGGAGGTGCTGTGGACTCTCTTGAGGGACAAGAGGCCTTGCAGAGGGATCTAGATAAGTTGAAGCATTGGGCCACGATTAATAGGATTAAATTTAACAAGTCAAAATGCCAGATTCCACACGTAGGATGGAGTAACGTGGGCACAAGTATAAACTGTGAGAGAAGTGGCTGGAGAGCAGCCCTGCAGAAAGGGCTCTGGGGATGCTGGTCAACAGAAGGCTGAATAGGAGTCAGCAGTGTGCCCTGGCAGCCAACAAGGCAAACCACATCCTGGGGTGCATCAAACAGAGCATAACCAGCTGGTCAAGAGAGGAGATTGTCTCACTGTATTCAGCCATGGTGCGGCCTCACCTTGAGTACTGTGTGCAATTCTGGGCCCCAGAATTTAAGAAGGATTTGAAGGTCCTTGAATGCATCCAGAGGAGGTCAACAAAGTTGTTGAAAGGGTTAGAAGGAACGTCCTATGAGGAGTGACTAAGGACTTTGGGCCTGTCTAGTTTGGAGAAAAACAGGCTGAAAGGCAATCTCATTGCTCTCTACAGCTTCCTGAGGAGGGGAAGTGGAGAGGGAATTGCTGATCTCTTCTGCTTGGTACCAGTAATAGGACCTCCCCTGTGTCAGGGAGGTTTAGACTGGACATTAGGAAGCATTTTTTTACCAAAACGGTGGTCAAACACCGGAACGGGCTTCCTAGAGATGTGGTCAATGCCCCAAGCCTGTCTGTTTAGGAGGTATTTAGGCAATGCCCTTTATACATGTTTTACCTTGGTAAACTCTGAATTGGTAGGTAGATGGACTAAATGATCACTGTAGGTCCTTCCAACTGAAATAGTCTAGTCTATTTTGCAATCATGTTAATTTTGTATTCTGTCTAGTTGGGTGGCAGTGCTGCTTAGCCTGTGCCCAAGGGCCAGCTGCATTTCAGCTGCACTACTCAGCAATGCAATGGGAGAAGCCCTGAGAGCTCACCTCAGACTTACGGGAAGAGTTCAGAGGGCAGGGAGGTTTCCCATCCAAGCAGACACAGGAGAAAGGGAATCTCTAAGAACAAGCCTGTCCCCTAGTTGAGATCCTGTGGAGTGGAGACAATGTCTGGGTATTCCTAAGGCTGGACACTGCAGTGAGACAGTATTTTAACTGAAGGAAGCAAAAAGAGTGTCTTGAAGATAAACTTAGTCATAAGTAGCTAAAAATATATTTTTCTTCTTTTATACTAAATATCTTCTTTATTGGGCTTTCCATTTTTAATTTAAACAAAATATATGTTTGTTTCCTCCAAAAATTTGTTGCATCTGGTGATAAGAGACATTTTAAGTCTGGCAAAACATTTGCTTTTCATTCTCAAGGAAGTAACAGTCCTACATGTAGGTTTGGCCTGAACAGAGAAATTGCGGTATAGGAAAAAAAGGAAGAAAGAAAGAAAAAAAAAAAAACCAGCTTGGGCTCAACTGTTAAACAGATCTGGAATTCAAGCTTTAAGAAAGTGTAATTCATAGCTAGCTTTACCAGGCATAGGAAGGTGTGGACAGCTTCATTTCTTCACATGTTATATCCTAGTTAGAACAGCATCACTATTCATTCAACAGCAAACAGGTGAGATATGATCTCAGTTGGTTTAGCTATTAATGGTATAGGTGTTAATTTGCAGGGGGTTTCCTTCAGACATGACATACTTTTTATTTGTTTGTCCAATTCTGAATTTTGTTTTTGTTACAAAACAACTTGATGAAGAAACAAAATTTAATGGAATTAGATACGCTGTGTTGATTATGTCTCTGTTGATTTGCTGTGATTTCAAGATTTTATAGAACGCCTGAGTCATGAGATGTCATTGCATGGTAGATTAGTTTGGTCCCAGTGATTGGCCAACATATTTCCAGCTATGACAGACCTAACAGAATATGACCTCTGTCACACCACACCTCAAAAGACAGAGTTTTGGCTATTACAGGTACCCATGCAGACACATTACTTTAGTCTTTATGCTCACCTGGAGACATGAAAATTCTGAAACTGTCTACTGATGGCGATAACTAGCCTTACTATTGCGATTAGTGTAGCAGCAGTGCCTGGGACCTCCAAAGCTGAGTACCTATATGACAAAACCCGAAGCCTTGTGTCAGAAAACTTACAATATAAATGAAAGATAGACAGAAAAGGGTACAATAAACAAACTGGAAAAATAAGAGGTAAAAAGTAAAACATGGGATAAAGAGATACTATTTGTGACTAAGGTAAGTTTTAAAGAATGGTTAAAAAGCAAATAAATAATACATTTGTGCATCCTACCGTTAGCTTCTTTACCAAAGGACCTTCTACAAAGCATTAGGAATCATAGCTCAGGGACACTGTTTGGGAAACCTGACAAGTAAGTTATAAGCGTAATTCTAAATAAACTGATTAATGCATAAAAATATCCAGGAGAATGGACAGATTAATGCATAAAATTATCAAGAGAATGTTGATACATTAAAAATACTTGAAGAAAACACATAGATAGAATAATTTTTTTAAGGAATATTTATTTTCATTTCCATTTAAACAATCCACTTTTGTTACACATACTAAAATCTTTAGGAAACATTCTAAGAAATTTCAGGATTATAGCCACAGGGATGAATTAAATGCCTTTCAGTTCTGCAGATTAAAATGCAGAATATGTTTGCATCATTCTGCATTTTATTATGTTGCTGCCTTTTGGTATGCTTTACATTAAAAATACATGACTGACACTCTTTATACCAGTAAGCCTTTTTATTGGAAAAAAAAAAAAAAATTATTGCATTAAACTACATTCCCAAGAATTCCTTGAATAACCTAAAAAAAAAAAAAGCTCCGTTGCATGTACAATAGTGCAATTCACTTAGCTACTGTATAATATAAAACACTTTATACAGGGAATATGAAACAAAATTGCTAGTTTATATTATACTAGCCAAAGTATTATCCAGTTTTAAATATAAACTTAACATTTTTCAAATCAATCTGATCAAACAGCATATTTATGCAAATCTGCACAACAAATATACATGTTAAATGTATTCTAGAAGTGCCTCAGTTACCAAAAAAAAAAAAAAAAAAAAAAATTACTAATGCATAACTCGGGAAACTTTTGTTCGTGGAATTTTGCAGTGTGGGTGACCTGTTTCCTTGGATTATGTATCAAGAATCTACAATCAAGCTAAAATAGATTATTAACTATATTTATCGCTGCCACCATACTGTAACTCTTTTAAAAATCAGTCTAAAAATAAAAATTGTAGCATGGCTCCATAGATCAGGCTCAATTATGCTTTTAATAATAAGAATGATGCATATTTAAAGCACGTTATTGATGAAAACCAAATATGGCAGCGAGTAGAGCAAATATATCACCTCAGCTGTGTTGACAATTTTGTTTCTCCAAGAAAATCCCTTTCGAGTACTAAGAATAATACTGGACATTCCCTTTGTTGGTAGTCAGTGATTGTTGCTTTGCTATTGTGCTGTTTCTGTTCCTTCTTAATCTCTCCATTTTCCATCAACACCTCTCAAAATCCTAACTCCCATTGTTCCAAGAATTAAATTTAATCTTTATTGTCTATTCTTTTGCCTTACCAGACCATCCTTGTTGGTAAATACAATGATGCATGGACGTCATATGATGTGGTTCCTTCTTAGAATTCCATTGTATTGTGTATATTAAGGGAAACGTATATAACTGTTTTCCATAAATCATCTATGTAATAATGTATTATTAAGTTTCAATTGGACAGGTTTCTTGTCATAGGAATTTCTACATTATTAACATTGCCTGTAAGAGGCAGGGATACAAAATGTGTGCACGCATAAAGATGAGATTAGTCTGTCATTCCTTCCGTTTCGCTTTTTTCTCTTGGGGATATCTACTTAGAATTCAAATGAACTCCTATATACTATGAGAACAGCTGGTTTTTCTTGACTAGGAAAGGACCTGGGCCCATAAATTCAAATCCTTGTAGAGCTGGAAATGCATCTCTTAGGCTGATATTAGCAGGAACAGCTTGTGATGGCTGTGCAGCTCAGTCTTCCTCTTGTAGGGCACAGGCTGATCTGCTCCTTTAAAACATCCAATTCAGAGTGTTTCTACAGAATTACAACTAATGTTTCCAAGTGGCCCACAGAGTGAAGGATCTCCTTCTAAGTAAGCAAGTACTAATTTTCAGAGGTGTTAAGTCACATTCAGTGAAATATGTTTGATTCTAAGAAAATAAAGCTTCAGAAGTATAGAAATTATATTATATTAAATTCAGAACTAATTTGGGGAAGAATTTCAGCCAAAAATGAAAGGAAGAATTTTAGAACTGTGGAAATATTTAACATCTTTCCCAAAGAAAATTTCTGACTTCCTTAATTCTGAAGCAATAATTTTAATTAAAGAAGATCCTTACAATTGAGAAACTTAAACCATAAAGATAAGTAACTCCAAAACGGCATTAATCCATTTTATTGATGAAATTAATAAATCAACTGGGAATCCAAACAAAAGATATTTAAAGGTGCTGGTTTCACTAATCTTTTTCAAAACAAAAATGTTTTGCTTCTGTTCAGTTTTCCTGACAGCTTTAATTTGATGGTTAAAATGTTAAATATCTAAAGAAACTTTGAAAATACAAAACAGGCAGTAAAGCCATTTGTAAAGTCATTTGAAAAGTTTGGCATATACCAGTTTATGATGAAGCAGCTGCTGTTAGAAATTAAAACAATTCCATTTTATTGCAATGGATCAATCTATTTTGATTAAAACTAAGTTAGAAAATTGGTCCTAAGTTGCATTTTAAATACTTAATTGCAATTAGATTTCTCAGTTCCTTCAGATAGCTGAATATAATGGAATAAAATCCGCCAAAAGTTTTTTTAATGCGTTTTATATTGATTCTGAAAGATACATTATTAATTGTGCACTACATTATTGCAAAAAAATTGAAGTTATTTCAAATGTTTCTAATCCAAACAAACAGGTATTGTCTGTCGGACACTTCACTGTCCAATTATATTGGGAAGCACGGCTGCAGTCTAACCACAATTATGAACTTCATGCTAAATATACCATGTTGAGTTAAAATGGTTATAAAGATAGTCAAAATGTGCCATTCAAAGAGATGCTGAAGCCCTCGCCTATTTCCAGATACACAGTTATTACTAGCAATTTCAATCACACATTACCCTGAAGGTTGGATACATGCATTCAGACACTGCAGATTCAGAATTTCAATCTGTATGTTGAGAGGTTGGAAAGCCATGAGAGCATCTTGATGTATTTGTTCATACTCAATATACTTTGAAATGCTGAGAACTGTGGCCTGGTTTTCTATGAGCCAGTTTCCGCTCAGAATTCTACTTCAGCATTTTTTGAGTATCAGCATGATTTTATAGGACTAGCCAATTGTTTATGTTTTTTGTGAAAGGGATGAAAGATATTTACACATTCTTTGGGCAAGACTCTCCCACATATCTGAGCTCTGTTTGGTAGGAAATAAGTGTGGCAGTCTTGGCGAAAGGATCTGAGGTTCAAAGCTTTCACTAGCTGCTTGGCAACTCTGGGCTGCTGCAGCCCACCCCTGTCATACCCTATGCTACAGCCACAGGCAGGCAATACAAAAGGACTTGGTTTCATCCCCTTCTTTCCCTCGCCTTCTTGGCTGTTTGGCTCAGGGAGAAAAGTAGCAGCCTGCTTGTGCCAGCACAGAGCCTCCCTACGCTAAGGGAATTTTTTGTTATGTACCTGTGAGCAGACTGCAGTCCCTTTACACTGCCAAGCAACATATCCCAGCAATAAAATCTCTAGAAGTATCTTTGAGATGTTGTTGCAACCCTCTTCTTACAGTGTTAACTCATCATTCCTCTCTCTGAGGCTCCCCAATTTATTTTGGCCAGGAGAGAGACCCAGGGACTTGCAGTCCCTTTTTGGCACAGTCTGAAACACCTTACCCAGACCAAGTACAATGTGGTGCATATACACACTCAGAAAAGCGAAACTTTGAGGTGTGTCAAGATTGCTATGCCCTAAATTGCACTACTTTAAATCACTCATCAGTGTTGATATTCTTGGTCCTGTTGTGTCTGAGTGCTGTGGTCCCATTTCTACTGACGGTCATAGACTTCACTTCAGGCTGTTCTTTATAAACCGTCTGTAGAATGACACTAGCTGGATCCCATCCTCCTTGTGATAGTATCCTAGAAGGCTTTAAACCAGATTTAACCAGTGATACGAGAACAAAATCAATATTCACGTGCTGTCAGCCAGAATGCAGACTTCATATTTGCTATTGTGCTCTTAGCAAAACAGTAAATTTCCCCTCAGACATGTGATTGTACACCGAATAATTTATTTTATTGAAATTTGGGGTTGGAGCCATGGTGTAATCATTTGGGCTAGTTTAAATAGCTAGAAACACTGAAAACTTCTTTTATTGTAGGTAACTGTTGGGTCTGGCTAGAGCTAGAGTGGTGATGGGGCTCTTGCCCTTGGAATAATGGATGAACTAAGGGATTTTGATGTATAGCAGAAGGTGTGACTGCATTCAGATGTGGTGTAAATAAGGCTGGGATATATGCAGTGTGTGGCAGTGCAGGGAAGGTCAGTGGCGAAGGGTGGAGGGCGGTGGTGGAGACCAAGTGCAATGGGTGTCCTGTCAACAAAGGGTGGGTGGGAATGAGGGCTGGCGCTAATGGGGAAAGAGATATGGGGGCAAAATGTGCCTGAGAGAAGGGGTGGAGGTGTGCTAGTGAGAGATGGCTGCCGTGGGGATGTACGGAGGCCGAGAGAGCAAAGCGTTGCAGCAGTGCATGGTGGATGGTGGTGACAGTAGCATGCTGCTGAACAGGGAGGGCAGGAACTGCTGGTGTTGCAGAGAAGGCAGCTGGTCCTGGGGTAGGCAAAACCTTCAGGTGTTTTGCCAGAAGTTGTTTCTGCATATGCTGCTGGGCTTGCAGCTGCAGCAACCTGTATTTGTCTACTTCCTCTGGTGAAAACGTGATAGGCTGCTGTATTAAAGGAGGGGAGGTGGATTTACTGTACAATTCTAGGTCATTTACTGTGTCATCACACTTCTGTATAGCATTGTCACAAAGAGAATTTGAACTGCCTTCTCCCCGGTTCGAGTCCATGTTTACATCATGTAGTTCTTCTTTGGTCTCTGTTGAATTAGCAACAACAGAATATCTATTAGAGAGAAAAGCACCAGGGAAATCATTTGGTACTGGGTCACAGCTTTGTATTAAGGGTTGCACTTCACTAATGAAGAGACTGGATTGTTCCTTTATTGCTGTGTTCCTTTTTATGCTCGGGCTCTGATAGCCTGTTCCTATTTGAATGACATCTTTAAAAAGACAACGGTCATAATCAGTACCTGTTGAAAGAGCAACTTTAGTTATCTCTGATGCTTCAAAGTTGTTTTTCTTCACACTGGTTTCCAGTGAACTGATTTCATTATGCCCCGTGTCATTTTGACTCATACTTAGCAGTTTCTCTGGCAAAGGTAACATTGCAATGTCATCTACCGATGACGAAAACTGAAGAGCAAAGTGACTTCGTGAGTGATCCTTTAATTCTACCCCACAAGGCTTTGAAAACCTCTTCAAATCATGCATTTGTTCCTGCATTTTCTTGGACTGCACTCTTTCTAGAAGCAACTTGGCCGTCAGTGACTTTCTTTTTCCACGTATGTCTTTTGCCAGGGTTTCAGAAGAGCAGGCAGCAAAGTTTTTTGACTGACCATTCACATTCAGAGACCCATAATGTGCAGCTTCAGCTTTTCCTGGTTCAGTATTAGAACCTCTTTCTGTGTTCTCTTTTATTTTCCTGTCACAGTTGTCAGTCTCTTTCGAGAAGGATTCTGAACTGCTCCCTCTTGATGTTCTGCTACTAGATGATCTTTCACTGCTTCTTGAATCTCTGGTGGAACAACTTTTGGAGCTATGGTAGCTTCTACTTCTACTATGCCCTTTGCCAAAATGCCAGAGTCTACATCTGCTTCGTTTAGATCTGTTTCTGGGTTGTAAAACCTCATGTCTTGAACATCTTCGATATTTAATTGTGCCCCTCTGTGTACAGTTTCTAGTTCTGTGACTTCTACTACGACAAAGACCATCCTCATCTGTATCATCAGAAGTTACAATATGCTTGTGCTTTCTGTGTTTACATTTGTGCCTTTCAGCTGTCTTGCTTTCTCTTTTACAACAAAAAACCAAATTATTTCTGCTGTGAGTGTTTGAAGTGGGGCTCATGTAACTCACGTAGCTACTCATACCACTAACTGAAGTGTCAGAATAGATGGAATGTCTGTCAGAGGAGGACTTTTGAGGAGATGGGAATCTCCAGCACCTCGTATAACTTTCACATCGTTCATTTTCTGAATACCTGCTGTTTGAACTGGATTTATAACTAAGAAAACTTCCACCAGAGTCTTTTCCACTGTCACTTATGTCACTGCTGCAGCTGGCCACATCTTGAATGGATCTGCAGTCATTTTTGTTTTCACGTTTTCCCTCAGAATAAATTAAATTACATTTTGCAGGTTGAGACTTTTTAATCCTAGACATAAAAGCAGAAAAGGAAATGCTTTCATTTCTAATGTTCTGGTTTTTTCTTTCACAGCTATGAAAATGATGCTTGAAAGGTCTTCTCAATGTTGCGGTATGAAGATTTTTTTCTGTCACGTAATCCTTTTGTGAGACATCAAGGTAAGCAGGCACTTTGGGTATATTTTCATTCAAATACTCTGCAATGTATTTTTGACCATTTTCATTCATTTCTTTCCCTATGTCTGAATCAGCTTTTTGCTTGGCCCTTCTTGGATTTAGGGAACCTTTCATCTTCTTTGGTTTCAACAACTGATTAGCTTGTTCATTTGACATTTGCTTATGTTTCATTAAACCTGAGGCTTCATTTTCATCTGCAGTCTTGTTTATAGAGTTCTCTTTACAGATTTCTTTGTTTATTTCATGCTGTTTACCATCTCTGTGATTTAAAGAGAGTCTGAAGTCAAAATACAATGGATTACAGCCATATGAAATACAGGGCTCAGTTTTTGTAAACAAAAGTAATTCTGTGGGCCACTGCAGAGCAGTGGTGCCATCTTTGCTCACTACATGGAGGAAAGGCAATGCCTGGGGCTTAACCTCCTTAACCAAGGTCTCCCTTGGAAGCGTTTCCATATTCCCATTCATAGTTTCTGTACTCTCCAAAGATCTTTCTCTTTTTACCACCCCAGGGCTGTCATTAATGTTGCTTGTGCATGCCAGATCAGGTGTTGGCTGTTGTGGGAGCTCAGGTGACTGGTCAGGCAGGTGGGCGTTGCTGTGCTTGTAGGTGTTCGGCTCTGCATAAAAACTGCTAGCTTGGCATGAAGGTGAAATGAGAGTTTCTAACAATTGCTCGGACTCATTCAATTTACTGTCTTGCTCCATTTCTTTGAGTGAACCAGAAAAGTCCAAATTTGAAAGCTGTACTTTGACTTTGGAAAATGAAGGATGAGCACTGACCTTTTCTTCTAATTCTCTATCACTACTTTTATCATTTTCCTTTAGCATTTTAGGTTTTACAGCTACATGACTTGATGTACTGTTATTGAAATCCATTTGGTCGTGTGTAATAGGTGGCCCTTTATCCAAGCTTGCTTTCATGTCCTCCTCCAAAAGTGTGCCAGAATGACAGCCCTCAAGAGTTTGCTTTGTTTTATGGTTGGGAGATTCACTACAATCATTTCCTTCTTCAGAGTTCTCACTAAAGACTGATGCTGAGGACTCAAGCTTCAAAGGGACTTTTTTAGAGAATGAGAAAGACACTCCTGCTCTTTGAGAAGTATTGGTGTGATCTGAGAACACTTGTGAGACTTGATTTCCAAGTGCATAGGATCTTTCAGTGAGGGACTGGTGCCTGCCTATGATAAGCTGCTGTTTCTCTAGTACGTTGCTTGAGAAACATTGTCGTTCACTCACGGTGATTCTTTGAGAACCGTCTGTGAACTTGTCCCCCTTGTACAAGAAAATGCCGTCTGGTGATTGCTGCTTTGCCATGGCTAATCTGGGGGCTTTAAGCAATGGTTCACTCGCAGTGATGCTGTAAAGTAATAAATAATAATAAAACAAAAAACAAAACAAAACCAAAAAAAAAAAAAAAAAAAAAAGCTGTATTAATCAACCAAGTCAAGACAGAACTTACATTTGACAATGTTTCCCTGGTGAAGAAGGGTGTCGCTCATGCTGTTACAAGGGAAAACTGTGTTTCTAAAGTGTCTAAGGGGTAAATGTGCAGCCTAGCCCTGAGCATGGGCTTCTATATGGGCAAGACAGTCTTTACATAGAGGAAATTATATGATCTCAAGTCAGCACATGAATGCTCTTTTTCAGAATTATGCCCATGTACATCCAGAACGATATTGTCTTTACTCTGAATTTATATCAAGGAGAATCTGGTCTGTGCTAAGTCTTGGTTTTCTGAGAGGCCACTGCAAAGGGAATTGTGCCTTGTTAAAAATGAGACACTTCTACCTGAAGCATCTGCAGAAATCAAACTCTATATGAGAAAAGGCTGCATTCTGCTTGATTACGGAGGAGTCTAGGTGTGATTTATTAAGCATAGATTTTTATTTTATCTTTAAATTATTATGTTTCCATAATAAATGACTTTGTGAAATATTCAAAGAGATATTCATTCTAAAACTATCACCAAACATTGGCAGGGAAAAGGACACAAGGCTGATTTCCACCAATATTAATGGCAACATCAGTGCTCTAATTATTAACCTTTATTTGACTTACATTGCCATGTTTTTTCTTTCTGTGTTCTACTTTCATTAATTACATTTTTCTTCTTCCCAAAACCTCTCAAACTGTAAATCTCTGGTTTAGTTTCCTTGTACTATAAAAAAAAAAATCAACCTATTCTAAAGTGGCCTTAACAAGCAAATCATCGATTTCTTGCACTAGATAATTAGGTGAGATTGGAATGACTGTTGCCATTTCCCATAAGGGATGAGACATATATAACCACCATACAAATATTATTCAAAGTAATATTTTAAACATGCATTTCATTAGACCAGTTATTTATATTTGCTGTCAATGCACTACTACACTACACTTACATGAAACAAATTTGGAACCAGCTTCAGTAAGGAATTTGATTGAAAATTAGAAAATATATTAATTAAATCCAAGTAAATTACAACTGCCAGGTCTGTAGAACAGCTATCTATAAATAGGCTAGCATGTTTTATAGATGTTATAAAAATGCATTGATCTCCAACATTGGAAATGACATAAAGACTCTCTGGCGTAGGGTCAACTCAAAATGTGAGGATAGGTATGGCGTTTCTGACAATGTATTTGCATTTGCCACAAATTTGGCATCAGGAGATACAAATTCACCCCTCTTTGTAAACCAAGAGGAAATTTTCTGTTGGAGAAGGTGTGTAAAGAGATCCTTCTCAAAGTCTCCTTGGAACAGCAAAATAAAGATTAATTTTCTGTTTCTCTGTGCATGAGATCAACAGTAATTTTGTTGTCAAATTGTATTAGCTTATTGTAAGGAACTCTGTTGGAACCTGAGACATAGCACTCAGGGATGATAACAATTCTGTATGTCTGCAGACTTTTGCTTAGAAAGGCTGTCTTTCTGTCTTGCCTGAGCAACTGGGAATGCCACCTTTCCACCAAGATCACGGGTCTCAGCCATCCCTGAACCTATTAGTCATTACAAACAGCAACAGCAAAGACTGTCTTTCTAGGCACTTTATTAAAGATCCAGTTCGAGTTCCATCACCACTTCCCCTTGCTCTGTTTCAAAGTCCATCCCTCATTGATTTGAGTGATTCTTACCATAATACCATTGATATGATGCACTACAGCTGCAGTAGAGATGACATACATTACCAGAGTTATTTAGTGATTAATATAATACAATTTAATTCACCAGCTGTTCTAACCCAAAATTAAGTCCCCTTGAGGTACATATCAGAATTCCCCATCCTCTCACATCACCTACCAAGTGCACCCAGGTCCTTCAGCAAAAGCAATTCCATGGATGGGTTTGCCTTTGCCTGAAACAGGACTAACCCAGGCTGTCTTCCCTAGTATATACTTCGTGTGTAGTAGGGGGACTTTATCTCTCTCTACAGTGCATGGGAGTTTTGATTGGGCAGGGCCAGCTCGATTGGCAGATCCTCTGGTGTTGACTAACCAGGTGTCTCTTGCTAAGTGTGTATCACACTGCTTGAAGCTCCCACCCCCTATTGCTCTCAGTGTGGTCTTTAGCAGTCCATTATACTATTCTGTTTTGCCAGAGGCTGGTGCACGATAGGACATGTGTTACGCCCACGCAATGCCATGCTCTTTGGCCTAGGAGTCTATGAGGTTGTTTCGGAAATGAGTCCCATTGTCCAACTCAAATCCTTTTGGGGTGCCATGTCGCTGAAAGATTTGGTTTTCAAAGCCTAGAATAGTGTTACGGGCAGTGGCCTGACTCTTGGGTATGTGGGCATCCACATGATGTACTTTCACAACCAGGTGCTCTACCTGAGCAGCAATATCTTTCCATAATTCAGCAGCCCAGATGGGTTTACCTCTGTTCTGCCAGTTGCTTTGGCAACTCCTGGCTCTTTCTGAAAGCAAACCTGCTTTTTCTCTCCCAGTGTCACTTTGGCTTTCCTATTATCCCAGACCTGATCAGTCTGAAACTACATCTTCAAGTGTGTGGGCATAAAAGCATCTTCCCAAGGTAGTTAGATTATTTTCATCTGGTTTGTGTGAAAATGGAGTTGTAACCATAAAAGTGATACATTAGCACTAACTGTTATATTTCAGCAGATACTCAAAAGCAATTACATAGGCCAAAATGAGTGTATAATAAACTCTGAATGTTATAATTTCCAGGGTACAGTACTCTTGATATGAATCTAAAAGGATGCCAGTTTAATTATCTACTTAACTCTTAATGGTCATAGATTAACACAAACAATTGTTCTGGTGGCAATCTATTCTACTGAAGCATTCAGTGTCGTTAAACAAAGGAGATTTCTGAAGTGTAAAGGTTTATTAGTGCAAACTTTGTACTGTATCTTGATATTCACCAACAGAGCCAACAGTATTGCATAAACTTTACTCAGTTAATTACTCATCTTTCGTTCACATAATGATACTTCCATTAGTCTCCAGAGAAACTGTGAGAATAATCTCAGTATACTAGAAGTAGTTAAAATGATTCACAGGCTAAGTACAGATGCTCGAAAAGGTGGTTTTCCTCCCCCATTCTCTATCAGATGATAAGCCAGTCATACTAATCTATTTCGGTCAGTTTGAATAAGGTAAAATGGTGATACTGTAAAAACATCTTCAGACCACCCAGTTGAGAAGAGATGAGATTAGCTATTGGAGAGACAAACTCAAATCTTCAGATAACAAGTAATTAATTCAGGGGGGTTCAATTTTATGGTTTGTGGAACAGGAACATTTGGATTTGGAGTCAGCTGAAAAGAGGTTACAGTATACACAACTGTACGTTACAGAGCGTAGGAGTGAAAACATGCAGATTTCTTCTGCAACTGAGGTAAGAGGGCATTAAAATATAGTATAAATCTTAAATACTTGCCATTCTGACTGCTTCCGTAACTCTGCAAGCTGGTGGAGGCGCTTGAGTGCTTTCTCCTGTTTCTTCTCATCCTTCCATGACTTTGAAGCCACATTTCGAGCAAATTCCCTTTGTTTTAAATCTTTCAATCTCTGTGTGAAAAGAACAAAAAGAGAAGGGATTAAATATGTATGCAGTAGATGCATTTCCTCTTACCCAATTTATTTGCTTTTGATGAAGTTAGCACGTAAATAGAGAGTAAAAATATACTTAAAATGCTATAATCCTAAGAAGGCATTGAAAGTGCTATTTTTGCCTAATAAAACCCCCATGATTGGGCCATCACTATTTAGCTGATATGTAACTACATATGAATGAAAGCTTTTTAGTTTCTTACAAATACAAAAATATTCTGTTGTGTACAAACACATACATGAAACTAGATTATTCCATTTAATGTAGTTGAAATTCTCCTGCTTAATGCAGTAAATTGGAGTTTAATCCATAGGCATATACTGGAACAAAGATGAGCTTGTGCATGTAATATATTTTATAGATCTCTATAGTTGCGCATATATGCATGGATGTATATGTACTTCTGTGTTGGTTTTGTAGCTTTTTAAGACTGCGTTTGTTTTTCAAAGGAGAGAACTACTGTCTGAAATATTTGATCAGGAACCCCTTTTATGATTATTTTCAAATTTTTTTTGCTCTCCTTGAACATCTATAAATCAGGTAATTCCTGTTGGGGAGAGCAAAATTCTTGCCTTTATTACATTTTTTATTACCTGATTTTGCACTGCAGGCAGTATAAGGGAAAGTGAAGGAGAAAAAGACAAAAATCAAAAAGTGGGAAAAACATTCTCTGAGAAAAAGTGGTGCAATCTTGCCTTTGAGTTCACTGTGCTCTCTAGGACTAAGCAGGTCATGCCCAGCCTTACAACTTCCCAGTTCAGGTCCATGCTTTCATGCTCCATGACAGAAACACCTTCTTTCCTTCACCACCTCTCCAATTCCATGGTATTTGGGGAAGGCAGGTTTACAAGCCAGATGGATGATACATTCACCCAGATGCCCATCCCGGAAAGTTTGAGGACTAGGACCAGGAACTAAACCACTGTATCCACTTGCTTTTTGGTCTGAGGGTGGCACTGTGCTCTTCTGTGAAATTCAGAATCTACACCACGAAATGATAAGTTTTCCAGGGAGCCCAGAGAGCTGTTTTTGCAAGCTAGACTTGAAGAAAGGCTTTGGTATCACAGTCACTTTTAAACTGCTGCTCAGCTGCCAGGATCTATGCCTACTTGACTGTCCACCAGCACCTAAAGACAAACATCGTAATCTCTGTCATCCTAATCTCTATCATCGTCTCATGCTGTTATTCCCCTATAGCATGGCCAAAAGCGCAACATGCATCAGTAGGATAAATTGGAGGCTGACCCAGCACTGTAGCAGCAAATATTGCTCTCTGCATCTCAGGTATGTGCAGCAGTCTGGCCATGGTATAGAGCTCTGCACAGGCCAACAGGCATCTGCATCTGAGAAACAGGGCTGAAGGCAGAGAGTCCTAGCTTTTGTCAGTAGTTGAAGACAAAGGGAATAGGTGAATACCACCGCAGGATTGTTTTATATAATCTAAAAACATGGCAGCTTCTGTTTTCTCCAGATAAAATGAAGTCATCCAGTTGGTGGCAAAGACATAATACAGCAGAGGCATGGAGGAACCCTTGGTGGAAACAGGGCAGCATCCATGACTATGTTCTGTGACGAGTGCTGGAAAGCTGTAGCGGATATCTCCCACCACTGTCACATGAGCAGTATCGGATTTTTTAAGAAGCCAGAAATCTGTGAGAGAACAATAAAGAAACGCTGGCAGACTAAGAGGAGATGTTTCTTGTTTGCTTTCAGTCTTCTGGACCCCAAGACATGAGCCTCTGAGCACTGATCTGGAGGTAGGGAGAGGTGGGCTGCCTATGAATCATCTGCTCCGGGAGCTTAGGAGCTGTTTCTCAGTCACCCTGACATCTCATAGAATCATAGAATTATAGAATCATCTGGTTGGAAGAGACTTTTAAGATCATTGAGTCCAACCGTTCACCCTGCACTGCCATGGTCCCTAAACCATGTCCCTCAACACCACATCTACACATCCTTTAAACACCTCCAGAGATGGGGACTCCACCACCAACCTGGGCAGCCTGTTCCAATGCTTCACAACCCTCTCTGTAAAGAAGTTCTTCCTGATATCTAACCTAGATCTCCCCTGGTGCAACTTAAGGCCATTTCCTGTCGTCCTGTTACTTGTCACATGGGAGAAGAGACCAACCCCCACCTCTCCACAACCTCCTTTCAGGGTGTTGTAGAGAGCAATAAGGTTTCCCCTCAGCCTCCTCTTCTCCAGCCTAAACAACTCCAGTTCCCTCAGCCACTCCTCATAAGACTTGTTCTCCAGACCCTTCCACTCTACACAGGCAAACTCACTGGATGAGGACGAGAAGGACAGAAAGGCAGTCGCTTACGGAACTGGTGCACCACCAACCAGCAAGAACCATTCTGCTTCCAGGTGCTCACTGGAAGTTTAACTGTATTCATCAGAAATACTTACATTCTGCCAAATCTGTATGTTTTTCTGGAAAGTTTCTACCAGCTCCAACATCTAGTACTTCACTGAACTAGACTCTAAAACAGGACAGCTGCAAAGCTGTCTTTAAAGCTCTTAGTCATCAGTTCCTTGGAAAGAAATGGTTGCTCCACCACATTTTTATCTTTTTCCTGTCCCCTTACATGCCCTCCTTCACTGTTCACTTGCCCCTTGCCAGGCTAGTCAGATAGTACTCCACCCCCTCAACCTTATTTCCAAAAATTTACAGTAAAATGGATGAATATATAAGGTCCGAGAAAGATGCTTTTTAAATAATATATTAAAGCCAAAGCTGTAAAAGAAATCAGAGAATCTTCCCAGAACAAATCCACACTTTCTGTCACCTAAGTAATATTTACAAGAGAGCAGAGATATTTAAGCAGTAAAGATCTATCCTCCATAGAAAAACATGGGTATTCTTGAGCGTTATTAACATCTTCAGTGTGAAGAAAGGGCAAAGAAACACATTTGAGAAATGTCCTTTAGTGCTGCTTGCTATGTTTTAGCTGTCACCATGAGCTATTTGGTATCACACATAAAGCATTCATGAGGAAAACCAGAAACAGTTTCTACCTGTCAAGGAAACAAAAAGCAATGTGAAAGCCAGTACTACGGAGTGCAGGTACTGCAAAGCAATGCCATTTCACTTTTCTGTCAGTTAGAATGATAATCAACAAAGCAAATGGACCAACAGTAAGAGCAGAAGTTCTAGCAGCAGTTTTTGCTCTTTAATGGCATACAGAAAGTGTCAAGGAAGTAGAAGGAAAAAAAAATTGTAGTTAAGCATACCAGAGGACTCATCAACTGGATATGAAATCCAAGAAATCAAAAGCATCTACAGTCTGAGCAGAGAAAGGGCTCTCCTTACACATCCCCTCATCAAAACAAAGAAAGCTGCACTGCCAGAGCTCCAGTCAGGAATCATAACGAAATTTGCCAGCTATGTTGGATAGACCATGGAACTGCCTGCTGAACCTGCAACGCCATGATTTTCTTCACTAATAACCTGTGCCACACTCCTGACAGGCAGACAAATATTTTCAGCAGGTGGTGTACAACAGCATGCAACTGAGCAGGTACCCGAATGACAACATGAAGCTCAGCAGGTGTGCTTGAAAATTAACTTTGCTTTACATGGCAATTGCATCTTTCATGTAATTAGGTACTTAACTGGGCATCAAAATAGAGGCACGTGTAATAAATTATAATTTATTTGATAGGAATCCTGTGTTCTGTCCTTCAACTGCTGCAAATATCATTGTCCTCTAGTTACATTTCATTTTCAGATTCATGTTCTATTCTTTCTCTGGTTTTTGTGCACAAGTGCATGTGGACATTGCTGTATCTAAAAGTAACCAATTTTCTTTTTTTAAACACCCACACAGGATATTAAAAGACTATAAAATAATATTCATTGTTGTGAAAAAATTTACTTATACAACCAGGTCTGAGTCATGTTGGCTTCTCTGTCAAAGACCCACTCAAAAACTGCTGAATGTATTCTTTTCCTCCTGAACTCTGGTATGAATCACCAGGAGATACAAATGAGTTAATGGAGCTGCATCTTCACTACCTACTTTTGCTAGATATGAAATATCAGTGGCCAAATACTTGTACTTTAGTAGTTTCTACCCATGCTTAATGTTGGGTTGTTTTTTAAAAATTGTCACTTTATTGTGGCCACTACTTGCTTTTCACTGACCTACGAGCACCTGTAGCACAAAATCATAGCATCATAGAATGCTTTGGGTTGGAAGGGACCTTTAAAGTTTATCTAGTCCAACTCTTGCTGCAGTAAGCAGGGACATCTTCATCTAGATCAGATTGCTCAGAGCCCCATCCAACCTGACCTTGAATGTTTCCAGCAATGGGGCATCTACCACCTCTCTGGGAAACTTGTTCCAGGGTTTCAACACCCTCATCATAAAAAATGTCTTTCTTATATCTAGTCTAAATCTACTATCTTTTAGTTTAAATCCATTACCCCTTGTACTGTTGCAACACACCTTGCTAATAAGATTGTCCTCATCTTTCTTATAAGCCTCCTTTAAGTACTGAAAGGCTGCAATAAGGTCTCCCTGGAGCCTTCTCCTCTCCAGGCTGAACAACCCCCAACACTCTCAGCCTGTCCTCACAGCAGTGATGCTCCATCGTTCTGATTATTTTTGTGGCCCTCCTCTGGACATGCTCCAATAGGTCAATGTCTTTCCTGTGCTGAGGACTCCAGAGCTGGACACAGTACTCCAGGTGAGGTCTCGCCAGAGCAGAGTAGAGGGGAAGAATCACCTCCCTCAACCTGCTGGCCAAGCTTCTTTTGATACAGCCCAGGATACAGTCGGCCTCCTGCATTGCAAGTAAACATTGTTTGCTCATGTCCAACATTTCATCCACCGGTAGCCCCAAGTCCTTCTCCACAGAGCTATTCTCTGTCTCCGACATAGACTTTTGATAGACAGAGGAAATTGGTGCTATTGGTACGTTTTCATTGCTGCAGATGGTATTCATGTCTACAGATTGTATAAAAGAGTACTTTGAATTACTGTACTTTCGGCACATGCAATAGAAAGAAAGTTGAGAAAGACATCTGGTTTTTTTATGAACTGTTTATAAGAATTCAGAGAAGGTCTTCATAATCTGCATTTCCCTGCCACATTTGCCACCCCTTGTTCTCCTGGGGGTCTCTGGTTACAGGAACCATTTTTTTCTATATTGCTGTCTCATGCACTCTCTCTCAATTTGAGGACCATAGAACTGGGGGACAATATTACTTCTCCTTTTTAGCATTCTGCCAGGAGCCATGTTCATCCCATTATATAGATCTAACAGGGTTTCTCAGTATAACTACTTTATATGCTGGGGAAAATAGTTGTTGCTGCAAGTATATTGAGAAGAAAATCCTCTTCTTATCCACAGTTGTGTAATTGCATTGATGTAAATAGAAGTCGGCTTTGGGAATAAAAAACATGCATTAAGTTAGAAAGTGGCAAGTTAGTACGAATTCAACTTTTATTGCACTTACTTTTAGACTTTTTTCCCCAGAATTATTCACAATTATTCACAATGCATTCTCCATAATATTCATCTTTCTGGAATGCACTGCAGCCCCAGGTAAAATTGTAGTATATACTGCTGCTTTCTTCAGTCAGCATTAGGTGTATGTCTCCTGTCGTATTTAGAAAGACTTCTCTGAATCTACATCCATGAACTAATGTGAGTGTTTGAGTGCCTGGTTGGCTCTAAAGACTGATTTCCACTTTGCTTAAAAGATCCTCTAATCAAATTCAGCAGATAAGGGTTAAAAGAGGAAAAAAAGGATTGTGAATTTCAGTAATTATGCTCTTGCCTATAACTCTAACATTAGAACCAATTACATTATTTGTAAAATGAATTCACATTGCAAACCATCAAATGAGAATGATAGTTACTAGAGAACATAATTAGACTTCATGTCTGAAGCTTACAGTATTAGCTCTCTAAGTGAAAGGGAGGAAGGAGCAACAAAGGAACCACAGTGAATAAAATCCTAAAAATAAATTGGAAAGGCTATAACATATGGAATTAACCATGAGATAATGAAGCTCAAAAACTAGCTGATAATTTTTCTTTTTTTTTTTTTTTTAATCCATAGTAACAGATCACTTTTAAGTGTGTGATAGTAATAATTTTTTGAAGTAGCTTATACTGTAGTCACTCTTAACAGATAGTGGGAATGAATGGGAAGACAGAAAGAAAATATCCTGGTATGATTGGGTTAAGGAATGAGATAATAGCAAGGCAGGGGGAAAAGTCAGTCTTCAGACGTGTCCTAGAGAATTCATCTATCAGTGAATGAGATGTTTGTTGATCACAGATTCAGCCAGGATAAATTACAGACAGCTGTTTGCAGGGCTTGTTTTCACATGTCTTCAGAGAAACCCCTGTTAAGTCTGTGTAGAAAGACAGCCTGGATCTAGTGTGATGGGCTTTCATGTCAGAAAGCATCAAGACCTGCTAGTGCTTACCTGTGTCTTTTCTGTGGGAGCTTCTTACTGTTTAGCCAGATTTGCAAATATCCTTGCTAACTAAACTGACTGAATCCATTTCTGGATCTAAGTACATCCTTTTGTACTGCTCATGAGATTCCTCTAAGTAAAGTTAAACCAGATGGGTTTCATGGGGACCGTTTCCATAGAGGAGAGGACAGAACAGGCACTTCATGACAGCAACTCACTCATCTGAATGCCTGAGCTATTATTTGTAGATCCAGCATATGTTCCACTTCACCACCCGTATTGGTTCCAACAACTTGTCACATGTTCCAACAAGTTAGCTGCATGCTATAATTTGATTAGAAATACTCGGTGCCACTTCGTAATAGAGTAATTTATCTAGTAAAAGCAGCACATTTGAACCATAGGAATCTTGGGGCAAGGAATGTATCTTCACTGCATGTCCATTTATTATCTTGCTCTTTGAGGTGTTGGGCTCTGTTTCTTGGCCAGAGAAAAACCATCATCTCATCTTTTATTTCTTTTTCATTCTCATTTAAGCAGCTTAAAGAGAAGAAACTGATATTACAGACCCTGTGCAAAACTAGCTCTTTTCAAAACTTTCAGTACGTCTTGTAATCTTATTTTAAAAATATTTAAGCCTTTTCCAAATCTTTTTGAAGACTGTCTCACCACTTTGTTTATCATTGTTCTAACTGTCACAGGTAGAATACAAAATCATTTACATTTCAAGGAAAAGAGCAAGAGTCCGAGTTATCGAAGATTCAATGTGCAAGTCCAAAGCCTGGCCCTCAGGCTTTCTTCAATGTGGTAATCAGACTTTCAGAGTAACAAAAATGATAGCAGAAATGATAATACATAGATTTTACGTATGACTTTCCATTGACAGATCTCAAGCTTCTTATGAAACAGATATCTTTACCATTATATCATTTCACAAATAAAGAAATAAAGACAAAGATACATGGCATGACTCCTGAAAAGAGCAGAGAGGAGGCTGAATCAGCACTTACAGGTATATGTTTTATTACCACACCTAGCTCTTTGTAAGCCCATTGAAACAAGAGAAAAGGTGCCAGACATCTGAATCAAGCCTAAATTTGATTTACCTGTATAATCAGTTGATTCTGGATAACTATGACAGTGCCGAGAACAACAATAAAGCATAAAGGATAAACCTGCTACAAACTATTGTGCTACATCCATAGGTTTACATGAAGCAAAGTGGAATCAGCAGACCACTACACAGTGACTTTGACGTGCTCTACCAGAGAACAATTTCATCACTACAAAGAGTAATTTTAACATGTACTTGAGATAAATGTAGTCTTGTTTATAGCTACACTTACTGCACTTCAGATGAAAAGGTCAGGGCAAATAACGAAAAGTAATATATGTGTAAAGTATATTAAAGGCAGATTTAAGCAGAAGCCTCATCAAGTATCTCAAGGAAATAAAATATTGCTTTTTTAAATAGAATGTAATAGCTATCAATAAAAAGCATCTTAGGTTGGTTTCATTATTATTATTATTATTATTTATTCTGTCAAACCCCAAATATTATTTCTTTTTTATTTGTTTAAAGTAGACTGATCTCTTCTGGAGTAGGAGAGTTAAAGACAACCAGGAACCTAGCAGCAATACTATAATAAAATGCCTGCTCAAAGTAAAGGACATTTAATAAATTACTTTTCCTTGCAGTTTTTGTCAATAAGAAAAGGCCACAAAGGACTTTTGTAATCACCAAATCAGAATTTTTCAATAACTCAAGAAAGAGGGCATCCTGATTTGCTGATTTTTAACAGATAAATAGATAAAATCAAGTTACTTTGACAAGCTCTGTTTTTGATAAACCACGTTAAATTAATTTAATTACATTATCATTCTTTAATACTTTATGGAGTCCTGTATTCATCATGCCAGTATTTTCTCTGGCACTAATGTCAGGATGACAGATTTCCTTGTTTATTATTTTTAAATCCTAGCATGGCATTATCCTGCTTCCAGATTGATGCATCTTCCTCTAGTGCTCTCTATCTGAGACATATTACAAATCAATGTTAATGATTAGGAGAGTTTATGGCCATGTCTTTCCTAATACTTAAATGTTAGTCACCTGAACCTGCTGATACAAAAATATTTAGCTCTAGATTGTGTTGTTTAATATTCTTCTTAGCTATTGGTAGACTGGCACTTCAGAATCATCACAAACAGCATAGATGTGACTAAATCTTCTGACTTTGCCTCAAGTATAGAATGGAAATCTGTCTTGAATAGTTCTTTTTACATCACTGCTAACAAGTAATTTATTTTTATTTGGAGCAGAAGATTCTTTATGTCCTCAAATATAATTTCAGAAATCTTCTTGTCCTCACTTCTCATGACTAAAGATTTTGCACTTGCCTTTTTACTTCCCTCATCACTTTTTTCCAACTTCTTTACTTGTGATTTACAGTCTTTGCCATCCATTTTTTCCTTTATCTCCTTTATTATAAATTTAAGGCACAGAGACCTGACTTTCCTTCTAAATGTGATTAGCTGTTTATAACCTATATGGTCTTTTTTCAGTTGTGACATTGAGTTCTTAAACCACCTGCCATGTGCTCTTTAAAATTTCCTAGGTCTCTCTCATATCACTCCATTTGAATTTCTCCTCCCAGTCCATTTGGCAAGCTCATTCACATTTATGAAACTAGATTCCTTATATAAGTGTATGTTACCGTTTATTACTTATAAAAATATATGCAAATATTTTATTTGCATTTATTAAATACAGTTTAAATTTCCTGTATGCCTGTGTTGATCAGCATAATGTTAGTACCATGTAGATTAAAGATAAGCTTTTCAGAGACCCATAAGGTGGATGAAGTATTTTTGTGCTATTCTTGATAGAAGGGAGGCCCATGGAGGCAGCAAATTCAGATGGATAATCTGTTAATTTTAATTTCCTCATGCATGGGATTGGAGTAGCAGTTTATGTTCCAGTCTGTAGTTTATTTACAGGAGGAGAAGAACAGATGTCCCCCCTTTTTTTTTTTTTCCCCAAGGTAATTCACTCCTGCAATAGCCTGGTTTAGCCTTTGATTATCTGAGACAATCTTCTGAGAACACATCTCAGTAAATTATACTGCTAAAAAAAGGTTATTTTGATTTTATTTTTTTCTTTTATTTAATTATTTTCCAAATTTTTCTCACATTATTATTATGTGTTGTCTCCTTTGACTTTAGTGTCCTTTCTTTCCTCAATTTATCCATCTCTCTTCCAAGTTCAGCAGCATTTCCATCTGAAACAGCAAAAGCCATAAGGTGCTTCCTAAGCAAATTCAGTGTGTCAAGGAAAAAGATGACCAAATTGTGCAGAGTGAATGATGTCCCAATTTTCCACTTTAAAAAGGCAAAGATATTTTGGCCTACCTAGCACCCTTTTTATTGTCATGTGCTTAAAATACTATCTATTTGCAATTTGTTATTTTTATTTGGTCCCCTTGAATTTACTGCTGTTTCAGTCTGCAGTGCCTGAGGCTTTTTTAAGAGAGGAAGCTAAAAACAAGCACTTGGTCAAGATAGGCAGTTCAGCCCACTGGTAGGTAACGTATCACTGAGCTGCAACTTGACACCCTCCAGTTGTGATTCCTTAATTTAAAATTTTTAGTACTGTTCTAGATACTGCTCCCTGGAAAGAGGGTGGAAATGAGCATGATGCACTTTTACAAGAACAATCCCAAACCAATTCTCATCTGCCCTCATATGTTGTGGAGCTATGGGCAGTAACGTTTAATGCCCCTCTCTCCCCTCTTACCTACGCTCCAGACTATGTCTGTATTCGCTCTTAGATCAAATGATGCTATAAATACACGTCTATTTTCTCATGTAGACATGGACATTTTTAGTATTATAAATCTGATCTATCACTCACTGCTTCCGAAACACTTCATGTCACTTATCAAATTCTTTGTCTGTCACATGACACAACAACCTTTTAAGCCAGCTTTGCTCTACTGCTCCTTCCCAGGAAACTTTTATTCCTGTAAAATTTGAAGTTGATCTTTTATTTATATCATGGCTTCTTATTATAGTAGTCCATACTTTTCTACATCCCTGATTTCTTGGGGGGAAAAAAAAAAGTAAGATTGTGAGTTTATGTACTTAAATGGAAAAACAATCCTCTTAAATATGCACCAACACAGATATGGTATGATGATAGTGACTTTATATTCTTTGGACTAAGTGAGTTAAAACAATACAGTAAATTACTCTGGAGACAAGGACAAGTAGGGCAACTGGGTCATATGTTATAATTTTAATTTCTGGAAAAATATTCCATGATTTTTCCAGGTATTATTGGTTTAGCTTTTAGAAAGACCTTGTGCAAAAGTAAGTAAGGAATTAAATGAAAAATCATGTTCTTTTCCTAGAATTTACAGAAAATTGCTATAACAATTATTGTACACTTCTGACGTGCTCTGTGTTCGGATTTATTAAGCTGTGACTTGGTGTTCTGCATGTGTACAGGTCCAGCTTATGTTTACTTTCAAATTGCAGGACAGAATCTTCTTTTTTTTCACCCAAGCAAAGGGACATTGCACTGTGCTAAATTTCAAAATAGGAATGAAATCAGAATCTGACATGGGCTATGGGGAGCCATCATTAGGTCAAACCAGGCTCAAATGATATAAAAATAATGCAGAACTCAGAAAAGACTGTCATTAGGAGTTGAGAATACTGAATTTTGCTTTGAAGTAAAAAACAAGATGAGGTTAATCAATATTCTGTGTTTGTTTTAAAAGGTAAAAATTACATTGTACCTTTTAAGCTACATTTTTGTATACACATATTGGTAACTGTGATTTAATAAATTGTATTGTTTTAGTCCTAAACATGTTATTACTTTACTCAATAATTTCTCAACTAGTTACATACAATCAGATACTTACCTAAGACTGGTGGTCCAGGGCAGGTTCAGAATAAAAGGAATAGGTTATACGGTATCTGCTGGGTAAGATTTAGTACCTTGCTGAAGCCCACAGATTCTAAATAGAAAGTGTTAAGTACAGAACAATGGGATGTGACTGAACTTGTGCTTTTAAACATCAGTGTCTGTTTTGAAGGAAGCAGTGTTAAGAATACATCAACATGCTAAGGGCTGAAAACTTGCAGAGAAACTACAAGTGTAAAGTATCCCACAGGATTCTGGTGGGGTGGTTCTGTCAGTTCCTCTTACTTAATCACTTGCTTAAAGAAACAGAATTTCTGCTCTGCAGGAAGTTTTGACATTTGGGATTTTGTACTTTTTAGTCTTACCTACAGAAATAAAATTTTGAAAACTTATTAAAAAAATGAAAATTCCAAATGCATCCAAGTGACTTATGTCAATGCATCTAAATAGCAATGAAAAATAATGCCTTAAAGTTATAATTTTTATAATTTCTTTATCTCAAGATAAAGATAATATTTTTAAAGTATTTTTAAATACTTTACACAAAATCTTTAAAACTGTTTTTCTGAACTAACACTGTTGAAGCAAAGTATTTCAGTCTTTCAGAAACATTTCAACCTTATTGAAACTAAATGATGTAAATCTTTCAAATGTAAAATGGTTTTGATCTTCTCACATTCCTGCAAAACCATTCTAATCTTTAAAAAGCATTTCTTGAAACACAAGTGTTTAGTTGATAATTTTTTTTAGTACAGAAAACATTTGGGTTTTACTGTCCCGTCCCCTGTGATAAGATATTTGTCTCATATTCACATGAATGACATCTACATTTCTCTAGATATTCCCTTGCAATTTAATCTGCGAAGGTGCTTAAAGAGCCCTCATCTTTTTAATGGCTCCTGGTGGAGCCTAATTATTATGAACTTGCAAAAGCTGTGAAATGGTAATTAGGCTGGGTTACCTCCTTTATTTTTCCCTTAGAGAAATTTTAAAAGGTGTTAATTAATGCTTTTAAGTAAGTAAAGATAATAAATGACTAATCTCAGTAGTTTTATTGCTGTCTTGGTGATGCACAGATATGTTTCTCTTTTGCCTTTAAATATTTGTTTCTGCTAGGAATGCCCCTTAAAGACATACAAGGCACATTGTACGGCTCCTCGAACACAAACATAGTTGATTAGCATGACTTTAAAGTTCCACAGGAATCAATTGCATAGCTATATCCTTGCATTAATGAATAAAGGTGCAGACAGGAAAAAATGAACAGAGCTATGATAGATGCAGATTCTACACAGATGTTCATAGGACCAGATATACTTTGTGGATGCCAACGGGATGAGATTTATTTTTCCAGAGGAGGGAAAGAGCAAGAGAGCACTTTTCAAAAGTTACGCAGATGTTGATAGAAATGTAATTTTTCTGTGAACATCTGAGGGTACAACATTTTGCTGACAAAGCTAATTGCCCAATATTTCCAAAAAGCTGACTATGGCACAGTATTGCCCCGGGTAAGATATAGACAAGTGTGTTGCAAACTGCACAACAGGTTCCTTAATCTGGCTGAATAGTACCTTATTCTAAAAGTCATTCCATAAATATGAATTAAAGTACTTATGAACAGACAGTAATCAAAGACAATTAGAGAATCTGTTAGTGTTTTGTCCGTATCACCTCACTATAGTAAGCAAGACTTGTAGAGCCTGACCTTAAGATGACACCAGTTATTCCAGATCTACTGATATAAAATAATAATAAAAAAGTAACGTGTAAACTATGTGGCCTATAAGCAACGTTACCTAAAGTTTGCCAGTCTTTTGAACCTGGCACATGAAATATAATGTATGTCTGTGTTTGGTCTTGCCCAGTTCTTATTAGCTAGAATCATAGAAACATTTAGGTTGGAAAAGACCTTTAAGATCATTGAGTCCAACTGTTAACCTAGCACTGCCAAGTCACCACTAAACCATGTCACTAAGTAGCTTAACAATGCTTTCAGAAGAAATTTTTCCTAATACCCAACCTAAACCTTCCCAGGCACAACTTGAGGCCATTCTCTCTTGTTCTGTCACTAGTTACTTGGGAGAAGAGACCAACCCCCACCTTGCTACAACCTCCTTTCAGGTAGTTTTAATGAGTGATAAGGTCTCCCCTGAGCCTCCTTTTCTCCAGACTCAACAACCCCAGTTCCCTCAGCCACTCCTCATAGGACTTGTGCTCTAGACCCTTCACCAGTTCCATTGCCCTTCTCTGAACACGCTCCAGCACCTCAAGGTTCATCTAGTAGTGAGGGGCCCAAAACTGAACACAGCACTCAAGGTGTGGCCTCACCAGTGCTGGGTACAGGGGGACAATCACTCCCCTACTCCTGCTGGCCACACTACTGCTGATGCATGTCAGGATGCTATTCATGGTGGATCGACATTTTTTGCATGAATGGTAACATTTTACATAGAAGTAGGTAGAAAACATGCTGTGTATTCTGCCTTAGTACCGGCATTTAATAAGTGGTAAATACATCTGAACATAGATATTTAAAAAAAGGACAGCAAGGCCCAGTATCATTTATCTTGTTCATTAAATGATACTGGTACTACTCTAGCCTACCTGCCCTAAAAGTTATACTGAAAACGGGAAGAATAGCTTAAACATAAATATTTAGGTTCTTCATATCTGTCCCATTTACTTCAGTAATATCCTATGTATTGCATGTATTAGCATTTCAGAAATGAGATTGAAAGAGGAATACATTGATTTTAATCACCCCTTTTTCTCAGTATGAAAAAGAAGTATGACCGGCTCAATACACTTTTTATTTGAATGGAATATTTCAGGAAGTCTTTTGTTTCAAAATTTACTGAATTTAAATTCTAATTGTCATGTTTAAAACAGTCATAACAGAATGTTTTAATTAATTTGGGTTCGAGAAATTTTCCCTTATCCATATTTGAAATGGAAGCAAAGTTTGAAACAATGGAAAATTATTTGAGCCAGAGATGCTGAGTTTCAAACAGATTTACTGTACCTTTTGTCTAAATATAATTAAATAAGAGTATCTCTACATGAACATATGCATATAAAAATATAATTAAATAAGAATATGTTTCTTCATGTTCTGGGTGGGGAACTATTGTACAGAATTAAACCCTAAAGTGATATTTTGGTGCAGAATTTCATATTTGTCTGCCATTTGGCATCATCTTTTTTTTACAAATCTAATCCTTCAGATTCCTGGCTTATTTGAATAAACCATCCATTACACTGCATTAACCATTCCTCCTGCTTGAAAGATTAGTTGTAAAACTTTAGTAATTATGAAGTACACCCTCTGAGAAGAACCAAAAGGACAATAACACAGGCATTAATGAAGAACACTTCCTCTAACTGACATTCTGGTTATTGCTATGTCTTAAATGCCAAAATCTGATAATACACCTCTGTAATCCCTTATATAATGAAATGCTTAAGAAATATCTTATAGTCATTGGACCACCATTAACCATTATGAAATTAGGTGTCCCATGGGGTTTTTTTCCAATTTAAAGAGGGTTAAATTGCTCATTTACATGTTAATTAGCATTCATTTTAAAGAACACCAAATGTAATTCCATAGCATCTAGCATTTAACAACTTAGCTTATCAAGTCATTAAATTTAAAAGAAGCTCTGTATTATTTGCAAGAAATTCTTTCGAGGGCTAATGATGAAAGGAATCTCATTATTCTAAGCAACATGCAATTTAAAAAGGATGAATACTGCTGATTTATTTACTTTATCACTAAGTAATAAGAAAGCAGCAAAACATTGGCAGGGCAGTGGGTTCAGCAGTTCTTTATAAGGCCCACTGATTTGCACAGAGTAGTATGTTTAAAATTAAGGATGGTTTCTGGTGACATTTCTTTGGAATCTGTTGCCTTGAGTTGTGCTCAATCACTGGAGTGTGCTCAGTGGTATTTGATAACATTGCTTCTGCTGCTCTGGAGCTCCTCTGGAACATGCACTTGCTGTAATGTGCAATTGAAGCATCTCTGTGTAGCATAGCTATAAATAAAAGCCTACCTTCGTAACATTTAAGACAATACTGCATGATATTATAAACTAAGCATTCACTTTAAGATCATTTCAAACTGGCAAAATAAATGCTTAGTACAGTGATGCCACAGAATTATCATATTGTTTACATTCCCCTTTTGCTCATACACTTACACTCCTCCTTTACTTAAATGTTGATGTCATCCTGTATTGCTTTATGTTACCTTTGTTTACATTAGTTTCTGTGATGTGACACAGTCTGATTGTCTCTTTCACTGAACTGCCACTTCAGCATTTCAAAGATGCTGGATTGCAGTTACTTTGAAGCACAGCAGCTGTGATGCAAACATGCTTTTAGGAAGGTAGGATTACTCCATTTCTAAATGACAGAAAGAAGCATTCAGGACAAGAGAATGTTGGTCTTACATTACCTATAAGTGGTAAAAGATGGAATCGTACATGAGCAACAGCATTATACATTTCATTCTTTGGTTTTTTTCAGACCCCAGCCATTTTTAATGTTGTGTAAGTCCTTTGCATTATTTTCAATATTACGTTCTTGTTAACAGAATTGGAGTTGTGAAATGTGATTTTCATATACCCTATCTGGTTGATTCACTCAGTTCCTCAGCTCTAAGTGGGATGGCTTAGACTTGGCTCTGAGTGGCTGACATTGACAGCCTCCTCCCGTGCTTTATCCTAGTATTTCCCTGTATTTATGGATTATTTTTCCAGGTCCTTCCTCTTGTAAGTCCTTTTTCTCCCTTTCTTGTACACATCTTTTATTGCCTTCTAATTCCAGAGTGTTATTTCCATGCCTTTCTGTACTTGCAATTTCTGTCTCTGTCCATTACACTTATTCATATAACTAGTTCTTAAACCCACTTCTCCTTCTGTTTCACTCTCATTTCACATGATCAGTTCTTTTGCAGACAACAGCTTCATTCCACAAGATGGATTAATTCCTCAAGTACAGTCTATGTTCAGTACTAAGTCAGGGAGTTTTCCCTAGGGAAAACAACATGCATCCTGAGATTAAAGGTTTTATTAAAGAGCAGATACATAACAGTATCAGATTAGGTTGTCCAAACAGTATTGATTCAGGTGCCTTATCACTTTCTTATGCTTGGCTTTGCAAACACCATATATTTTCACTGTAATTTACTAAAGCTTGGGATCCAGAATGAAAATTTTGGCACAATCTCTGAGAGCAATGGAAACCTGGGTGTTAAAATACCAAATGTTTGGAAACTTTAATCATAAACATCACAGCCAGTTCTGTATCTAACAATCCAGCAGAAACCACGGGGTAATGTAGTTTGTAATCAAAACTGATTTAGCAACAAAAAGGATGAGTAAAAGGAGTTAATTCACAAGAATAAATTCTGAAAGAATGAGAAGAACTTTCGAAGTTAATTATGGGAATGGTAGTGTGAGAAAATGAAAAATATTCAGCAAAAAATTATGAAAAACCTGCTCTTTGTGAACAGTTACAGTCAGAGTGGAAGTAATTTTTAGGAGTATGAACAAGAACACACTGCAGAATCGATGTATAATGAAAAGCTAAGAAAGTGTGAAGCTTTAACAGAAATTAGAGAATGTAATAAATGGCATAGGTATAAGCAACAGTAAGAAAATCGCTGGTTTCAGAATGAGCAAGAGAATAGTGTGTTTTTAAGGCAAAAATATATTGAAATGATAAGATAGACTATAGAAATCAATTCTTTGCTTTTAGCATTGGTTTTCACATGAAAGAAAACAAGACTTATGCCAGAAATGTAAAGAGTATACTTTTTCCAAGGGAAGGGAAAGATGTGGTTAACAGGAAAGAGCAGGGGAAATTGAATCAGTGTGGGTATTGTAGAATAATGAATAAAATAATGGATAAGAATTCCTCAGCATCAAAACTCTCAAAATTCAAGAGAAAATAAATACTGTGATGAAGCAGAATTTTCTGACAAGGGGTATACAGGCACAGATGATATTTCTAAATAATTGTCTAATGGTAATACTTAAAACATAAACTGGCAATACATTTGCCTAAAGCTAAAAATAAATTGGCATTTCCCTGAAATTAAAGACTAATCTATGAAAAAATCTGTGAAACTGTTGACCATATTGAATCATAGTTGCTGTAATTTGATTAATGTGTCAGAAGCATCTAATATGACCAGAGATACAGATGGTAAATGTTCTGAAGATGGAAAAAACAAATAATGAGTAACTACCTTCATCTCTAAAAGCCCTGGCTTGAAAAACATCTGAGCATTCTTCATTTTATGCATTTGAATATTTTAACTTATTTTTGTGGGGCTGCTTATAGGGATACATCTTATGAAGTTCACAGCTGTTTTCAGGACTGGGCCTAATTTTACGCCATCCAAATCACACACACACACCAATTTGTGTAGGTGATTGTTGCTTTTGAACACAGGAATCTATTGGTTCCTAAAAATAGAGGACAATAACTACAACGCATACAAAATTCCTTTATCATTTCAAGCCCACTTATAAACCAGCTGTCTGAGGGAATCTAACATCATATTACCATTTCTCTTGCTTGGCTCCTTTTTATCTTTAATACAATTCTGGTTCTGGATTTCTTACCAGGGATCTGACAAGTCTCAAATTTTTTTTAAAGTATGCATTTACTTCTTACCAAGCATCAAACCCAGGTGATTTTTGTGAGGTTACAGAAGCAGAATGCTAATAGCTGCAGACAGCATCTCTCACTAAGTGAAAGCAAGAAATGCTGAGGTCTTTTGCCAATCAGGTTACTTTCTAAGGAGGCCAGAGAGCACAGACCTCATGTGCCAAAGCCTAGCCCTAAAAAAGCTGGCCCTTCTTAACAGCCAGTGCCCTGATAGAGAGAAACAGAAGCAGAGGCTTCAGGGAAGGACATTAGACTTCTCCATATGGGAGTGCAAGAGGGACAATGGGTCCACCTATATATCAAAGGGGAAAAAGCAGAGACTATGCAAGCACACACAGTAGTAGACCTTCATGCTGCTGCAGCCCTTTCTGTTTGATTAGGGTGTTCTTACAGCTAAATATATGATACTTCATCCAAAAGAAGGTTTCTTGGTATTGGTGTGCTTGCTTAATTTCCCAGACCCCAACACGAAACCTCTCAGATATTGTCAAACTGGTTTCCTTTCCTCCAAATGAAAATTGTCTGGGTAATAGGAGAGGTGTACCTTAGCGCTAACACAAAGGACTTACTATTCCTCCAATAAACATGCAGATGCTGGAAAAAACACCCTCAAGATGAACAAACAAAATCTCATATTACACTCATTCCTGGAGCTTTCTCTGTGTTCACTTATCTGTGCATTTTCTAGGTGGTAGAGGCAATGCTATGTAAAATGTAAGCATATTTGCTAGCTTTGATGTTTAACATGAGCTAAATCTCTGCCTGAATTAGAGTTTAAATCCACAAGCACCATAAAGGCTTAACAGCAAGTGCCCACAGCTGTACACACTAAATCAGACTATCATGCAAAAAATATATCCAAGTGCTAGTATGCGTGGATTCAAATACTGACACAGTTACATGCATGTGAACTAGTGTAGACTGAAAGTTCTGTTCCCCTACTTATACAGTAATACCTGCTTCAAGAAATCTAATTAAAATTTAGATTTTTCTTTTTCTTATGAGAGAATGTGAGGTATTTAACTGTATGGGTAAATTTTTCCAACAAAACTAAAAGACTGTTTTGTCATCAGAAACCCCAAGATGGCAATACAGCCTTGTTTTTCTTTGCTGCTTATTTCTATTATTATTATCATCATCACAATTATTATATGGCACTACATGGAACAGATTTGTGATTTTCTCCTTTGCTGACATCTAAAAGCCTTGCTGATTGCTAAGGATTATTTATACAAAAATTGAAAGCTTCAACTACTTCAATAATAACTGAATGGATGAATGCTATGCATGACCTGGAGGTATTAAAAGATTCCATTTAATAACGTTAACCAAATAGACATCTCTGCTCAAGTTTGACTTCCTTTTATAGATGCACCTGACTTAAGAACTGTGTTAAAAAATCTATACTTCCATGTAGGTAACATACCTGCACATATATTACATTTTCAGGCAACAGTCTATATTGTTTATCTATATACTAATCACTTTTGAATGAATTCACATCAGGACTCTTATCCTTTACAGTGTTCAGATAGTTTCGATTGAGCCTAGGTAATCAGTTCTGACGTAGTTAAATTTTGTTGCAGAGAACACCACGAGCAAGTGATAGCAAGCATCATTCACCTTGATGCTTGATGAGAGATGCTGCAGATTTATCAGGTGTGTAACTGCCCGTGAATGCTGCCCAGGGCTTTATAAAGTCATAGATTCCATAGCAAAGGAAAAACACAAAGAAAAAAAGCTGTTGATTGCAAGTGAGTTAGCATACATGCTGGAACAATGAGACATGTATGCACAGTGATGAAATATTAGGTGGTCCCAGGAAAGTCACCCACACTCCTGCCCCAGCCTTGTTAAGTATCAAGTCTAACAACAGAGAGCTCAGGTAAAGCTGGGTAGGAGTGCAGCCTTCCACTCAAAACAGATTTTCTGAGTTCTCTTTATCCAGCCTTGCACTGAAAGAAATTGATTTCCAATAACAGGTAATATCAATGAAAAATTATTACAAAGTAATGTGTCAGGGAAGATATTGGCAACATTAATTAAAAGTGCTGCTGACAAGACAACCAAAGAAATAAGAGTTGCTTAATACTCTGGCAATATTTCTCAAAAATACATAAATCATCTGTGACCCTTTTAGGTCTATTACAGTGTTAGAGGATAATGAAGGTATAGGCACGGGAGATCTTTGATGTTTTGTCAAAGTTTTCTTTCTATGTATATATATGTATATATATACACATACATATTCAGTGTTTATATATATATAAGTATAAATGTATGAGGCATGCAGAGAGAGAGAGAGAGAGACTCTCTGAGTATACTGCTTTAGAATACCCTATCACAGCAAAAAGACAAAAATGCAAACGAGGCCAGATTGTCATCATAACATTTTGCAGTCCTCTGCGGGCTGGGAAGGCAACGGCTGGTATGCCAACTGCTGGGCCCAAGACTCAGTACTTTCCACTTCAACAATTGGTTGAAATCATAGATAAGAAAATGGATGACAAAATTAATTTTATAAAACCATAATGTTGGTAGATTAGAGTCATAATTCTTTGAATAAAATCTATTTCCTCTGGAAGAGAGACAAAAGACTTATGACAAAATACTCCGTGCAACACCCTTTTTTTCTGTCTTTATATCTTCTCTAAAAAGTATTGCCACTTTAATACAAATTTCTAGGTAGTAATATTTAAATAGGAAATCACATGGGAGGACTACATTGTATTGTTACTGAGATATAAAAAGTCCCTCATTTTACTTCACTCTCTACTAAAGAATGATGCTTAGAACGTATCCATGTGGATGACTAAAGGTACTCTCAAATTTCTGCTGCGAAACAGAAAACACACCTTAGGAGAAAGAAGCTTTTCTGGTGGGTACTATCTCTACCAGCACAAACATTTTGAAACTAAGCTAACTAAACCCACAGGAAACCATAAATTAACTTGTTTTCTTTGACAATTACTCTGATAAAAGTAAGAAGAATAAAGGCTTTTCCGTGAGTGACTATAGAAGTCAGAGAAAAAGGCGCATCCACGCTATTCCTAGAGGCAAACTAATGCTGTTTCCAGACTTGGCTGAGCAATCAAGAAGTGAGAGGGGAGAAGTGACTGAATTACCCTGTCACATCAGGAGGGTAGCTAGCTAATCCTGTGCTAACTGAGCTTCTGAACTACATCCGAAAGGGCAGGATGGGGTGAGCTCGTACTGCCAGTTGATATTCTGTATGTGTCGTGCATTTCCATGCAGACTCTTAGATCCCAGTACTACGTCTGGCAGCTTTTAAAGCACTAAATTTACCTAAAAATTAAGAAGAGTTTTATTGCTTAAACACTTGCTTTTATAATAGAAAGCTGCCAAAACATCCCCTGCCCAACAACTCAATCATAGATGGTGCATCAAACAGGCTGTTTTATTTTGCGTAAGCTGCTCTTTACAGGGGGAGTACGTGAAGAGGGAAGGGCATAAACGGATCCATTTAAGTTCACATGCAATTCTGATGAGTTAAAAAAACAGCTGAAGGGTGAAAAACATTCTTTGTACCACAATTGGGGATTTATAGGGATTAGAGTCACATTTTTAGGATTTGGAAAAGCATTTGTAACTGTATTATTATAAGCATTTTTATGGATTAATTAATGGAATGGTGATGTATTGAATTGCTTTTGATTTAATACATAAATACATTAGATGAATCTAGCTCTGTTTTTGGAGTGATGGGCCAAAAGAGTCCCATTAATACTCATACATAGCTGACTCTGGGATGCTTGAATTGAGCAGGATGGTTCAGCATGATGAGTAGTCACATGCTAGGCAGTTTCTTAATGCAGTGCTGTGATAGATGGACACAGAAAATTCCAGGCTGGTTTACATCCTCTATAGTACTGCAAAAGACTTGCAGTGAGAGAGCAGTTTTGCCTTTAGCACTGTTTGTTTTACTCAACACTTATTATTTCTAGTCCTCAGTCAGAAATACCTGCAACTTCTAAATGATTCACATATTTATAAGGTAGGTCGTGACTCTTCCGCACCCAGAAGTGTGATCACCCAGAAGAGAAGACACTAATACCCTGCAGCTTGAATGCACACAATACATGATAACTTGAACTAGGTAATGTAAACATTAGTAGAAACACAGGAGAAAAATATACATCAATGGAACTTAGTTACCCATTCTAACTTCTTACATGTTAGATTAGCAGATATGATCTGTCACATAAGAGGTTCCGAGATGCTTGGTCCTGAAATTTGTAAACAATTTGCTTTGAATTCTGAAGTTTTTATGTTAATTAATTGCATTTTCCTTCCATAATGTCAACTGAAATACGGATTTTGCTAAAACTGGAGGAAAACTAGGATGCAGGATAGAAGGATGATAGGCATATATGGGTAGAATAGACCTACCGCATATAGAGCTGATAAAATTGATACAAAACCAATGAAAAACAATTAGTATCTATTGTTTTTTTTCCCAGGAATCCAGTATCATCTTCAACAGCAGTCATTATTTTATATTAGGTTCTGCATGCAAGGCAAAATATATTACACGCTGAGAAACATTATGAGACATAGATTTCAACTTCAGAGATATATGCTTTTTTAAAAAAATAAACTGCTTTTATGCCTTTGAAACAGCATGACCAGCTTGAAACAGCATGGTCATATGCCTTCTGCATATTGGATATTTGGAGAAGTGAACCTTCCCTCTCTATTTAATAAGTAATTCCACATTTAAATATATCAAATTCACAGTGAATATCAGTATTGAGCACCTATCTACAACTATAGACAGAGATCTTTCAGTCAGAGGGGCTTAAAAGAAATTGTAGTGAAGATTAAAACAATATTTCACATTTTATTTTAATGAAAAATAGCATATTAAAGTTGAAAACATCAAATAATGAATTGTCTTCTACCTGAGTGACTTTAGAAACCTTCCACAATCAATGAGGAAGGAAGATGGACTGCTGTAGCATGCACAGATATTTGTAAACCTGTTACCTGCTTGTGAGCGTGGTCGTAAGAATTGATGTGGTTGTCAAATTCCTGGTGTTTGTGGTACTGCTTGTCACATAGTTCACAGTAGAAGTTAGACTTCACATCCTCCAGAGCCTTGGCTGCAGCTTTCTCCTTCTCAGCATAGTCCTGAAAAGCAGAAGCAAAGAGAGATACTTTGCTAGAGACCGTGAGCTCATGCTTCTGCAGCAATTTTTGCCACCCACATTAAAAACATTAGACTGATGAGGACTGCAACATCACCAGGCTCCGTCCCGTACAAGCTAAGGAGGTTTTGGTCTTAAATTGGATTTAATAAAATAGGTGTGTTTCTTGCATAATTATTCTTACTACTTGTTGCAGGTATTGCAGTAAGAAATTTCGAGAGGAATGGGCTGCAGAGGAATACCATCAGGACACTGACTAGCTTCTGGGCAGGAGATGTGAGCAGTAAAGAACACATAAACAACCAGGGCTTGTCTGTTAGCTGTTACAGCACTCCCAGTTTGCACCAATGTGTGTCTGCTCTATCAGGTAATATCGCTCAGAAGAAAGAAACTAGTTTTGGTCTAATACTAAGGCAGCTTTTCTTCTGTGTTCTGCTTTCTGCCTTCTAGGAAATATTCAGCAGGGTCAGGCAGCAGCCAGCTATGGCTGGCTGGGATTCCTCTGGAGCAGAGCCACCTCAGCCAGAGCTTGTTCTGTGCCACCTTGTCCCTTCCCCACATCTGCATGAGAGGACATACCAACCAGCCCATCCAAACTGAATGTAACTGTTACCCACCCGACACAGACAACAACCACTGACAAGAGCATTAGTTCGTGTCTAGGCTCAGGCAAACACAGCTAAAACAGGGAAACGGAAAACACAGGGAAAACACAATTAGTTCCTACGCAGTCCCCCTCCATGGCTCCCTAGTGACTCAGGTGGGTGCTCTGGAGGGTCAAGTACTTTGATTTCAATACGTAATATTAAATAAAAAGAGAAAACTTGAAACATAGGAGCCAAAAGTTACTGAGCTCCAAATAATGCACTTAAGTAAGAGGCCTGATATTCAAAATCGGCAGTAGCCTTTGCCAACCTTATTTATTTCACAAGTCCTTCATTACACTGCTATTATTAAGACACCCTTGAACATTTTACATTAGAGTTTAAAGAGGAAACTCCTGACATAGAAAACATAAACAGAAAAGTTGGTAAAAGCTATTCATTTTATATTCATGTTGACAAGTTGATATTACTTGAGTGTATGTAACATACTGGCAGGGTTTGCAGTAATTAATCATTTGCTGTATCATTTTACTCATCTAAATAAATGGGTACTTTCTACTACCAGGCTTTCAATGCTAAGCAGTCAGGGCTGTCTGCCATCTACATGCTTTCACCACCCTTTGTGCGACAAACTCAGCGGACACCAAACCCAGAACATGCTGCACACCCAGGACACCCTGCTCTTTGCACATCACAATGCCCAGCATTGCACCAGGGACCATGCCGAAGCGAGGGCAAGCCTTTGGGCACAGAGATGAAGAAGAATGCACATTTTGAGCTTTCAGAGGGGGAAGGACTTTCTTAATGAGTATCACATTTCCAGTCTGATACTTGACCAAGCAGCAGGGGTACTGATTCTCAATGCGACACACTGAGCTTCAGACAGCTCTGTGCTGAGAGTCCTTCTGCTCCACCCTGGTCTTCAGGTCAGTGTGAGTAGATCTTTGTCACAGGGTAGTTTAAAGACTGCTGTTGCTAGTGAGATTAACTTCACCTAAACTAGACTGACTGACTAGTAGTTAGGTATATGGTCTAAGGCAGTATCCTGAGCTTCCCCTGTGAGAAACAGAAAAATGATAGCCACTACCAAATGGTTATTAATCCCATCTATTTCAAAAACCTATTTTAGGATGAGATGAAATTCTCCAGAGGTGCTATTTCTTTCCATTGACCACTGCAAGAGTCTAAATTACTAACCTGGCCTACATCCTTAATTCTTAGATTGCTGAACTCAGAGATAATGAATTCTATATTGTATTTCTTTATATTCAACTCTAAATCTCCCCATGAGACCTACATGAACTGACCTGCTTGAAGACAGGAGGTCAAAGAGGAATTTTCTGTCTGAAATTTTGATGTTACATCTTACAGATGATGCCAATGACACATCAGTCCCTCCCACAGGGCAAACATTGAAATAAATCTCTTTCCTGCATGCATATGGCTCAGGTGGGTTAGTACACTGTGGTATACTCAGATTGACCAATGACCTGTGAAAACAGGTAGCCTGAGCTAACATTTCTCCACTTGAGAGGCTGCTCAATAATGGCAGTCAATACTCGATCATATCAGGGGCAGATATTCTTGCAATCAAATAGTTAAATAGCTTTCATTAGTCATTTAAATCTACAAAGCCCATTAAATAGTGATACTTTTCAGCTTATGCTTTAGACCCATTGTTTTGCTAGCATTAATTATTCACCAGCATTTGGTATAATTAAAATGCATAAATTAAAATGTGGATGCAATAGCATTAATTACGCAGAGATTCTTCCCTGGAAGACAGGTTTTGGGGGCAACATATTTTTATCCTAAACTGGTAAAAATGTAAGTTTTGCACGCACTGGCAGCCAGCAAACCCCCCCTTTTTTTTTTCCCCTGTTGTTTTGGCAGTTTTTTTCCAAGTCTGGACTGTCAATTAAATGCTTACACCCTGCTCCATCTTTGCTTCTGCTGAAGGAGAAGCCTAATTGTTTGGGGTGAACACACCACATTACTCTCGGTGAAGCACAACGGAAACTGCTGTTCATGAGCATTCCAAACTGCCAACTTTATCTTTTTCAGCAGAAATTAATACAGTTCCCTTAGCATTAAGATGTTTTAAAATAGCAACAAGGCAGCTCCCAGGTGTATCCTAAGATAATCACAAATACTACACTGCCTTATTGCTTAATTATGCTTGTCTACCATGGCAGAAGATATAATTTCCTGCTTGCTTATCGATCAGGTGCAGGGAAATTGAATGCTACATCACATAATTTAGAAAGGTCATGGATTTTTCTTTCTCTACAAAGGCATAAGAACTTATAGTACTACAGCAAATTGTGCATAGGCAAATTAATTTTCACATCCAGACTGCTAATATCATCTGTCTAGGACTATAGAAGCCAGTGGTCAATTCTGGCATGATAAATGTGATCATGCAAAAGACTGTGGAATTACATCTGTAGAAAACTTGTGATCATGAACACTTGACTACACCAGTGCAGACACAGGAAAGCAGCAGAGATGTATTTTGAACTGGGGACTAATGATTATGTGTCACAGTCTCATAAACTTTATTCTGGATCATATGCTACTTCCTAATGCAATGTAGCCTGGGTAAACAAGCATATACTTATAACAGTAAGTGCAAGCTGATGTCAGGGATGATGCAGTCATAGGTAAGAACTCCTAGAAAACCATAGCTCGACAACCTTCTGTGTGGCTGCATTCAGATAGTATACTGTATAATGATAAATGAGCGCAGAATACACCTGAACACATTTTTTTTCCTAGAAAAGCCTGCAAAATGGTTCCATATTATAGATTGTAATTACATTTACATCAATTTGGCCCACAGAGGCACATAACTGTAATAACTGTTTATATATTGGATTAATTTAAAAAGAATACTTCTATTGCATGTTAGGCTGGAAGTGCTTTCAGTTAGCAGCTACTTTTGCAGTATTCTTATTGCGAAAATGCAATTAATGTTATCTGACATCTCATTTTCTAATATAGAGAAAATCAATGAAAAATCCCATGTAACTGAGTTTTCCAGAATGTTGCCACTGACACCTAATCAATTAGAAATCATTTATTAAATCCAGGTCTGTAAGAGATATTTAATAGACTGTATGGCCATTAAAGTATGCTGTTCTAGACAAAACGATATCACATTGCCTGCCTCAGTAACTGATAGGAAATACATATGGTATGTTCAAATAGACTAAGGTGAAAAATATGTGACTTGATACCATAAAACTTTTAGAGGCAGTTTTCTGGAAACCCATGGATTTCTACAAATATAATGGAGAACATGCATAGTACTTGTAAATAGAACATGAGAAAAATATAACACCATTAGCCCACTTGGGCCACATATTTCTAAATTGGAATGCAAAATTAGTGTCAGAATGGCTAAGACATATTAATGCAGAGTTCAGTAAGTGACAGACTGCTCCCTCTTTGGGGACATAAGCAACCAAAGTCTGATAACTTAAATATAATTCTGTGAACCAGATTAGATATGAGTGCAAGTATTAAGTACTGAAGCAACTACCGAGGTGCCTTTGACTAGAGGTTAAAGGAGAAGTAGGACAAATATAAGCATATGAATAATATACAGAATTATATTTTACATCTAAGAATGTTAGACATATTCAATTTCATTAGTGACATTTTAGACACACATTTTCATTGGTGACTTAGAGGACAAAATGAATTGTGATTATATATGAAATTTAATCAAGTAATTAACAGCACAGGGCATATACATGCTTCAGGGGCCAGGATCAGGATTCAAAATTACTGTAATAATATTGATATATGGTCTGCAGTCAGCAAGATGAAATTCAATAAGATGTGTGTCAAGTGCTGCACTTTGGAGAGGGAAATCACATTCACCAATACTAGATTGTGAATAGCTGTATTGCAACGGGGAAAATCCAGGAGAGTAGAGTGGAAAAGTAAATGAAAGTCAACAACGAAAGTCAGGGCACATCACTTTCTGACATGTTAATAGTAGTGTTATATGTAAGATGCTGAGGGTCATGATTCCACTTGATTCAGTGTTGGTGAAGTGTCAGCTGTAAAATGCTATTGGTTCATCTACACCAGGAAATAACTTGGATCCTGGAACCTGGCCCTCCGTCATCCCCACTCCAAGTGTGATAGTTCATTCTCAGGCTTTCATATCGGAGTAGACTTCCTAGTTCTCTCTGAGATAAAAATGAGGGTGGTTCTAGAATAACATTGAGTTCAGGAACCACTCTCTACAGTCACCGGGCTGTCCATGCCCTGTATAGTCTTCCAATAACCATCAAACTGCGTTTCCCTAGGCATCTCCATCTCATGGCCTTCCCCACAGCAAGCAACACTTGCATGCCATAAAAGGCAGACAGCATCGTGCCACCAAAGACTGCCCAGGCAGTGTTTTAACATAGCACTCACACTTTTTCAGACAGACCAAAAATAAGAAGAAATGCAACAATTATACCTAAGGTACCACACAGAGCTGGGGAGACTTAGGCCCAGTATGGACATAACCTCTTTGTCCCGGGATGCAGTGTGGCTGACGGCTTTTTTGACATCACCGGGCCTGAAAGACGAGGCCTGCTTGTTTAGGGCAGATCAAAGGGTGGATGTAGCCTTTGAGGTAGTTTTGTTGCCCGTAATTTGAGAAAGATACAGACGTACTTGGGAGATCCTTGGGCAGGGCAGGAGGGATAAGAGGTTTAAAAGTGAGTTACGTGCTGAAATTAGGCAAACTAGATTTCAATCTGGAATTAATATTTTCATTAGATCATTCATGTGAACACTTGTAAATAACGGGTTTTGAGGGAAATCTGTAGAACTGCCTGGGCTAGCACAGAACATCTCTGGGTGGTCAGGACCTGCACATGGATGGGTAGAGACAGCAATTGTAGGACTTTCATTCTGAGTGCTTATTCACCACTTCTTCCTCATTCTCCGGTTCTTGGGATAGCTGAACATAATTTTTATGTCCTTATATATGTTCTTCTGCAGTTACAGCAAAATAGATTTTAAAGGATTTCTAAAACTCAGTAGGCAGGCGAAAGAATGCAGGAAGTAATCAACGTACTTGTGTGCGGTGTGAAACTTGAGAAGCACACAATTGTCCTGAGATTAGGATATGCAGCTGAACATCAGGATGGTTGAATTACATTGAATAATGAACTCTTCCCTGAATGCTCTCTTTTTTTCCCTGGAGAGGACTCTGCTGTCTTACCTAAAGAATTTGTGAGTGAAGTTTAGGTGTAGAGATAGGAAAAAAAAAAAGCAAGTAACTTTCTTCAGCTACAAGAGCCAGCAATACAGAGCATTTTCATTTACCTCACACCTGTTCTGTCATTCTCCACCTTGAAAACTCTATGCATAGTTTCTGCCAGTGTGAGATGTACAGTGAGGAATTAGAGTTATCTATTGCAAAGGAATTTTTCTTCAAAAGCAGTAAATAATGTCATTCTCAGCTGACTTATAGAGGGCAGCTCCTAACCTTTGCAAATAAATACATCTTCATACTTTTCACACTCAGCCAATTACTGTGGCATTTTCAATTATATGTGCTTCTGCTTGCTACTAAAATACTGACACCTGAGAAGAGCAGGTCCTACATGCCTTTCGGAGTACAAACTTGCTGGAACTGATAAGACAGATAGAGAGCTGTAACTTTAAGGAGTCATAAACCCATTCCTAACTTATTTACTATAAAAATCATCGGTGCTGTTTGGAATCAGCCTTATACAATATAGAAATTCAAAGGAAAACACCAGCAGGGCTATTCTGATCTGCAGCAAATCTTTTATATTGTAAGACACATTGCTGCTCCTGGTAAATGTGTAAGGGACTTGTACTTTGAGATTTTCTAGACACTTTTTCAATTTTATAAAAGGAGCATAAAACCGCAAAGAATCTTCCTTTGCTGTGGACATAGAGGGCATTTTTCAAACATCTCAATGTGATCCAACATTTTTCTCCTCATTTTCAGAAATAGCTGGAACTTAAGCAGCTGCATCTATTTGACTTTCTGAAATTGTCATCAAGAGTTGACCTGTGAAGCGAATTAGGTACCTGAGTTACATACAAAATTGTATGTGTTCGGTTTAATTTTAAAAGAAATATATAATAAAGTGAGTTTGAGAGTTTATATCATTTTTTCATTGAAAAGGGATATAGTTTAAGAGCTTAAACAAAGTAATTAGCAAAATATAATTTCAAAATGTAAAGTAATTTTTGTAAGTGAACAAAAATTGCCTGGAATGATACACAGTGCAGAAACAAGAATTCTAGGTTAAATAACGGTCTCAAAGAGGATATTAGAACTAGAATGGAAATAACATAAATAGGAAAGAAAGCTAATAACTCATTTCAGAAAATGAAGGGATAAAGTGGAGTTTAGTGATGAGTGATGGCCATCAGGGGTCTGTATTGGAACCAGTGTTGTTTAATATCTTCATCAGTGACATAGACAGTGGGATTGAGTGCACCCTCAGCAAGTGTGCAGACAATGCCAGCCTGAGTGATGTGGTTGACACACCCGAGGGACAAGATGCTGTTCAGAGGGCCCTGGACAAGCTTCGTACGTAGGCCTGAGTGAACCTCGTGAGGTTCAACAAGGTCAAATGCAAGGTCCTGCACCCGGATCGGGGCAAACCCCAGCTGAAACAAAAGATGATGAAAGATCTGCAGCCATATATTAACCAGCTAGCGAGATGCAGATGTAAAGAAAGTAAATACAGCACACACAGGATTTCCAAAAGAGACAGGGAAATACACTCAAGCATAAAGAAAAAACTTACATAAAGCCTTCACTATACTGAGGGTGGAATCAGAAATTTTTTCATCAGCAGCAGAACAGGCTTAAGAACCACCTTCACATTGAAGTAGGGGATGTCATTTCAAGACAGAGCATGATACATTTATGAAGGAGAATATATGATGTGGTTTGGTTGACTATATTAATAGAAAACTAAATTTTATTTGAAGATTCGGAAAATCTACAGTTATACTAAATCTGCTTAATGACATGTGATGCTGCCTGACTTTTATCTCTGAGCTTTGTTGTTAATCAATGTACTATATTAGTACTATGATTAGCATTTCACTTATTATTTTGAAAGTATTTTCTAAGTATGAAGTCATTAAATAACAATTTCCAAATACTAACACTGCCATTAAAAATAATTTTTAAAATTGTTTTAATTCTGTAACTAGAATTAGACAGACCCAAAAAGATGAAGGGATGTGACTCAAGGACAACCTGAGAACACAAAAGGCATCAGAACTGTCAGGGTTGTGACGTGACTGTAGAGGTTGAAATAATTTCTGGGATAACAGTGGAAATGAATGCAGTTTTATTACTGTTAGGATTACATCCTAGGCATTTAAAAGCAAATTCTAAGGGACTCATGAGTAAGACTCAGAAGATAGAAAATTATAGAGGACCTCAGAATATTTCCACCTATATTACAGATATAGTGACTTCTCTGACTTCTGGAAATCTAGACTCCCTTCTAAGGCTTCAGTGAAATTATATTTCAATATTACTTTATTAAAATGTAGATAGGATAGAAATGTTTTTTCTAAGTTAGACAGAAGAACTGTTCTTGTTACACAGAAGGAAAAAAATGCATCACTTTTTCCTTACAGTCCTGCTTCTCTGCACAAATGTGACTCCTTCAGTGAATCTGATTGTGACATTATTGTCTGCCTCCCATTTAAAGTCAATTCCTTCAATTTGTTCACTATTTCATACTCCTTCCTCTTTCCTCCTCTTAAGTGATCATTTCTTTTACCTTTTTTTCTTATCAGTGAGATATCAATTAATCTGAACAGCTAGTCCTCCATTTACCTCTTACTGTCCTCATTTTTCCAATTGCAATTTTTAAAGTACAATGCATGTTCCAGCACTGCATTTAATAATAGATCATGTGATGCTGCATTTCTTTGTCTGACATCTCTTTTCAGATGAAACCTACTTGACATATTTTAAGATATTTGTATGTTCTATAGAACACAACAGAATTTCACTTATATGCGGTGTCTTTCATATTTGAGTCAGCTAAAAGCCCTTCCTGATAATGATATTGATCATGCAGTAACTGTGTAGGATAATACAGCATTTTATGAGCAGGAATAGCAGCATTTAAAAACAACGTTTAATGAACACAGGAATAGTTATCACACAAGTAATCTGTGACTGTTAGAATGGTTTTTTGAGTAAGTCCCTGTTTCATAAAACACAGGCTAATCGTATGAGATAGCTTTTTACAGTCTTTAATATCAATAACATTAAAGATTTACATCCTCTCTCTTTAAATATTGTTTGACTCTTTCTTTACAGATACCATAATATTAAAGCCAGTTCATGTAGACTAATTCAATATCATAAATGATGCAATATGGTGTCTAATATCAGCGGATTTCTATTGCTCACAGCAAGAGATAATAGTTGTTAATTTTATGATAAAATATTTATAAAGTTTTAGTTAATCCAGATTGGTCAACTTACTTTCTTATATGTATTTGCAATCTATTTCAGAAAAATATCTTAAAGGTAAGCGTTTGAATTGTATCTATCTATACTGTCCACCTTCTCTTAAAACTTCCCCATGAAATATTGCCTCATCATTGCATTGTGTAGCATTTGATGTCATGTTTTTTTCCAGAAACCACAGTATTTCTGCACATTAGCTTTTCATGCATCCCTTTTTGCATGTTTTTCAACAGAAGCCCAAAACATTGATTTATGAAAGCTTTGGCTTTCCTCAGCACTCAAGGTTATCCAAGTGAAAGAGAAAGAATTCCAAATTGCTCTATAAATTCCAAATGGAAACAGGAAGGTTATTTGCATACACATATACCTCTCTTCCTCTGTCCCTTCCCAAATGCATTCATGTGAGTTGCAAAATTCTATATACTTTTTTTTATTCTCTGCAGTTTTATACATGCTACAATTTCACCAATCTGAGGCAAAGAAAAAGAATTCCTTTAATACATATACCAAATGAAAGTATATTATTTGCATTCGGATTGAAAAAAAATGCCTGGGAAGGAGAGAGTGAGGAAGATAGGAAGGGAGGGAGGGTAAAAGGAAGGGTAGAAGGAAGGGTGGAAGGAAGGAAGGAAGGAAGGGTAGAAGGGTGGAAAGAAGGAATACTTTTTTCTAGCTCTTTTTTGCCAAATGTTGCAGCTTGAAACTCACCCTGCAGTGCATGTGACAATTAAGTCATTTAATTTCTAAACACAACTGGGCACTCAACCTGCAGATTAATGGCGCCATTATGGCAGTTTCCAAAGTAAAACTCTCTGCCATCCCATGCTCAAAAGCCATCACACAGGAATAATTGCCCACTAGGATTCCCTGCACCTGAAGAGAATCTACTGCTCTCTAAAATTACTTCTGTGTGATGACTTAGGAATATGCCCATAAGTAAAAGACAGTGGTTACTGACGTATCTAAAGAATTAACGTGAATACTTGATTGTTGACTGTAGAGAACAATTATTGACTGAAGACATTAATTCAGTCTCTCTCCAGCACCTCCAGACTTAAAATTCAGTTAACTAATCCAAAAACTGTGCAATATCTTGCATCACATCTTCAGTTTCAACCTTTCTCTAGGAGAGGCTTTTCAAGATAAAGTACTAGGTTTTTTCTCAGCATGAGGAGGGTTCCTCAGCAGGGAGAAGTGAATGCGTTAGTGAAATGAGTGGACACACAAGAAGTGATGGCTCAGCAGCAGTGCTGAGCACTGCTGTAGGTGAATGTGACTTGAGTGCCAAGTTTCCATGCTCAGTGTACATCAGCTCCAGGGACGTACAGCAGAATCCTTTCCACCTATGGTATCTTGCTTGACTTACAACTGATCCTACATGACTTGTTCACTTCCCTCTTACTTTTTTTTATCCCCCCTTCTGTTCAACTTACAACCCATGGCAGAGACAGAACCCTGGTTCTACCTGCTAGATTCCGTGTTTAGCAGGCAGTATAGTCAGTAGTGATGTTACTCTATCAGCCGTGAGGCTGCAATGTGTTTGATTACTTACTCATAGAAAAGAAATAAATTTTAGTCAGAATATATCATTAGCGCAAATTCCTGGCCCTCATGAGATTGTGGAGGACCCCCACTCTCATGAGAAGTGGGGACACCTTGGTGCCCCTTACCAACTTCTCTTGCTGTTCTCTCACCCAGGGTAAGGACATGTTGCAAAAGAGCATGAAGGGCTATCTACAAATGTTTGCCTAAAATGCTACACCCGATCCCTACCTCTCAGTGAGGTCCCTCCCAGAAACTGGGTAAAAATAAACCAGAGAGGCAGCTACCTCCATTTCCAATCCAGGGTCTAGCACAGTCCAGCACGGCTGGAGTCGATGGAAGTTTTGCTACTGATTCTATCAAGAGTATAAGATCCAGCTATTAGAAGCATAATAACTGAGGAAAAAAATAAAAAGAAACAAAAGATAAAATTTAAATCCGGGGGATTTCCTGAGATTATTGAAATTATTAAAAGGGAGGGTGAGCCTATTCTTTACAGGAAGATTTGAAAAAACCCCAAGATGTGGAAAAGAATATCTGTTTATAATCAAAGACATCATTTTTTCTGCTGTGATATTTTTGAGTAACAGACTAATACGGTACCAAATTGATAGCTAACATCTATTGTGCTCTTGAATTCACCGTATGTGATTGTTGGTATTAGGAATAGCATTGCAGAATACAATATGCACTTAAAAATAAACACATCAGTGTCTGAGGTACAAAAGATCCTAAATAGATAGTTTGTTGAATAAATAAAAGATAATTCCTCCTCATCTCCCCTCAAATGAATAAACTGTATAACATAGAGTGCATTCTGTCACAAGTACTTGGTTGGGAATACATTAACCAGACTTAACGAGCACTTCTAGTGCTTCTGCAGAGACCTGAGACTTCCTGAGACAACAACTCAGGTGGCTGATTACAGCTCAATGCTGTTTCACGAGGCCTCCTGGGGTGTCAATTAATCCCGAGAACATATGGATATAGTGCAACGTTAGAGGTTCTTCATTTCAGAAAAATGAGCTAGGCTGGTGTTTCTCAACTTGAAAGAATATTTCTGGCTTCACCATCACCTATTATAAATACAAAATGGGGAGTTTTCAACTCCAAGAGTACCATCATTACATTTCCTGCCTTACTGTGTCACATTTCTTAAGAGTGAGTCTTCTTAAAAAATGACTGAATTTATACACATTACGGACTCCCTGGATTCCTCTTTGGTTTTTGAACCATGATTCTGCATTGAATGTTTCATGACTTTAATGCTACATAAATGAACATAAGTACATTGTAACTTTGATTTTAGATAACCTGCTAGAATGACCACCCATGTTATTAAGCAGTGCACAATCTTATTAGGTAACGAATTCGACAGTATATTTCCATAATGAATATGAATACAAGTGCGTGTCCTCTCTAACTCTGGATCTAATTAAAACAGACGAGTCAATGAATTAATGATGAGACATTTCCTCCCAGTATTTAGAACCTACATAGTAAACTGCCTGTTCTTAAATAAAATACAACAAACAAAAAACCCTTCTAACCTCACTGGCTTGCCTCTGGCTTCACTAGAATAGTATTTGTTTACATAACTGTGTCTATGAAAGCAGAAGCAAACAAATAGTAGTTTTTGTCTGGATGAGGCTCCTAGTCATATAGTTTATTTCTAGGTAGTCCTGCAAGGAGCAGGGAGTTGGACTCGATGATCCTTACGGATCCCTTCCAACTCGAGATGTTCTATGATTCTAGCAGCAACATAGTCCTCTAGTACGTTGAGACTTCATTGAATGGCAACAGCATGAGAGGCTCTGGGGGGTCACACTCAGTGTTTTGTGCAACGTCCTGTATATGCCCATAATCAGTATGAATGTAATTTCTAAACTATTGGCTAACTCAGACTGAGTTGGTACTTACCATATGAATGAAAAGTTTAACAAAGATTTAATGTGGGTGGGGTAAACAACAACAAAAAAAAAGAACTTTGCAAAAGCTTTTTTTGTACAAAAGAGTGCTATTTTATCTGTTCTGTTAATTACTTCCCTTCTGCACAAACTTTCCAGTGCCTCAGACTCTAAACTTCATTATTTTGAATACATCCAATTGACACTTCAATGCCTATGTTTTGTTTTAAAGCGACTCATTCTGGTACATTTCCATCACTGGTGATTTTGACCTAACTTTCATTCCTGGGCAGCTTTCCATTACACTTTCAATATACTGTCCGGAAAACACAACAGAAAATTGTCTGTTACAAGATTTAATGTATTAATATCAAGCTGGGTTCTTCTGAGCTGACTCACACCAATATCTGCACATGCACTTTCAGTAGTGCAAGCATTCAGAATCAACCCCCACACATGGGGAATAACACAAGTGTGCCATTGAAATGTCCAGGGAATAGCATTTTTGTCAGGTTTCATTGACTGTATTTAGAGATATTCTCCTCCCTTTTTAATACAAGCACTATGCTGTACGAAATTCCTAAAGCAGAAGTTCTGACTTTATTCTTTAGGGCTGCGACTACAGCATTTGGGAAACAAGTCTATAGTGATTTAAAAACAATAAAGCCTTCGTTTGCATCATGACAGGGGTGAACCTCATATTAGCAGTTATTGCTGTCCTGCAAATTTTCTTTTTCCCCATTAGATAGGAATATAGCTCTTAAATGCTGGACACTAAGCAACACTCAGTGACATCTATATAGTAAATTACAGTTACGAATTCAGTACAAGATATTTTTGTATATTCAAAATCACCTATTCTGTTCTAGTAGAATAACTGACAAGTTTTGATGGAATTACTGTATGTGTTTTAAATAGGAAAATAAAAAAAAGCAACTATGTCCATATGTGATTTATATGGTCATCTCTGTCTTCATCTCTATATCTGTCATATGGTTGCATAAGATTATATTTAATGTTCAAAACATCATTCTGAAGCCTGACTGACTTCTACACTGAATGCAGTGCTAGGACTTTGGCCCCATCACACTGAACTTTGCAGCACTGAACTAAGTTTGTGCCTTGCTGCATCCTGGAACCTGTGGAACTGAATTAGGCACCACAGCTGCCTGTTGTGAGCCCAGCATAAATCCAGCATGTTGAATGAGACAGTATTAGGACATACCAAGAGAAAAAAATGGAGCTTTATGTGTCCTTCTTTCAGGGACTTGGATGCCTTCCTGAGGTCAAATAGCTAAGCAATTCCTTACAAAATTGTTCTACCCTCTTTCATGTCTTGCCCACACAAGGTGAATTTTCTGACCGAGCTGGGAACGTGGCACTGCATTTATTTACATCCCTTTTCTAATCACTAGGAGGACAGAGTAGCTCAGTACAACACTATAAACTTCTAGTACTATGGAAAAGTAAAAAATAAGCAGTGAAATGACATGAAAAAGATCTGCCTGCAGGTTTGTAGTTGTGCCAGAATTGGCACCCCATGTTCCAGCCTCAGCCCAGTGAACTGCATGATTGCATCTTCAATAATTTTAGTGAGGGAATGTATCTAGAAAGCATGGAAAAACATGAGAAAAAAGATGAAGATGGTTGGAAAATAAAGGAACAAATTATAAGGCAGCAGAGAAAACAAGGAAGGAGAAAATATAACCATGGAAGATGAAAGAAAGAAAAACTTTATACTAATTAACTATGTGGGAAAAACCCCCACCCCAGTGTATTGATATACATGCTTCAACCTTTCTGTCTATTTAGTTTATATAGTATGTATAGTTTATGTAGCATAATATATATAGTGTAACTGTGAAACTACATTATAGTTCCATTTAATATACATATTACATATATTATTGTAAAAAAACATATGTATAATATCAAGTTAATGCTAATATTAATACAATATCAATAGATATAATATTACCAGTATTGGTTTAACTATATAGTTAAGATTTTTAATTCATATATAAAATTATTATATATCATATAACATAACTAGAATATAATATAGCAATATATTGTGTGAAACACCTACCGATATTTCAAGTCACACTATTCCATTACACATTGAAGTTTCTGTATTAAAAATTTTATGATTAATAAATGATTACTATCCTTCACACAGCATTGTGTCACTGAGGATAGGCCACCTGCGTTACTAAAAACAGCCCAGATGTGTAAGTGTGACTTTGCAAGAAAAAGAAGTTGGCATCACTAAATCTAAATAATGTTGCAACATTACACTATGCCATAAGGAGATATAGTGTTACCACTATCTCTGCTACAAACTTATCTCTGCTAATGAGCTGCGTTTTCACATACAACTTCAAGTAAACCTATGGTTCCATCACTTCATGCTTAGTATTATATCTTGGAATTTACAACAAAGTGCAGATTTTTATGGGAACAAGTATTTTAGATTAGTTTGAATATACAAAATTCTTGTTCTCAGGTTTTTTATTTTTACAGTTAGTGCTGGAAAATATCTTTTTGTATTTCTTTTAATTTTTAATTTTTAATTAAGACCCATAAAAGAGGAGGCTACTTATGATAATGAGAGATTATGACAAGTTACATATTTTAATAATACCCACATTTGTCCCTTGTTTCTCTGTTTTAGCCTTTAATTCAGTCTAATAACGATTATCACAATTTGTGGTGCTACTGAAGATAAAACATGCAGAGGTCAATGAACTGAAGTAATTTCTATAGTAGTTACTTTTAAAAATTTCTATTCATAAAACTAATACTTAAATCCTGGCAATCCTTATCACAACTGTTCAAGATGTACTGTTCTAAAACAAGCACTTGCTTGGTTATGCATGCATAATAAACCTTCTGACTGAATTTGCTTCTTACCACTTCTTCATTTGCAAATGTAATACATGCTTGCATGCAGAACAGGATAATGAAATTAATGTCACGCTTATATTTCCCATAAACAAAAAAGGAGTCAGGATACGATAAAATAATGGAAGACTGCAGTGACAGAGGAAATGATATTCATACAACAGGCACAAACCCAGCCCACTTCATATATTACTTTATTCAGAAATTATACTCCTGCCCACAAATTTATCATACCTCAATCAAAAAAAAAATTTTTTTTCTACAGTAATTGAATGACAAGATATTTTCTGAAGCTAACTCATTTCTCCTCAGATCCTGCATTTGATACTTAGTTGTACGGCCCTGAAATGCAATGATGTGACACTGTCATCCAATTTTGGGAGAAATTCAACCCTGCATAGAAAACTTGTTTATGATTCTCTGCACTCCCTTGGGCAAAAATTAGGAACTTGACTAGTGTGCTGCACTGGGGTGAATCCCATTTACAGTGAGTGATTATGAAGAAGGTTTTCAAAGTTACTGTAGTAAGGGCAAGGGCTGCATATCGTCTGACTCTGCGACTATACAGAGTGACTTGTTAATGTAGACAAGGCTTGACTACTTGCCAGTCAGAGCAGACTAGGATCCCCTATTTGCAACTTTCCCTGTAAGGTGCTTTACCAAATTTGGCCCTGATTCACGTGAACTCAGTAATGCACAAATGTTTTATTACACATCAGTAAGCTATTTGTCAGCATACTGTATTATACAGCACTTTGTTTGTCAACAACTGGGTTGTTGGGCTTCTCTGTATTTTTCTGGGTTTGAGGGTTTATGTCAAAAATGGCAACAGTAGCTTTCTGAGTTATGTTAATACAAACTCACTCCATAGCTCACCATTTGGATCAGAACAACCTCCTGCAACAGTACAGGCTTGGGAAAGAGTGGCTGGAAAGCTGCCTGGAGGAAAAGGACGTGGGGATGTTGTCAATAACTGGCTGAATATGAGCCAGCAGTGTGCCCAGGTGGCCAAGGAGGCCAATGGCATCTTGGCTTGTATCAGCAATAGTGTGGCCAGCAGGACTAGGGAAGTGATTGTCCCCCTGTGCTTGGCACTGGTGAGGCTGCACCTTGAATGCTGTGTTCAGTTTTGGGCCCCTCACTACTAGAAGGACCTTGAGGTGCTGGAGCATTTCCAGAGAAGGGCAATGAAGCTGGTGAAGGATCTAGAGCACAAGTCCTATGAGGAGCGGCTGAGGGAACTGGGGTTGTTAGCCTGAGGGGACCAGAGACTGAGGGGAGACATTATCGCACTCTACAAATACCTGAAAGAGATTGTAGTGAGGTGTGGGTTAGCCTTTTCTCCCAAGTAACTAGTGACAGAACAAGATGGAATGGCCTCAAGTTGTGCCAGTGGACATTTCAGTTGGATATTAGGAAAAATTTCCTTTCAGAAAGTGTTGTGAAGCACTGGAACAGGCTGCCCAGGGAAGTGGTGGAGTCACCATCCCTGAAGGTATTTAAAAGACATGTAGATGTGGTGCTTAGTGACGTGGTTCAGTGGTGACCTGGCAGTGCTGAATTAATGGTTGGACTTGATGATCTCAAAGGTCTCTTCTAACCTAAATTATTCTATGATTCTATGATTCATTAGCCTGCATCCAGCTATCCACCAAGGAGATGGGGTCAAACACTAGGATTGCTCAGTACAGAAATGAAGGACAGTCCTTTAACAACCTGTATCTTTAAAATAGCAATGAAAAGTGAGCCCCCAAAGTGAATTTGCTCCCTCTTGCATTCAAGAAACGCATCATCTATAACTTATGTGTTAAGGTCACTATGATTAGGACATGATTTTTCTTTTCCATCAAGGAGCTTAGATTCTATAAACTGAACATTAGATAATACTGCAGTCAAGTCAATTGAAGCAGAGCTGGTACAGAAGCATTATCGAGCATCATTTCAGTAGTGTGTGGCTGTCTTCCAGGGGTGAAACTATCATTACAATACAGCAAAGCAGTCTATGAACTGGATTAGCTGAACAGCCATTATCAGCACTCAGCAAAATAATATCAGTGACAGTGACTTCACCTGCCTGAGTGGTTTAAATGCCCTGCCTTTCCATACTGATAACATTTGGCACCACTTGCTGCTGAAGAAAGCATGACTTTGATCTAATTATAGAACCACAACAATTTTTGTTAGAGAAGAAAAGACAGATAGTCTAGGTCATCTTGTCTATCTCCCTGTAAGAGCATGACAGTTGCATTCTCATGTACCTGACGTGTGTTAGAATGATAGTACCTTTTTAGCTCTTCTGTGATTTTTTATTGGATTTATTGGGTGGATATTCGGTCTCAGAGCATCTGAGTTCCCAATAGCCATGCCACCAGTGTCTTTACATAGGGCAAATATTTGTGACTTGTTTTATCAGAGAAGAGTAAGAAGAAAGATGGTATTTTTAGAACTGTTCGAAAGATTTTCCTCTGGGGTTTAATCTCCTCAGCACAGGATGTCTGTGTGAAGGAGTACCCTTTGGCTTGGTATGGGCAGGCGCTTGGTATGGGCAGGCACTTGCCTGCAGCCGAAAGCTGGCAATCTGGTTTGGAGGCAGTCAGGAAATTTATACTGCCAGGCGGATTTTCAAGTGATTCAAGACAAAGAATGGTTTAGAGACAGAATCTTCATTAACCAAATTATGCATTCTGTCCTCTTAGTTTTCTTTACAGTATACACAGTTCATGTTATATGTTAAATATGCTATATATGATATATACATCATTAACCTATAGTAAAAGAGAATTTGTTGGGTTTGTTTTTTTTTTTTTAAGTTTCCTTTCCAGCCCTACAATGCTTTCTTACTTGCACAGTTCCATGAGCAGGTTCAGTTTAGGCACAAAAAGATCCAACTACAGATTCAATACCAGGGCAAAAAAACCTTGAGAATAGATGCTGACCTTTGGCACCCAAAGAACATTTTCATATTCTTCTTTCCATTATCCTGGAGGATGTTCTCATCATCAGCTCCAAGAAAAGATCCTAAGAGCAGTGAGGCAGAAGGCTTCCTCCCATAGACTGCCAAAACACTACATGCACCTGAGTAAGATGACATACTGAGCACAAATCTCGGTAGTTATTAGTGCAGGCATTTAGAAAGTTATTCATTTCACAACTGAAACACCTAAGGACGGGTGTCTAAATGTGCACTGTCTAGGCTCTCCTATTACAGTCAGTCGAATGCTGGGTTTTCGTTCTGCTGCCTATACATATCCAGTGCTACCTGATATGCCCTTAGCACTGCTCTGTGAGAGCATCAGTCTGCTTTAGATCCTATCTCCCACCTGTGCAGTAACTTTTACCTTAGATGGTGACAAAGGCAACCACATCTAACACCTTGTCAGCTGAGCAAGTGGGCTGGGAGAGAGAAGGTTCAGACACACCTGCGCTCGGGACCTACTTCAGAGCAACTTGAGTTGTTTTCTAGACTAAATGGCCTGCACTTGTCACAGGCTCAATGTGGGATTTTGAGTGCCTTTTGTAATCAAGACATCCAGACAGGGCTGTCTGATGTACTAGATCCCACTCGAGACTCACACCTTTCTAGAAGAAACACCTGGGGACCAGGTAGAATATGCTTAGGCACTGGAAATGTCACTAGGTGAGGAAGCTCAGGCAACTGAATCCTGTCCATAGCTCATGCCTAGACATCTAAACTTAGATGTTTCAGTCTGAAGATGAGCCTCATCTTGAAATGTGGATCAACTGCTTATAGCTAAGGGAGAAATCGAAACCTTTTCAAATCTTTTCTGCTGACATATATAGCAGACATCTACAGGGGAAAGAAGTAAAATTTCTCAGATTAGGACATGAATTTGGAGACCCTTTTATTTTTTTTTTTTTTGACCGCAAGCTTTAATAACTTCAAAACCTGTTCTGAGTTAGGTTAGGAAAGCTTATCTCCCTAGTAAAGCCTAATAAAAACTTGGTCTTGCACTATTCTGTTAACTTCACTGGCTATCCACTAAACACAGAAAAAAACTTTTTGTTTTTTAAAACCTAATTTTCAGGTCATTTATTACTTTGAATTTTCCAGCATCAGTAGAGAACAAGCATCTCTTCACAGGTGGGATGTCCCTTGACAGCCCTTCTCCTTGGGCACGATGGAACTGTCAAGTGAACAATGAGTGAGGGACAATGCTTATTCTGCAGCTGGTCCACCACATGTAATTCTCTTTTATATTAGATTAAAAGGCGAGTGACCAGTGTGACCCCTATCAGTTCTCAGATAATGCAAAAACCTGCCTCTGCAAGTTATTTTTTGACATAAAGTAAAAAAAGTCCAGAATTCCTCCTGTTAATACAAGGGGAGTAGGAGTTTATAATGTGCTATCATAGTAAAAATAAACGGTATTAGAAAAAGACTCTTCAGAACTTTTTGTCCACAAGGACAAACTTCTTTGCATAGATACACTCTTGCCACAGAGTATTTTGGTTAAAAGAAGAGGATGGTCTTTTAACAAATTATAGTTTTTGCTGATATTTCATAAAGGTCTGCTGAACTGTTTGGAAGATGCCAGAGTGTCTTTATATAATCACCCAGCATACCTGCAATTTTTCCCTATGAATACTTGCAAGCATTGCAGAAATGAAAACAGTGATTGCACCTCAGGTAGGCAATTTTCAGTTACTATGTAAAATAGCCTAGATAAAATCAATTTCATATGCATTGCTTCTTAAGAAGTCTGCACGGACCACTGAAGCCTTAGCCACCTTGACTGTAAAACCGCTCAAAATGACATTATCAAATTTTCTTTTATAATAAGAAGAAAAGAAGTGGTTTTTTTTTTTTTTAAAATCTGTTTTCACTCAGATAGTGTTAAATACTTTGTTCAAATAAATTCCAAAAGGCTTTACCTTTTTTCATACAGTCTGATGGACAACACAAAAAGAGGAGTCTACTTTTGAAAATGCAGAATGTTAAGAAAATAGAGTTCCCTCCAATACCATAGAGATCAATACTAGACACGCTATCTCTGGTGCTCTCTAATGTTACATGGCTGTGATCTGAATAAAAGTAACCTCACCTTCCTAGAACCTCTGACCAAAAGCAAGCATGGAAAAAACAGTTCCATGGAGTCAAAAGCAGTCCAGAGAAGCTGAAGGTGACTTTGTCCTGTGGCTTCAGTAGGGGCATGCATTAAGAATTCAGGCTTGCAAGCTGTGAGGTAACACTGGCTTCAGCATTTGCAAAATTGGTTCCCCAAAAGGCATTAACCACTGATGAATCATTTGTCGGATCCTTTTGTGGTCTATGGCAAATACAGTTCTAGTTAGCTTTTACAATTATTCATCAGCTGTGCTAATGGGCCTAAGACTCATTTCTAGTAGCTATAGAAATACCGCATATATGCATTTGTAGAATATTAGAAAGATTATGCAAAACACCACAAATGAATACCAAGAGGCAACATCAAAATTTCAATGTAAAAAGCTCTATTGGGGCCAAAAAAGGGTAAGTGCCACATCCTGGGGAAAAAAGGTACAGTTAGGAAACATAATGTAATTCAATGATAAAATAGGCAAAGAATTACTGAATCTGGAGAGAATACAAATAATCTAATTTTAGAAAGGGGGTGAATGAAATGTGCCAGAAGGACCAAAGAAATGGACTGTTACTGACTCAGGCATTTCATTAAACTTCTGAATGTTTTCATGCATTTTAATTTAATCCTTTGTGATCCTGGCACTATCAAGCAGGATTTTTTCTACCTTTCTCATGAGGTTTCATTTTTCCCTCAGGATGATGCCAAGACAGGAATATTCTGCTGCTACATTGTGACTGGGGCAGTTGTTCTTCAGAGGCTTCTCTAGAGCACTTCCTTACTGTTATGTCCTAATTTCTATACTTTCTTAATACTTCATGGCTCTCTTTAGTTGAACTGGGCTAACTTCATGTAAATGCAAGCACATTTTCAAAAGCAGACTGCAAAACTTGCATGTATCTTAGGAGAGCTCTGTGAAGAACCTGTTCTACTTTCTGGTTCACAAATCCAGTAAAGCAGATTTAATTGTTAAACCGTATGTGAAAGACAAAAGGAGAATTCACCCAGGCTGCTGACACTGTGTTTCCTATCACCCCTCATCATGGCTTGGCTTCGCGGACGAAGATTTCACCCCTACATCACTGGATTGAACATTACACCAACAGGAGGTTAGAAGGAGCGAAAGACTCACTGGCATTGCTGGTAAAAGAGTCTCATACTTGGAAGACTGCATTTGCTATGTTACATGCAGATCAGCTTCATCAAAAGATTGCATGTAAAAATGCTCTTATTTAGAAGAAAAAAAAAATTGACTGACAATAGCTCCTCTGTTCCGTGGGATTTGGTCTCAGAGTTAGTATGAATGTTTCCAGTGCTGTGTCTTTATCTGCTTCACTGCTTATGATGCTGAGAAAGCTGACAGATGAGATAGATAGGAACTAATGAAGAGAGAAGATCAATAAACCAAATACTTCCGTGTTGTCAAATTTTTCAAAATAGGACTGCCCGTGCTGTACATCAGACCATCTCTGTTGGTTTTAGCATAAAATATATAATATGTAGAGACTGCTATTGTTTGTTCCTCTACAGCCTTAGAAAATACTGAAAATGCTTGAATCAGAGCACGTATAAAAGCATTGAAGTACTCATCTGCTGACATGCAGATTAGATTAGTTTGGTTTTGAGCCAATAAACTTTGCAAAATTTCCAGCATTTTCTAACTGTATCTCTTTTTCTGAGCCGCAATATTTACCTTCAAAAAAATACAATGCCAAATTGTATTTTATCCTGTCTGTTCCACAGTGCTCATCAAACTCACAAGGCACACGTCTGCACCTAGATGAATGACCAAGCATGAGAGTGTTAAGAAGAAGAAAATAATTTCCAAAGCTAAAATGTGACCTAAACACCAGTGCCCCTTGTAGTTGTTGCTGGTGTACCAGAGGAACCATCTCTGAATATGTCCCTAAGAAAAACTACAGGTGGGTGCACACACTCACTGAGTGCTACTATCATGCTTCTAAAATGTCCGTGTCTCTCTATTTTTGTGCGCTGCAGAAAGTGAGGCCTTCCCCCTCCCCTGAGTGTTGTTCTTCTCCAGCATCTAAGAAAATGTCATGCCTTTCCGTAATGCTCCACTGCAATTATACACATATGCAATACAATTATATCTTGTCAGAAGTTTCTGGAGATTTAACGAACCTCAGGTCTGAGACAATACTAGGGAAAATGCTCACTGATAAACAACACCTCACAGTCTTCTTCAGAGGCAGTGCTAGTCTGCTTCTAGGTGCATCTTGAACACATCAATACAATCAAAATGGCACAGTGGAAGTTCCTACCCGCTAAAACACTCAACAACACTGTGGGATGCTACTGATCTGTAAGTACAGAGTCAAGCCAGCAGAAATTAAAAGCCAGCTTTCCAGTCATGCAAAAGATAAAAGGCATGTAGCTGTGGCTGGAAGTGGCTGAAGCTGCAGACCTAGTGATAATATGCCTGTATTGGATCTTTGAATCTTTTTGTTTTCACCAAAAGAAAGGTGTCTCTGCTGTATCCAATATGGAAAATAAAATAGGTCTGGGAAGTCTCATATCTGCTATTACATCAAAACCAAATCTTGGCCAAGTATCTACCAGCAGGGAAAAAATGCTGCCATAGAAACCATTTTTTCCTGCTGCCTTAACAATCCCCCACCCAGCAATTTTCTATAATACTTATTACAAAGAATATGCAGAAGTGTATAGTTCTGCCACAGTGTGTGTTTATTTATAACTAGATGAATGTTAAGAACTGCCTGTGAAGACAATGGTGTCAAATCAATAAGTGATACTAAATGGCAAGTAAAGACATTGATCTATGTGACTGTATTATCAAATAGATTATGCCAGCACTTGTTGTTTGTGTTGTTCAATACTTTTGATGAAGTAAAATGTGAGAATTTTGTCTAACGTATTTTTTTGTTATTTAGCCTGTTAGTAACTTCTTTTCATCTGTGGAGAAATAATGTCAAACTTATAAATGCAAAGTAAAAGAACAAGTAAATTTTGAATAATCAGTTGATTTTCATGCCATCGTGCATGTCCTCTTCCTGACTCCTCAATAGGTACAGAAGAAAGCCACCTCACACTGTACACCCAAGCCCCACAGCACTGTGAAAGCCAAATGATGTCAGGGCTCCAAGAACGGCTCCCGGTGCAGCTCTCCTGGACTCCACAGTCTCTACAAAGTACTAAGGGCAATAATCACTGCTAAGTACAGTGTTCGTGTCTTGAAATGCATCCAGTCATAAATATGACCTTTGTATGTAGCAGTTTGCCTCAGCATTCGTTGTCCAGCAATGTTGGCTCTACTGACAGTTGTAAAACACAGCATAAACCTCTGCCCATTCTCATCCTGAAACCTAATTATTGCTCTATTTGGATAGGCTGGATGGAGAATGTCCATTGCTGAACCTGTGTTGGCAGGCGGAAACTTCCAAATATAACTAACGAGTTGCTTACAATTTTGCAATTGTGTGGACATACATCAAATTACACCAGGTCTTCAAAAGGTACATTTTATTCTGCTCTCTGACCAACAGCAAGCCCATTGACCTCATCTGCTTCTTTCCAGAAACTCAGATACAGCAAACCTGGGTAACGTTACATACTCTGTTCACACCAGAGCCAAGTATGTCTTCATTGCCTTTGTTAAACTTCTTATTTCACCTTCCTTCCTTGCTCAGCTGTGAAAGATAACTGCACTACCCAACACAATATTAATTTAACTTTCCTTTCATTTTAAAATGAGGACAAATACTACCTAAAACAAATTCCAGCGCTTTCACTGTTTGAACTACTCTTGATAATGCCAGTGAAAGGTAAGTCATATTTTAATCTTAAATAACTTGACATTTCAGTTTTATTAATCAAACTCTTGTCAATTAAATTAAATTTCATCATAGGTACTTTACAGTTTTCGGCATCTCACAGTACTCTCAAACAGCTGTGGAAGTTCAGGTTGAGAGAATGGTAATCGGCAAAATGTACGTTGCTATTTCAGCCACTTATTTACATGCTTGTTCACAGTATTAACAATCAGTGAAGAATTCTAACAAACAAAGAAACAAAATTCACTCTGTTCTAACATTTTAAAGACATCTAATCTTATACTTCTATTTGTCTCTGCCCCCATTAATAAAAGCTAAAGAATTTAGAGGAAAATACAAGGGCGAAAGACAATAGAAATATTTTTTTATGATTTTATTAGAGATGAAAGGCCTATCTCAGCTGTACTAAAGCCATTGATAATGGAGAAGGTAATTCCTTATATTCTATTTGATATTCTGTAGTCTATGTTAATCTACTGCTTTACTTACAGAGCTAATATCAGAAGCTCACCCCTCAGGAGCAACACTTGATGTTACAGTTTTCTGAAGGGTCTCTAGTGTATTCCCTTTTTTACGGACGTGCATAGCTGTTTGTGTAAAAATTGCCCAAGCACATAGGAGAGGCATGTTTTAAAAACTCAGCCCCAAGCTTTTAATGCCTCAGATCCCCTTATCTAACAGCTTTGAACTACCTTGTGTCACTGTATTGCAGGATGTTCTTGAGGCTATAACTGATTAAATGGCACAAAATCTAGCTGTGATGGAGCAACTTCAAATTCAAGGTCATTAAATGGATTCTCAGACTGTCAGAATTTCTAAAAAAAAAAACTCCGAAGGCCAGAACAGATATTAAGGAAGTTTTGAAGCAGCTTTAATGTTTTCACTCTTGTTTTGTAATGAAGCTATTGGAGTCAGCCCAATTAATTACCCTTCAATTATGTAACTATTTCTCCAAAACAAGTTTCAGAGAGTGATAACTGGTGATTGTACAAGTCATGAACAAACTGAAGCACTTTAAAGGTTTTGCGGTTTTATAAATTCACCATAAATCCATTTTTATAAATCCATTTATAAATCCATTTCTTTCCAATTTCCATTGCATATTAGCAATTAAAAAAAAAGATATTGAAGATTTCCTCTTTCCGTAACTGAAAGACAAGAAATAATTGTAATTACAATTATGTGGCAAGAAATACATTTCACTGAATGCTGTCTAACATAGTTTCTGTCCAGTCCAATGAACCTCGTGGAATACCTGTTGTTACTGTCAAAGCTCAACACAGCTTATGCTCATGTTACCCGTTGTCTCTCAGGACATATCATTCTTCCTTGCTTTAAACCCTCGATCTGACCTCATCAAAGCGTATCTCTCAGTTGCTTGGACTTTAAAATACCTTCAGACTTACTTTCAGGATCTCCTATATGCTGGGGGGGCAGTTACCTATGAACACCCAACAAGTCACAAGGATACTCTCCTTCACTTGGCTTTAAAAGCTTCTCCATGCTGTAATGCAAAACTAGAAGGTGTTTTCACTGCTGATGCTGCATTATCTCACTATGTGTGTGTCCCCCTTATTTTTTTTCCTCTTTCTGTCTATACCCATCTGCTGTCCTTTGAATTTTAATTTAAATTATAACATGCAGTTTGCATGTTACTTGCCACAGAAGGCTCCAGCTCCACCCCAGATGGTACTGTAATACAAACAATAAAGATCATCTCATAATTCCCAGAGTATTAGTCCTGAACTCCACATGCAGGGTGCACTCCTCTTCCTCAAATCTACGCTTTGCATAATGAGTGACAGACAAGGGTCATGCACACACAGACACACATGCACGTATTTTCTGAGGGTCAGGTGTTATGGCAATTTATGACTCTAGTCCAGATATTCAGCTTCTGCACCACTGCAGGCATTTCTCTTTTCCAGTATAATATGATTCCCTACATAGGTCTTATAAGCATATCTGAATGGAAACTGCTCAGTCCTGACACCAGCCTTCAATGGTACCTCTCTATCTCCATGGTGAAAATTCATTCAACATGTTGCTTTACTACTAGTGAACTACACAAATAGATTTACTCACCCTGTTTCAACATTCAAAAATTAAATTTGTTCTTAGACGTGACTGTTCTACTTTAGACTTCCTTTACAGCCAATGGAGAAATGATTCTCACCTGAAAAAATGGCCCTTCTAAAATAGGGGTCCGAAAACAGATGAAGTAATATGTTCTTAATCCTGAGGGCCTGGGGTGAAAAAATTAGACACCTGACTTTAGATGGCTAAAGTGAAATGAGATTGACTGTTTCTGGGATTATTGTTTGCCTTGTTCTGTCTCTCTACTGAAGATGTATAACATTCTGTGCCACTATTTCAGTACTGCTCCTGAATGTCATTTTGTGAAGGTGGCCTGCGAGGAGATTATGACTTCTTGTTTACTCTATAGCAAGAGTTTTTGTTTACCGCTCCACGGCTAGGCTTTATAGATGGCTATCAAACTTGCCTTCTCAGTCAGTTTATTTTACTTTTTAATCCTGGTAGAGTCTTTTAATTATACCTTATCCCTAGAGCACAGTAAACCTTCATATCCCTAATATTCTTACAACTACTTCCACAATCTAAAAGTATTTAATTTTTATTCTCTGTAAGGAACCATATCACCTTCTTTCTAAGTGAAAAAGATTTTAAAGATGTTTTTTCCCAAAGTTTTCTACTGATCTTTCTGGATGGTTATATTGTGAAACATAGGTCACCTCAACATTTCTGCCGACACTTTGATGTCCATAGATGTTGAATAGCAGTTCTATAAAAGTGCTCATAATGGATAATAATTCAATACTTCTTTGCTCAGTGATAACAAATTCAAACACATAATTTGGAAACTTAACGGTCTTTGTAGCTAGAGACTGAGACAAAGCGCACTGAATGTCCCCATTTATTCTGGTATATTGCCAGTGTCTTCATAGATGAGTTCACAGGTTGCAGTACTAAGCAAGGAGGAACAAACTATTCAGGAGAGTATGGCTTTGGAGCTGGATATCAAGCAGGGTGTATATGCACCATCCTGCATTAGAAAATTTAACTTTTCTGTGAATTAATTTTTTGTAAAATTAATCAGAAAAAATGAGTCATTTTTTGGAAGGCAGGTCTATCAGCACTGTTTCTTTAATTAAATGGTAAACAAAACATTGATAAATACTATGAAATTGCAGTTGTATAGGAAAGATACTCCTTAAAACAGTCTGCATGTCAGGAAGAAGATTATGAATAATTGGAGAGCTATATAGCTTACTGTTTGCTTTTCTTGAAGTTGGTCATAACTGGCTGTTTGATCATCCCTTATCATGCTGGAGCAAATGGAAGATGATTGCAGCGGCAAACTCATCTGCAACCTCTAAAATTCCAGAAATGTTTATTTTCACTAATAACGAGCTGGAATGAGCTTGTCATCAGGATATTCTGCACCAATTACATGTAAATGCCCATTTTCCACTGAAAATTCTAATCAATATTTGCATTTTTAAGAACAAGGTGCATGAAAGCTTAGAAATTAATGAGCAGGTTGGCCAAAACCATAGCTCAAATATATTAGCAAAGCAGTAAATTCTCTAGCAGAATGAATATCTTCTCTGAGACAAACTAAAACCCACTGTAACAACTTTTTAATTGCTCCCTGTACCCAGTGGGTTTAGGAAAATTTAAAAAGAGACTGATTCCAAGACACTGTTTTAAATAAATACTTAATCCATGTCAATAAGTGCAGACATTTTTTCTCTGTAGAATTTCGCAATAGAGAAAAATTCTACATTGATTCTCTTATTTATTTCGTGTAGTTTATCTATTGCCATAGCCCAAGTTTCAATTTTGTGGTTTTTGTTTTACTAGTGTTTGTGTTTCTGACATTATTAATTTTTAAGGTTTTGAAACTTCTCATGAAAGATGTTTACCAAGCTGGCAACACTCTGATTTTGTATTTCTTTATATAATCTGTAGTGTATGCAACTGTAAACTTTGATGAATGTTCACATTTGATGAACAAATACTTTAGTTGTAAGTACTAAATGACATGTTGAAGAGCAAGTCAAATAATAAATAGAAATAAACACTTTTTTTCCCCCCAGTTTGTGGTGCCAGGCTTTAATGACATCATAAATGTCATTAAACTCAACCTGTATGAAGCTGCCATGTCAGAAAAAAATGCAGCCTTGTAAGGAATAAGTATTTTTGAGATTTTTTTCCCAGGAATAAAGAAAAATCACAAACTGTTTTGCCAAAAGAATGACATGTTAGTTATCATTGTACTGTTGTTTTCAGGAAGCATGACTGCAAATCAGATCACCAGTAAATTGAATACTAATGTTCCCTTCCCCGTGCATTCAAAGCTCCTACTATTAGCATAATTGTAATTATTAATTATTTATATCGCAGTAGTACCCAAGAGTCCTAATCAAAATCTGGCATAAACATAGATGAACAGATTGTTCTTGCATTGAAAAGCTTAGGTAAGTTTTGTGAAGAAAGAATAATGGCTACAGAAAGGTGTTCTTAATCAGGAGAATTTGAGAAATACAATTGTTTTTTAGGTCTTTCTCTAGTCAGAATTTGTGCCCAAATTCAGTCAGCTAAAGTTCAGTCCAGCCTATATTCATCCATATTTTTTCACAAAGACTACCTTTGGCATGGCTGGGGTTAAAATTAAAACAGCAAATGTCAGAGTTAAACTGAAATACCTTTAAAAATCTGGATTCCGTGGCAGATGTTCATGCAGGCAAAGAACATTTTCAAGGATAACTAAGTGAAGATAAATTCAGTCACGCAAAGAGTAAAATTGCCATAACAGATATATGATATGATAATTATTAGTATCTTCGCTGCATTATTCTAAATGAAAAATAACAGATTTCATTGACTTTTCCAATGCTAATTATCTAATGCATTTTTTTAAAGACATAATGCAAAAAAAGTTAAAACGTTTGCCAAGAAGTTAAGATACCTCAGAAAAGAGAGCTTCTCATTAATTTTATACAGTCCTTCCAGAAACCAGGAAGAGACAAATATTTTGTTGCAACTTCATAGCCATAGACTAAGATTGCATCTGACAGCCAGTCTGAACTCCATTTTCTGGCATTGAGCATATAAGAATTTCACAAATCATAGTTCCCTATTGCTCACAAAACTTAACACGTGCAAAACTACAATTACAGGTATATATGTGCATAAAGAAGAAATCAAAGCAGCAACTAAAAAGACAGAATAAAGTATTTCTGAAATAGAATTGAAAAAAAAATACATTCTCCACTTAAAAGACTCTGGCTCTGTTTCACACTTTTTACTATAGCCATTTGGGACATGTTCATTATTCCACCTGTTAAAACATCAGAGGGGTAGTACTGCTATATAAAAATATACCCAACAGTGCTGAGTGACTCTGTGTTTATATCTCTCATCTGATATTGCCCATCACTCTGTGATTGAATTCAAGGGCATTCTTTTCTGAGTTGAAGTGAAAAAGATGATCTTGTCTCACCTAAGAAACTGATTGCACTGTTAGACCACAAGTCATGATCTTACCTGATTATCATTTTAGTATAAGGTTAAAGTTCAAGCTTAAAACACATAGCAAAGCTTTATTTTCATTGAGAACAAATTTTTGAGTGGGTCCAGTACTAAGTTTATAAGCAGTCTCGAAACTACTGTGAAAAATAAACCCACATGGTACAGTGCCTATCAAAAAAGAGATAAAACGTCTCCCTAACTCAGAATTATACTAGGAATGACAAAAATATATTAGTGAAAGGTCAAAGAACACAGGGCAAGAAAAGAAATACATAAAAGGATTCAATAACTTCCTGCCATATTGTTCACTTCCTGTGAAACATTAATTGATAATACTATTATAAACAATAAGTTTAGGTTACGTAAAATTTAAACTTCTTAATTTATATCCTGGGAAATTAATAATAAAAATTTAGTATTACTGTAATTATTAAAAAATATAATTACTTAATGATTGAGTGTATACCAAAATATTAAATAGCTATTTCTAAGTACAAATACAAAGAATTTACAAAAAAAAAAATAGAAGTAGACTCTAGCAAAACAGTAAACATTTCAGATCTAGGGCTTTTTTGGCATAAAACTCCTGTATTAAACATGTCACTAGTATATGAAGATGGATTAGTAGACAGAGTACACTAAGTAATCCAATATTATTTATATATTGCACTTGTAATAAAAATCTACTACTGAATACACATGAAAATATCACTTTTTTTTTCATGTTGCTACATAACTCATAAGACCCCTAATGACTTCTTTAGCTCAAAATGTGAACTGAAAATGTCTTAATTTCTTTTCTAGTCATTGCTGAAACCAGTCCCACTTTTCCTTTTGCATGGAATCTCAATTTTTGAAAATCAAAAATAAGATCACAGGTAAAACCATCAACTAATGGACAGGGACCAGAATCACAGAATAATTTAGGTCAGAAGAGACCTTTAAGATCATCAAGTCCAACCATTAACTCAGCACTGCCAGGTCACCACTAAACTATGTCCCTCAGCACCACATCTACATGTCTTTTAAATACCTTCAGGAATGGCGACTCCACCACTTCCCTGGGAAGTCTGTTCCAATGCTTCACAACACTTCCTGAATGGAAATTTTTCCTATATCCAACCTAAATCTTCCCTGGCACAACATGAGGCCATTCCCTCTTGTCCTATCACTTGTTACTTGGGAGAAGAGACAAACATCCACCTCGCTACAACCTCCCTTCAGGTAGTTGTAGAGAGTCATAACATCTCCCCTCAGCCTCTGGTCCCCTCAGGCTAACAACCCCAGTTCCTTCAGCCGCTCCTCATAGGACTTGTGCTCTAGATCCTTCACCAGCTTCATTGCCCTTCTCTGGAAATGCTCCAGCACCTCAAGGTCCTTCTAGTAGTGAGGGGCCCAAAACTGAACACAGCATTCAAGGTGCAGCCTCACCAGTGCCAAGCACAGGGGGACAATCACTTCCCTAGTCCTGCTGGCCACACTATTGCTGATACAAGCCAAGATGCCGTTGGCCTCCTTGGCCACCTGGGCACACTGCTGGCTCATATTCAGCCAGTTATTGACAACATCCCCACGTCCTTTTCCTCCAGGCAGCTTTCCAGCCACTCTTTCCCAAGCCTGTACTGTTGCAGGGGGTTGTTCTGACCCAAGTGCAGGACGTGGCACTTGTCTTTGTTGAACTGCATACAAGTTGCCTTGGCCCATCAATCCAGCCTCTCCAGATTCCTCTGTAGAACCTCCCTAATTTCAAGCAGATTGGCACTCCCATCTGACTTGCTGTTGTCTGCAAGCTTATTGAGGGTACACCCAATCCCCTTGTCCAGATCATCACAGGCCCCACTACTGAGCCCCGGGGAATGCCACTTGTGACTGGAAGAAGTGAGGGAAAGGAAGAACTGATAATGTTCTTGAAATATTTTTCTGTAATAAAGCTAAAGCACCTTAACACAGTGGCATAAGGAACCTCTTGTACTGCCTGGGCAATGTAAGAGATTTGCACTACCTACTTAGAATAAGGAGAGGACCATGTCTTGGTCACTCTGGGAGAGGAATAGTTTTGGAGGGACCCAACAGCCGTACTTACAAGGGGTTATCAAGAAGAGGGAGCCAGGCTCTTTGCAGGGGTTCATGATGGGAGGATGAGAGACTGTGTACATAAGCTGAAAGAAGGGAAGTTCAGACCGAGTCTCTTCTCCTATGTGACAAGGGACAGGATGAGAAGAAATGGACTTAAGTTGCACCAGGGGAGATCTAGGTTAGATATCAGGAAGAACTTCTTTACAGAGAGGGAACAGGCTGCCCAGGCAAGTGGTGGAGTCCCCATCCCTGGAAGTGTTTAAAAGACGTGTAGATGTGGTGCTGAGGGACATGGTTCAGGGACCCTGGCAGTGCAGGGTGAACGGTTGGACTCGACGATCTTAGAGGTCTCTTCCAGCCAGATGATTCTGTGATTCTATGGTTCTATGACACCAAGGAGCGGCATTGGTTGCCAGAGGGGTTGCATATCCTGTTATCTTTGAGGTTTTCAATACTAGAGAGGACAAAGCCCTGAACAACCTGGACTGAGCTCACAGAGGACCCTGCTTGATCATGAGGTTGGACTACAGTCCTCCTGACGTCTCTTCCATCCTGAATTATTCTGTGGTCCTATGATTCTGTGATGTAAGCCTTCATACGCAGAAATTAGAAACCATACGGAATTTATCAAATATAAAACGCTTCAAAACTCAATTTGGATCCTACATATCATGTACAGACTTTCTTAACTGTCAGTTCAGGGTATCTTGGGCTTTGTTTCTTTGCATAACACAGCTATGGCATTAAGTAGATGTATTATATAGACTTATTTATTATCTGACATTTTTATATATTCAATGAGACATTATTCTAAATACAAAATACAATTAAACTTCAAAGAAAATTATTTACAAGAGAGGAACAAATGCAGTTAGATATATGGATAAGTAAAAGAAAGCTTATATTACATAGGAACATGGGCTGTATATAATGTGGATCTTTGTCTATGGACTGCATAAAGTTAAGTTTGTTTGGCTGTCTTAGCTATGTATTTGCATATACTGACATTTCAGATTTTTAAACTGCTCGTTGTACATAATAATTTGTTTGTGTGTTCTTTAAACTACATTGCTATATGTCTTTTTTTTTTCACCTAGATTTAAAATAAGGATTTTAGCTCTTCCATTTAAATTATTCTAAAGGCTAAGTAGGAGATATTGCTTTAAACATTTGCTTGCTAACTGAAGGCTGTAAGAGGCCAACACGGCTATTTAGTACAATTGTGAAATTCTTACACAGTGCATTTGTCTCAACTATTAACCATATGAGATTGGTGCAGCAGAGACTGCTGAAAAGGAGCATACTGACTGCTTAGATCTGCTGTCAGAGGAGTACAATGCACGGTACTACAATGAATGCAGATTACAGTGATTGTGGTTGAACAAGAGACTTTTGAAGAGATTCTATTTATTTCAAATGCTTTAACAAGAGCAGTTTGAATGAGCCAAAACACAGTTATTTTCCCTAAAATTGCCTTCCATGTTCCTTTTTTTAATAGATTTTCTTTTAGAAGGCCCTGACAAGTGAGGTGGTGATGACTCCTGTACAGAGTGACAACTATGCCTTTGCGTGATAAAGCCACAAACAAATTATTCAATTTATCTCAACTGACAATAAAATTCAGTATTCTGCCAATAACTCCTCCTTCATCATCTCGCTTTTCAACAAGATTATTTTGACAGTGGCTTTAAAAATAGGTATTTATTTCATGTATAACTAAACAACATGTTTATGTAATATAAGTGTAAAGTTAATGTAAAACTAATTGTAACAGGTTCAACTTCTTAGGAAACAGAGAAAAGGGGACAGTTCTATATCCATTTAACATTTGCTTATATATTAGGTTTATATTTTGAACACTTCTAACTTGTGTAGAATATAATATGGAACATGACTTAATGTATCTCAACTGCATTACACTGAGGGTAACTGACAAATATCTCTACATGAGTTTCCATGTCTATGTAGTAAAGAAAAAAAAATGCATTTTTTTAGGATTAAAATGAGGAAACAATCAAGAAAGAATAGTTTGGGGTTTTTTTTTATGTTTTCCATGTCTATGCATGTAAAAATATTGCTTTAGCTAAGAAATGTTTGGTTGACATGGCATGCTTTCCTAAAAATTTTGATAAAAAATTAATTAACCAAGCCAATAGATTAAATCTATTGTTTTCACTAACCAGAGCTGTAGCACAGGAAGCAACATGCGTTCCCACCACAAACATCCTACAGATAGGAGCACCAAGAGAAAAATATGTCACACCAGTCCTCCTCCCTTTGCACTGGCAGTCAGGAAGAAGGGGTGCTGATCTGTAGTGATAGGATAAACAGGACAAGGTAACATTTGCTCCTGGAAAGAGACCAAGGAAGAAGAAAACAACATCTGTGGAGGCAGATGTTTAGGTATAGGCATGTCTTGATATTGCTCTTCCCACAGTGGCTTTTACATTATTTTGCTTAGAAGTGAAGTAGGATTATGGTTTTGTGGAACAACCTACCAGACTTGTCAGGTACTGACATAGTATCAGTACTCCTTCAGCTTTATGGAATATCCCTCATCACCTAACATTTATTTAAATATTTCATAGGTCCAGCTAATACCAGACTTTTAGCAACAAGTGGGCTAGGCCTAGTGTTTAGAAAAGGCACATATTTTTTTGCAGATTATAGTTTAGTGTTTAGATTAATGATTGGTAAAGGAACAAAAGGAATTTCTCATCTCACTTCCATCAGCTTTATGCTCATCATATTTATTTTATGCAAATACATGTTGATTATATTTGGCTTCTCTGCATCATTTTATATATAGAGAGAGAAATTCAAATGTATTCAGAATGTGATTTTTTATACTTATAGGACATATATCTTTGATAAAATTTATTTCACTCATAATGTATTTTTTGGAGCTCAAAGTCCTTAGAACAACACACTGTCTTTTACCCTGTGTTTTTAGACATTCTTTAAATACTCTCTTTTATACTTCCCTGTTTATCAGTTAATTTATATGCACCCTTTCTTCCACTTTCTCTCCATTGCTTTTCATTGAGCATTGCTGTCCTTTGTATTGCCACCGAGCTGCAAAGGACTTCTAGAAAAAGATGTCCTTTTCAGGAAGGCAATGCTGTTTTCTGTCTAGTCCATAAATCCTTTCTCATATCCATTTCCACTCAAAATTTTCTGTGTAGCTTTTTGCTGTTAGTCAGAATTTTCTCTTAATTTGCTTTAGGTTTTGGCAATTAGCCTTTCTGAAACTCTAACTATACATCTAGCTAGTTGGACCTATCTTTATTTTCCTTTTCTGAGCATAATCATATCATTATCATTGATGTCTAGGCCACTACTAAGTTCCAGTGAAGAAATTAGTTCATTTTTACTTATTAGAATACTATTCCAAAATTAATTTTAAAATTGTCACAGTGAAATGCACTCATATAGCCTACAGTGTGAAGCTAGAAAGAAAATAAATATCTTGCTTTCCCCCCCTAAAAATAAAATCAATCTACTAGTTATGTTAAAATGTGAGCCAAGGACCCAGTCTGAGTGTGCACCGAATACTGTGTATATTGTACCTGGTTTTAGTTGTATACTGTTTGTTGAATACGTTATCTAGAAAATGTTGCCAGTTTTCAATGATTAATTTATTCAATTTTGTGGCTATCTTACACCAGTTTTAATTATAACCCACAGTGCAGTGCTGAAGCAAAGAAAGATGAAAAAGATAAGCCCAACTACTGATAGGGTATCTACAGGCTTAAGGCATTAAATATCATTGATCTAAGCTGAAGTGAAAAACCTGCTGTTTTCAACTTGCACATATTTTCTCTTATTACTTCTTGTAAGTTCTCTCATTTTAGCCTCTCTCTCCATTTCCCCTTCCTTCCCTGCTTTCTGTCAATTGTTGTCTCCATTTCTCTACCCAGTATCTTTCTTCTAGATGTCCATTCTGCCTTTCCTGTGTCTTTTGTGTTTTGCCACTCATCTCCCTCTGACAATGAGCCCTCGTTTATTGATGTAGAATAAGGGTAGTCCCACAGACCTCTTGAGAGTGAATGGATCCTTCTTAACACATTTTGAAGTTTATTAATTTTTCTCTGCTGATTCAGCTCAGTGCAGTTAATATACACTAGAACATTTCTGGAAGCCATTTTATTTCCTTGTAGGTTTCTGGTAAATGTTCACAGTTCTATGGCCACTGTATTTTCACAGGTCCCAACATGAAACCATAATCTGCTCTTGCCTATCCTCAGGCTAGAAAAATACCGTAATAAATTTTCTGAATTTGTTTGGCAACATTCGCAACTGCAAATTCATAGAGGAAAGAAAGAAATGTGAATGTGTATAGATCTATGCACCAAACTTTAAGCAAGCTATAAAGATAATCATGCTGAACTAAGTATAGAAAGCAGGAGAGGCTGCTTCCATCCAAGTCAGGCAGTAATCTATGCAACTGCTGACATATTGGAATTGGAAAACAGGTGACAGCAGGTAAAATATTAGAAATCATTCAAAATTATGAGAGCATAGGAATGCCTGAGACGCAGTATAGTCTCTCCATTCCTCAGCGTGCCACTGTACGGACTTCTGCACAAGATACTAATGCTGATGTGAGCCATTTTGCTGTAGCTACCCAAAAAGGGAAAGGCAGGCGACAAGAGCCTGGGTGGGCATTAAGGACAGTGTTTTGAAAATATTCATATTTGAAAGGTTTTCAAAAAGTGCACAGGTTGCTACTATCAAAAAATCTCTGCATGTCTTGTACTTGGACTCAGTGATTTACATAGGACAGAATTTGTACAGTGAGCTCTGTCTGAGCTGTAAAGATTTCACACTGGATCATCGTTAGGCGGAAATAGTATAGGAGAACTCGAATGGAGTTCCTTCCCAGCTGGGGTTCCTGGGCACTATAAGAATGCAAATAATAATGATAGTAACTGCATAAAAGCTAGGCAGCCCTAAGGATGTTCTCTGGCGGTTCCAGGATAAAATCATAGAGGTCATTATTCTGGAGCTTCTATCTCTGATTAGAACATTTAAACATAGTTGCATCTGGAACTTCAATAAAATATCATTCTTTTGCAGCAGCAGCAGCACAGGATTCACCAAGTTCTAACATCTGCAATTTAATACAGTGAAACTGGAAAGAACAAAGGTCGCAGTCAGGTATCTGTTATTTGCTTAATGTCTGCTAACAATGGAGCATGTGAAAGTGAGTCTCAAAGAAAAGTTTCATTGACTAAAATAAACCAAATACTTAATCCCCCCCTCTCTGATTAAACAGTTAATTGCAAGAATGGTGAGCATAAGTAAACATGCTTGTATAGATGAATAAATACATATCAACAGACAATGCATTTTTCTTCTACACTACTTAACATTGTAACACAAGGTATGCATGCAGCCCTCTTCAAGAAAATGCCGTTAAACACTACCAACGCAGACTATCCCAAATATAACATACTTTTTCATTATAGAAGACAATTTAAAAAACCCTCTCCATTTCTATTTACAGTTCTGAAAACCTTACCTACTGATATACTACATTCAGCATATCTCTGCTTCTTCATCAACAATTTTCAGACAATAAATCTAAGTACTAATGTCCTTTGAAAACCACACCCCATTTTAGCAAATCTCCACAGAAAAGGGACAAATGAAATTGTTACACTGAAAATATTTTTAAAATAAAAATATATTAATTTAGAAGCTATTTTCCACATATTTTCCTTATTTCCTAGGTCTTACGCAAGGTTACTTCATTGTTATATGTCATGCTCTAGGAAAGTTTCCAAAAAGACATCATAAAATGTTGCCTATTATAATGATGACATTTGTTTTGCAGCAGAGTACTATACAGTTCAGTACGAACAGCATGGCTTGGTATCACAGCTGGGCTTGCATCACAGACATAATCGTCAATACTGTATTAATGGATTCTTTATAATAATTTGTTGTATAGTATATTGCTTCTCTCAGCCTAAAAAGCATTATCCTACATGTAACCAGCATACTTTCTAAAGAATATAGTTGAAAAAGTAATCATGAGATGCCTGACACAGGTTCCACAATTATTTCACAAGGTTTTCTTACATTAAATTGTACCATCTTTAAAATTATTAGCCATTTATCAGACTCCTCAATAACATGTGGAAAAAACACAAGTGTACCTTGAACGCTATTTTTTTCCAAAGATAAGTAAATGAGCCTAAAGGCCTAAATATCACAAATCCTTCAGCTGTATGGCTGTAGCTGAGAACACAAGATAGTGACAAATCCACTTTAATAGCTGCATAATGAGACCTCAGGTAAGTTTTGGAATAATATTCAAGTACCTGTATCATCTGTTAGGAAAACTGCAGGGCAGGCATGTAGCTTTCAAACAGAAAGTCAAAATCGCAGCTGAAGAGCAGGACATACCAGACCTTTTCTAGCTCCCTCACCAGCTGGCTATTGAATTTTCTAGGTAGATTAAGTCATGGAAGATTAAGAGAGAAGCTTTGCTCAGAGTAGCTACTAGGCAAGAGAAAGCAAAATACAGTACTCCATTTACAATAATGCACTACGTAAAACCAGAAAAGCTGATTGGCAAAGCAATCATCTTTAAAATGTCCCCGAAGACTATAAATATAACACGATTATATTTTATACTGGAGCTCTGTGGTATGACGACAACCCATTAACTCAATCAGAATAACGACAGGAGGGCCATCAGAATGATAAAGCTGTTCTAATGAAATGCAGAGAAAGATTAAAAAGAATTAAACGTGACAAGTAAAATCCATTAAAGGACAGCCTTTAGCTACTGTAATCAAAGGATTATTACTTACCTTGTCAATTAACAGCTGTGTGTCTATTTTCTCACACAACACAAAAGACTATGCCAAGTGTCAAAAAATCATCATTAATAAGAGGCCTTTATTTTTAATTTATTTGGCTTTATTTTTAATTTATTTGGTTTGTGCATATACATTGCAAGATCTCCAAATGAATCGTGTACACAATTTTAGAAGCTATTAACCACAGTGTTCTGAGCTATTATTGCCCTTAAAACTGAGTCTTAGCAGAGAAAGAAAGTAATTACAAATGGAATCAATTACAAGTGTGTTAATCAATGCCTTTAACTTGTGTCTAACATTAGAAACCCACACGTGCAGAAATGCTCTATGTGTTTTTCACTCATTGCCACTATTTTGCCTATACTTTGCCACAATATTTCACATAACAGGAGAGTCTACCAATGATAGATTCTGGGAATTGCAAAGGCAAACTAATTTCCAGTTCATTACCCATTAAAATAATTGTCAGTAGGAAATGGAACTTAAAAATGAGAAAGAAAATGAAACTTCTTAAACACAACAGGTAAATTGTGACTTTCTTTGGAAAAGGAAAGTGTCCCCCATGAGTATCAAGTCAACACGGATTATCTTGCAAGAACATTTCATTACACAGTCTTTTACAATTAATATTTGACAATTAATATAATTAATAATACCAATAATGCTACTAGAGGAAAGTGAAAGAGGTCACAGTAAAATGGCTTTCCTCCTTTTTTAGGTGTTTATAATATGTCACCATATCCTGTATTGTTTCTGTTATATTTAGCAAACTGTGCTGCTTTTGAGCAGCTCTAAGTGCTTTCAGTATGGGAAAAATTGTAACTCCATGCTTACACACCTATGTCCTTTTCTCAGATAATTTACTCCAATGGGTCAGTTTTAAGTTTTAAGTCATGCCTCCAGATTTGTTCACCACCACAACTATAGCTAGATGAATCGCTGAGCTGTTTAAACTTCTATTAATGCTGCATTTCTGAAAAAATGAAAATAGTTTGTACTGTTCTGTAGAGACTAAGAGGGAAAATTAAGACACAATAACATGTCAAGTGCAGCCATTTCAATCTACTCATATAAAACAAGAGTAGTCATGAACAAAATATCACTCAGAACACATCTGCACTATCTAAATAAATGTCAGGATACTTTGTTCTCCCAGTACTTACAATTTTCTTACTTTTGCCATTCCGGGTTATATTGAGAGAAATCTAAAAGCAATCCTGGTGGGAACACCAAGGACATGCTTGTAATGTTTTGTTCCACTCTCCAGTTCTTGAAATTTCAGATATTGGTAGAGAATGTATGCATTTGTGAGATATTTGAAAGATCTATGGGCCATATATATGGCCATAGAATTCCATAGAATTTCATAGAATTCCATAGATATGGAATTCACAGAATACAACAAGTGACAGAACAAGTGACAGGACGAGAGGAAATGGCCTTATGTTGCACCAGGGGAGATCTAGGTTAGATATCAGGAAGAATTTCTTTACAGAGAGGGTTGTAAAGCGTTGGAACAGGCTTCCCAGGGAAGTGGTGGAGTCCCCATCTCTGGAAGTGTTTAAAAGATGTGTAGATGTGGTGCTGAGGGACATGGTTTAGGGATCCTGGCAATGCAGGATGAATAGTTGGACTTGATGATCTTAAAGGTCTCTTCCAGCCAGATGATTCTGTGATATCAGGAATGGAACCTTCCACCCAACAGGGTCATAAACAAATGAGAAGTTTCCAGATGTACCTGGAAACCTCTCTGAGTCCTTTCTGTTGAGTGCAAAAATACATCCGGCAGTTCCACATGTGGGTGGCCTTAGCCAGGCTCTAGGTTAGAAAAAATAATTCTGTCATAAATTGCTACACAAAGTCTTTTTCAGGATATTTTCGGACTGGCAACAGGTCTAGCATGAAAATACTGAAACATGACTGATTTTTGTGTTTCCATGTTATCCATACATGAATAGCATTTTGAAGGCACTAATACCTCATATCAAGAAACTTGTCTATGGCAACAAGCTCATCTGTCTAATATCAATAAGTACAAGCTTTTATCAAAATCCATAACCAAAACATGAACTTACCAACTAAATCATGATGCCAGGTGATACATCTTATGGAATGCTATACCACTGTAAAAATGTCAGTATTATTGTGTGATAAATTTCATAGCCAAGAGGATTCATATTTGTTAAGATTATCAATCTAAATGTTAGGGTAAAAAGTCTCAGACAGTATTTAATCAGTGAAGAGCAATAGATACAACCAGAAAGCAAATTTTCCTACTGCTCCTTAATCTTTGCTTTGGGCTGGACAACAATGATGTCATGCCACCACAATACCAAGAGAAACAGATCTCTGTAAAATCAAAATCTAGTCTTAATGCTATGAAGCAAGATGTCTAGAAACCTCTACAAACAAAATTCAAATATTACAGCCCAACAGCTCAATAACCACCAAATACAGACATCATGAAAATAAAGCCCAAGTCCCGTCAAACTGTCAAAATTCCATATTTAGTGTAGGAGGTGAACAAAGATCTTGAGCAGATAAAATAATGACAAATTGCTGGATTTGAAGACATCTTTCCAAAATTCCAAAGAATGTAGAGAAAGAGTCTGACTATTGAATATTATTACAAATCAAGAAGATACTGAATATATAAGATACTAGAAGTATTATAGATTTTTGAAACTTGAGACAAAGGTAACAAAAATCAAGCCAATCCATCAGCATTTGTAAGAGGTTAGCTGAACGGTTAGCTGGGTGACTTACAATGATCGCTGTGAAGCTGTCTGGATACCTCAAGTATAATTTCTCTCTTTCCACAATTGCTGTGGATATGTTTTTTACTAACCACCTATGTAAAGGTAAACTAAGAGGTATATAAAAGGTACATAAACTAAAAGCTATTTGAGGAAAACTATCCCATAAAAATATGTTAAGAAATTAGTAAGGATTTTTCATGGATATTATTTTTTAAATAAATAAGAAATGTTCATTCTTGAACACATGTTATTGAAAAACACTTTAGAATCTAGGGTGGTCATTACACCATCCTTGTAAATGAAATAATGCAAGAATTTGTCAGTAAACTAATAATTAGAAATGTTTTCATCTGAAAAGGATTTACTAATTTGGGTTTACCCCTGGAAAAGAGAAAGAGCATGAGTTTCTCAAGGGCTGATAGACTACATTCAGAACTATGCTTAATGACATCAATCACAAGATTGACAGTTGCTACTGTGAGAGACATCTGAAAGAGCAAATATTTTCATTTGGTGCAAATTGGCTTATTAAAGGGAAGATGCCATTTATACCATTCAAAGATTTTTCATCAGACAGCACTTTCTAACTAATACTGCATTTACCTTGTGCAAAACCATGTTTCTGGCACTCAGCATAGCCAAGAACCCTGATATTTTTTTACTAAATCCTATAAATACATGGCAGTTTGTCAGTTAGTCACAACATTAAACTTTAGCTAAATCAATAGATTACAATACACCTGCCCTGTATATTTGTAATTTAAAGAACTATTCGAAAGGAACTATTTATTGCATTGAAACAGGTGATGGACTCCGGCTTCTTTACATAGTATTTAAATGCAGGATGGGGATTTGTCAGTTAAGAATTTTAGAAAAAGACTCAGTGTGATACTAGAAGTAATACATTTATTTTTGCTAAAACAATTAATAATACGCTTCCTATAACATTATATATTTCTATGAATATTATTTTCACCCACTTCACCTAAGGAGCAAAGGGAATGAAGGAAGGAATCAAGAAAGATTCCTGAAGGACTTCTATCTTTTATTATCACTTTAATCACATAATCTGTGTCTAATACTATCAGTAGCCAATGTTTTCCTATACAGTATGTCTGAATTCTCCATTCCCAGAGCTGTTCAAAGTGTTCTGCTTGCTCTGTTCTTGGATAGGAATTATTTTCTGTGGCTCACTGATTCCACCATATAATGCCATGACCTTTGGAAAGCCTTTTTTCCCTCTTTGAGTCTATTCTCACAGTTGGTTTACAGAGGTCTGCTCACAGTCTTTTCAGACTGCCTAGGGGAGCTTGCTCCTCAGCACTCAAATCTCTGGAGACAAACACAGTCAGCACAGTTCTGGTAAGAAACACGTCCCTGAGCTGAAGAACACAATGTTTCACAGACAAATATTACTGAGAGTTTTCCATACACTACACAGAGCAAGTAGATAGGACAATATTGAAGATTTGTGTTCCAGTAGCTTCTGGAGATACTTTTGTAGAAGGAAAAATCTTTGTAGCTTCTCCCTCTCCTATCTACATGTCAACTTCCCTTAGCATCTTCCACTTTCTTTCAAAACAATGGCAAGAATAAGCTGTTCTCTATCAGTGACAAAATAATGTGTAATTGTACTGAACTGTGGGATATAATGTAGGAATGTGAATAATGTGGATGTGAGTAGAATTTAACTATGCATACTTGATAATGAATATTTATTTATAATATTTATTATTATTTTCCATTTTTTAGCCATGGCCTTGCTACCAGTTATGAAGTTATTCATATCAGAACAGTTTACACTACCTCATTTGCAATTTCTCACCCCTAATCCTAAAAGTGAGCCTATAAAATATCCTTTGTAACATATACTTGGGAATTAAAGTACACAATTCCTCTGAATATTAAATGCCATAGAATCAGTGATACTTGTCTTCAGGCATACTGCAATTATCTTGTATTCCTCTGCTTAGTACCACAAGTGATAACTACTCTCTCTGCCCCAAGAAAAGAGACTGACTCTCTTTCCTTTCTCCTTACTCAAATCCCTTGCTCTGACACATGATGTAACTTCTTCTTCTCAAACTAATGAATTACGGTAATTTACTCCAACTGCAAGCAACACTTCTAAGGCTGTTTTCAGACGGAAATTATGAACAAATATCTATGTAAAAATAATCTAACTTCCTACTCACATGTTGAAATATTGACACTTGATAAGGTTCCTTCATAAATGAGAGTATATGAAGACTTAATTCTAACAAATAGACAGGTTTTTTCCTCTTGTTAATGGCAGAAGTCGTTTACGTTAAAAGGATAGATGATACAATAAAAGAGATGCAGCGAACAGAAAACTAAAGAACTATAAAAGTTGATTACTATCATTAAAGATTGTAACAGTTAAAAAAATGTTTCAATATATCCTTTTATGTTAATGACACCAACAGTAAAATTATGTTATGCTATAAAAGCGCTGCTTCTTCTTCTATTCTAATAAACAATGTTGGTCTCTTCTCCCAAGTATCACGAAACAAACACAAGAGGCAATGGACTCAAGTTGCACCAGGAGTGGTTTAGGCTGGATATTAGGAAAAATTTCTTCTGAAAGGGTTGTGAAGCATTGGAACAGGTTGGTGGTTGAGTTCTCATCCCTGGAGGTATTTAAAAGACAGGTAAATGTGGTGCTTAGGGACATGGTTTAGTTGTGGACTTGGCAGTGCTGGGTTAATGTCAGACTCGGTGATCTTAAAAGTCTTTTCTAACCCAAACAATTCTATGATTCTATGCCTGATTTGATTTCTGTGGAGCCATTTCAATTTCTCTGCACTGTGCTCTCTGTGCTCCAGAGGTCAGGCTGCCTGTGTAACTCATCCATAGAGAGCAGTTCATACAACCAGTATTACTTTGCTTTCCTGCTGACCAGTGTATCTCTCTCAGCTCTCCTTTAACCTGGACAACAGAAAGTCTGCCAAACTTTTAACGTGACGCGGTCAAGCTGTAGGAACAACGCGTTTTTGTCAAAATGAAACTTTTCAATGAACTTCTCAGGAGAAAGTTGTGAGAGTGTTGGGCATAGAAAAAAAGGCAAGCAAACTCAAACAGAACTCGGGCCGATGTATTCTACCTGAGTTAACCATGCAGCATGCACTTTCCATTACTGTTAATGAATCAGACCTCCTAGAGTAAGTGTCCAGGGTCCACACATAGCTGACAGAGAGGCAAATGTCTTTAAAGGCTTCAGATCCATCCCATATCTAGCTAGGTGGCTGAAGTACGCCCATAATATTTATGAATGTTTTAACCTTTGCACCAAACAGGAAAAACCCGTGATTGAGCATGATCCCAATTCTTCTTGGAGAAACTGAAGAGTGATCTGCACTTCCTTCCTTTTCTATAATTTTTATATTTTAAAAATATAAAATTTATTTATAAATTTTAAAATATGTTTCCTATTATTTAATAATATCTTTTAAATTATCTTTTTCTATTATTTAATATTCCTCCAGTGTTTATGATTTCTCATACTGTACTAAAAACTCGCTGCAAGATAATGCTGAAATGCAGCTAATGCCCCCATATCCCAAACACAAGACAGGAACTAACACGGGAACAGACAAAGAGAGATATTTTAGCTTGTCCTGAGAGTCAGAAATATGGTCTGCCTAAAAGCCTCAATGTAACACATATTAAAGAATATGTTTAATTTTATCACACAACTGTACACAGAAAAATACTTCATTCAAGTTCCTTGCTGAACCACAGGCCTAGTACTGAAACAGCCTGTTGAGGCTGAGATGACTGAGGTCCCAAACACAGTAATACGTTCATCATACACATGGTCCACAGCATTCTGCAATACCTAACGCTTTGCAATGTATCATTTGCAGTTGCGATTTTTTTCTCTCTTATGATGCAATTTTTTGGAAAGATTAAATGCATTGCACCCCATTTCAGTTCTGTCATGCGTCATTAAATGTCAGCACACCTTCATTTATACGTTTCGTGTAATTCAGCCAATCTTTATGTTTCTTTCCATACAACACAGTTATGCTACTGTCAGCATCATACTCTCAGATAAACTTGATAGTGATGAAAAGGTCAGCACAGAACAGGCAACAAGGAACATTGTCATATTTGACAAGATGCATGATTTTTCTGACTTAATGTTACCCCACAAAGGTGTAGATACCCAAGTTATTATTTATTTAGGCTCCCTATACTGTTATCAAAAAACATTCACTTGAGGACTAAGCCTGATTTTTGATGTGATTGGGAAGACTTCCGTGAGTGCCCTCTCACCATTAAATATAGTTATGGTAGATGAGATGTTTAAAGAAAACTTTTAGATGGCTAAAGCAAGATTAAATAAATCCTCCCATAAATGAGTGCATGAACATCTCAAGACAAGGACCTTGCACTGGAAGCACTTTCACCTCACATTTGAATGTTATCAATAAAATTACACTTCCTAACTGATGAAAGAACATATTGGAAAAAATAAGTAATTTTTAAGCATGGTCACATTATTCCAGCTCCAATTTGCTGACATTTCACGGGTTATTTTTTTACTTATCTTGACAGTGCTTATTGAACTGTGTGACTCTGAACTTTCTGATAACAATTTTATCAACTTTTAAAACAGTGAATATTTCCTGTCTGGAATAGCCGCTATTATGTGCGAATACTTCAATACCGACTTTTAGGTCTCTTGCCTTTTTTTAGTTTTGCACACAGAATTGCTGCCAAGTCCATGGAATGCACAAACCCTGAATATTCTTACTGGATATCTGATAGGAAATGTAACTTCATAGCAAGGAGCTTAGCTCTCTCAGCTCCCACGAGGCTCAGTAGTACAATCCAGAAGAGAAGGGTGACAAGAAATAACAAAAGGTTCAGCAATGGCCTGTCAAACGCCAATCACATCAGCAATTTTGAACCTCACTTCCGAAGACACTCAGGAGTTAAAAGCATCAAGAGCATATTTTTGACTAACGTAAAGTTGCGGCATTGTTTTGTTGACAGAAAAGGATTCCGGCAGCTCTTTGGCATAAAAAGGTTTAGTCATGATGTCTTCCTGAAAGTTCATTTGTAGCAGCTCTTTCTCTGTGGTTAATAGCTAGCCAGGGTAACACTGGTGGTTAGGTTTTATCCTCTGAGGAGAGAAAGGTGGCACACTGTTTTATACCAAAGTAAACTTCAAAAGCAAACTGCATTATAAAACTCTTACCTTTGCAGATGCTTATGGAGATGAGGGGAGACCTTATTGCTCTCTACAACTCCCTGAAAGGAGGTTGGGGCGAGGTTGGGGACAGTCTCTTCTCCCAAGTAACAAGTGATAGGATGAGAGGAAATGGTCTCAAGTTGCACCAGGGGGGGTTTAGGTTGGATATTATGAAAAATTTCTTTACAGAAAGGGTTGTGAAGCATTGGAACAGGCTGCCCAGGGAAGTGGTTGACTCACCATGCGTGGAGGCATTTATACACGTAGATGTGACACTTAGGGACATGGTTTAGTAGTGGATTTTGCGGTGTTAGGTTTGCATTGGACTCAATGATTTAAAGGTCTTTTCAAAACTAAATGATTCTATGATTCTATGATTCTTTATTTGAGCATTACCCACATGAGATTTTCTCTTTCAGGAAACCTTTAAGAAATCTTGGCTCGCTATTTGTTTCAGAGTTTGGATGTTGACTTACTGAGGCACATATTTTTACTTTGTGTGGTTTCTGGTCTCTGGTTCTGTGTAGCGTCCTCTGCACATCATTTTATTACTGAACTAATAAAAAGCTGAGGTCATTTAAAAGTTGCTCATTTATTGTACTAAGAAATGTAAATGATTTTTTTTCGCAGTCACTATTTGCCAGTAAAAACAGACTCACTTTAGGATCTTGAGATCAACTGGAAATATAATTGTGAATATTTCCATTTACATTAGAGACTTCTTTCCATCATTTTGATTTACACTCATCTTAGGAATTTTATAATTCTAGAGTACAGAAATAGATTTTCATCAGTATAAAGAGAAATTACTTTTAATACTGGAGACCTTCAAAGGTGAAAATACTACTGCCTAAAAAGGCAGTTTTACAAACTCAAGTGCTTTTATCTTGATCTATTATCTTGACATGAGCTGGGCACAAAAGAACGGATGGTATGATCTGACCAGGGTCAGGGTTTGATCTGACCAGGGTCAGGCAGTAGTACTTATTTTCTTTCTCTCTGTAACTTCTCCAAGACTAAACGATCTTTTATTTGGTAAAAATAGCCCCATCCCTCAGATTTTAGGTGTCTGACAATTTCTATTTCTTCTCCTGCCTCAATGCTATTGTGTCGTTACTGTTTCTTTTTACTCTTTGAATTTTAGGAACTATTTCAGTACATTCAACTTTTTCAAAACTGGATCGCTTACAACAGGGTAATGTATTTCAGTTTCACATTTAACAAAGAATGTAACTCCCAAATTTTCATTTGAATCAGCCCTCTCTATCCATCCATCTATCTATCTATCTATCTATCTATCTATCTATCTATCTATCTATCTATCTATCATCTATCTATCTATCATCTATCTATCTATCTATCTATCTATCTATCTATCTATCTATCTATCTATCTATCTATCATCTATCTATCTATCTATCTATCTATCTATCTATCTATCTATCTATCTATCTATCTATCAGTCTGTGATTCCCCTGTCCAGAACAACTTCATTTAACTAATGTCCTACCTTCTATGCTTTTCCCAGTAATTTGCCCTAATAAGGCTACCTTCTTTGGTGCTGACTAAAAGAAACTATTGGAAAATAACAAAAGATTCTGGCATTCTTTATGTTTAAGTTTTAATGCATGAATTAATTACATGTCTTCAGTTCACAATCACCTCTTTCTGCTTCATTTTATTTCTTATATTATAGCAGAGAATAAACATTGCTTTTACTAGAAAACTTTAGATAAATTCAAGCATAGTAATAGCAAGATTATTGAGTTTTGAAGACTCAGGAATATTCCTGACCATATAAAAAAATGTAACAATTTATGCAAACCCAATTCTACAGTACCAAGTCAAGATTTTATGGAAATCTGACTTTTTGCTTGCTATTTTCAATTTGGAATGGAAATAATTTGTTTTACATACACCTTTTAAACAGATTCACTAGGTTTTTAAGCCAAGCAGTTTTGTAGTATTGATAAAATATACTATTGCAGCTTCCTTCCGCTCTCAGTTGATTCAGAACGAGGTTCCTTCTCATTATTCTTGAATAATGGCTTATCAAATGGTCAAATATTATTTATTCTTTTAATTGGTTAAAACTGACAGGAAGTTCATGCCTCATTAAGTAAACCTTCATAAATGCAACAGCTGAATGAAAATATCTCTATGCCATTAATTACTGGTTAATTCTAAAAAAGGTATATTAATAATTTGTTATAATGAAAAAATAATCAAAACATGTTTTCCCCAAGAACAACTGAGTCGCCACCACACTTCACAGAACAGCACTGCCAATGGTGTGGTGGAGTAAGGTGCTGAGTGAGCTGCATTTATTCCTCCTGAACCATCTCCAGGATATCTTCTTGAAAACTTTGATGGTGGCTTTCCTGTGTACTACCTTCAAGTGGCGACCCCTGTACAGTGCCCCACACTCACACTGCCATGCAGGACTCATGCCTTGTTTAAATTTCTATCTTGGGCTCATAGCAAGCTGCAGAGCAGTTTGAGAAAGAACAGTACCTGACTTTCTATGGCAATTTTAGGAAAGGGGAAAAGTAGCCAGAGATTCCATGCAGAAGATTTAAGTTCTGCAGATTCTTTCACAGACATATGGCACTTCATCGTCTTATCAACCTTGGGTTACACAGGCTGCATTTATTAGTGGCTAAGACTCCTCTATGCATATCTTTAAAATGACCCTCATTTTACCTAAAGACATTCGATTGTTTCTTGTTTTGCCTATTAGTATGCCCCAGAGAACACCAGCATTCATCACCAGAAATGTCAGACCTAACCGAGAATTTCTTCAAGAGACATTTTATTACACACACAAGAAGAAAAAGAAAAAAGAGAGAGAGAATGTACATAGCTTTAGTTTTCTTCAATCTCTCCTTGATTTATGGTATAGTTGCCCTTAATGTCTTTGTTTGTGTTTTAAATGAATACTTGCTATGTGAAGAGCACACCACACTACGTGCATGTAGATATGTACAGATCCTTCCCCATGCTACTTAAAAGAGAATTAAAAAAAAAAAAAGAGAAAATACAGTGTCCTTTCACACTGAAAATTTCACTGTATAATCAAAATTGACTTACTTCATGTATACAGTGTGCATTTTGTTAATTAGCTTCCTTCTGGCACCTCTGAAGCAAAAATCAATTTTTCACAGGATCATTTTTTCTTCCTTGTAATAAGTAACATTTAATATTTGCTGGTACTGTGATAAAATATATTTCGAGGTATTTTTATGGAGTACCAAATTAAATGTTTCAATTAGAGCTTCAGTGAGCTGTTCAGCAAAGATTTGAATGAACCCCTGTAGGCCAATCTTAAAAAAAAAAAATCTCCAGGCCTGTATTTTCATGAACTCCATAAAGATGTGTCAGACTTGCAATTAAAATAATTCATTTTTCTAAATGAGCCAAGAGAGATCACATCTCTTTTGCTCAATTACTCCCATTTCTACTTCTTTTTCTCCTATGTTCCGTTGGTAGGATGTGTATTTGAAAGGCTGTAAATGCTGGCTATTTATCAATAATTTTTAGGGGTATTTTTTTGTAAGATCGGCTTTGGGTGTTTTTTTTAACCTGGTTTACATTAGTATCGTTTTAGACAAGTGCTCAGAGACGTACACAACTCATGGATTCCACAACACCCTGACATGTATTCATGCTTAAATATGAGCTTCATTGCCGACCTGAAAGGTCAGAGAGGAAGAACAAAAAAAAGAAAACGATGCAAGAGGCAGAGGGAAAGAATCTACTGTTCATTTCCTCTCCACTTAGAAGGGAACTTTGTAAAGCTGCTGTGAAAAAATGAAAGGTCTATACAACTTGAATGATTATGAGGTCAATAAAAAATTCAACAGCTTTTAGAAGACATTCAAGTGACGTTGTAGAATAAGAAATTCTTATGAATGAAATGGCATTGAACTAAACTGGTAGCTTTCATAATGATCCTTGAAATATTCTTACCTTAACAGATTATAAAGTAAAACAGTCATGAGACCACAAAATCATAATAGACACAAAACACAAGCTAAATGCAAACAACACATAGTGGTTAGACAAGTAACACTCTACCATGTAATATTTTGTGACACTGACTAATGTTTTCTTTTTGCATGGGTAGCTCATAGGCACTCTAAGAAATTATTCTGTTTAGAGAGACTCAAGCAGCAAATAAACTTCAGTTGAGTGCACTTAGCTCTCAAGAAGAACTGTAGTAGAAATAAAAACAAACATTATTTAAATATCTAATCAGACAGATATCTAGTATATGTGTACTGCTCTGTTAAACTGACTACCTCATACATATAATATATATCCTGTTTTCCTTGTATGCAAATGTTAATGTGCTGTTTTAGTGCATTCATTTAATCTACACAGAATAAACAGTTTCTATTTATAACAGAATTACACCCATCTTGACGATGCCTTAGTCATTCTCTCTCTCAACCTCAGCATTTAATTAACAAAAATGATTATATTTATATTGTATCAATATTACTCTATGTTAATAGAGGAGCTGTTATATATTCCAAGAAAGTACTATTTTCATTCAGTATTTTCTAAACAAAATGTTGCCAGAAATATGGCTGAAATCACAGCTAATTATAAATGTAACTAAAAGGGTGTCACAAGGTTAGGAACATCAATAAACTATGTGTCACAGCAAACATCACATTGAACATGCTTTGGGGATTTAATTCTGAAGATTTATATGTCACTTGACTTATCTCTTTGACTTCAATGTCTATGTATATCTCCCAAGAAATAATCATTATAAAAACTGAATATTGCTGCAAACAACAATAGAGGATTTTGTTTTGCTAATAGCACAATTGGTTTCCCAAACAGGAAATTAGAAACAGCACCCTTAGGAGTATTTTTGAACTACAGTGAAAAGAAATAAAACTCTCTTCATCACTACTGACAGAACTTAATAAAATGTTTCATACTAAATTGCCTTTGATGCATCTGTGCATAAAATTAATTATGCAAATAATATAATATCTTATCTCTATGGATAATTACAACAGTAATCATACTTATGCTGTGCTTTTTTACTTAACACAGGTATTTTCTAAATGTGGTGTCAAATAAAACTGTGATTTTACCTACACGAAAATGAAAAAGCTACTGAAATCCAGGTTATAAACTTCTTGATGCAAAGAGTAAACCAGAGAAGCTGCCAGGCTTCTCATTGTAATGGCCTGGTCTACACAGAATGGCTGATGACAGGAGGCTCCACTGGAGACCATCCACTTTAATGCTCTGCTCAAGGCAGGGTCAGCTGGAGCAGGATGTTCAGGGCTGTGTTCAGTCAGGTTTTCAATACATCCAGGGATGGAGAGCCCATAACATTGCTCAGCAGCCTGCGCTAGTACTCAGTTACCCTCACAATGAAAAAAAAAAAGTGTTTCCTAATGTTCAGACAGAACCTCCTGTATTTCAGTTTGTGCCCATTGCCTCTTGTTCTGTCACTGAACACCGCTGAAAACAGCCTGGCTCCACCTTCTTTGTACCCTGCCTTCAGGTACTTATATACATTGATAAGATCCCACCTGAGCCTTCTCCTCTCCAGGCTGAACAGTCCTAGCTCTGTCAGCCTTTCCTCATGGGACGGATACTCCAGTCCCTTCACTATCTTCAGTCCCTTTTCTGGACTGTCTCCAGTATGTCCATGTCTCTTTTGTACTGAAGATTCCAACACTGGACACAGTACTCCAAGTGTGGCTTCACCAGTGGCGAGTAGAGGGGAAGGATCACCTCTCTAGACCTACTGACAATACTGTGTCTACTGCAGCCCAGAACACCATTAACCACTTTTGCTGCAAGGGCATATTGTCAGCTCCTGTTCAACTTGTTGTCCACTAGGACCCCCAGGTCCTTTTCTGCAAAGCTGCCTTCAAGCTGGGTGTCTCACAGCATATACTGGTGCCTGGGGTTGTTTCTGCCACAGTGTGGGACTCTGCACTTTCTTTTGTTGAACTTAACAAGGTTGATGACTTGTGCATGCCCTCAACGTTTCCTAGTCTGGTCCTACCCCTTCTCCTCCAAGTCTTCCTTGCTTCAGACTTCTCCATTGCTCTCAGGGGCCTGGGGTTCCTGAAGGCTGGTATTACCAGTAAAGACTGAGCTGAAGGAAGCGTTGAGGACCTCAGCATTTTTCACGTCCTTTGTCAATAGGACCCCATTCACATTCAGCAGAAGGCCCATGGTTTCCCTAGCCTTCCTTTTGCTTACGATATACCTGAAGAAGCTCTTCCAGTTGGGTGTGACAGCTCTTGCCAAGACTGAGCTCCAAGTGGGCTTTGCCTCTTCTAACCCCATTCCTGCATGCTCAGACAGTGTCTCCATTCTGGCTGATCTAATCCTTCTGTCAGCTTTGTATGATTCCTTTTTATGTTTCAGTTTAGTCAGGAGTTCTTATTCAAAGCTTCAGGCTCCCTGCAACTTTGCTGGACTTCCTGCTAGATTGTTCTTGAGTTTGGATCGTCTATCCCTGTCCCTTAGCACCTGAGCATCTTGTCTCAACTTAAGCATAAGAAGCCTTGTGCAGATGGTGTTGAAAGCACACAATCTCACTCAGAGCACAACTCCCCACTGAACAGCTCAGGTCATCCAGGACAGAAATTATCTGCCCTTTTTTACCAGGAAGATCATTTCATATCTCTTCCTCCAACTCAAACACAAATGTCTTCAATATGCTGACATTCCAGATACTGTTCATGCATTTTCCTCTGTCTTATACACTCATTTTAAATGGCAGCAAAGAAAAAAAAGAATGAACAGGATATGTATCTAATGAAATGCATCTCTCACAATCATGGAAGTTTTGCCTTCTGCATTCCCCCACCTGCTCTCTTTGTTTATTGTCATCCCTTGCTGTGTTACTTGCAATTTGGATTGCGTGCTCCTTGAGGTAAGGAGCTGTCAGTTTTTATTTGTCTGTACAATGTCATACACACCTATGGCACTATAGAAATAATTAATAATAACAACTTATGACAGAGGACATTGTTACCAGTCATCACATATTGTGTGCACTTGTGTAAGACACAAAAAGCTTTTCTAATACAAGTGGAATAAACATGCCCTGTTTCTTGAAAGTTGGCTTCCTAATATATTCTCTGTGTAACCATGAAGGATACCTGAAGAAGGGTTCATGCTTCCAAAGGCTTATCTGTTTTTTTCCAGCTTTGTATTTTAAAAAGATTAACATTTCCTGCAAAACTTGCCGCCTTCTTTATTTTCTGAGACTATCACAGCTAAACCAATTCTGCTAATTCAAAGATACTGCTGTTACCATTGTGGCACATGGATTTTCCACACAAAACTCTTCACATAGCAGGGCAGGAGCAATGTAGTAATCATTTGATGTGTGCAGGCAGAAACCAAAAAACAGGAGTCCTAAGTCTCTCCTCTGCTGTAGATTAAATTAATTCCCCACAAATATTAATAAAGTTTTTTGTGTACTTCAGCAAAAGAACAAAGTCACCTTATCCTCTAAGGAGTTTAGAACAGTTGCTGTCTTTCTTTGATATAAACAGAAGATACCGAGTTACTCTTGTAGTAGGAAGATTTTACATCTACACTTCAAAATTTTGGGGAATCTGAAGTCACTACGCTGAAAATGACTATATTATGACTACAATGTCTCCGTATCCCCTTTTGCAGTCAATAATTATATTTACCCACTAGTCTAGAAAAAATGAGCAGTGTTTAAGAATTTCACTTTCAATAACTAAAAATATGTTAAAGAAATTTCTAGGCCAAGGAAGACCTGGTTTGCCACTTCTTAGCGAGGGCTTTGTAGAATGGAGACTTCCCCAGCTCAACAAATGCTGAGATGTGACAAAAACTTCCTTTCAGAAACACTGTGCAGATATATAAACAGGAAGACCTCTGAACTAAAACATCTCCAAAATGTTCTAGGTGTGCAATAAGCCATCTAGATGGAGACTGCATTTTCCCAGAGAACCCAATCAAAAACTCGAAATACAAAGACTGGCCTGCAAGTACCTGTGGAGTCTATTTTCTGTGGACCTACATATTTCTTGTGCTTTTGGATTAAAAAAAGTGCTTACAGAATCCCTACACAAAGCTTTGTTATCACGTACCTATACATCTTACAACTATTGTGCATCCCTGAAGAGTTAAAAATATAAAAATTGATCACATGTTTGTAGTGCTGCAGAGGAAACTCTCTTTTGACAAATCCAGGCAACGTTTCAACACTAAACCTTTTCAGAAAACTTTTCTTTTTCTTTTTGGAGGATTATTTGTGAACAATCAACAGGTTTGCTTTTATAAATGTTTCCACTACATGAAATACTGTATTTCAGTTTGGACAAACATTTTTTTAAGCTGCCAGTTCACTGTTTACTGATAGAATTTGCTACTGTTGGCACATGGTGTTGTTTCCTAGGACTTCTTAGATCTGGCACATCAATGCCTTCACAGATTTCAACACTCTTTGTAACCTCTTTGTAACACCAAAGAGAAAGAATTATATTGACCTTAATGAACTACTTTGACTTCTGCAAAGGCACGAATATTGCTCTCTACAGGAGTCCCCTGCTTTTATACCACTCAAGGGAGATTTATTTTAGCTCCTTCACGTGGGCTGAATTTCACACAAAATTAATTTTATTAACTTATAACATTAATTTTATTTCTTGTTCAAAGGAAATTATATGTCTCTCCCTTCTGTGGCATAGACTGTAACAACTTTAGTCATACAAGCTGTACTCTATGGTGTTTTGGTTTGGGCATGAGCATACCGACTTGTGGCGTCTTGTAGGGATTATAGTATTGGGAACACAAGCTGGTGTTTTACAGGTGTTTTACAAAGGAAACACAGTTCAGAAGTGATAGATAATATGTAGGTGGCTATCAGAGCACAAATTGCATGAATACTGAAGATACATAAAAATGTAAGCACTGTAAAAATGTCTGCTTATCAACCGAGATTTGTTTATGACACAGATTGGAAAGCACAGAAAAAAAGAGTGTCCTCCAAACAAAAAACTGAGCTAAAGTAGCAGGTACAATATAAAGGAAAACTGCATCTTTTTGTTGAAGGAGATAGAAACTGAAAAACACCTATGATATTTACATCTCTTTCTTTCCTAAGTCATTTCTGCTGCCGTTTGGACAGAGCCACCGATCTGCAAAAACAAGGTAGGTGTTCAATCATACAAACAAACACTAATAAAAAAGTTAGGATGGGACTGGACACTTTACTCAAACTGGAGTAAAGTGAGATATCTGCAGAAGGACTACCTATGTATATTACATTCAAGTGGTAGGAACATTCTCTGGCACTGAAACTGACTGGCTTGAAACAGCCCATACCCATACTATTAACTCTCTTATTCTCCAGGACAGCGACAACCTAGTCTCCTCCTTCCAGTAACTCTCCAAACATGCTCAGGAACTGTATGGGAAAATGCAAGCTGGCCTAAGCACAAATATGTGCCAGGAAAATTCAAAAAATTAATAGCAGAGGTGATTGTGATCCAGGGCCTGCGGGTGTTTCCTGACACTATTTTCTGTACCAACACAAACACGGCCAAAATGTCTGGTTTACAGTTCTCAAGGCTTCTGTGCACATGGGTATAATGTCTTTTAGATTTTACAGTAAACATAGATAAAGTGACTGGATACTGGCCTCCAAAATTCTTTTAATATACATTTCCAAGAATATTACAATAAAGAAATAGACTGCTGTGTAGAGAATGTAAGTCTAATAATAATAGGTCGGTTTCTTTGTTATGTCCTCCACAGAGCCTATTCCAATGCTTTAAAACACTTTCAGTGAGGAAATTTTTCCTAATATCCAGTCCGAACCTCCCCTGGTGCAACTTGAGGCCATTCCCTCTTGTGCTATGGCTTGTTTTTTGGGAGAAGAGACCAACACCCACCTCACTACAACCTCCTTTCAGGTAGTGGTAGAGAGTGATAAGGTCTCCCCTCAGCCTCCGGTTCCCTCAGGCTAACAACCCCAGTTCCCTCAGACGTTTCCCATAGGACTTGGGTTCTAAACCCTTCACCAGCTTCATTGTTCCTCTCTGGATATGCTCCAGCATCTCAAGGTCCTTCTTGGAGTGAGAGGCCCAAAACTAGACACAGTCTTCAAGGTGCAGCCTCACCAGAGCCAAGCACAGGGGGACAATCACTTCCCTACTCCTGCTGGCCACACTTTCTGATACAAGCCAAGATGCTGTTGGCTTCCTTGGCCACCTGGGCATACTGCTGGCTCATCTTCAGCCACCTGTTGACCAATGCCACCAGGTCCATTTTCCTCCAGGCAGCTTTCCAGCCACTCTTCCCCAAGCCTGTAGCATTGCAGGGGGTTGTTGCAACATAAGTGCAGGACCCAGCACTTGGCCTTGTTGAATCTCATGCAGTTGGCTTCGACCCATTAATCCAGCCTCTCCAGATCTCCTTGTAGAGCCTCCCTACCCTCAAGCAGATCAATACTCCCACCTAACTTGGTGTCATTTGCAAAGTTACTGTACTTGATCCCCTCATCCAGATCATTGATAAAGATTTTGAAGAGTACGGGCACCCAATACTGAGCCTTGGGGAACACCACTTGTTACTGGTTGCCAACTGGACTTAACAACATTCACTACCACTCTTTGTGCCTTGTCATCCAGCCAGGTTTTTATCCAGCAAACAGTACACACATCCAAGCCATGAACAGCAAGTTTCTCCAGGAGAATGCTGTGGGAAACAGCATCAAAGGCTTTACTAAAGTCTAGGTAGACAATTTCTACAGCCTTTCCCTCATCCAGTAAGTGGGTCACCTTCTCATAGAAGGAGATCAGGTTAGTCAAGCAGGACCTGCCTTTCATAAACCCATGCTGGCTGGGCCTGATCACCTAGTTGTCCTGTACGTGCTGTGCAATGGCTCTCAAGATGATCTGGTCCATAACCTTCCATGGTCCCCAGCACCAAAGTCAGACTGACAGGCCTGTAGTTCCCCTGATACCTCTCCTGGCCCTTCTTGTAGATGGATGTCACATTTGCTAACCTCGTCAACCAGGACCTCCCCGGTTGGCCGGGACTGCTGGTAAATGACAAAAAGTGGCTTGGTGAGCACTTCCACCAGTTCCCTCAGTACCCTTGGGTGGATCCCTTCTGGCCCCATATTCTTGTCTTCATCTAAGTGGTGTACTAGGTCACTGACCATTTCCTCTTGGATTATGGGGGCTTCATTCCACTCCCTGTCTCTGTTTTCCAGCTCAAGAGGCTGAGCACTTGGAGGACAACTGGTCTTACTATTAAAGACTGGGGCAAAGACGGCATTCAGTACCTCAGCCTTTTCTTCATCCTTGGTCACTATTTTTCCCTCCACATCTTATAAAGGATGGAGATTCTCCTTGGTCCTCCTTTTGTTGTTAATGTATTTATAGAAATAATTTTTACTGTCTTTTATGGCAGCAGCCAGATTAAGTTCTAGTTGGGCTTTGTCCCTTCTAATTTTCTCCCTGCAAAGCCTTGCAAAATCCTTGTAGTCTTCCTGAGAGGCCTGCCCCTTCTTCCATAGGCCATAAACTTTCCTCTTCTTCCTGAGTTCCAGGGAAAGCTCTCTGTTTAGCCAGGTTCGTCTTCTACCCCGCTGGCTCCTCTTTCAGCACATGGGGATGACCTGCTGCTGCAACTTAGAGATTTCTTTCTTGAAGGATGTCCAGCCTTCCTGAACTCCTTTGCCCTTCAGGACTGCCTCCCAGTGCAGGTATTCCCAACAGGTTTAAAGTTGGATGACATTCTGTAGAACTGAAAGGAGCAGGCAGTTCTTTCTCTGGTCATGGCTGGTACGGCTCCATTAATTTCGGTGGAACTTCAATGATTTTTAATCTTCCCTGGACTTTTCCCTTTAAAAAGCATGGAAGATTAGAAAAAAACATTTGGTTTCTATTAATAAGATAGGAATGCAATTAATAGATCGACAACAATGCAGAGCTGTTGATGTCTAGGGAAAGAACTGTACCATTTCAGTCTTTCCTTCACCTGTTTGAATAGATGAGATTAAATGACAGAGGCTGATACATTGAAGACCTATATAATCGTAGTGTTCTGAAACCAATGCCTTTTTAAGCAAACTGCAGAGCACCAAAAAATAGTTAAATAGTTAATGCATTAGGGAAAAAAAAAAAAAAAAAGAAGAGAGTTGGCACTGCGAAATATCTTAAGCCTAGGCAGTTTGCTGGAAATCTTTTCAGAAGCATCTGCTGTGGTTTCTTGGGACGGTAGATCTCCTGCTGTTTTCTGCAGAAATCTTTCCCCCACTGAGCTGCCACCACCTCCCATGGGCGAAGGATCTGTCACAACTCCCCAACTCTGTGATTCCTTGCCTGCTTACCTTGTCCTTGCTGTTCTAACATCAACCTGGTCATGGTCTGGTGGGAATGGCAGACTAAGACTTGTGTCCTGTCACTGTCATTAAAGCTTAGGGCCTGACCCCTCCTCTTAGTTTACCAAAGGAAATTACTACTTCCTGAAAATTTTTTGCACATGAACAGGAACGTGTCTGAGGTACAGGGGCAGCTTGACCTGAATAAACATCCTCTCTCTTTAAAACAGGTGGTAACATGGACAGAACCAGTACTTAGCCTGGCAGCTTTTGGAAGTAACTTATTTGTTATGCCTGGGAAGAAGGGTGGCGGGGGAAGAGACTGGGAAGCTGATATGCTCTTAAATCATATGGACACAGATTTATTTATGCAGCTGGCAAACATCTAAATCCACCAGGACTCAATGAGTTATGCTGCTCACCAAAGCTTTTGCATAGACGTGTAGATTAGTCATGCTCTAAATGAATCTGCCGTTCAACACTAGAAGTCCTACCTGGCTACTTTCTAGTTAGAAAATGTCTGTGTGGTAGCAGGGATGGAGTAAGAGTCAGGTGCTGAGATATTAAATACATGCCAAGGGAGCACTTAGTATGAGCTCAAGGTCAGCAGGGCTACATTAGTTAGCTAGGATCATCCATAACTTTCCACACTGTATCAGCAAGCACAGAGTCACATTCAAAAGGCTGGTCGTACATGAAATCTTACACCCCAGTTTAACTCCCCACTTTTCTACATTACTCTCCCTGCATTATCATAAATGGTCACTTACTATGCCATGAACTAACTTTGGCGGCTTTAGCTTCAAGCATGGTTTCTCTCAACAATTATTTCATATTCCTGGGCAGAAACATTTTACACTTCCACCTAAGGAAACTGCACAGTTTAGTGCTTAATTCACAAATGTGTTTACTGTCCTGTCCACTCCAACTAGGCTTGGAAGACTTGTCTGTCTCAAAATTTATATTTCAATCCACCCTCTGATATAAGATTTAATATTCTTTCCTTGGATCATGAAGTCTAGCTAGCCTCAGACAGGGAGAAAGCTTTGGAAGAAAAACATCAGATATTGTCCCTGTAGCAAAAGAGAAAATTGAAAGGAAATTTTGATGGTGGTAAAAATACTGAGAAATACCTTGAGAAGGGGGAAGGCTTGAGTACCTGGAAAGTAAAGAATCTGTTCTGAGAAGGAGGGAGAGAAATATGTTTCAGAAAAAAAATATGTGGAACACAAGAAGAGTCAAGGATCAAAGACCAAAAAGAAAGGGGATTATCGTTTTAACGCACTCATTCACCAATGAATTTGTATGGAAAGTGAGATGAGAACAAGAAGCCCAGATAGCACACGTTACAAAATCAGATAGAACACCAGCTTGGGTGGTGCACCATTCTGGGACTGAAATTAGGCATAAAATGAAGGATTGTTTTGGCTGTGAGGGATTAGAGGCACAGACCTGTATGCAGATTACTTGGCTATATCCACATCATTGCTAAAGAGAAGTCTGGAGATGAAGGAAGGACACACCTTGCTCCTACACCTCCATCCCCACAGCGGCTTGACAGCTGCCTCTGACAGCCTCTGGGGATGTGGTGTGATGAGGGACAGGGAGACCAAGTGTATGTGTGCACATGGAGTACCAGCCACACTGGTCCATTGCCCATCGGGGCCAGGCAGCCGGGCTGCTGCCTGAGGTGTCCGTACAGTTGGAGAATCCAGTCTCAGAGCTGGTCTCAAGAGATAGCAGAAGCAAACTCACTATGGCTCCAGGGTTTGGAGGTTTGAATGTGAGCTTTAGCTAACCAGCAGTTTCCTCCACACTTCTTTGGAGCATTGATTAAAATACTAATGAGGGTAGCATGAACTGTGAGAAGAGGGATTGTGTGAAAAGCAAATGTGACTTGAGAAGAGTGCATCAAAGCAAAAAGCTGTACTTATAACCAATCAGACAGCAATACAGTCTCCATGGAGTGTGGGCAGAATAGAAAATTCTATATGCAAAGTAAATTCTAGCTTCATGTCATATCACAAACATGCCTGTTGTTAGCAGTCACAAGTAGTGATAAGGAGAGCTTAGATGGTTCTAGCATATTTAATATCTCATTTTCGTATTTACCCAAACAGTGAAGTTTTACACCAGTTACTAATCACTTATTAGCCAGCAGCAGTAGGCTCCTTATTCCCTGAAGTCTGTTCTCAGTTAATTGCACTCATGAGTATGGCAAATTTAGAATTATTATTCCTCAACAAATCCTTGCAACTGTCTGGCCAGGAAGCTGTTATAACAGCTAGGCAATATAAGACTACGTCATCTCACATACTGGTCTAATAATTTAATGTTTTTTTTAACCATGAGCCACTGACTGACATCTCTTCCGTGAAAAGGAAGGACCAATAAAATATACATATATATATAAAAAATAAAAAGTAATCCCCTCCTAAAGCAGGATGAAAACTGGTGCTACAATCTACTTAGCACTCTAGTCTGCAGGATGCGCTATATGAATCCAAAGAGACAGCACATTCCAGCAGAAGCTGTGCCCAAGCAGGGCAGCTAGTGGTAATAACTGATTAACTCCGTTTCTTTTAAAGGCAATGCATTAGCTCTACATTTTGGAGCTGGCTGTTTCCATTAGCCATTGTTGTCATGGATTGTTCTTAATAGCCAGCCTGAAAAAAAATTATTTTTCGCTTTGTTTCAAAGTATGCCTTTGGGGCCAGATTCGCAGTCAGAAGAGCTCTACTGATTTTTGCAGGCTTATACTGCTTTGCTCTGATGTTTACACTCTTTCATGGGCACCCCCTTGCCGTGGGGAAAGAGCTTGCGTGCCCTTGCGAAGTTGAGAGCTATGCTGGTGGTGGCATATGCCTCCGGTAGGGTCTCCCAAGCCTGACAGGTCTCAACTGAAGGGTCAGACAAAGTGTGTCCACGGGCAGGATGGGCTCACTAGCCTTTGGGCAACCATCCTAGGAGAAGGACAACTCTAACTCCAAACCCGGGCAGATGGAGCTCGTTTAGCCCTGTAAGGCCATCCATCTAAGAGAAGGATACTCTAACCAAACCTACGATCTGAGGACTTCGCTGTCACCGTCCAAGCTCGCTAGGCCCTGGCAGATGAACCTCAGGTGTAAAGGGTGGGGCCAGTCTTGCGCACGCTGCGCCTCACCTAAAAAATCCACCGCGCAGGCTTGAAGGGTGTACTCACGTTTGCAAAGCCCTGTAGCGACAGGCAAGGGACGAAACGGCAGGTGGAAAGATGTCACTGGAAGCCGCAGACCCAACCCTGCATGCAGGCGGTTCAGGACATTGGTCGCTTGAGACTGACCCGGGAGATGACAGTCTCGTTCGGCAGCATCCTGAATGACCAAGCAGCCTTTTTCAAGGAGAGCACTGCTTGCTCCACATGGAGAGGGGCCTAGAAAAGGTGGCCTAACCAAAGCTCATCTCCCTTCCAATCCGGTTGGCTAGCCGCGGCCAACGGACATCTTCTTCTGCGGTCAACCAAAGACAAAGAGACAAAGGCAAACACCTGCCTCCAAAGGTGTGTCCAGATTGACACTCGCATGTTGGAACATCAGAACCATGCTCGATACAGCAGACAGTGGGCGTCCTGAACGCCGTTCTGCTATAATTGCTCACGAACTGTCACGACTCAACATCGACATTGCTGCTCTCAGTGAAGTTCGCCTTCATGAGGAAGGCAGCCTTAAAGAACATGGTGCCGGCTACACACTGTATTGGTCAGGCAAACCCAAAACCGAAAGTCATCATTCCGGAGTTGGCTTCATGATTAAAAACTCCATCGCCTCTAAACTTGAAAATTTGCCAACAGGTCATTCTGATCGCATTATCTCCTTACGCCTCCCGCTACACAACAAGCAACATGTTGTTCTCTTCAGCGTATATGCCCCAACTCTCCAAGCTGACCCTACAGAAAAAGACAAATTCTACACCGATCTGCGCCGCCTTACTCAAAAGGTTCCTGCAGATGATAAGATCATAATCCTTGGTGACTTCAACGCCCGAGTAGGTAAGAACTCTGAAGCCTGGAAAGGAGTACTAGGCAAGCATGGAGTTGGAAACTGCAATGACAACGGTCGCCTCTTGCTAGAGTTTTGTGCTGAGCAGCAGCTTACCATCACCAACACTATCTTCCAGCAGAAAGACAGCCTGAAGACAACCTGGATGCATCCTCGATCTAAACACTGGCACCTCATTGACTATATCTTAGTGCGCCAGAGAAATGTTCGCGATGTCTGTCACACCCGAGTGATGCCTAGTGCAGAATGTCAAACAGACCACCGCCTTGTGCGCTGCAAACTTAACCTCCATTTTAAGCCCAAACCTAAGAGGGGCGGCATTCTGAGGAGGAGGCTCCAAGTTAACAATCTTCAAACAGCTGCACTGAGAGACAGCTTCCAGGCAAACCTTCAAACTAGGCTTGAAGACTGTCCCTTAGACTCTTCTCCTGAAGCGCTTTGGCAACATATTAAAAATAGCATCCTGCAGTCCTCCGAAGAATTTTTAGGGTTCTCCACAAAGAAGAACAAAGACTGGTTTGATGAAAACAATCCAGAGATCCAGGAATTGCTGGCAAAGAAGAGATCTGCTCACCAAGCACACCTCGCTCAACCATCTTGCCATGTAAGAAAAGCAGCCTTTCGTCTTGCATGCAGTAAACTCCAACAGAAACTTCGAGACATCCAGAACAAGTGGTGGCTCAACCTAGCAAAGACGACTCAACTATGCGCAGATTTGGGTGACCACAGAGGATTCTATGAGGCTCTGAAAGCAGCGTACGGACCCACACACCAAGTTCAAAGCCCCCTACTCAGCGCAGATGGCCAAACGCTTCTCACAGATAAAACCTCCATCCTGAATCGATGGTCTGAACACTTTCAAACTCTCTTCAGTGCCAACCGTGTAGTCCAAGACTCAGGAATCCAGCTCATCCCGAAACAAACGGTGAAAAATGAATTGGATATAGCCCCTACTATGGGAGAGACCCTTAAGGCCATACAACAGATGAAAACCGGCAAGGCAGCTGGGGTCGACGGAATCCCGCCTGAAATCTGGAAACATGGAGGCCAAACGCTCCATGCTAAATTTCACGAGCTAGTTGTGCGCTGTTGGGAACAAAGCGAACTACCACCAGATCTCCGTGATGCAATCATCATCACCCTGTACAAGAAAAAAGGAGTAAAGTCAGACTGCTCAAACTACCGAGGCATAACTCTGCTCTCCATTGCTGGAAAAATTCTCGCAAGAATATTATTGAACAGATTGGTACCCGCTATCGCAGAAGAACTTCTACCTGAAAGTCAGTGTGGTTTCAGAGCCAACAGAAGTACCACAGACATGGTATTCGTTCTCAGACAACTGCAAGAGAAGTGTAGGGAACAGAACAAGGGTCTCTATGTAACTTTCGTTGATCTCACCAAAGCCTTTGACACTGTGAGCAGAAAAGGTCTGTGGCAGATCTTGGAACGATTAGGATGTCCCCCCAAGTTCCTCAAAATGATAATCCTGTTACATGAGGGGCAGCGCGGCCAAGTCAGATATGGCGATGCACTCTCTGAGCCCTTCCCAATAGCCAATGGTGTGAAACAAGGTTGCGTTCTCGCACCAACTTTATTCACAATTTTCTTCAGCATGATGCTCCAAAGGGCCACGGCAGACCTCGACGAACAAGACGGCATTTATATCCGATATCGTACCGATGGGAGCCTTTTCAACCTAAGGCGACTGAAGGCCCACACCAAGACCCTGAATCACCTTGTCCGCGAGCTGCTTTTTGCTGACGATGCCGCCCTTGTTGCCCACACAGAAGCAGCTCTGCAGCGCTTAACATCCTGCTTTGCAGAGGCGGCTGAGCTTTTTGGGCTGGAAGTCAGCTTGAAGAAGACAGTAGTTCTCTACCAACCAGCACCACAAGATGATTACCATCATCCCCACATCACCATTGGCGAGTCAGAGCTTCAGCCAGTCCAGCAGTTCAGCTATCTGGGTAGCATCATCTCCTCAGATGCCACGATCGACAAAGAGATCGACAACAGAATAGCAAAGGCAAACAGAGCTTTCGGAAAACTCCATAAAAGAGTCTGGTGCAATAAACACCTGAAGAAAAGTACAAAGATCAGTGTCTACAGAGCCGTGGTACTGCCTACTCTTCTGTACGGGTCTGAATCATGGGTCATCTACCGCCACCATCTGCGACTCCTCGAACGCTTCCATCAGCGCTGCCTCCGCACAATCCTAAACATCCACTGGACTGACTACGTGACTAACGTTGCTGTCCTTGAACAGGCAGACGTCACCAGTATTGAGGCCATGTTGCTGAAAACGCAGCTGCGTTGGGCAGGGCACGTCTCCAGGATGGCGGATCACCGCCTCCCTAAGATCGTGTTCTATGGTGAACTTGCCACCGGCTGCCGCAAGAGAAGAGCTCCAAAGAGGAGATATAAGGACTCCCTGAAACAACACCTCAGCCTAGGCCATATTGACCACCATCAGTGGTCCACCCTGGCCTCCAATCGGGAGATTTGGAGACACACCATACATAACGCTGCTGTCTCCTTTGAGAGCACGCGTAGAATCAAGCTCGAGGAGAAAAGACAGCGCAGAAAGAACCGTGCCTCGACTATACCACCCAAGGAGACCCTCCGGTGTGCTCTTTGCAACCGGTCTTGCCTATCCCGCATTGGCCTTTTCAGCCATCAACGCGCTTGCAATAAGCGTGGGCAAAGCCCTTCCCAAATCTTCGTCCGCGAAGCCAAGCCATGATGATGATGATGTTTACAAGCAGCCTCATCTGATTTAAATGATCTGAAGGAAACTGTGGCAGTCATCATACCAGAAGAGTTTTCTTCAGTGCTTTCAGTGTTTTTCTGTCAGAGGTTAGATAGCTTTGCTGCTTGGCTGAGTTGCAAAAATTCCTCATTTTTTCTGTAAAGATAAGTGACAATATCTTTTAAATCTAAGGTGAAAACCAGGTTTTAATAGTCAAATTCTACCTCTCAGCTAGGTTCTCCCAAGTGACATCATCTCTGAATATACTGACAGACCTCACAGCACCACACTGGGTCCCCATACTTCTGCATTACCACAGATCAGATCCTCCTGCTTGCTGCTTAGCAGTGGAAAAGATTCACTTTACTGTAGGGCCTGAACAATAACTGAAGTAAAAGAAAAGATTCAACTGATGTCAGCATACTTTGGCTCAGGAACTGCTCCCACTGTGCACTGTGATGAAAGGTGTGCAGTTTGCTTTGCTGGGCTTTATCCCAAGGAAAGATGCTTTCCCAGAAGGGTGTCATGAGCACAAGCTCTCACTGTCAATAGCAAATGTGATCTTGCAGACTTGCTTAGAAGTGTTCAGCTTTTAACATGTTCAGTTAAACTGCAAAGCCTGAGTTAAATGATTTCACTCTAACCTCTTTTCACACAGTCAGGAAGACTGGAGATGGTGGACAACTCTGTATCAGAGAAGACTTCTATTTCAAAGGCTCCTGTTCAAAAATGAAACCCACGTAATGTAACCCCAAAAGTCTGACTGCAGCTATGTACAAGGAAAAATGGTCCGAAAAAGGGGTAGTAGCCATAGTTATGCACACACCATCATAACACAGCGGTCTGGTAATCCGCTGCAATGAAAAGCTCACTTATAGCCCCATGTGATGCAAGTCTCTGAAGCAAAAACAAGAAAAGCAAATCACTCCAACTCTTCAAATCAACAAGGCACCCACTGCCGCACCCAGTGCCATTTGGAAACTTGTGCTCCCTGCAGGAGGATATCAAGTGTTCTGCAGGTATACCCTCAATTTTAGAAACATATTTTGAGAAACAAAATGAGTACATTGGTTGCTTAAGCAAAAGGTTTGCAAACTATCACAGGAATGGTAAAAAAGCAAGCAAACTGAGGAAGAAACCCCACAGCTGACTTTTTCATACCAGATGATTCCACTAATGAGGAGTCCTAAATAATTCTATTTGGTTGCATAAATTCACATGGAACTTCTCAAGTACTGCATAGTCCATGTGATAACCACAGTGAGCCAGTGTCCTCAGTCCTTTATTGGACTATATAAAGCATACAAGCTTTGACTCATGTCTGACATTAGCAGCTTTTTATAGCTTTACATAATGAACCAGGGCATTTACAGAATATCTGTTTTATAGGACATCTTTCAGACATGAATGCTGCAACAACTCATAGAGCTTGTACTGCTGCTGAGCACTTTGTGGAAATAATTTTTTAAAAATGCAGTCCCTACGCTTTCAGTGAACACACATGGGCATAGTGTTACCTTCCAAATCACAAGGCTTGCCTGAGTCCCAAATCCTTCACAGACTGCCTGGGTTGTGAGGAAATCCCAGATGGGCATGTTGCCAATCCAACGGCAGGCAGTCAAGGCCTTTCTCTGCCATATTTTGTCCCTGAGGGCCACAACACAGCTGCAGTCTGGCAGCCAGAAAACAAGCCAGTTACCAGACACATCCTCCACTCAGCTGGGCCATTCTGATAGCTCCCAGCTACTTGAATGGAGCTGTATGACTTTGGGACTGTGCCTGGCTCAAGACTGTGTTTGGAGCAAGACGGCCATCTGCTTTCACTGCATAGAGAAGCTTTAGCTTATCTGTGTTTCAGTTCACGCTGGTGAAAATAAAGATAAAAGAAGTTTCCTGCTTTCCCTGACTGTTCTGAGGCAAAATACATTACATCTTGGATGTACTCTGCTTATGAAGCCTAGACTGCTGATGGCACAGCTGAGTTAAGGAGTGTTTTAGTGGCATCCTGAAGCAGTATTCAAACTTCTGCAAGGCACGGAGCTCTGTGGTTTTGTTCATGTGAAAAAGGCAGGCGGGACTGTCCTCCATGGACTGAGTCACCAGCACCCGCAGAAATCTTTTATTTAATTCAGTGGAGCTCAGGTCACTCAAGAGTCTTAATAAGGAAAGGAAATAATTGGTAAAAACCCCAAGTTTTGCTGCCTTAGTCTGACCATAGCAGTGTATAATGCAGTCTGTGTGCAGAACAGCACAAATCACAAGTTCGCTTCTTGCTGTAATTCTTTGGAGTGTAACGTGGCATCAGGGGTCCCAATTATGCTCTGAGAGAGCGGTTTTCTGAATGAAGTCAGAGGGGAAACCACGGAACAACACTGAGGGTATTTAGTTTTTACAGCTCAAGAAAAATGACATCTATCACATAACTCCTGGGAAAAAAGTCACTGATCAGAAAGAGTGTTTTTCTAAAGCTTAGTCTCCCCATGACTTTGTTTACTTTTTAAAACATAATCCACTCTTCGAGAGCGTATTGCAAGAAATAAAACTAACATCCTCACCAGCTAATCAAGACTCTTTACTCTGTTTGCTACAGGCAATTGATTGGATTTAAGTGATTAGTTGACTTACATGGCTAAAGACATTAGGCCAATTTCAGAAGCGATGCAAACATGGATTCAGGGGAGCCAGCAGTTTTAGATTTTATAACCTACAAGCCTATAAGAGGAATGTAATAGAAGGAATATAGCAAGGAAACAAACAAACAAAAGAGATCCTACCAGGAAACTCTAATATAGTAAATATTAACATAACCCTCTCTTCCCACCATTTACTCAAACTTAAACTTATCTCTTGGGTGGTGCATTAATTGTTACTACTTAAGTCCCTTACTTGCAGTTCTAATAGGAAAATTATCTCTGAATTTGGATCCATTTTGGATGGGCCACCTGTCCTACTTCAGACCCCGAAATTTTTTGCCAGAGTCTAAACTAGTTGCCTAGACATATTTCCCAGTCTGGGCAGGGGAATGCTCACCAGTTTTAGAACTGGATGAATCACCTTCTGGAGGTGCCTGCTTTTCCTAAATCACGGCTAGCTGCCTCCTCATACTATCAGAGTCACAACAGGGTCCAATCCATAAATGCAGTTTCCTTTCAGCGAAAAATTCTTACAAATAAAAATGCTTTTTCATTCTAAATCAGGGAGAAATGTCAAAATGTCATCAATTTTAACCGAACGGAAGCTCTAAGAAATGTAGAATCAGAAATATTGAATTGTTTGTTTTGATAATGTCAAATTGTCACACTTTGCTAATGTCAAAATATGTCATTTCAGAAAGTAAAAAGCATTTCAATAGCACTGAAAGCATACAAAATATTACAATAATATAAATTATAACAGAGAAGTACAACACAGTCTGACAATGTGAAAACAGCTCCATATACATGAGTAGCATTCCTGACGTAGCAACCAGAATCAAACTACATTAAGTGAAAGAATCATGTCATATGAAATGATTTTTTCTCTACTACACACTCTGAAGAGTAGAAAGCATTAGTTTCAACCCTTGTCTGAAAATTTTATCAAAAAACCAAACAAAACGAAAAGAACCCTCAAACAAAACTGCATTTCAAGAGCAAAATTTCCCCATTTCTCTTCTCAAGGTTTTGGTTACAGGTCATGGTAAACCTCTTTGTTACATGGATTGCAGCTTCTGTGCCATCTTCCCACCCAGTACTCAGTGAATGATGCTGTCTCAGTAAAACTCAATTTGGTGCATGTTTCAGCTCTAAATGCTTCCACAAGCTGTTGCAATACATTTGCATCTGCCATCCCTGTAAGCAGGAAATCACACTGTGTGTATGAAAAATCATTATTTCGAGAAGTGAGTAGTAAAAGACTTCCAGTGATCTAAATGTGTTTCCAACTTTAGAAAATGCCAGGTGCAGATCAACAAGTTCCTTCTTCACAGCTGTCCTGCAGCAGCAGTCAGAAGGCTCTGTGCAAAATTTTGACCTCGTTAATGACACTGCAATGCCAAGAAGAAATGCATTCTTTGCTTCTCTGGACTTTGTATAAACATACCTTACCTGACATTTTGACCAATCCATGGAGTTTTTCTTTTGACTTTAATGCTTACCATTAATGACAAAGGTTTGTGTAATAAACATTATTAAAGAAAATTGAGACCTCCAAGGCTGAGCCTTCTTCAAATTAGATATAAGCCTTGATGTGATTGAATTTTATGATTTCTATGTATCATTAAAGGTCTACAAAATGGAATTTCCAGCCAAAGACTCCCTATGTCACCTTATTGTTTAACTGAACTTTTGTTCCTGAGTAACCGAAGAATCTGAATTAGCATTTTTACGTTTTGTCCTAATCCTTTAACATATTTTATTCTCCCCACCCTATGTCCTTTCTATAGTATAGCTCTTTCTATTAATGCAGGCAAAAGAGGACATGTCAGGAAGGAAGAGTATAATTCAAATATAACTCAAATTCTCACGTTAAAAGTGAGGTTGAAATATAAAAGCATCCTAGATAAAATAGATATTAAAAAAATATTAACAAATTCACTCTCTGTGTTTATGCATTACCCTAATATTTAAGGGCTACAGCTACCAGTATTCAATTTTGCAAGATAAATGAGAAGAAAATAGGGGGTTTTTTTAGCAATGTCGACAAGATTGTTAACAGTAAATGAGTGATTGGTGGTCCGGAAAATAGTACAGCTGTACTCTTGAACCTCTGGGATGTTATCCTGGCTGGTGGACATTTTTTAACTGGCACTCTGTATGCAATTGTGAAAAACAATAAAAATGCATTCTCCAATCTGCAGATTATACCTCCTGACTTATTCTCTCATGGAGGCCATGTATAGCCTCTGACTTTACAGGAGAGATTGTATAATGTTCCCGTGAAAATTAATAATGGAGAAAAACGGTAAGATGAAAGTAAGAGCTGTGACTTCGAACTGAAGTCAGACCAACCAAGCTGAGAGACAGGGCCACGAGCATCACTCCTTGACCTTGCAGGCATGTTGGTGGACCGCACACATGCCCAGCCTGCATGTTTCCCTGTGAACAGCCCTGCAGATGGCCACTGTGGAGGGGAGTATTTGGAAAGGCAGATCCCAGAGTACCTAGCCCAGAATGGAAAACTGTTTTCAAGCAGCTCTGATGAAAAACAAGTGTTTTCTGTGGGAAGTGGACACTTGGTGTGAGAAATTTCATGAAAGAGACAGTGTTCCATATAAAATGGTGGTGAGGGTCTGAAATAACTCACTGAACATGTGTGCAAAACCTAAGATACTGCCTTTGATAAGGACATTTTCCCAAGCTACCAGGGCATAAAGCTGTGAGCGCTGACAGCAATGGTATTTAAAAATTGTGCTAGAAAAAAAATATAATAGTTTACAACTTCCAGCTGCATGTCCTGTTTTGTAGATTTTTACATGGTGAACAGATGAATCAACAATGGAGCTAGAGCCATCTAACTTAGCTACCTAAATGCCATGTTCTTATCCCATGAATAAGTAATGTAGATTAAGTACTCATCTGAGTAAGGATAAAGTCGGCATTCCCAAGTGTCATAATAATTCTTTCTTTGGCCCTACTTCTTTTACATTAAATGTATTATTGTGAAATTAAATTTTTACTGTAGATCTGGAGAATGTCTTAGATGACCCTGAGCTTGTCCTTTTCTTTCAGCTACATCAGATGTTCTTACAGGAGACATTACATTTTCCCACCAAGCTTTTCTTCTCTTATTATTCTTAGACCATTACAGCTACAAGAACACTACCAGTAGTTTCAATTATTTCAGACAGCATGAAACAGCTTTCATGGGACTGAGAAAGCGTTTACTCGGAATAGCCTATAGTCTGGCCATTATGATGCTCTTCTGGGACATGGAGGGTAGGTTGAATCCCATTAAGTAGAGGAGACAATTGAATCTGCCTTTCCTGCAACCTGGGTGAGTACTTTAATCATGACTTATTGGATAAAAGGTTAGGGAAGGATCACCATTGGCTTCTCCAGATGCATTTTGTGAAATTAATAATAGTACATTATACAGTAGAGCTTCAGTGTTCCGTGTCCCACTGAGGCTAAAGTTGTAAGTACTGGAGGACACCTTAAGACCACCTCTGTTCATAACAGTTCCTACTGGCTAGCTTAAGTAGCTCAGCACAGTTTGTAAATCTCATCATCAGACAGTTATGTCTCCTGAAGCACTGCACTGAAACTAGGCACCAGACTCAGGACAGTGATCTAAAACTTTAGTCACTGAACAACTAACTAGAAAGCCTGGGACTCAAGTCTCCAGAAATTCTGATTTATGCATAGTTGTCTGGTAAGCTGGCAACTTCAGTATCCCACTTCAGCAGCATAACTGATGTTCTGAAATAAAATATGTACCACACGGCCTTTGGGATCTAATACTGTTTTGCATTCTGAACATTTTCATGAGTGGTGCTAGTGGGTGCGATTCAATTGAAAACAAAGAGATTTTCCATCACCATTACAACAAAAGACAACAATTTTGTTCTCAACACTTTTTAGATAACAGTATTGAGGTAAACCAAAATCATCTTCTTTACCCAGATTTTTACTTCAGAGATTCAGGGAGAGTAACTGAAAATACAATTTGATTTTCCTGATCATCATAACCTAAAAAAGGTCAGATGGACTTATGGGCCATTCGTACATATTCTATTGTTATGTATTGCATACATTGTAACGGTAAAACTGCAAAACCAATAACACCAGCCATACACATGTGGTTTTTTTTTTTTTGCATCCAGCCATATTTTTCACCATGCTCATAATCACAGAAAGAGACAGAGGTTGCATTCAAAGTCAGTCACAGACGTTAAAGATTCTGTACGGTTCAGTAACAAGACCAAACCCTTACAATAGTCCAGTTATGGAGAAATGGTTTAAAATGTTTTGTTCCCAGTTTTGCGCAGAATTCCAGAGTAAACTCTGCAGATGCCGGGGTGTGACCATGGAATTAAACCTTCTGCTTTGTAAAAGGTATCAAAGACACATTTCCACTGCTGCTCCTGCTGGATGTTTGAAATGCAATGGAATACATTGAGACATACATTCTTTAAAAATCTCATGTTTTCATGCAGCTCTAAACCATATCTGACATGCACTGAAATGTCAGTAGCATTATATGAGATGACTCAATACCACAAGCCAAGGTGCCATAATAGTAAACAACTTTGGAAATGGGAACAGGAGCAGTACACGTATCTGAAACTGCAGAACGTCCTTTAGCTTCTTGCAGCTAGTTATTTTCTCAGTTGTCATAAAGGAGTTCAGTCCAGATATAACCTGAATTTTTGAATTTATTGATTCTTTTATCTCTCCTACAGTTTTCTGTATCAAATTCCGTTACAATTCAGGTTGCACACAGCTATACTTTTTCCATTGAGAGAAAAGACTAAGGAGCTCACAGTTAGACCATTAGCCTGAAGGTGGGTGGACTTGAGTGCCCGACACCACTCTGTCACAGACCTTTCTGATGAGTTTGGACAAGTCACTCAGGGGGTCTCATTACCTACTTAAATGAAGCTACTGCAAGGCTTGTGAGGTGCTCGTACAGTACAGTAAAAGGGTCTTCTAAATATTCTATGTAGATTTTTATTTCTAGATAGAATAAAGATTTGATTTAGTTACCAATTTCTTTGATGCATTATATGGCCTTCTATGCCGGAAACTAAGAAAGCAAGTGTTTTATGATAAGCCCACTGAAAACATTGCACTGCCACTTTACATCTGTTTCAGAATCTATTGGACAATTACTCATTGCCACACTGAAACAGCTCAACCAGTAAGGGCAAATTAGTGTACCTCGCTTTTCATAATAATGTAGCCATACTGAGAGACTGAAAAATATGTCTTGCATTTAGAACATTTTATTCTATGTGTGTGCACTCCTTTGATGAAAAACATTTGAATATACTCAGTTAGGTGTGACTCCTGAAAATATTCTTTTCACCATTGAAAAAACATTTTTGTTTTCCTAGCAGAACTGGAGGAATACTCTGATTTTCATGCTCTATTTTCTCTGAAACTCTGTTAGAATGATGCATCATTCACGTATGTGGTTAGCAGAGTTCAGATTTCATCATATACAGAAAAGACAAAACAAGGTATTTGTTATACACAGAATTCTATGAAAACTGGAATTGTCATTCTTAAGAAATCCCCAGATTTCAAAACTATATCCTTAAAAAAAAAATAAAAAGGAAAATCCATAACAAATTTCTTGCAGAATTGGAATTAATGTATATATAGTTTATACATGTTCATATAATGTGCATATATACATATACACAAGTATGACTGTTAACTATATCTATAAACATATATATGAGTTTACACACCATTCTGGGAAGGATTCTTCTGTCTCAGCTTTCCTGTCTAAAAGTTTTACACTGAAATCTAATTTAGGCTTTCTGAACAATGGAAGGAAGCAGACATTCCCAAAGGATGATCCCTTTCAGCCGAAGTAAAGTACTTTAAAAAAGAACAGATTAAACCATTCTCTGGTTTATGCATTTTCTGCAATGACTACAAAGAGATACATAACCCAGACGTGGTCATTTTTCTTTAGACAACCAAACTAGTTTAAGATCAATCCCATCCTTTGGCTTTCTCTAATCTCCCCTGAGGTTCTTTCTGTCAATGTTTTGGAGCCTCCGGTGCTCAAAGGTGGGATTCTGGGCAGAGCCAGAGTGTTGGACGCTGGGATAGGTGTCCACTTGGAGTACAAGCTGGGCTTTCCCCAGGTGCCACACAGCTCCCTGACAGATCAAGATCCTCAGAAGGCAAAACATACAGTCAGAAAGTTTCTGATCAGTTCTAGTGTTCAACAACACTGATTCTTTTTTTCATTAATGAAAATCTAACATGCAATGCATCCTAGATTGAGTAGATGTTTTGACTGAGCCTTATAGGTCCCCTAAAGATTGCAAACCAGCTGGTGACTTGCTCCTGGCACACCACAGTCTTGACATCTTCTCTGCCATCACAGTTAATCAAATTACAGTATAAATGGAAAGCTCAGCTGACCAATGCTCCAAATCAAAGCAATTCCCCAGCTTAGAAAGCCTCTGTTTAAAAAGCTTTGACTGTTCACTGGCTTTTCTAGCTGTGTTCAGACAGCAAAGGAAAGATCTCACATCAGCACTGGTGGGATTGAGTGAAGATACTGAAAAAGGCAAAACTAAAAGCAAAGGGGTAGTAAACAACACCTTAATAAGCAAAAATGGGAAGAAGCAAGCGTTACGGTTGGACATTATATGAGCAAAGGAAGAAAGAAGAATGCTGAAACAACACAGAAACTAATCCAGAGGACTTGTCCAAAAGAACCATCAATATGATTGCTCTAAGGAAAAGGAGAAAACTGACTCTCTACAGAAAGGCTGTGAAGGACAGAACCTTCCTCTTAATCAACAGTTCTTTGCATTCTGACAGCAATTGTTAATCACTATTGGTTCTAAGTTTGTTACTGTGCAAAATATATAACTAGCATTCCCAGATATTGAGGGGAAAAACAGTGAACTAAAATATTGATTTTTCACTTTCCTTTTCCTCTAGTTAACGCTAATGAGCCAAATTCATATAATTAATTTCTCATTAATAATTAGAAATTATTCCTATTGCATTGTCAAACCAAGTGACATTTCATTGTTTATCTGGAGACTTAATGACAACTTCTAGTGATTATTACTGAACTTTCAAACTTATAGTAAATATGCACCAGATTTTTCTGTTTATCCAAACCCAGAAGATATATGAATATATAAACATATTTTAAATAGTTCTCAACTGTTGAGTTGTGCTGAATAGAAAATGCAGTTTTTGTTGGTGTAATATTTTTTTATTTTTCCATTGCTCAAATCCTTTCAAAACCTGATGTAAGAATTAAAGCTGAGAGTTTACAAATGGATCTTGATGATGTACGTCATGAATCCTGGTAATAAACAAATAGAAGAACAGTAATAGCTGAAAGGAAAAATAGGAAGTACCTATAGTCTCACTCATTTCTAAACTTTTTCTGATTTAGTCACACACACATGCAGGGCCATATTAGTGACAGGTAAATCTTATTCCATGAGTATCTGTGACAGAGATGGTGCAAAAATCCTTGAGACTGGACTGACAATGCCAACTCTAAAACTCCTGCAGCATGTTTAGTTCAGGTGCAATGCTACTTCCATATTGTCAAGGGTTAGGGCTGCTCTGGCCACCAGCTGAATGACAGATGCTCTCTATTAACTCCTGTCCCATCCCAAGGGGGAAGAGAAAGGGAATAAGAAAAAAACCCCTAAAACTGCTTTAATAAAACAGTAACAATAAAATAATGAAATATATACAAATATTTACAAAACCAACATTTAACCCAACCTCCCAATGGCAATCATGTCACCATTGATGTCGTGGGGTAGGCACTGGGGAAGTCCCAGACTGGACTCAGCAGCCAATGGGAATGGGATTCAGAAGCTGGATTCAGGAACTAGATTCAGGAACTGGATTCAGGAATGCACAGATTGGGATTGAAGACAGAAGAACGGACAGAGTCCTCCTTGGATGCCAGCCATTGAAGAAGAGAGCTTGACCCTTGTGAACCCTACACATTATACCAAATATGACATATATGGAATGGAATACTTTGTTGGTCAGTTTTTTGTCACCTGTCCTGTTTGCTCCTCCCCACAGGTGCAGCCTTTTACTTTACAGCACCCCAACATGGGGCACAAGGTTTAGCAATGGCCTTGGTGTGCAGTTACTTAGAAGTGACTTAATTGAAAAGTGAAATCACTGAACAGAGTTTGTTCTGTTCTAACTCAACCCAGGATGATATCAATCTAACTGCTTTCACTGTGTCCTGTAGATGTACCACTACACGTTTTAGGCACTTGTAAGGTTAAGTGGTGAAAATTGTAATTATGCTGGATTCATGCACCTAGAGGGACAGTTACTTCTGTGAAATAGAGCCCGCTAAAAATTAAATTGAAGAAATATTCGTGGAACTGGATAGCGATTTACTAAAGCTGTGTAGTAATACCGTTCCATATATATTTCTTAAATTTTATTTTTTTAACTACATTTTCTTGACCTTTTGCAGGTTTTAAGGCCATAAAGGCGTTATGTTCATCATCCAGTGTGATCTGCGGCTTCACATGCCAGAGAAATTGGCCAAAGAAATTTCTTAAAGTGGTACCTGATGCTACACTTTTCATATGGGAACTGTAAATAAAACTTTCCTGCTGCAGGAAATACTTATCAACAGTAATAGTGACACTGTTATGCTTGTCACCAGAACATTGTAGGTTCAGGATTGGCTTTGATCTGTGTCATGTATTATTTTCATTTTCATTTAGATTTTTCTACTTGATAAGCTATTTCCCTCTGCGCTTTCAAGATCAGTAGTTACACTCCCCTTTTTTTTCATTTGTACCCCTCCAGGTTTTTCTAGGGTCTTAATTAGCAGCTCTATAGTCTGGTGACAGAAAATGAATATGTTTTAAGAACAGTCCTGTATGGTCTATTCACTCAAATACTGGGATTCAAGGGAAGTTCTAATCTGCTGCTACAAGCTCTTTTAAAATCCTTCACCAAGTTGACATATTTCCTGGCTACACAGGGTATGGCAAGGGATATGATACAGCACACAAGTAGTCAATAAACCTGAGGCCAGGCTTTTGAATTTTTGAATAAAATATTTGAATTCTCTTGGTTTGAAGTTAAGAATTTACAACAACACAAGGACATTTTGATGTGCCTGGCTTCACAGACACAGCTAGATGCTTATCATTTGAGTGAAGGCATGCCAGTTTGAAGATCCTGAAATAGCTCTGTGTATGTTTCTGTTTATGCATTATTCAGCTTCCAAAATCCATTTTAGCAGAAAATTAAGACTCAATTGGGAAGCCATTAAAGTGAGGACCCATAGCACTAGGACCTGCGACTTTCACCCGACTTGGTTCAAAGAGTCATAGGTCTCAGGGTAAAATCAATACCTCTTACACACTCATCTTGTTTATTTCTAAATTAATTCATCTTTGCATCCATGGACCATAACTGACCATGAGCATCAATCAGGACTAAGCATCAACCACTAGCAAGCTTCTTGATGAAGCCAGAAGTGTGACACCATTGTATTTTACTTTAGATAGGCTCCTTGCTTTGAGTAGCCATCTAGGAACACCCAAGCTGGCAGCTATTATTTCAGTAAAAAACACTGGAAAAAGTGTGAAGAAACTCACTCACGTAAACATCCAACAACATTCTTGCTCTAAACGATCACATAAATTCCCATAAGCTGTAATTACAAACTACAATGCAACAAGGTCAGGTCCCAGGCCTCGCATTTCATTGCCCTCTCAAGCTATGCAAGTAAAATGAACTTATCTCACACGCTCAGGAGTTTAACGTTAACTATAACATTTCCTCTCCCTTGCTTCTTCTAATTTTCATTTGATGTGTCTTAAAAAATGGAAGATAAAGACCAGAACCATTTTAAAGGCAGTAATTGTTTCTTGACATTAGGCCCGCTGACAAATTAGCATCAAACAGAAAACTTTTATGAGATTTGCCCAACTATTAAGGCTATTAGTCGAAACTTGAAATTGATTTATTTTTCCTATTACATTAACCTTCTCCTTCATATTCAGTGGTTTATTACATAGGGCAAGGTAAAGGCAACTTGATATTTAAACATGTTTAAAATGAATATTAAAGACATCTTGTTATAAGGCACATGTTATGTAATAACAATTTGACAAAGACTTCATTAGGATGTTCAGTGCTAGCACCAAAATGGAATCTTTGTAATAGTGTCATCGTAGAAAACAAATTTGATGGCACTGCAGAGAGCAAATGTAATTACTAATAAGCAGGCTTTATTTTGAAAGTTTATGAGATACATGAACTGCAATGCAAAGATGTGAGATGAAAAGAAACGTTCTTATGACTGTGAGGCAGGGCAGAGTGAAACCCGTTTTGCCCATTTATCTAAGGCAATTATAATTAGATTGATGTATTAATATCAAGTAGAAAAGCTCCTAGCTTGAATGTGGAAGAGTTTCTGTAACTGGAGAAGGGAGATGGTAAGTCTGCCATTATTAATGGGAAATTATTTCAATAGAATAGAATGATAATTTAAGTACATGCTGCTTTTGCACAAGAACTTAAGGGCAGAATATGATCAATACTTCTATACAAACTAAAGCTAAAATACTAAAGGTGTTTTGTCAGGAAAAAGCACATGCTCTTCATCAGCAGAAAATGTATCTTGAATTTCAGTATAGGGTCCATATAGCCACAGTCCTTGTGTTTCAATCAGAAAGATATCGCAGTACAAACATACAAATGCATGAATCCAAAATCTATTTATACACCATTTCTTCTGTGTATAAAAGACATCCTTGAAATGTCAGCTTCTCCACCTTCTATTTCTGTAGCCACAAACAACCTCTCAAAAAAACCCCCACTGATTCAATAACATAGGTCAAAAAATAAAACACCAGCTTAATTTTATTTAAGTGCCTAGAGTCAACTTGTTTTCTCCTTAAGAAAAGTCTCTATGGGGAAATACTGTTTGTGCACAAATGTGCGCTAACTTTGGTATCTAGAGGGACTGGATGCCAATTTTGGGAGCCAGGTAGACCAGACCCATGCAGGGGAGGCAGTTCCCTTGTGATGCCAGGTGGACACGTGCACCTCAAGCTTCTCTGTCCTCAGTACCACACACATGCACACTCACAGAGGCACCAGTTCAGGCTCTAAGTACTGTCTTTGGGTGAGGGCACAAGCAGCAGGGGCAGTTGTTAAAGCAGCCAAAGAGCTGGTTCCTGGGTGCACTGATGGAAAGAGTCCTGCACATGAGATTCAGCCCCTGAGCTGCCAGCTGGACCATGTTGCCCCATGATATCAGCAACACAGGAGCTAAAACACAATCACAAAAGGCATCTTCTCCTCCACCATCAGACTATTCATGCAGAAGCTGAGTACCAAGTGGGAAAAGAACTCTCTTTGACAAGAAGAGAGTTTTTTCTTGTTATCTCAAGCATCACTCACAGACAGTGTTTCTAAGGTTTCTGAGTATGATGAAGATTATTGGCACTCGCTGTACTATTTGCAATTACAAAATGTCACTACTCAGTATTTTTTCCTTTGTTCCCCTTTCCTTACCGCAGTCTTTGATTAACACTTGATGTTTCAAGAGAATATCCAGCCTACACTTACTGCTTTGCTTTCATATTTTTCTCCTTGTTTATCTTGCTGTATTCCTGAAATTGCTTTGCTATTTTGGGACTTAGAAAAATCTATTTCCATGTCAGCATTTTAAAAACAGCTTAGCTGGGCTTCCGGGCACTCTGACAGACGGAGTGAACTCAGACACATGTGCTTTCCAGTGACTCACTGCAGGTATTCAAGTGATTATCTTAGACAAATAAGGTTGTGGGGTTGTGTCCTCCCAGCTGATCCACCAGCATGCTTTTGTTGGGAGCATGCATGCCAGCAAGGCTGCCATCAGGAACTTCTTGCAGCTCCTTAAAATAATCTCTAAGGATGTAAACGAATGCTGTAGTGCTCTGGGTGTCCTTAGCGCACACCTTCCACCATCAGCACCAATAGGTGGAGTTTTCCATTTGTAAACCCATGTCAGGCATCACATATTAGACACATAAATTAGGGTAAGCAAAGAAAAGGATCCTGTTGACAACTGCACTGCTTAGAATTGTGTCAAAGCTCTGAAACCAGAAAAAAACCAGCACAAATATTCAGTCACATTTTCAAACAGTCTGCCTTCGACCTCCTCTAACTTTCTACGAACATTTGGAAAAGTCTTAACAGTGTATTTTACTATTATCAATATTCATGTAAAGCAAGTACTAAGGTTTTGTGCTCAAATATTTATAGAAAGTGAATTTTATGTTTGTTTTCTGTAAACATGAGTGTCAGAGTCATGGAGGTTAGCATTAGCACCACACTGTCAGGAAACAGACCACCACCATGTGCTGTTATGCAACCAGTCACAGTTAAACGATACAGACAATACTCCAAAGGAGATCTGTAGACCACATGAATCATGGAATAACAGAACAAATCTGCAGAAGCAGTCAACTGTATATAGGCTTTCTGTCAAAGGAGAAAAGGAGAAAAATTTATCAGATTCAATTTAAGTATAAATTATTCAGCCAGCTCATTTTGCAGACTTGCCTTTCAGCTTTATTATTTTTCATGTTAGACTATACTAACTCACTTTATGCAAGTTAGGAAGCACCCGGTCTATTATTTTTATAAATTATTTTATCTCGGTGATAGTGCTGAGGGCTTCTATTCTTCTGGTACTAGTAATTAGTTAAGAAAGATACTTCTGTAGAGGCAGTAAAGAAAGACAACTAAGAATGGAAGGACAGGAACATTATTCTCTCCATTTGACTGAAGGTAAAAGAAAACCTTTTAAAAATCAACCATTACCAGGTTCTTAGATAGCATGGTAATAAAGAGTCGACCTCAATCTCCTAATTACTAATATAAGGTGCATGTGTCAGATTCCATTTTCCCATATAGTTATGTTTTATAGTAGATTTTTAAGATCTATTTTATCTTTCCCACAGAATCTGCAGATCATCCACAAGTAAAATAACTTCTTGAAATCACAGGTGGTGAATAAAATTCCTCAAAATGCTACTGTGTCCCCTGGAGGTCACATTTCTCAAAACAACTGCCTCCATTTCATTACAGTACCTATGGGGAATATCTACCCTCACCTCTGTACCAAGCCAGTTGCTGTACACCCTGATGGAGTTTCGAAGCTCATTTCCAAAGTCAGCTAGAGGCACGGGCGGGCACCTTTTCAGACTGTAACAACACAGCTTTGCGAGCCCTGCTCATTAGACTCACACAGTCAGAAACAGCCCTGTAACCAGATACAGCCAAGACAGCTGAAGCACCAGGCTCATGCAAAGCTCCAGCTGACCCGGAGAAGCTTCAGAAAAGTTAAGCAGTACAGCAAAACTGAATGGGGAAGGAGGTGCTGGAATTTAAGCGGCCAAGTCTGTACTCTCATTCAGATCTGGCCTTCAAAAGCAGCTTCTGGAGTACGTTGCTTCTTCAGCAGCCTCATCGTGATTCTGTTAAAAATGTTCTTTTGCAAAAATTCCGCCACAAGTTAAAAACCATCATCGAATGATAGTCTTGGCACATTCACCTTTTCTTAGCTAGATGCTTATGATTTTGGACAGTATTTCCCACAAGATGTTTCTTGCTCCACATTTTTAGTATCCCCAAATCATGTTCAGTTTTGATTCTTAAAAAAAGGGATATTTTTAATTCTTAACTCTGCACTGATGGGCATACATATTCCATGGAACATCTTAAAATCTTATGATACAGCCTTGCAGACATATTATTGCTAAGTCCATTTTTGTTATGACTCAGGAGAGGTAGTAACTGATTTGAGTTGGAAGGGACCTTAAAGATCATGTAGTTCCCACCCCCCTACCATGGGCAGGGACACCTTCCACTAGACCAGGTTGCTCAAAGCCTTGAATGCTTCCAGGGATGGGGCATCCACAACCTCACTGGACAACCTGTTTCAGTGTCTCACCACACTCACATTGAAGAATTTCTTCATAATATCTAATCTAAATCTACCCTCTTTCAATTTAAAGCCATTACCCCTCATCCTATCCCTACATGCCCTTGTAAAAAGCCCCTCTCCAGGATCTATTTGACTTTCACATTAATGGAACAGCACTTCTAATCGTAGAGGAGAGTTATTTTAGTAGCAGATCAGAATCCTAATTTACAAAGACGGCGCTGCTGTCAAATGCCTTCTCACATGGGTGAATTCCACTGTGTTTGAATAGTGCTTATTTTTAGCTGCATCATTGAAGTTATTACCAGAGACAACATAGGTTCAAAATGTCCCTTGCACTTATGCAAAAAAATAAAGGTTCCCTGGGATTCCCTGCATTATTTTTTATGCATTTTTTTTCTCCAGGCATAAGTGCCTTCCCAATCAGTCATCTGAAATTAGCCTTGCTGATATCACATCTTTGTAAAAGTCATGCTTCTCATTCCAAACTTCTACAGTCTGTAAATTCTGTCTTTTTAAGAAATGGGTTTTGTTACATGTAGCTGAAATCTTATTTGGGAGTTCATTTTTTTTTTTTTTTTAATGCACTTTACATTTCTCAAATAAGCTTCCTAATTTCTACCCGTAATGAGTATATTATCCAAGTAAGAGATCACTCTACTTAAAACTGTTATTATGCAGTCTGCTGAAATGCAGAAAGATTGCTAGCCATTGCTGAAAGCTGTCTGACAAGAACAGAAATGGGAAGTATTACATAATATGCAGATTCAATCAAATATAAAGTATTAAACATTCACTGAGCAAATTGGTCACTATTCAACAAGTATTTGATTTATCTGCAATTAAACAAAGTGAGAATCAATCATTCTTCCATTGTGTCTGCAAACGCATTTGGAGTGCTATAGTTGGAAGGGACCTAAAGAGGCTGGATGGCCTGTCCTCCAGTTGAAGGCAGGATCAACCACGCTTAGATAGTCCCACCCAGCCTGGTAAACTATTATGGAAGACTGCCAGTGATAGACACCCCCACCAATTTCTCATTTTCCAAAACACTATGTCTTTACCATTGCAAGGATTTTCCTAGCATTTAATCCCAGTCATAGCGCAATTTTAGGCCATTCGCTGTTGTCTATCCGCCATTAACACGGGCACCAGATTATTCCTCTCTCTGATTATGAAAGCTTTTTCTGCAGCTGTTTTTTATGGAATTTTAACGTCTGTTTTCTTTTTTAGGCTAAAAACCCATTCTTTCCATTTTTCTTCCCAAGTCACGTTTTCAAGTTCTCTGGGACGGAAAGAGTCTGTCATAAGTCTAGCAGACCACGTTTCTGTCTTCACAGCGTGATGCCTTCCTATAACGTGATGAACTCTAGGACAGCGTGAAACAAACAGAAGGGATTTTTTTCCAGTATTTTGCTTAATTGGCAGTTTTCTGATCAATCCCTGTGTCTCTGCCTTCGGACTCAGCACCTTCTCTGTGTGCTCTAGAAAATGTTGCCCATCCTCCACATCCAATTCCTTCCCCGTGTGTTTGCCTGTGGACACATGGTTTAGTTTTTTTCCTCTTTGTTTTCCCTCTGCAATCTTTTTAGGATTGCAGTGCAAGCAGCGGTTGCTTTTAGTCACAAAACGCATTAGTGGCTCCGTACAGATCATAGTGGAAATGATTTTGTAGCAAATGACAGTCATGAGGGAGGTATAAGGAATTATTTTTGGGAAATAACTGTCATAAGGGAGTCACTTGTGCTATCGCTCAAGTGGTTTTAGTACTCAAGAGCAAGCAATGTGAGGTAAAACCTTTTTGTGCATTAGAAGCTGTAGTATAAGGAACATAAACAGCTACTGAATATATTAAGGCAAGTCATCTATCCTTCTCTCACTATGTACTAACTACTCTGTTATAAATGCCAATTAACACAATCAGCTCACATGAAGACTGATCTGCTCCATCACTGAAGCCTTTGGGAGGAACTTACATAACCTGTGAGGTTACTGCTGCCTACAACAGATGCTGTAAGACACGTGTTCCCAGCTCTGTCAAAACATGCAGAAAGCTTTGTGAGGGGGCAAATGTTGGGGAGAAGCACTTCCTGCTGCCAAACGTTGCTGCTGCTGAAACATTCCAAATGCAAGATCAGTACTGCAAATACAACATGCATTGGGATTCCCACCCCTGCTATGTCCCCAAAGCTTTACAAGTACCCAAACCTGCTCCCCAGTTGTTTTAAAAGAAAGGTTTAAATGTGCTGCGGACCTTGCATGAAGTAACTTATTTCACAGGGCACGCTGCAGAGCTCTCTACAAAGGCAGGTCCACCCATGCACTGAGGGTCATGGAGTGCTGGTATCTGAGCTTGCAGCTGGGCTGTGAGATGGCAACGGGGATTTCTACCTCGCTGGTGTGGGACCAGCCTTCAGACAGACCTCCGCTGCAGCATTCAACCATGGTGAGGAGAGCTTGGTCTTTTATCAAAGGGGAAAGGTGGTGTTTCAAAGATAAAAGGCTTTGAGAAGAAGGACTCTTCTTTGCCATCAGTAGACATTTAGTGCTACTCTATAAGCTGAAATGCTGCTTCCTTCCATGGGGTGTACTTTGAAGCAAAATATAAAACAGTTTCCTCCTGAAAAATGTATCTGTTTGGTATTCCCTAAGCGACTGTGAAGTCCCTTTCACAGGAGATATTGCTTAGAAAAGATTTATGAAATGTGGCAGGGCAACATCAAGGCCTCAGAACTATTAATTTAAAATGCCTTTCCCCTTCATCCTCCCATGTAAATTGCTGAGCAATCATGATTTCTTCTTACCTTCTGCTCTCAGTGATACAGCTTGTGTCATGCCAGGATCACAGTTCCATGACATTAATTATACACAGCCAAGATACACTTTTTATTTTGTGCCCAAAATGGAAAATAGTGCAAAGGAGCACAGGAGACACTGGCTCTGCTGAGGGAATTTCATTTCAGCTCTGCAATTTTTAAAAAAAAAAAAAAATCAAAAAACTGTGGCTTGAGAGCTCTTTCATTTTGAAAGCAGCAAAGGGGTCACTGATACATTCAGAGCTGCTTACAGCGGAATGCCTTAAAATATAGAATAATAATATCAGGAGAAAACTTCTTGGGCCTGCTTACTTTTGTGTAACTGAAGGTAGATGACATGGCCAAGATAATAATCTGACCCTAACCCCCTAGTTGCAATAAAACCAAACCGTATAACTCAGATGTAAGAGACCCAGAGCATCACCTCGAAGAGTCTGTCTCTTCCTAGGGCAGGACTGTGATATCTGGTACATCCTGTACCAGAACAGTGTGAACAATCTGCATTATCTTAACTACAAATGTACCTACACATTAACAGCTGCAAAGATTATAAAATCATAATGCATTACTCTGAATTAAATATGCTTTATAGAAAGAGACCTTTACAGGGTCAAATTCAGATGCTACCCAGAGCAGGATGAAACTGGCATGGAGAGCAGCCGACCAGGCACTGCATGCACAGGGCTGTACATGCTCACGTGTGTCCTCACTCTCTCCAGTAATGCCCTGTCTAGTCTGAGGGCAGCAGCTCCTGAGCAGTCTTCACTGGATCAGTACGGGAACAGCTTTCAAGAGCTAATGTGGTCCCTGAGACAGCTTTGCCTAGGATACAGCTTACAAGGAGGAACTAATATTCATCCAAATGCCTTGACGATACTAGCTGGGGGAAAGCCCCCAGCAAAGCCGAGAAAAGTGGCTTAAACATCTGGTACCACAAAGCAGCCTCACAGGCTAATGCAGAGACCAGCACCAGCGAGGTCCCGCTGCTCCCACAGAACCAACAGCTATACAAGAGGATAGTCTACAGGTCACGCAGGTTGGCAGATCCTCGAGCGCACTCATGTCTCTGATCGTGATTCTCCATGCCTCAGTAGTGGGGAGCCACACAGAGCTGTGTACAGCTCTGCAGCGTCCTTCACTCTGCAGGTGGCGTGAATGGAGAATATTTTTACCTCAGCTGCCATGGCCATCTAGATAACATCACCTACATTCTTCCTGAACCCCTCTTTCAGTCCTGCCAACAACTATCCCAGGTTACTCTGTCTGGCAAGTGAAGAGTGTTGCTTGCAAACAGAACTAGATGCTTTCTAGATGAGGTTTAAAAAAATAAGAAGAAATTGTGGACTTTTCAACTTTCTACAAATCTTTGGACTATTGTGAAGGAATACCAGTGACTTTTAATTCCCTTTCAGAAAAATATTTTCCTGACATTATTTATGGATCCTTTTGCCTTCCTTTAACACTGTGAGCTCAATGAAACTCCTTTGTGATTGATTTATGAATTCAGGTTTAGCATGGCATTTTATAAATCTGACATTTCCACACACACAAAATCCTAGGCACTGATAATACAGTGATCTATTGGTGATCTACATTCTATAAAAGAATATGAGGAAGGACTATAATGACATAAAAAGGAATTGCACATAGCCAAGACCTGATCTATAGAAATATCTGCTGTAATTTTTTAAAATATGTAAGCAGCCCTTGTGAAAAAATAGAGTATGAATACACCATTCTAATAGACATTTTATTAGAACTGGTCACAAATTTTTTCGGGGGAGTTTCTCCCACTTCACTGTTACATGTCCCTTTAAAACTTTCTGCTAGAAAAAAAAGTTCTTTTTTTCCCCCCGATAAAATGCGATATTTTTCCTTAGAAAAATCGGTGTAAGATTCCTAGGCATGTTCCCAAAAAAACCCTCATACACTTTTGCCAGACAGCTCAGGTGCCACCTTCTCCAGCTCTGACTGGTGTCTCCATGCCCCTGTGATAGCCTACTCAGGAGCCCAGGGGAGGGATGTGAGGTCAGCCAGCACAGAAGCATAGAAGGAGGAGTAGAAATCCTGCAGGCAGCACGGAGGCACCTAGCCTGGGACCACCACTCCTGCCTTGCTGCTCATGCTTGGGCACTCCTAATTCAACAACGCAAGGACACTCAGAATGCCACAGATCACACCAGAGAATGGCATTTAGACTGTTTTGAAGAAAAACAGCTAGCTGTTCCTCAGCTTTGAGTAGATCTATGGAATATAACATAGGAGTATGAAGTGGTAAAACAAAGAGAAGACCCACTGACTACTGAAGAACAGCTGCCTTACAATTTTCCCCAGGCAGACTACATCTTTGCTGTGGATGCTGTATAGTCCATTACATCCTGGCAAATTCAAAAAGTCCAAGCCACCACTTTAGAGAGCTCAAACAAATGAAGAATGTGGAGCAGAACGAAAGAACACAAGGATTTTGTAGCATTTTGAGTACTCAGAATAAATTAATAGATTTGAATGCAAAAGAAGTAGCCACGGTAATTTGTCACCTGCTCTCTTTGCATAACCGTAGGCATACCACTGTAATAATAGCGAATCTCTCCAGTTCCTTCATAATTCCTTCATAAAGCTCAACATTCGTAATTACATTTCTTTATATTGGGAGCATATCTTTGGTGGAAAATCTAGCTCTTCTCTGAGGAAAATGCACCAGTAGTTCTTTTTGTTCTTTAAAAGTGCTAAAAATACTTATATAAGGTTTGAATTTCACAAGACACAGCTTCCAGGCATTGGCTTATTTTGTGCTGTTTGCTGGATTAAAAAGCCTTCAATTACCATTGAAAAGGTGAATCTACCTGTGCGCTTATGTTTGTGGGACAGAAAAGGAGAGTTTTATCTTCAAACCAAGATAATTGTGTTATTTAACAGAATATTGGTAGCATAGAAAAGCAAAAAAGTATTATATTCAGAGCATTTCTCCAAGATTCCCTTCATAAATAATTGGTAACATATCACAACTGTTTTTCATGGACTCAGTATGGTATTATCATGAAACTCTTGTTTGTGTATGTGTTATCTAAGAGAGGAAAAAAAATAATGTAATTTTTCTCATGACAATTCAGAACAAAGAAAGACATGCCTAACTGCAGTGAGACTCATGAAAATGGTCTCCCCTCATCATCCTATCATGAACCACTGTCTTATTGTAATTAAAAAGCTTTTTCTCATAAGTAAACCTACTGCGATACTGTTAACTCACAGACTTCATACAAATATGTGAAATGTTTATTAATTCATAACTATTAATGCATAACAGTGACAATTTTTGCTTTGGTGTCAAGGTGCACTATCAAATACAAACTTCAAAAAAGAAGCAAGCAAATCACTGTCATTAGTGTTTTAATCTTTTGCAACCAAGTTTTGCAAAAAATAAATCTCATTAATGTGTTGAGACAATAGGAAGCCAAGTTATACACACCATCTCCGAAGAGATACGTTACCGAACAAAGAAAAGAGACACACGTGCATGATACCCAGTGTCTGCTAAATATATCCTACAGAAACTCACGGTTCATTTTTTTTTACATTCATCTCTTGAAAAATCTAACTTAGTGTACTGTATTTTTTAATCTCCTCAGAGATTAAATGCAAGGTTGTGATTTCTAACGATCTTTGCCAATTTTAAGTAAGTAAAGCAAAAGCCCCAAACTGGTGCCTTTTTCATGAAACATGTCACTGTTCTCAAAACCAGCCTCGGAGCAGTGACAGCAGCTCACACCATAAGGGACAGCAAATGAAAGCTGTGCATGATCTGACTGTTCCCCATCCCCGTGTGGCCAGAGTGGCTGAGGGCAGGTGGCACAGGGATTCTTCGGAGTCTGGGGTCTCCAGAGGCAGCATGCCACTCGGAAAGGCCCATCAGGTTTCTTCTGCCAGTGACTGTGAGCAAGGAAAGGCCAGTTTTCCCTATGCTCTGTCCCCAAGAGCACTTGCATGTTTTGGCAGGTTCAGTCATCTCAATATCACAAAGGGAGATGTTGCTGCCCATTTCTGAGACTCCTCACAGGTCTATGAAGGGAGGAACTGCTGCAAGTCAGGAAAGCATGACTTCAAGGTGATGTTTTTACTTTGATATTGCATATCCTCTCCTCAGACTCCAGATAAAACAATTGAATTTGATTTGTATTCCACAGTGAGCAGGTCAGTGCTTGGGAATTTGGGAGCTTTCCTGGGCACATGCATGCAGGGTGCTGCTCACAGGCACTCTCAAGAAGCCGGCTCTGTACCAAGCCACCAGAGCCCCCCTGGATAAGTGCTAGTGGCAATGCAGCACACGCTGTTGACATTCCAAAGCCATTCCTGCAGCTACCACCCATCAAACAGCTACCAAGCAAGGGAGTCAAACTGTCTCTGTCTCCTCTTGCAACCTCCTTCTGCAACATCATTCTGCATTCAACTTAGCACTTAGGTTCTGATTAAAACCAGAGCTCTAAACTGGTAAATTCAACTATACATTTTGTTGGTTTTGGAGTTAATAAGCTGAAAAATATTTCTACAGCATATGCAGTGTACAGATTCAGTTGTCAGGGGTGACCACAGCCCTCAAAAGACAAAGAACAAATAAACCTCTCTTTTAGGAATATCTGCTGCTTTTCCTTTTTTTCAGCTTAAACTAGAGGCTTGGTTTCATACCACGTTTGACAGCATGGATGGAGTGCTATAGGGCATGCCACAAAATACTGCCAATGTGTTCGCTCCATCAGGTGCGGTAAGTATAAACAAGCCACAGCAACTATCAGCAGTTGACAGAAAATAAGGTGCCTACCGGCTTGCTCTGTCCTATGGACTCTAGCTGCTGTTTGTTGCAGACTGAGTTTGATCTCTTAATTTTAGCATCTAGATTTTAAATAGATGTGATTACAGCAGACATGGGAGATACTCACAACTGAAGCTCTATTTCAGCCTTCAGATTTGAAGGGAGAAAGTTTTTAAGCAGAGGTTTTTCCAGCTGAGAGAAATAGTTTCAGGCTCAAATATGTAACCAGGGGTTAAAAACTTGGAAACAAAACCTAGCTGTAACAATGCACCTATATGGGCTAATTAATTAATAATAATAAGCAAATTAATTCAATAAGCTTACTTTCCTTTATACTAATCTCAATTACCTGTCCCCTCTCTGTATGTGAGATAAAGCCATATACCCAGAGCTTCCAGATTACACAGAAAATGTCTGGAGAGCACAGAGGAAAACATCCAGATTTGTCACTTGTTGTTTTCCCAAATTACCTGCTTGACTCGGTGTGGATATTTTTCCGAGGGAGTTTGCAGCAGCCCAAACCCAGACATACCGCATCATTCCTACGCTGCTGGATCAGCAGTGCTTTCTGTAGGGAAAAGCATTGGGAGAAGGCTATGAATGAAGTTACTGCAGAGAGGAAGCCAGAAAGACTGTCACCTTCTACCAGAAATATCAGCTCTGGAGCAGCACATTCATTTTTCTCCCAACACCAGCCACGTATTTGCAGAAGATGTGTTGTAACCCAGGAGACAGCAAAGAGGGACAAGTTGGGGAACATCTGCCAATACTTTCCACCTGTGAGATTTCCACACTTGGAAGCTGCTGTTATTCCTTTGCAGCCACCTCTTCTTCCCAATGTAGTTGCAAAGGCCTCTGAACCATAACCTGGAGGACAGCCAGGTTGTTGAAGGACTGTGCAAGCAACGAACTACTTCAATTTAGATTGAAAAGTAGTTTTAATGAAGTTTCACCTGACTTTTTTGGGTTATTGTTCAGGCAGCTATTAAAGACCTAACAAATTGTCAACATTTGCATTAATTGGCATTTACAGTACAGTTAAATGCAGATAGCAAGCGCCTGCAGGCTGGCTTCCTTATCTACATTTGCCATTCCACTATGACTGTGTGAATCACCGCTTTCAAACAGTTGGAGAAATGAAACACTGAAAAAGTGTCTTCTGAATATGGTGTAGTTACTTTCCTGAACAAGTTGATTTTGCCAAGGACAATAACAATGCATTCTTTAAAAATCCTGCACAATTTCACCCAAGTGGTCAGAGAGACAAGACCATACACAGCAAAAGTGAAGTCTGTAAAGTGAATAAGGTGTACCTCTGCAGATTCTGCAGGCAACTAACTACCCACACAGTAGAAACCCCATTACCTCAACTGGCACAAACTGGGAGCAGCAGTATTTCCCAAATGAGCAGCATAAGGGAAATGGGGTGAGCCTGGAGTCTGGATCCAGAGCGATCCTCCAGCCCCATGGAAAGTAATGGGCTTGCTGAAACAATGATCACATGAAACTCAGAAGGCTGGAATAGGCAGAAAGTCAGGGGAGATGATCGAAATAACAGCTCTTCCTTGTCTTGCCACAGAGTGAGTCTAGTTAGCACTGTGCTGCACCTCAGTCCCGTTTTTTATCCCTTTTTCTGTTTCAGGTATGTGATAATACTAACTAGCTATTTTCAGGTAGCTGAAAGTTTACCCTCACTAGTAGAATAGATATTTTATGCTCATCAATTTAAATAAATACATATCTAAAAAAAAAAAATGTGGTCATCCATGGTACACAAAAGCAACTGAGTTATTTACCATGTTGTTAGGTGAAACATATTGCTATTCTCCACATCTCTTTATCATCTTTGCAACAGCTCCCAATTGTGGTACAATGGTAGAACATAAATATTTCAGCTAGGAATGCTTATAGTGAAATAACATGGCTTTAAATCCCCCCATATGTGGTAGCCACTCCCTCAGAATTTGCTGTTAAAGCCAAGTATGCAGATGGCACAGGTCATATAACTAGAGGGGTGTAAGTATTCCCAAGAGCCGGATCATTGCTGATGACTGCCAAGTGGTCCTGATGCTTTTAATCCCCTTTGCCACTCACAGGGGTGCTACCTCTGTAATCCCCTTTCTCTCCAGTCACTTCAAATCTCAATTCTGCTGCTGGGTCATAGGAAGAAGTTAGAAAAATACGCAGGTTTGAGGAGGCAGACAAGACACAACAGCCATCAAAACCTGTCCACTCCTCACTAGGGATCTGCAAGATCTTTATCTTCCCCCATACTTCCAGCCTTCTTCAGCAAATTACCTTGAAGTTAAAAGCTTCTTTCAACAAGACTGAGACAGTATTTTGATATTCCTTTTTCATTTCTGAGCTCATAGTTACCTACTATTTTGGAATTACTGTTATTAGAAAAGTGCCTGGCACCCCTCACTGAGCTCAGAGCTTCTTTTACTGCTATCAGACCAGCAAAGGTGTATTGAAAAGTCTTGCACCTGTGGCATTCATCAAATGCAATTTGCCCATCTTAGAGCTTTGTTCTTTCCCTACTAATGCTCCGAGTAACTTTGATTTTTCCCATAATTTTCTCTGAATCACTAATTATTACATTTGTTTTCCATTAATATGAACAGCTAATATTATTTGAGACAGCCTGTCAAGAGGGCAGAACATCTAATTTTATATGGCTCATATTTGTATGTGTTTCCCAAATATAGGTGGTTAATTGTAGTTAATTAGGGTTTAGTGCCAAGTCAGACTAAGCTTCCAGTTCTAAATATATATATATAATCCATATATATATATATATATATGGCTTTTCCTGCAAGGACCCATGCTGCAAAGCATTTAAGCACCTGCCTTGGAACTTGGGGCTTTCCTAGCTAAAGCCTAATTCTGTGCATTTTTCCAGATGTGGTTTCCAGATGCAATATGAATAATGTCCAAGTGGAATGCTGAGAAATTGGTGACAAAACCTCTCTCTCTGACTGAAAATGTAATCTGAGTTCAGTGGAAACCCTCCTGCAAGAAGGCTTCCTCTGTTTTTACCGTCTCTGATCCCACCACATCGTCACTGAACTGAAGATCTGGTTTCCCACCCTCAGGAAAAATCCATCAGTAACCTGACTAGTGAACAAAGAAGCTACTTCCATCACTAACTCTAGTAGCAAGACAAGAACTAAATAACATTAAAAATAACAAAATGTCCAAAAGCTCTTGTGCTTTTGTGAGCAGGCAGGGATGCAGTGTCCTTGGGAGCACCAGCTTCACAAGAATGGGTTCTGTGGATCAATGCAATTTAACCCCATTATTCTTAAGCTGATGGAAAATTATAGGTTTATTTCAACCAAGCATGTTTTTCACTAAAAGTATTAGAATAAGACCACAAAAGTTTCATATTGGAAATTCTGCCTTAATGTAATGAAGAGATGTAGTTTAGCTACCTGGAGGTTCTGGTGTAGGCTAGCACAATGAACTGTGCGAGGGCCAGCCACAGCAGCTCCACAAGTGACACACGGGATAAGATGGACTGGCTAAGATTCCCACTTGCAGGTAAGACCACAGAGCAGGTCCAGCTGAAAAACAGCTTGGTGTTTCTCAGGACAGTAATTTCTAAACTGAGCAATTTCACGTGATAGTTTTCAGTTTGGGGATGAAAAAGTTAGGGATTTTTTCCACCCAAAAGTCATCATCCGCTGCAAAAAATTAATTACTGTGACTGAGACAGGCATTAGCCTGGAGGAGGTGCTTTCCGCATGAAGTAGCCTGATAATCAAAGAATCACATTTCCTATCCCTTTTTCTGTGTGCCTCTAAAAGGTGTAAGAAAATGAAAATACAAAATGCCCTGACAAATTTGTTCATTCTGTCTTCTCAGGTAATCCTTCCCTATGGAAACAATGACAGTGGTGTACTGTCGAAAGAAAGGCAGAGGTCAGGACAAAAGCATTACTTTTCTCATCAATCATATTACAACATCAGGAACTAAGAAATCTGCTTTTTGTCATTATATTTCCATCACTAAATACTGATACAAATTATCTCCTTTGATATCCTTGAGCAGGCAAGGGATACCATATTGAGGGGGTTTTTAATTAAAAATAAGTTCCCCATTATGGACTATGTATAGAATATTATATTAAAAAGAAACCTTACTAAAAATGTGAAGTGTGGCAAAAGTGTGCTATTAGAGAAAAAAAGAATATAATTTATTTGATGACCTATTTCTCAACTGAATTCTTCTTCTTAAGAAAGTAACACGCTACCAGTGACTAAATTCAAGATAATAAAAGCATTGTTTACTTATTCTTTGCTGATGAGGTTTGATTGATATTCTGAGAGACACAAGTCACCATCTGAGTTTTCTGCCCAGGATTATACTGCCAATAAGTCCTTCTAGCAGGAGGCAGAGCTTTTGTTTGTTTTCCCCCAAGCTTTTTAAAATTATAAACATATGGTGCAAACACATAACAATAGTATGTCAATCCAAACAGGAATGTGAATTTGTAAGAGAATCTTCTCTAAAATAAATGAAACCATCTCTGTGACTTCGGTCTGTCTACTGGTCTGACATTTTTAAGAAGCTTATGGACTTGCCTTTTCCTTTTATAAATGAGATCCAGTGAATAAAAGGGTAATGTACACCATTTTCCCCACACAGACATTGACACGCTGCCAATGCGAAGTAAGCTGAGTTCCATGGAAATTCACCCACACGAAACAGAATTACATTTGTTCTACTCTTCTTTAAATGGCCATATGATAATTCTGTTTAATTTGAGAAGATGGGAGTAACTTCTTAGCATAACCCATGTAATAAAGGAAACAGCTCTGGCTGGGAGTTATTCATATTGTATGAGACGCAGCTTATAGAATAAAGGGAGCTAACTTACAAAAAAACCAAAAAACAAAAAACGCAGTTTACAGTTGTCTGATGTAGTGGCCTAGCTCCCAGGAGTATAGACTCTACTGAATTATAAGTGTCACGGTTGACTTCCCAAGCCACTGACCAGATTTGGGAAGTAAAGCGGTGCCTTGCACTGCCAGAGTCGCATTATCTGTTGACACATCCTGATGCATATGGTAAAAATATTGGTTCGTTAACCCACCCTGCATTCTTCTCTCAGGTACCCTTGTGGTTTGAGAGTTGTGAAAATATGACTAAAGGCAGAATATGAGTGGAAAACAAAAATATGTTTTAACTTGCAGTAATTACAACACATTACAATTACAATTGCAGTAAATCTGCTAGCAGCAGGGACATTGTGTAACACAACCAGTCTGAACTCCAGGGTTGCTGCACAGGCTGAATTCTTGTTCCGAGAGTGAAGGCTATTGCATGCAGCACTGCTGCAGTGGGGATACTCTTCGCTGGGGCCGTGTCTTCCTTTAGGTCCACTTCACTGAGCACCTACGATTCTGTGCTGGGGTGAGTGCTGAGACACCATTATTTCTCAGCATATTTCTCACCGGCTCCTTAAGCCCTTTTGAACTGAAGTCAATTGGATAGCTTTAGGCATTTATCAGGGAGTAGGGATCCAAAGACTGGCTGACAGTAGTTCTGCTTTACATCTGCTGGTGGCTTTTCGCATTTTCAGTTAATGACAGAAACAAGGTTCCATCTTATTTGAAAAATAACCAAGGATGACCTAAGCCAAAATACTGCTGCTTTAACGCTCACTAGACTTTTTCTAATAACGTTAAAGAATGCATCCATGTTTCCTGGACTTATTAAAATGCCCCAAACTTAAATGGATTTTCTGAAGGAAGAAAACATGTAACACATTTTGCTCAATCCACAATAATGTCTTTCTTCTGAGCAGTCTGGAAGAGTCTGAGGAAGGATCATGCAAATGGCTGTTGCGCCGGAGCCACTGGCACCAGCACCTCTGGAGAACAATGACTTCCACATATGCCCTTGCTGTTTACCCCAAAATGGTAAATAGTAGAAGGGCATTTGTCAAAATAAGGGCAGCTTGTAAAGGACTTGAATGCCTTTTACGCATCGGGTTCCAAATTTGATACCCTGTGACAGATGTCAAACACTACAGATTAGCATTTTGAATCTAGGAATCACTTTCTACACAATTGAAAAAACTGACCTACACCACACAGTATCGTGCAAGCTCTTTGCTTTCATTTGCTCATTCTGTAGCAACATGATAAGTTAAAAATGTGATGCAGAAGGGCCACATGCTGTGGAAGGACTCAGATATTACAGTTTGATAACCTGCAAATTAGTCTCAATCTGTGAAAGAAAATCTTCAAGATATACCCTCTGTTAATTCAACAAGAAGAAATTCCCTCTTTTCTGCACCATTTTCTTGCACGCCCAGTTCTATTTAGCGTGCAGAATTTAACCTATAGGCCAAAGTTATTTTCCATTATTTTATTGCTATATTTTTCAAAGGTTGTCTGGTATGTAGCAAAGCTGCCATTCATCTTAGATTACTGTAAGAAAAGTTTTTCTGTTTTGTTGCACAGATCTGAGACGATGTTCTTCAAACTCAGTTGCCTAAAATTAGAGTTCTGGTTTTATGTACCTCTGCTTTCCAGGTGTTCACAACCCCTACAATTAATAGGTTTGCAATGCCTCATAAAAGTCAAGCCAGGTTTGTTTAATTTTCTTAATACTTACTTCTGAGTCTAACCTTAGATATAAGCTGTGAATGGGCTGCCTCTCGGAACACGCCCGAGATTCTCAAACGTGTTCAGGTTTAACCTAAGTCTACACCCACTGTTTATTGAAAACATTACACGTATATTGATTTTCACAGTTGTGGAGAAAACAATACCAAGCATTCGTGAGAATCCCATCTTCATCAGTTACAGATGGTAACTCTGACATTACCCTGGATTTACAATATTGAAATGGAGATTAAAGCTTCTTCCAGAAATTTTAAGACAGGATGTGCACAACTCCATTTCAAACCACCAGGTTAAATGACTGAATCAGAAACATACAGAGCAGCACATGTGGCAGCATGCGTGGTGCATGCAGACGCGGGGTGAGTACATCTAACTGCAGAAGACTCCCCCCGGGAGCATGAGCCATAGGAAGGGCAGGGGCTCAGGGAGCATGAGACCCCCTTTGGTTAGCAGCATGAAGCCACTCCTTGTCTGCTGCTGCTCTGCTGACTGGCAGTCTGCACCCACCCTTTTGGGGTGAAGCTCATGAATTCCAGCTTGTGGAGCATGTTTCAATGGTGCCTCATCAATCATTATTTCTATGATTTATAAGTGGCTGTCAGGGACACAAGTATTGCACCGTGAAAAGCTCTGTTCCACGGATGGGACCTCATCAGCAAAAGCAATGGTTTCTTCCCAATGGTCCTTCTTGAAAAAGCTTTCATTTAGCTGTATTTCCACCACCATCTACATCCAAAATTAGACACTTGTTTCCCGAGACTATTTATTATACCACATCACAGATCCTAGTGGCTAGGGCACTTTATTAGCACAGCTGCAGATAGGCTCCAAATATGAAAAATTAAACCTGACCAATTTTATCATTTCCAGTCATTTGATGCCAAAATTTCACACAGTAGAATAAGACTCAACAATAAAAAATCAGTGTGAAATACGATACTAATTGAAATTATACAGATTAGTCTGTGTATCTTCCTTTTAGTTCATACCTAGTTTTCCTATCAGAACATTATGGTTATAGGAAACCAACACACAGTGTAATTATATTACATCAGCTGATGCAATACAGTAAGGTAAATATTTTCTGGTTTGATATTATTTGATTTGGTTTTGTATTTCAGCTGTAATGATAAGAAGCTTTCTTAATGTTTCTGACATAACCGTTTCAGGCAAATACTTTATAAAAAAAATCCTTGATGACATGAATGCAATTAGAGATCTCCCATGACAGTCACAAAGTGTTACAGAGCCACACTGAAATTTATCTTAACGGATGTTTTTTGTATGAAAGAGAAAAATGACTGAATTCTACATTCACAGGGAGAAAACCAAAAGCACATAATCACAGTATAACTGAGTTAAATTGGAAGAAAAAACAGCATTTGAAACACTGAAAGAACTCAATTATTCTATATTTTTTTCTCCCTTGGCGTCGTTACACTTTGTCCTCTAATCTATCCTGTGTTTTTTTTCTGACTGGAAGCATTTATAAGCCAGTATCTGGCGTATCTGTAGGTGGAAAATATTTATTTTGAAAAAAGAAAAATATAGCCTTGACCCAATTGAATCTGGCAGCGAAAGTTGCTTTAATTAACAGTGAAGGCTACGGGAGCAGCCCCAGTACAACACTGGGCTTCTTTGGGTCCTGTGGGCTCCACTGCTCACCACTTCCAGCAGCACACACAGTCTGGCAGGTCCAGCCTCTCCCAGGGACTGGTACTGATTTCTGTGCACAGCCAGTAATTGTGGAAGATTTGCTGACAGATAATCTTCTTCCAATCAGTGTGCGGGCCAGTGTAACACTTACAAGGTTATCTAAAATACGTAAGCTTATCTACTATAGTTTTACGTGCATTTTTACACATCAAAATATCTTTGCTCTCTTGACCTCTGTGGAGTATTATAAATGTAAGTTTTGCACTTCAAGCGACCTTTTGCTGTTTTTCTTCTCTTTCCTTTCTGTACTCCCTTGTTAGTTTAGCAATGACTTCTTGATTTACCTTTTTTCTTCCGTTCAATATTTATTTTTCTACACACATCACGAGTGTCACAGCATCTACAGTTCATTGTATTTGATCAAGTTAGATCACATATACATGCTGAAGTCTCTGAAACACAGAGGCACAGCCAGGTGAATTAAGGAGGTCGTGCAAGCTCTTAAAAATCCTATTTTATGAAACCAGCAGAAAAGCCAGTGGGTAATAAAAGGCAGTCAAGCCACAGATCCTGCAGAAAGTGAGTGATACGAGGCAGCAGGTTGACCACTGTTTATTTCCTGCCAGCTAAACAGAATAGGATGCAACTTACTACTTGCTGGCTTTTCTGCCAGTTTGATAAGATGTAATTCACATTTTGGGTGTGAGGCTGTGATGTCCTTCAACTGTAACATTCCCTTTGCTCTTGCTCAGCCTGTCCCTCTCCACTCAAAATACGTGCTAATGGGGAATGGTTGAGGGCAGGTTCCCATACTGGTATGCAGAGGCTTGTCACTGATGGTGAGAATAACACCATTTCAGCAGATTATTAGCTCCTTCCCCAGGCCCAGGCGACATCTGAAGATTATTATCCTATCTCTGACTTGTTCTAGTTAATGCCAGAAAGTAAGACCTTTTTCTGTTTTCTGAGTTCGGAGAACGGAGAACCAGCAACTGTTCAAGCTTACAACTGTGTCAAATCCAAACACACGTTTCTAGGAAGAAAGCAGTGCTCTGTGGGAGGAGGGTGCTCCCCACAGTGACTACGGCACCTGCTATACCTGGAGTGTGTTTGCAGTAAATGTGAGCACTTCATGAAATTTAGTTCAAACTCCAGACATCACAAGTGAATCCAAGTAACTCCACTTTGTCCAAGAAAGACGGCTACGTAGATTATATACAGGTGTAAAAGCAGATCATTAAAAGCAATTTGCCCCTGGTACAATAGTTCCTTATGCAGCAGCTGGAAAGGGTGGTGGTGTCTGATTGCCTGTACATGCTTGTGTTTGCAACGTGCAGAAAGCTTGACTTGCCTCTCCTCAGCCGCACAGGGCAAAGGGTCGGATACTTGCAAGTCCTCAAAGTTCCAGGGGACCTTGGAGGACAGAGGACCTCTGAGGCTGGAGAGCCTTGCTGTGTCTCCCTGTCCCCACAACACTACAGCTCTTCTATGGGAGATGGAGTGGGACCAGGCTGTGGTCAGAGGAGACATAGCACTTACTGATGAATTAGCAGTAAGACAGAGTCATCACAACAACAACAAAAAAAGTGGTGTTTTGAGCCCAAAAGACCAAAATATCTTTGAGCAAAAATGCATACTAAGTGACATTCAAAGATCAAACTGTACACCAGAAATCCATACACTCAGAAATGCTTGACAATATGTAGCTATTCTCCCAAATCACAGATCAGAGCTCCCAAATGTAACAAACTGAACCAAAATGGAATCAACAGCTATTCCTGGCGAATACAATTCTACTTAGAAAATTCAACACTAAGAGGAAATATACCTCCTAGGAATAGATGCTATTTATCACTTTTTTGCAGTTCTCCAGCTGATCAACTCCCAGCTGTACATGAACTAAACATCAGGGGATTAACTCAGCTTTGACACAGAGTAATCAGTCAGTTTGGTCTTTGAGTTGTCTCTCACGTCTTCACATTTCCTTAGAAACACATGATATTATCTCACTACTGCACCAATGTAATCTAAAAATGGCAGTTAAGCCAAATATTGCATGGGCTGTGAAAGAAACCTCTTGAATAAATAAACACATAAGCAGCACCTTCTCAACTGTGTAATTAACTGACTAAAAGCTGTTTAATAGCATCCTAGTGCATCCTAGTAGAGAGGGTAAGGATCACTAGCATCACTACTTATATATTAAATCTTAATGTGCTACTCACAACACAAATAAATTTCTCAGACTGAACTGTCATAGGCTGCCGTAGTTGACATTGCCAGGAGGTGCTTGTGTGATGAGGAAATACCCTAGCCAATGAAAAAATGCCCTAGTTGTTACTTCCTGCTGTTACCCTGCTTTCACTGAGATACAAATATTTTGGCTGTTTTTCCAAAAGTCAAATGTTTCAGTCAGAGTTGTATTTTATATACATTTCCTGATGTGATAATGTAATGCATTGACAGTGATTTAGAGGGATTGCAAACACAATTTCAGTTGTTATCTGTTTACAGGTGATACTAACTTGTACAGGAAGAAAATATCAGCTACATATCCGCAGTCAGTGCAGGTTTACAAAACTTTGGGCCACTGCATATACATGCACACATGCAAGCACACAGAGACGCCAGTGAGGGACCATGCAGCTCCATCCTTTGATACATCATAGACACTTTGATTTTGTTCCTGACACTACACAGTAAGCCCACGGCCATCTCAATCATAGTCCTCCTGAATGCTAGCGAAAAAGAAAACAGAAAACCAAAACGCACATAAGCAGAGGCCAAAGGAGGACAATCCCAATTGGATTTCTTCCATGTGTATATATCAGCTGCTGCAGCACGGAGGCATTAGGAGTCTTCTGGAGAAAAATTGCTGCTAAAATGTCTCTTCCATTCTGGAACTGCGCTTGTAAATACTGCTTGGCGGGTTGTTTGTTTGTTTGCTTTTCTTACACATGCTGCCACTGTGTCATGCACTGACAGTAGTGTCCCAAAAGTTAATTAAATGTTCAATATATATTACAGCTTCCTTCCATTAGTATTCATTTGCAGAAGCCTGGGACATCTCACCCATTAAGTTCAGATACATGTAATTTGTTCTTAATGTATGCTCATTATTTGCTACGAAAATGTGGAAGAGATTTCTACACAAGTCTTTTATTCAATATAATTTCATGCATAGCCAAATAGGTAGTATAAATAGCACCAGTTCTATTTCTGAATCTTTGCATCACGATGGTTAGGGTTCCAGGCACTTGCATTGCTACAATGCGATGTGAAAATCCATGCCACCAGCAGATGATTCGGAAGCATACATTTAATGCTAAGCTGTCAAACACGTTCCAAGTGTTGCTTTAAAAATAATTCCTTGGGCAAGATCCATATCTAATCAAACTCTCATCTTTGAACTTGTTACTTCCAACCAAAATGTCAGCAATATTTTGTTAAGCAATGATAAATACTTTGTTAAAATGGTAATTAATATTTTTGCTATAAAATTGCAGCCAGTTATTTAAAGATTACAATAATTTAGTTACTATAATAATTTAACAATGGACAATATAGATTCCTATTTTGAAAAACAGACATAAACATTATTCCAGGGAAGAAAAATATTTCTTCTCACCTATCTTATGCTCTATCTGAATTCAGTAATTCCCCAGCAGTGAACATTGGCTAACAGTCCTTTGCTAAGAATAAATCACTGAATCTCCTTAATTAACCAGTAATGCCCATTGTAAGTTAAGGCTTATTCATCTGCATATTTTACAGACCAACAGCCAAAAAATTAATGTTCTTGTCCTTACCAGCAGCCTCATTCAGAGGCAGAAAAAGAGCAAGGTACATGCTAAACTCAATTTCTTCATATCTTCATTCACTTCAGTACCACTGGGTGGTCAAGACAGTCCTGACATAATTTTTCAGACCAGTATTGCATGGTTCATGAAACTTCTGCTTCTATAGAACACACATCAACCACATAGTATGAATGATGGAGACAAAATCAGTTTTCTTGTTACATGAATCCCAAGTTTCTGTCTTGCCAGGCAAGTTCAGGACATCAATACACAAAGCTTAGTCTAATTGTAGTTATTACTTTGGGCAGCAGAGATACAAGAATGAAAATTACATTAGTCAGCATATTTTTTCCAATTTTTTTCTTTTCTTTTTTTTTTTTTTTTGAGAAGGAAAGAGGCTGTTGATATTTAATTTATGATAAGAACATTTTTAGGGTCTGAATGTACCAACTCTTCCATTTACAACTGTCTGAAGTCTTTCTTTCAAAGGAAAATCACTTTAGTAGGTGCAGAAATAACAGTTTCAAGCTGTTAATTAAAAGCATCAGAAAAAAAAGAAAAGCTAGAAGTTAAGCAGATAGCTACAGATACATCTCGGAACTTTTCACCTATAAGTTTCCAATAGGAGTCACAGAAGTACTGCAGTGACAGTGTTGACTTTTAGACCCCTCTGTGTCTGAAGACATGCAATGCAGAAATGCAATACAGGAAATGGGGGAAATGATCACCATGAAGAGCATATGCCACCTTTAGGATGAGAGAATAATCATCTGCTGACAGTTCAAAAATTGTAATTGTAAGGTTGGTTTTTGAGTCACAGACAGCTGAAGTATTTGGAAGGGTGAGAAGATAACAATTTCTCTTAAAGGAATAAGCAGTAGTAAGGCTACTCATAATATGGCACTTTAAAATGTAAGATATTATGAGAGTGACAGCTAGGGAGCACACTGCATTTCTCCAGAAACCACCTTTTGGAACCTAGAAATACTTTCCTGCCAGTATGACTGAAATAGCCCTATGCACTATGGCCAATCTGAATTTTCTGATCAGATGAAAACCCAACCAGCTTTTCTAACAGTTGTTTCTGAACCTTTCTGAATCCTTCATGCAATATTTTTCTTACTCCTGATTGTATAAAATTTCACTAGGTAGGCAGAATTAATTCAGAATAAAAGTACAGCTTTCTAATTTAAACAGGAACGCCACTTTTTAAGAAAACATTAGTGAGTCTGGGTTTTCATCTAGGATATGGGTATAGAAGAGGACCCACAAAGATGAATGAACTCCCAGCAGGTCTCCCAGGGATACTTCAGTCTAAAGTGGCTAAACTGGGACATACTCACGTATTGACCAGGTTACTGGGAGTTCACAGCCTGTTTCAGGTCCTTACACCTGGCATACCACATAGGATGAGACATGGAAGGGTATTTGTGAAAGAAACAAGAGCTGGCTGGAGACGAGCAGAATGCTGCACAGTCTCCTCTGGCTGCATTGTAACAACCTCACTTCCTTCAGCAGGAGCTTTTTTCCAGATGCTTTGTTTGCTCTGTGATTACATGTGTGAGCAACAAGAACTTATGAGTTCACACAGGTCAAATGAAAGACTAAAACTTTTCATATCAAGAAAATGACAGGAGAGGGAATCAAGTGAAAGGTCAAGCCAAAGGCTGTGAGAAGTTAAATACAGATGAGTCAACAGCCTACATGTGGTCACATCCCAACAACAAAACCCTTCTGCACTGTAATATCCTCACTAAATTTTTCAGTTCCCCGACTGCAACATTTTAGGCCCATTAACATGATTCCTCTAATAGTGCAGACATGCTTTTTATGCAGGGATGCCTCTGGAGATGTGATAACTGGAGGAATATTCCTCTCTATCAGAACTGTCGGAGGAAATTACTCTAATACATGTGCACAGAGCTCCTCCAGAAGAGGAAGGCTGCTCCCTTATGGGGAGATGAATGGAAGCTCAAGGATGGTGCAGGCTTTGGTTATTCCCTTTTGTTTCTTGCTTGAAGCACTTTTAGATTATGTTAGGAGATCTTAAGCACTAGAAATAAATGAGAGTTTCCATTTACTTTTCTGGTAATTTAGTGTTTGGCAAACTGGAAAATATAGAGATTAATAGATCTGCCAGGCTCAGAAACATCTGGTTTAGCAAATTAAAAGTCTGCATGAAAAAGAGTGAAAACTGTAATTCCGTGACAAGTTTTTCTTCACTACACACACATTAGCTGAGTCTCCTGTCCCTCCTCTCCAGTAGGGGTTAAGGTGGAGGCTTCCTACTGACGTCAGTGATTTCTTTGGTCTTTGAATAAACCCTAAGGACTGTACCCTGCTCTAGTAAACTGCGGGGGGAAATCTCCGTTGATTTTATTGACACTTCAGTCAGTTCACAGCTTTAAAAAAAGTTTATTATAAACTAATATGATAAAGACAGCATTTGTCACATCTAACAGACAGGAAGACAGTTTCTCAAGCGCCCCCCAGAACTCTTAGACGTGCAAAGTCTGCAAAGGGATCCTCCTCGCCTCCTTGTAAGCTTGCAGGCCATGGAGAGGCAGTGGTTCACTGCTCTGTGAGCAGGAGTGGGGCTGGTCAGCTCCCGTCCTCCCACCATCCCAAATTTAAGTCCCAAACTACCAGAAACATTGGGAATACTCTGCATATTACTGGTGACTGAAAATTACTTTTAGAAGCAAAGAATATCTTTAGTGACCTCATAAAAAACAAAAGAAGGGAAAAAGGGAGATAAATCTGAATGGTAGGTTAAATCTGCACTGTTCAGAGATAGCCTAAGGCAGTGTCTGCATTTTATCAGCTTCTGCTCTCTCAGTATGTTTATTCTTTTTATCTGTTTGTTTTATAGTAGCTGAGGTATTTGTTTATAACAGCAGCAGTTTTATATCAAAATGTTAATTTCTGTATATAGGAACTGAGCTTTAAATTTTATAAATACAAAGAAAGGAAAAGTATCCTGAGAAAGATAAACCCAAGGCATACATGGAGGTCAGCAGATACCATTTGTATAATGATTAACCATCTCTGCAGTACCCAGGAAAGGAAACTAAGACCTCCCTGCTTGCATAGGCAAGTGACTACAGTGGCACGGTGAAGGCGTGCTGTCCACATGTCATGATCCAAATGGAAATCAAGCCAGACAGAATTTTAGAGATATAAAGGCAGATGAAACAACATAATTTAAAATCCAAGAAAAATATACTTTACTAGGTCACATAAATATCAAAGCAGATTGATTGCTAGGGAACTAGAATATTAACAAACCAAGCAAGCAAGTTCACTGTCTGCTCTAAACAGCCAAAACTGCAGGTCAGCATGCAAATGCCTTCCATTATTCACACAGTCCAAGACAGTTACAGGATATTGCATACTGCACAGAGTATTAGCTAAGTCATGGTCATGCAGAAGAAATGAACAAAAAATACCATCTAGATTTTAACTCTGGTTGAAAACTTCAGAGTATGCCTAAGAACTGACAGTAGACCGTTATTAATTTGACACAATGAGACCGCACATGTTCCAGATAACCACCCAAGTTAGTTTGTGTCCAAAGTCTTCATGCTGGCTAATTATCCCATAAGGAGTCAATTGAGGAGTGAATGGCTGAGTAATGACTCCAGGATCTGGGCCATGCAGAGGGAGAATGGGTAAATGAAAAACAGCAATCAAAACCCCCAACAAATGAACAGAACCATAAGGGGGTTGTACTTTTTTTTCCTTCTGTTACTGGTTATTTTCGGTACCTTGCAATTTTCCCAAAGTAGTGGGAAGGAGAAAATTGTAGCAACAGTCCTAGAAAGCTCAAAGAGATGTCAGTGTTTGCAGTAATTTCATGTGAGACCCAGTTTCAGCCTTGGACTGAATCAATGAATGGATAACAATCCCATGTGGTTTTTTCTTGTCTCTTATTAAGTATATCCAAATAGTCTGAGACTTTCCAGTGACTAAAAGTCATTAATAAAGGAAGAGTAGCATAGATTTTTTTTTTTTTTTTTTTTTTTTTTTGGTGTGCTTATCAAAGCTTCTACCAGCATTTCCATTCTGCCAGGTGAGAAAATGTTAAAGATAAATAATTAAATTAATCCACTGATTTATGTATTATGTACAGAAGGTAGCATTGTAATGGCATTCACTTTTCCCAGCAGGACATCAGCTTCACAGTTTACATTGCAAGTACATTATTTTTTCCTCGCAGTCATAATTCATCTCAAGACTTCTGCTTTCTGACTAATGGGGACTGGATCCTTATTCCCTTTCCTGCTGTCACCACTCAGCCTTGGAAGGATTGGAAGTGCTCTGCCATCCTTGCTGCCCAATTAATCCAGCTGTTACCCAGACCTCAAGTCCTTATAGTACACATGGGAAAGCCCCTTACATGAGACTTAAAGTGCTTTAAACCCTGCTCAGCTTGCATAGTTCTGCTGTAGCTCAAGCCAGATCGTGGTAATTTTGAAGCAAAACCAAAAGCAAAATCATCAGAAGCCTGAAAACAAGGAAAAGAATTCCTATCCTTTTTAAAATTATTCAGGAAAAAATCTTCAAATTAATTTTTTCCTTTCATTCATGGAAACACTGATCCTTTTATACATTTCTTTGTTAATGAGTGATTGAAAAGGTTGCACAATGTGCTTATAGGATGATTTCACCATCATTCCTTCATTTTCCTTTCACTATAGTGTAGCTGGCAGCACATGATGCCCTGCAGCCCCTTCTGGACTAGACCTGCCTTGCACAGTTACCTATGACTGACAGGCAATGGACTCGGTAGCCCAGCTAATTCCCTCCCTTGTTCTGTTACCAACTTTTAAGAATTCCTCAATTTTGAGAACTTGAGGAATAATACAAAGTAAAATAAAAAATGTTGAAAGCCTTGTGATCTTACCAGTAGCAAAGAAAGCCTGAGAAGAAGTAAAAAACAGGGTGATTATGAAAATGAAAACTACACCTCAAGTATATGAATTCTGTTTTATTTAATGAAAATGGGGGAAAATAAAGGCGGGGCGGGGGGAGAAACAAGAGAACTTTACAGGTATTAAAGTTACTTCCAATGGAAAAATCTAGACAGAGGGAGGGACGAAACTTTTTGCAGACGTTTTCAGTAAAGAAAAAATATATCTTTTACATCAACAGAACATCTTTCAGAATAAGCTTCCATGCCTACTTAGGAAGGCTCTCCTGCCCTTCACACTGGGAAGGGCAGTCGATATCCTGCTGGTAGAGAGCTCCGGAAGTCACAAGGGCAGCAGTAACAGCAACAGCATTAGGGTCCCAAAAAGCAGTAGGGGCAAGCATTCATTGATTTTGTGAGCAATAAGGCTCATTGATTTTACTGTTTGACACAACTAAAAGCAAAAGAAAAAACCTCTTTGAGGAAGATCTGTCATGTGTATTTCCTGGATACATAAACAGAAAAGGCCCTTTGGAACTACATCGATGTTCTACCAAAGCCAGAGAAAATCTGACATGTTTGACCATGGTGCTGAAGTATCTGAGACATAACCAAGGACGAGTGGCAGCCTTCCAGGACACTTCTCACCATGATCACAACTTCCATCTACTATCTTTCTCATATGGTTTCAGTGCCTGTACCTAAGAATGGGAAAGGAAAGGCAGAAGATAGAGCAGTGTAGCTATGCAAAAAGGTAAACAGTAGACATCAACACATGGCCCTCTGGGTTTCTGTATCTCATCAACCTTCTCTAATAACAATAGTTTAAATAAGAACAATAGCAGATTCACTATTGGCTATGAAAGAAGGCACTTGAAAATCTATGGGGGGGGGGGATGGGGGGGGATATAGAAGCTTTTCAACTGCCATTCAAAGAATGTCCCAGAGTAGTACTAACATCTTTCTCCTCTTTGCATGTCAGTTTGTACAATCCTTTTCTCCTAGAGGTAATGTAGTCCTACTGAAAACCAAATAAGCAAATATGTTTTCATTGTTTTATTTACCCCATTAAAATAGCATATAGACAGTAGTTTGCAGAGTAAAGCATTTCTTTGGGTATTATAGACTACCGCACAATTTAATAGCTAAGAATTGCAAAGTATTAACAGAATTAACAGAGTACTGCGTTCAACATTCTTGGCAGTAGGGATCCTTGGCATTTTCCCTCTTAATAATAGAAGAAAGAAGTGATGATAAGAAATTACATGTCTTGTTCAACAGCATTCAGGGCTGTCCTTTAACCAGGAAATAACAAAACCAATTTACTTCTGGTTGACCAATGAATATTATTCTGATTAGCTGACAATTTTAAAACTTAATCAAGTCGAAGAAAACATATTACTTTACCCAAAACAACGCATTGTCAATGTTTACACTGTCTAGTGCATGTCAACATTGTTCAGCAGTTACTTTTAAAGTATAAACTATTTCTTAAAAGAAAAATTCAAGCATTTAATTTAGAAAATAGTTCAAAAAATATTTGGGCTGTTTCAATCAAAAATATTTGCCAAAGCATACATTTCCAAAACATTTCACTTGACCTAAATATGAAAAAAAAAAAAGTCTAGATATGTTCACTCTATCCAGTCCCATTCCCTACATTGTCCTTTTCATTTTCTTCAGGACTGAATCTTAAAGGAATACAAATCAAATGAACCAGAATAAGGTGTTTTTCTCTTTTCACAAGTTACATTGCTGAATAAAGGAACCACAATTAGAGACCATCACTTACCATTATTCCTCCAAAACAGATTGCAAAGGTTGCCTTTTCATTGGCTAACGTGGCCATAAAAGAGCAAATTCTGATATAATTGTCTTAAAAGCTTTTCGACATTTTTTGGTTACCTTAGAAGCTGAAGACCATATTTGGCAATAACATACTACAAAGGAACCTGTTGCTATCTCAGCAGCCACTTCTATAACAAAAGCAGGTTACTCTGTCTTACAGACAAAAGGCTTTATTGCAAGAATTTAGTGTGATAGCTTTACATATATCATATCAAGCCTCAATTTGCTTGACATAGCTAAGCAACATAAAATTAGTAAGCACTATCAATAGAGTATCACAATACAAAACAAAAGTCCTTCTAGCAAAGGCATGCATGAATCAGAATTATTGAGTCCAGTTTCACTTGATCTGTTTCTGAAGTGCCTGAAAAAGCTTAATACTGGTCAAGATATGTGAAAACAGCCAACTAAATACAGGAAACTCAGACACAAATTAGAAAATAGTCATTAAAGCTACATAAAAGCACAGAATCATAGAATCATTTCGGTTGGAAGAGACCTTTAAGATCATCAAGCCCAACCGTTAACCCAGCACTGGCGGGTCACCACTAAATCATGTCACTAGAGTAACACATCTACATATCATTCAAATACCTCCAGGGATAGTGACTGCACAACTTCCCTTTCTGTAAAGAAATTTTTCCTAATATCGAGCCTAAACCACCCCTGGCACAACTTGAGGCCATTTCCTCTTGTCCTATAATGTGTTACTTGGGAGAAGAGACAAACACTCACCTCAGCACAACCTCCTTTCAGGTAGTCATAGAGAGTGATAAGGTCTCCCCTCAGCCTCCTTTTCTCCAAGCTAAACAAATCCAGTTCCCTCAGACACTCCTCACAGGACTTGTTCTCTAGACCCTTCACCAGTTCAATTGCCCTTCTCTGGACGTTCTCCAGCACCTCAATATCCTTCTGATAGTGAGGGACCCAAAACTGGACACAGTACTCAAGGTGTGGCCTCACCAGCGCCGAGTACATGAGGATGATCACTTCCCTCCTCCTGCTGGCCACACTATTGCTGATACAAGCCAGGATGCTGTTGACCTTCTTGGCCACCTGGGCACACTGCTGGCTCATATTCATCTGGCTATTGACCCACATCTCCAGGTCCTTTTCCACAAGCCAGCTTTCCAATCACTCTTCCCCAAGCCTGTCAAAAGCATGGCTGCTGGCCTGTAGCAGTGTCACAGCTGGGCACACCCTGCAGCCTGACACCTGGGTGGCCGCATGTCTCCACTGGAGCTCCAGCTGAGAAGCTGCATCAGTCATGGTGGGTGCAACACTTAGAGAGGCTGTGGCCTTCGGCCAGGTGAAACCATCGCTTCCTAGTCAGAGCTATGTCAGATACTACGACAGTTCACATACAATGCTAGAAAAACTTATCAAACTAGGCTATGTTTTCAACTGTAATAGAGCAGCAATGGAAATGAATAGTCACACCGGTCAATGTAGACAAAACTTCAAAAGAGTAGCATGGCATGAAAAACCTAAAAAATTAACCATCTCTAGAAAACCTTTACCTAACAGCAAGAAAAATATCCTCAACATCCTTTTGATCCTCAAGGTCACAGTTGGAAAGAAAAACACAGCTTCCGAGGTTTAAGGACATGAATATCTAAAGCAATCAAGTTATCATCAAGTGCTCTAATCCCATTACATCTAAGTTTGAGGTTACTGGATGGAATTGTGCAGCACTAAGGTAAATGACAGAAAAAATCCCATTATTGTTTATAGATATAAATGCAAATAAAGTAGAATCCATATAGCACTGGATAGCAGTATGCGGAAAGACAGGAATCCTAAGAGTGACACAGAATGCATTTTCATCACAGACATCATGGCTTAAATATAAAGGACCATAGTTCACATTGCACCCCAAGTGCAAATGCCCATGATCAAATATGAAATGTGGAATAGATATGAGAAACCCCTCCCCTCCTTTCCACAGCAGAGGTTAAAGTGTACTGGTCTGAAAGAAGAAATATGTGATAATGCTACCAACTCACTGAAGAACAGAGGGAAACATCTCCTAAACCCATCCAACACTGGAACCAACCAGAAGAGACTTCTTAAAACCACCATGGGCTGAAAGACCTTGCATTAGCAGGCAAGTCTCATGCATCTACCATGAAACTAATACATCCACTGAAGGGATGTTTCATGGACCCTCTTCCCCATCAATATGTGCAGCGCAGGACCAAAACTGCATCCACCCAGACTCATGCTTACAGCCTTCCCAAAAGGAAATAACATCACAAGATTCATCACAAAATTTAAGGTGAAACGGTTCCCAGGTGAAAGCTGTTCTCAACACCTGACATGCATGCCCCCCAGTATTTCTTCATCTTGTCTCTGGCACTGGAATTCAAGCTGGTACCTCCGTTTGCTACTGCTGAGCACAGGGCCACAGGAGGAAGCAATCGCTGTGGCTCCTAAGTGCCACCAACACAAACCCTCCATGTGCCTTACAGTTCTGAAAAGCCCTATGATCTCCAGGCCTTGCTTCTGATTTTAAGTTGTGCAGTTCACAGTCCATAGCATGACTGAGCTTGATGACTGACCTCCCACAGTCCCTCCCCATGAACGGGAATAAAAGAAAATCCAAATACTGGCTGTGAGACTGGCTAAAGTCCAAGGGAAGAGAGGTAGTTGCCTGCCAGTTGGCTCACAAAGAGCTTTGGAAATGAAGGCTACTTGGAATAAACTGCTGGCTGAGAGATCACCTGTAAATATAATATATTTGCACTCTAAACAAGAAAATACTAGAGCCATAATGGTGTTAGAGCCTGTTTTAGAGTAATAATCTGTACGTCTTCACCTACCAGGGAAGAGGGGGTGGGCACATTTCTGATGTGAATGTATCTCAAATGACCAGCTTTTCAGACGGTCCTCAGCATTTTGCTTCCTTCTTTCTTCAGCTCAAAAATGCAATATACACCCAGAGCAAATTACAAACAAAACGTACCATTAGGAGCTGAAGATTTCCAGACCACTTTGGCAAAGAAAACAGTTGTCTAAATTATAGAGATAAGCAGTGATCCATATTTGCATAAAAACATGAAAATGTCTACTGTGTGATTCAAATACTACTAGCACTTTAGTATAATTACCCTGCCAGCTAAAACACTGCCTATGGAGAAATGGATGAGGCCTTAAAATATAGTGTAATACAAAATACATCTTATGAACCATACAGCTTTTAAAGTGCTCTTGAAACCCAAGAGGTGGCATGATTTAAGGTATATTCTCAATTTCTTCTATATTATAGACTACACCTTCAACCCCAAATCCTGGGATGTCATTAGCCCTCAAACTTTATGAGGTTCATGACCTAGTAGAAGATTTCATCCTGTGCATCTGCATTAGCATTTTCATTCAGACCAGGAGCGCACTTTTGAAACAAATCTCCTGGTCACTTAATGAGCTTCGGTTCATGTACAGTCTTAAAGCACACGGACCTGAAGGCACTTTCCCGGAGTACCTGCATTGTACTCCAACCTGTAGTGGATGAACACCACTCTACTATGGGGTTTTTTGCCATAAAATTCCTGAATTATGTGTAGTGTGGACATTGTGTCCTTAGTATCAATGGTTTTATTCTACTAATCCACTCCCATTGGTTTCACTACTGGCTAACATAGACGCAGTGTATAGCTGTGCAAAGGTTAGGTTAGACCCTTAAACACCAAAGGAAACTAACGATCTGTTGGAAAACATGATTCATCTTCACAAACAGACCTGAATATTGCCTTAAGCAAGATCTTCCCTTGTGTGGTTTGAATCGGCTCTCAAACCTCCATGACGTCATGTTCCCATTTTCTGTGGTTTTCCTCCAAAGGTGTCTGTGTTCTACCAAGAGAATAAATGGCCAGAAGAAGAGGTACTTTTGGAAAGCAGGACTGGATACACTTGTGGAATTAGAGACTCAGGGTGGGATGTAAGTTATAAGATTATTTCCAGATTATTTCCCAATATATGGAAAGTGGACCATACACTGAGGTTCTGACAAATAGACTAAAAAATGGCTTTTAGCCCCAATTCCTCATTTCCATAGTTTTGACTGTAGTCATAACTGTAACATTCTTCTGCTCTTCTCTGCTGCAAGGTGTAGCGCACAACCCAAAAGCAGGAAGCGGGGGCCTCATTTCTGCATGGCTTTAGGGAAACCTTTATGAAATTGATTTATTTCAGGCTCAGATACTGTATGGTTAGAAGAGAGTTTAAATGACAATGGGTCTGTTTCTGGCTGTGATCATAATACATGCATCTGGAAAGGAATTACTGGGCTGAAATAGAAAAAACTACAATTGCAAAGGCACCAGATTTTTTTTTAAACTATATGGACAGACAGCAAATATGTTCTCAAACAAGTACATCTGCATTCAGCAACTTCCAGTTCTTCAAATAAAAGAGAGCAAGTTCCTTGCTGGTTGAAATGAGACTGCAGTGTTCTGAATTCATATTGAAACAAAATCATCTACATACATTATTCTATGGAAAAAAAAAAAAAACCAACCAAACCAGCAAGTGGTAAAATTTAATGACAGTACAGGCGCTGGAAGTAAGATAGAAAAGCATCAGTCACCAGCCAGAATTGAATGGCGCGAAAAGGATGCTACAGAGTAGTCTATAACCACAGGAAGAGATCAACTTCTATCCTCAGCACAGGTCATGTAATGTAGTTAGGCATTAAGAAGTGTTGAACCAAATCAGTCTAAAGTATAAAATTAATGTATTCATATGTGAAAAGGAAAAAAATCTAAACGCACCCCAGAACATTTCTCCCATTGCTCTACTACTGAGACAGAAGAACAGGCTCGCACCATTGCCAACGATGGCTACAATAACAAATTTTAAAGCCTTTGGAGATCCGGATCCAATTCCATCTTGTCTTTTTCACCCTACAACCCCATCCACCCTCTATCTTTTATAAGCCTCCTTAGTCTTATTTGCCAAATCTTATTTGCCACCCGTAATTCCTGAAATCTCACTGTACTCTTCAGGCCAGAGTAGAGAAATGTAATACCAAAGAAATAAAACCACGCTTCCCAAGTGGTCCCACAGTCCTTACTCTGCCCTGCCTACAACATAAGAGGGATCAAGGGAGAAAAGGTGCCAGGCTGAAGGGAAGGCTCAGGAGTGGGTAGAGGAGATTTTGGGGCGGAGAGGAGGCACTCTAAGAAGGTTTTTAAACTGATGGTTCTTGTCCTGCAAGCTGAGATCTGTGGCCAGCAAACCCAGATGTCTCTTGAGTGAATCCCTCTGCTGCATACTCTACCACCTGAGTCTTCTTTCTGGACAGGACCAGGCATGACACTGGAGTAGCCTGGCCTAGTCTCTGGCCAGTCTTTGCCTTCAGCATCCTCAAATTTCCCTCTCCCTGTCACCAGTTTTTGTGCGTGGTACAGGAGGCTAAGGCTGCAATCCATTTTTGAAGTTGCAAGTGGCTGGCCTGTTCCTGCTTCAGTCAGTGCCACTTGCAGTAGGGCAGGAGGAGTCAGAGGGAACTTCCGTCAGCTTCAACTCTCACTATTCTCTAAGCTCCCCTAGATGTAGTACCTAGATTAGGAGTTCTGCTTCTAAATCACTTCTCATTGTGAGAAAAGAAAGAGAACTAGCTCACAGGGATGTGGGTTGACAATATTGTAACCTGGACAAATGGGTTTCAGAAAAAGGATCAGATATTTGACCATCTCTCCTTTCTCTGAGATCAAGCACAGATTACTTTCTTGCCGTATCTCTCTTAGGATGTTCTACTTAGTTGTTACATTCAAAACCAATATATAAGACTAACTGTTTAAAATCAATTGTAACAACTAATATTAATACTTTCTGAACTTCCCTGATGGAAATGGTCATCCATGGCCTATTTTGCAACCTTAACTGTTAAGCCTTTCTCACCAGAGCTTACCAAGCAGACGCTACCAAATTGATTGTATTAATCTAAATAATAACCTCGGTTATCTACTTTTCCATTTCCTTGTTTATCTTGTTACGATGGATTTTGACATTTTTATCTTTCATCTTTGAAATTATACATTATCTTAATAAATATTTTAATATTTAATAAAAACAATAATACTTTAATTTGCCTGTATAATACTGAAATTATTATTTTCTCACAAATTAGTATTGTTTATGGCAGTGACTACTTGCTTGTGGGCAGAAAACGTGAAGCTTAACTGCAACTACCACATGAATGACAGTTCAATCCATTTACAAGGTCTGAGCATTCCCAGACTTCCCAATAAATGCACTTGAGTTAAGGCAAATTAACATTTAAAACGCAGGTTTTACTACATTAAATTCCCATATTTTATTTGCTACTAGACAGTCATTGAGAAATTGCACACGTATCAACAATACGATCCTGAGCACAAAGTGAAAACCTAAGTTGCTGCTTTGGTATATGACAGTTGGAGATGTGAGCATTATACAATTTCGGACACAAGGTGTTTAAGTGCTGTTCAAAAATTTGGCCTGTCAATCAAACTACTTTGACAAGTGACAAATTCTCAAAGTGGTAGTCAACCAATATCCCAGGAAGCAATTGTTTACTTGAACACTTCATCTAGCGAGCAGAATGTGGTTCAGGCATTTCTTGAATGATACCAGCACAGCCTGTGGAATACTAAGCATTTACCCCTAAAAAGATTTCCTCATTTAGGGAAGACTTCATCAGCAAAGGATGAAAAATGATAAGAGCTGTACGAACTGCTCTATCAAATGCTTGTTTAAAGATACTGCTATACAGAATGATTAAATAAATGTTTCTTATTTAAGACAGACCAGAAAGAAGACACATGCTCCAGGCAAGAGAATACAGGCCTGCAACTTCTGGAAAAAGGGTAAAAAAAGAGAATACTATTTCACATAGTATTCTGTGTAAAATTTTAATCCCTTTTTAATCCTGAAATTCAGTTTCAACTATCTTGAACTAGCTAGTACACAGACCAAGTTCTGTAATTTAATGTAATTTCATAAACCCTTTCCAGAGAGCTAAATCTCAAAAGTATTGCAGGCAGAAGGCTCAACATTCAACAATGAGAGGTTTCTTGATAAAACATAATGAAATTATGTTAATCAATAAACTCACATTGAAAACTTACACAGACTACTGGAAATACAAATATCCTTTAAATAAAAAACATTAAATAATTTTAATATATATTTCTTCATGCTGTTGATGATAGGGCAATGTTTGAACAGAACATGGGCATGCTTTAATTTTTTTAATACATTTAAAAACATATTCTTCTTAAATCTGATTCAAAAGCCAAATATCTCTTCAACTTCAAGTGATACCAGGAATACAGAGTTTGTATCTGATGTATTACCAGAATATAAGTAACTTCTGTTCCTGTACTACAGAACTATTGTGCCTACAGGATTGTCATAAGTGCACAGATTAAGTTTTTCTCTTAATGTCTGAAGGGTTCAGTTCACAGGCACTTAGAAACTCTGATATCTGCATATGCGTAAAGGAACAGAGGATTTAAGTTGACTTCTTCGCTGTCTGTCTCCAACTCAGGCTTTTAGCTAAGTGAATCAATCGTTTCAATCAAAATCAAATGCTCTAACATAATATGCAAATTCAGTCTTCAGGAGGACAATGGCATGAAAGAGCCTCCCATGGGGAAATAAGTAAAAAATTATATCACTGTCTATCCAGTCATTTTCATGAATTTACAGCTGAGATGCAGGAAATAGCAAGAGATGAAGGAGAATACAAAAAGCAAAACAATATTGCAGTGCTGTATTATTAAGGAAAAATATTTAACTATAGTATGTTGCATAGAAATTAACAATCAAGAGAGGCTTATGAAAAGAACTTTTGATATTTGACCTTGTTATGTTTTTGTCTAGGGAAAAGTATCACTTGATGAGGATTAAAACTTCCTATCCTTTAATTGACTCAGGTGTTTTTTGAGGGACAGTGGACAAGTTATAACTATGAGCAAAAACTGGCAGATTGACTTAAGGTGAAAAAATAGATAGGGTACCAAAGGAATAGTTGTCTTGGTCCTAAAACCTTATGAGGAGTAAGAGTGGGGATCAAAATCTAAAGTGACTACATGGACAGGAAAAAAAACCAAAACATTATTGGAAGATGTGAGGCACTGACCGATGCCTCAGTCATGCGAGAAGCAGGACTGTATTCCTTGACATCCTCAGAAACATAACGTAATATAGCAAACAAAATACACTTTTTGCTCCTATTTGCTATAGCTGGCCAAAGCATTTTCCAAGCCATGGGCCAGCCTCAGGTGACAGATACTGCAGGTGAACAAGTGGAACAACATATCTGAGCATCTGCTCCTCTAATCCAAAGCATTGTAGTGTTTGGTGGTGGAGATGACTTCTGAGGCTTCCCAGAGCTTCGTGGGAACTGGACCTTCTGAGGGAGGTTCAGGAGTGCCAGAGATGATGAAGCAAAAGACAGCTGGAAAGGCATAAGGGCACTCTGGAGCAGCTGGGAGGCTTGAATACCACCAATGGCATGAATTCATGGGACAGGAGAATCTGGTGGGGCACTAAGTGCAAAAAAAGTCAGGAGAGTAGAGTAGGTTAGGTTAGTGAAGGATTAGGACAGAACATACAATATATGGTGACACATCAAGAAAAAGAGAGGAACGGTGGAAACTCATGGTGGGTATGAGATAATGGGTAAGGCTGAAGAGCAGACTAAAGTGAGTTGATAGGCAAACCAGAAGACTGATTTAGGACTGCTGCAAGGGAACCCATAGCAACTTGTACCGTAGTCTTCTACAACTTAGGAAAGATTAGTTAATAATTATGTTAGCAATTAATTAGTTCTTTTTCACTAACCTGCCTTTCACTGCCTCTGCTATATTCAGCCACACCAAGCAGCATGCTGCCATACAAAATGGACTGGACATACAGCGTGACAGAAATTCTCTGGCTAGTACTAGAACATTCTACAGCCATTTTTGTGAGAAGATGGTGAATATCTGTATCTGTTAAGTGCTAGATAAAGTACCAATCGTTCTATGATATGAGTGCACGTTGTGGTTTGCCTGAGCTGCATTAATAATTACTCTCCAATTGTGGTTAGTCAGCCATCTGTCTAACAGTTTCAAAAGCGTTAACCACAACGCTTTTTTTCTGATGTGGAGTAATGTTGAATGCATTGCTGAAGTCAAGAGATATGTCCCCTTTATCCACCTTTTCTATGAAGCTTATTATCTCATCAAAGGCAGAAACCAACTTAGCTTGACATGATTTATTTTTATGAATTCATACTGCCTTTCTGCATTAATATCTTGCAAAAACTTGCAGACTGTCCACCTCATTGTTTGTTCTAGTACTTTAACTCCTTCTTTTGGCCTGTGCCGCACAAAATTTAATTTTTTATTCCTCTTTCCTAAAGATAATTTTAATTGATGTTCCAATCCATTTTATCTCTAGACAACCAGATAAACTTCAAATTGAGTGCTGGCTATTTCTCATACAGTCCAGGTAAAATAGATGGATCAAGGCCAGGCTTGAAGGACCTCTGTCCATGCCTCAACTATATCATCATAATGGAAATGACTGACTTTAGTTTGTCCACCACTGCCACACATAGATCTGTTCTCTGCTTATTCCTGTACTATGCTGATAGGGAGGGTATCTTGTCATCTAACCAATGATTTCTGACTGTTAATGGACGTATTTTTCTCAGTGCTCTCATCCTGAGACTGTTTAACATTGTGGAGTGAAATTCACTGTAAAAAGAGACATATAATCCAGACAAGGATGGCCAGCAAAGCTCTGTTCACCCTGGACAAAGCCTTGAAGCTGCAGGACAGCTGTAGCCACACCTCAGCATTTCTTTCAGCGAGAGCAGTACTGCCCTACTCCAATTTTCATGCACTAAGCGGCTATCCCACCCATAGGAGCTCAGGCCTCCAATTCCTATTTCTTGGGTAAAGGCAATTTTACTATGGACTTTATGATTCAGTTTAAGTTGCCAGTAATTCTTGACTCTCTTCTTGGACTTCAGGGACTGAAGCCACGCAGCTGTGAATATTGAGAAGACAGTAAAACCTGATTTAAATACAGGATAGCATTATCCAAAGAAGTCCAAAGATAAGATATAACTACATCATCAAAATCTAATGGGAACACACATTATCTGTCATCTGTCATATTATTTGTCAACATAGACAAGAGCATGGAAGGTATTTCTAGCAAGATTTATTTTCACTTGAATGACAGCTAATTTGTCATATAAATTGATCTCTAGAGCTATACGACGTCCAGTGTATAAAAGAAAATTCAGTGACTCATTTTAGTCAGCTGAAATGGATGGTACTTTTAGTGAGGCCAGTATATTAATACCAATATTTTATTATTCAAGGAACATAAGGCAGAAGGAAAATACATCTAAGCTGACACTTCAGGATTACAGACACACAAATGTGGAATTTTGGCTTTCTGAGGGACAGGTCATAGCAAATAATGGCAAGATGCTATATATTCTGTTCTATTCTATTCTCAATGATGGCAGATTCAAGGCTTCAAATATGAAATAAGTCTAAGCTAAAGCCAGATAGAAGTCTGCCATTTGTGGGCTGGTTTAAATGTAGGACTCATTATACCATTCTCTAGTCCCCAGCATTAAAGAAAACAAATGAGATCACATGAATGAAAACAATCATAATTAACTTTCTTCATTTTCTTACCATTATACTACTGCATTTATTTAATAAATTAGCACCAATAACTAGTACAATTAGAGTAGTATCTTTATAACATTTATTTCCCAAAGCCATTCATTCTATCAAACTCATATGACAGTGTTAGATATGGCAAATTTGGGTGGCAACTTTCAGGCAAGAATTATCTGTTATTTGGAGAATTGTGATGCTTTTCCTTATGACAAAACGAAAATTTTTCCTTATGGTCAAAACTTTGACCCAAACCACATCTGACCATGATTTCCTAAAAGGTAGGTGGGCTCTACAATACACAGTGTCAAAGCATAAGTCTAATAAATTACATTCAAGTTAGAGAGACATAATAATCATCAATACAGTGTAAACAATATAGTAAGTTTTCAAGGTGAGGATTTTCAAAAAGCCTAGTTCTCTACATTTGTGTGAGCCATATCTGCAAACACATAAAAACAGTCATGTCAAAGTTCTACCTTTTCATCTTATAACCAAGTATTGAGGCAGCACTACTTGATTAGCAGAGCAATGTGAATCCAGTAAGGGTTTTCATGTTGCACCACCAGCCCAGCAGTCGGCTCCCTCCTGCAGGACTGTCCCCAACATCTGCACGCCTGTCTGAGCAAGAACAGCACTAATTCTGTTCAGTGATTTTACTCTTCAGCTCAGCCTCTTCTAAGTGATGGCACTTTCTGAAGGTAACGGCATCTTTTTGCAGACAGTGTCTGCTTCTAGAAGTGATAATGCTTGATGTTGACAGTTGCTACCAAGGATTGGTGTGCAGAAAAGCTCTTGCTCCTATAGAAACCAAGGCCACTGCCAAATCCTGTGTGCCATGTTGGAGTGCTGTAAGTGAAAGGGTCGTAAGTAAGTAAAAAAAGTTGCATTTGTGGGGCAGACCAGACAGGGCAGGTAACCCAAACACGACCAACAAAGTATTCCATTCCATATACATCATATTCTATATAAAGCCGAGAGATCACAAGGGTCAAGCCTTCTTCTTCAATGGTCAGCATCTAAGAAGGAATCTATCTGTTCTTCTGCCTTTGATCCCAATTCATGTATTCCTGAATCCAGCTCCTGAATCCAGTTCCCAAATCCCATTCCCATCTCCGCTGAATCCAGTAAGGGACTTCCTCAGTGTCTGCCGTGCAGCGTCAGTGGTGGCATGATCATCATCAGGGGAGTTCTATATTGGTTGTGTATAATTTGTATGTATTTAATTATTTTTCTTACGAATATTATTATATTTTCTTTTTAATTTTACTGTTTTATTAAAGCTGGTTTAGGTTTTTTACCAACTCATAAAGTTCTTTTTATCACTCCCTTTCCCTTCCTCTTTGGGAAGGGAGGAGGAGTTACTAGAGAGCATCTGTCACTCGTTTTATGGCCAGCCCAGCCTCACTTCATGACATCCACACATCTCCTGTGGCCGTGAAGCCACTGCTCAGTGCTGGAGCAGCACAGTCCCAGGGCTTAAGCAGAGGTTCACTCCATTTCACTGGCCATACCTCCCCTCTCTTTCACTGCTACCTGCAGGGACATCTAACTCTCTCCAAAAGGGGTGGTTACATTTAGGATCATGTCCTCTTATGATTGCATATGTTCACCATATTATGTTTATTTTAGCATTAAGTTCATGCAAACACATCATTCAAGCATGTCAGCAATGAAAGCTGATTCTGTTTTCCTGCAGCACGTTACCGTTTTGGAGATTTTAAACGTTTCTTGGCACATACATACGCCACCAAGGTGGAGCATCTGAGGTCACTGTCTACCAATGGGGCCACTAACTTATCTGAATTTGTCGTGAGCCAAAAAAGGCCATGTAATCACTGCAGTGCAATTCTAAACTCAAGCTAATAAACCAAGATAAACTCTCCTGGCAGTAATTATTAGATTAATCTTGGCATTTGCACAACTTCAGGCCAGCTCAAAGAGAACTTACATTTGCCTAGAGTACGTTTTATAAACTTACTATAAAGAGGCACAATAATAAGAGCTATTTTCCTGGGAAAGACAAGTGTCTTTTCCCTCACCACTCCTTTATGAAAATTGTGTGATGCTTCCTTTTTCTAAACTAGCCCAATTTAACAAAAAAAGCAACTTGATGAATGTTATCTCTCCCTGTTGAATTTAGCTCACAGTTTATTTAAATGAACATTACACTGTTAATTTTGGTGCCACAACTTGGTTTGTTTCATAATCCACTAAGTATTTTACTTCAAAAAAAAAATTCAAGAGGCATCTGTGATCCTTCATACACTGAGTCTCAGATACTTAGAACAGAACAAAGGAAAAGCTATTGCTTTAAACCTAAAGCAAATTTTCAGGGTAATCTTGTTGCTCTGAAATGGATTTTTTTTAAACCTGTATCTAGTTGACATGAAGAGCCATCAGAAATCTCAAACTACTGCAATGTTAGATGAAGCTTTAGAAAGAACTTCTCTGGTTCCTATAAACAGCTCAAAACACGGGAATTTAAGATACAGCTCTTGCAAGGAATGTATCTTCCAAATCTTCTGTACAGTTGGTAGAGGATGTCTCACACTGAACGAAAAGCTTCATTATGGACTATATGGATATTTTTTGAGGAGAATCAAAAACTTGGTAACAAAAGCAAGTTATTCAGTATGCAAAATTAATATTCTTTTCTAGATTTGGGTTTACAGTGCCAGAAATGTGCATTTCACTTGAACAGAACGTGTGGTTTTGGGAATAAAATAGGCAGTTATTCATATAATTTACAATCTGTAACTAGAAATGATGAACAATTACAGGTCTGGAACAGAAAAGGTGCCCTTAGAAAATGCAAATCTCCAATCATGCTTTTTTTCCCTCCAATTTGAAACATTTTGAAATAGGGAACCATAATATGATTATAGGTTTCAGATACAAAATTTAATTTCTAGGTGAACCAGGGAAAACAAAGCTGCAATTTCCCACAGCATTTGTAAAGGGCAATCGGTAAGTGGCTGGATAATATCCCACCTGCTGCCAAGATATTGTTATGCAAGAATATCCGTCATAATTTTATATGTGTGGCAACATGCACACTTTCTCACATCTGGACTCTAGAGGAAACATACATCTTGGAAAGATCTATAAAAGCTCTTTCATGCAGCCATCTAAATCAGCAAGGTCTTAATGAAATTTTGGGTATGATCTGGTTTTGGTTTTTTGGGTTTTTTTGGTTTTTTAACAGAAGTTGTATGGCTTATCTGTTTTCATAGCTTCCAGCAGCAAAACATTACTGCGAAAAAAAAAAACAAAACCCAACAGTTGCCTGTGACAGAGCTGTATCTTATTTGTATCAGATCCCTCAGAAGCATTTTGCCTGGTGAAAACTCAATAGTTTAGTTTTCCCTTTTTTAGTTAATGCATTTTGTGCTTCTATGGAGATTTTGCCACCACATGCATGATCGTGAGTGACAGAGGCGTTACTTAGAGAAAGTTGCTAAATATGTGTAAGAAAATGTGATTTTATTTTTTCTTCAGTGTCAGCCTGTACAAAAAACCATCACATAACCCAAATGTCCAGCCTATGTTTTCATTTGCCTGAGAGGTTCATGTGTGATCGTTCACTTTCAGCAGTGCAAGTGCAGCAATGGTGTTGACTGGACTTTGTCTACTTTTCCTCTTTTGAGCTATCTCTTGGTCCACTTTTGCTTTCACAAATATGAGGGTTGTGCTGGAGGTGACAGAAACACAATGCTGTAAGGATACACAGCTGGTTCTGCAGATGCTAGCTGAGCTACCAGAGGCAGAAGGGCCACCTGACTGCTGTGCTCAACAAAGCCTTACCAGCCACATGGAGAAGATATTGTGCCATGGACATGTACCACGGGCCCTTTAGTACCAACCAAATCCATTTGAGGAAAAAAAATTACAATCATTTATTCAGTGTAGTGTGACACCAAAGTTCTTGAAAATCTCAGTGCTACAAGGACAGAAGGAAGGAAAGAAAGGAAGGAAGGGAGAGAGGGAGGGAGGGAGGGAGGGATGCTTCTTTTTCTGGCTCTGTTTCAGGTATTCACTGCGAAAGCATTGATTTCTTGGCAGACAATTCACAGAGCCAGCTTTCTGAGACAGTTCTATATCTGTTCAAGGCAGACCCTCTCTGGTATTTCCTTCTGACCACCTGGCTGACAATTAAAACTTGCAAGGCTGGAGCTGACTTAGTGTTCTCTCCCATCCTCATGTAGCTCTTTTGTCCATTATTGTGGAAAAATGTAAGACCTCTGTGCGGCTCCATAACCTTCTCTATCTCTACCACAATAAATGCATGCTACTTGGTCATCTGTCACTCAGTACGGAGAGGCCATCTGCCACCGCGCAGCAGCCGGACAACTTGCTGCGTGCTGCATGAGGCTAATGGACCCACACACTTCCTCAAAGCAGCACAGCTATCACTCTCCTTTGACAGGATGCCACCAAATGCCAACAGTGACCAGGCCACTGTCACACCAAGGCTGCTGTTTCTCATGCTGCTCATTGTAATCTCTTGCCTCCTGGTACTTCTCATCTGTTCTCATTACCACTGTCATCACATGTCAGCCATTCAGGCGGGGCTTGCTCTGGGCTTGTGCTGTGCATCATGCTATTGAGTTCTGTTCTATTAACAATTTCCAACTAACTACAACATGCTGCAGAAAATTTGATCCGACTGAGCAAAAGTAGTTTAGGAGCTCATGCCATCACCCTACAACACTTGATAGGTTGCATTTTTCATGAGAAATTTTGAAATATTTAGATGATCTTGCACGATACTGAACATATGCCCAGAGGTCCTGAGAACCATAGTGCCCAGTACCTCTAGTACAGCCTAATAATGCTCAGCTCCTCTGCAGAATTAGACCCTTTGTAAGAGACTTACTGCCTCTTAACCACTTGGTCTGGCTGTTTAATGTACAAGAAACTCCGTGGGATTGAAAAATTTGCAGTGAAAACTCATTAAGTATTTGATAGGGAAAGACAGGTGAATTTGACATTTGTGTCTAATGAAAAGATCCAGGAGTAGCATATCTAAAGGACAAGGGAAGACGTTAATGAACTACAATCTGAGAGTGGATGACACATTGCCTGACACGCTATACACTAGCCTGACTTTCCAGAGCAGGAGATTAAATATAGGACCGCAATTTACTGGGATTTCAACATCTAAGTGCAAGGTGCATGATTAATGAGAAAATACATATATGTGATGCAAAGAGGGAAGCCTTGAGGGCCTTGTGGCTGACTAAACAAAAATTCGCATTCAGGAAAAAGACATCTAGAGACGAGAGGCCAAATAGGACAGGGGAAATGGTGCTAATACTGAAAAAAATAAAAAAACCCAACCAAACAACCAAACAACCAAAAAATCAACCAACCATATTTTCCAGATCAGAAATTTGAAAAAGCCTATTATGATGACAGAAAAAAGTTAAAGAGTTGAAGAAGAAAGTGAAAAGGGCAGGTATAGCGGACAGTGGCAATGTCAAGGCAACCCTGCAATACACAAATGAAACAATATCCAATTGATTCATATTTAAATCTGAAATACGATGTTACCCTAAAGAGAGCTATTAAAGCAGGGAAGATGAAACTACAAGGCTGGGAATGAATATACCCTTTCAAGAAAGTTCTTGACAAAAAGCACGCAGAAGACCTTACAGAGCTAGCAGGATTAATTTATGAAGAAAGACTAGACTTCCTAACCTCACAAAGGCTAATTGGCAGCAACAGTCGGAGGCTGAGGGTGAGACATCTCTACGTATTTAAGAGTGTAAATGTCACAGGGTAAATTCCATTCAATCCAACATGAAGCTTGAACTGATGAAAGTGTGAAGAGAAATTTTTAGTAATGGAAAACACTATCTGACTGACCCAACATTTCCAAGGGAGAAAACAAAATAATTTTCATTTCATCTGATGTTTTATTTTTCTTGAAAACCCTATTGCTTTTATAGAATAACATGGAATTTCTGCAGATTCTGTGTTATACGCAAATTTTACAAGCTAACACACTTCAAGCAGGCCACAGGGGTGAGCATTTCTCTCTATAGCATTACTTAGTCCTGATCTCATGTCACTTTTCAGAGGACAAGGCTAGCCTTTAGTGCACTGGATCTTTAGAGGTGAAGCATCTTTAGAAGCTTTGCTACTGAGAGAATGAAAAGAAAAACTGTTGGAAATACACGACTGTACAATAAATCATTTCCTGAAAGCAACCCAGGACGGCAGATTGGAACAAATGTGAATAGTTTAAATTAAAAATTAGCTAAGAAGATGTATTTTGACCTTTCCCTACTCCTTCATTTTCCTTGTTCAGTCTCCTGCATCTTTTATCTGCTTCTATTTCCCAATTTTTCTTATCTCATTTTCTTTTCTCTTCCTTATTTTCTCTCTTCTCTTGCCTGTTTTATGATCTTGTTCTCCATGTCTCTCTAGCACCACTTCTCTGTTCCAAACCACCTAACGCGTTAGCCAACTTCCAAAAGGCCCTATGCTCTGTCACTTAATTTCTCCTCTTGGAGAAATGTTTTTTATAAACCAGGCACTATGAACTTTTTTTTTAAAATCAATACATTTCAAAGGACTGTACCAAGGTGGTCAGTAAGTATTTCCAATTTACAAATTGGCAAACAGAAGCACAAGGAGTCTTGGTTTGCACAAAGCTGCTGATAGCAATTAAAACTCATGTCAGGAGTAAAATTTATAGGGTTTTAAGTACTAACAAATACTGCCTCCTTACCTTCATTCTCTGTTTCAAATTCCTCCATGTCATCAGTTGTTCTGCTTTTACTCTCTATATTTGGTTTCTCCTCAAAGACTTTTTCCCTTTCAGCCACCAGAAACATTTCGTTACACATGTATATTCACGCAAATATATATAAAAATATATTTACATGTGATACTGCTGTATTCCCACAAGTAGCTTAGCAACTGGAGAACTGTGGTAAAAAGGAGATATGCAATAAAGCATCAGTTGCATCTCTTGGAAATAGCCAGATATAAATATTTGGGTGTTTGAACTAATTTTTGTCCATTATTTTGTACAGTGTTCAGCACTCACTCAGGACTCGAGCATTTAGCAATACCCTGACACAAATAATAAACAACTGTTCTATGTGGGTTTCTTTTTATGAATCCATTTGGTCCTGGGATATGTTTTTTTCCTAGCTGTCATTTAACCAATTATTTTAATGTGCCATCATATTGGCTTCTTAATCTAAAATTAAAATGCACTATATCTAATGCCTTCCCTTTAATTTCTCATTAGTAGTTACACTGAAAAATGCAGTGAGACTTGTTTTGTTTGACCTAATTTTCATGTTTTTTCATTCTATCATTAGAAATCATTGGCCTGAAATCCTAGGTCTCCGCTTTCTATCACAATTAGAACATTTTCTTTGTACACCTTCTCAATTTTAGTTGTTCTCACAAAAACATTGTGTCACTTAATGCCTCCTTGCACATGTCAGTCACAGGCCATCCAGTGTCATGTATCTTCAAGGGCTGGGATATGGGAAGTCTGTTAAATATGAATGATTATCCATTCAAATGGGAATAGCTTAAGACAACAACATGATCATGTTGTAACTGAGACTAGATTTGACTAACTTTGATCCAAGTGATTGAAACCTGCAAGGCTTAAAATCCCCCTCTAAAGGAGTCAGGCATTTGAGCCCGGACTTGGAAAAGCAGAGCACCTGAGAACTTGCACAAAAGGAAAGCACATGCAAGCAAGAATAGATGGTCCACTCCCTCATTCCTAGAGTCCTTTTTAAGACCAGTCAGAAGAAGAAAACAGAGCAGCAAAAAAACCCTGTGATAGTTTTGAACTGAAAGAGGGTAGATTTAGATTGGACATAAAGAAGAAATTCTTTACAATGAGGGTAATGAAACATTGGAACAGGTTGTCCAGAGAGGCTGTAAATGCCCCATCGCTGAAAGTGTTCAAGGTTGGGCTGGATGGGGCTTTGAGTATCCTAATCTAGTGAAAGATGTCCCTGCCCGCGGCAGGGGAGGTTGGACAAGACAATCTCTAAAGGTCCAATCATGCCAATCTTTCCCTACAAGCTGCACTCCAGGACAGTTTTTGAGTCTGCATGGGAAAAACTATCTACAAACATACATATAAGTACATTCATGTGCTCTGCTAAATAACTATGAAATTAAGCACCTATTAAAGATAAACAGGGGCCTAAATAGTTTTCTTAAGTAAATCCTGAGTATGGTTAATTGCATATATTTTCTCATACACACCCTTTTAATGGGGAGCTTTTTCATTCTTGCATATGCTCATTTGAAGGGTTGATTATATTATATATTACCATGCTCACCACCCTTATTTTCCTTTTGACACTTCACAAACATCTTATGCCTTTCTGTGTTGGAAAATTTAACCTTAAAGTCTAAGAATTTCTGTCTGTAACAGAAATAAATGGCATTTTTAAATATCTTGGTTAACCAAGTAAACCTATTCTAAGATCAGTTATGGCTTAAGGTCATTCTTCTTCAAACAGATATATTTAATTCAGGAAGAAAAAGTTTATTTAGCAATAATTTTCATTTAATTAGCTTTACCTCAAAATCGTTTAATCATTACGGTACATAATGCCTTGTTCTTCAAGGTCTAGTCATTTCCTGTGGACTGCATGCCTCTCAAATCACTGTGGTAAAATACCTAAGATTTCACAACAAAAGCCTGATATATCAGACAAAGCCCATCTAGAAGCAAATATGTTATTGCTGACTTTTAAAAGACCATTTCTAATCATGGTTTCATTTAAAAATGCAAACATTTATGGCTTCACAGGGGATGTCCTATGCACCCAAGCGATCTTGTCACAAATGAAATCCCATTGCAAACCGACATGGTAACTTTCTTTTTGTTGTGACTGGTTTATTTCAGCTGTCACTAGTACGAACAACAATTTCTTAACCTCTAAAAGGACTTTTCCACTATCGCTTCAGACAGATCCTAGAACACAAGAACTGTAATATGAATGGAAGTACTCTACTGTCAAACGCATTGTTATGAAGTCTTATGTTGCAAAAGGACCTGTGTGTGCTCAGAATTCCAAGGCACAATAAAAAGCCAAGTTATAAACAGTTATTGTTGATAAAACTCCAGAGTTATCTGAAAGCTATATGCAATAATTCAGCTTAAGAACTACTGCACTGTGACTAAACAGCAAAAACTCTGGAAAAAGCTTTTATATTGCTTGGGGTTTTTTTCCGTACCCATTCTATAGTTGCATAGACAACTAGAAATGCAAAGATTTTAATAACACAAATTAGCATAATGTTTAATATTCAATCTAGTTTTTCAGGTAAAGTAATTGAAAACTCATTATTTTAAATACATTCCATATTACATGCTGTTGGAGACAATATCCAGGAATCAATACCACCAATTTCTTGACAGTAAATTCGAATGAAAAAAACGTTTATTACAATGAAGGCAGTGAATCTTTATGTATTCATTTCCATTCCAGGAAAACTCAAATAGGCATTAAGATAAAATACAATTTGATCCTTTCTCCTGAGTATTTTGTTATACCAATGAGTCATACTGGAGCATGCCAAGTGCTGTAGAGCACTCCTCTGCTGAATACACAGTTAAATCCCACAGTCATAAAATGTCTAAACTAAAGTTGAATATAGTCACAGTATCACAGAATGGTAGGGGTTGGAAGGGACCTCTGGGGATCATGAAGTCCAACCCCGCTGCTAAAGCAGGTTCATCGAGAGCAGGTTGCACAGGATCACGTCCAGGCGGGTTTTGAATCTCTCCAGAGAGGAAGATGCCCCAACCTCTCTGGGCAGCCTGTTCCAGGGCTCTGTCACCCTCAAAGTAAAGAAGTTTTTCCTTATGTTCAGATGGAATTTCCTGTGTTCCTGTTTGTAGTCTTAATTCTGTTCTGATGTATGGAAGCGTTACAATAACAACCATTTTGACAACTTGTTTTATCATGTTTGTAATGTTGTTGGCAATCTGTATTATTTTTAACATAAACGGTGCTTTGAGACATAAAACATCACACCTTTCAGGTTGCTGTAGGCACTTAGATAATATTCAGAGCCTTTAGAGCTGGGCAGTGTAAATTCCCTCACTTGAGGTTATTGTGAGAAATCCTGTGAAAGGGCTGAAAAGCATTCCCCTTTCTATATGGAATCTGGAAAATTCTATGGTGATATAGGCAAAAGCCAGGCCAGTAAAGCACTTGCTCCAGCCATTTGTGGCTTGAGATTTACATGAGAGGGATGCCTAGAGGGCACAAGGCCTGCACCATCCCTGCAAGTGGTATGGCATCAACCCCTCTCCTAGGATAACTGGTACGGCATCATCAACCCTTCTCCTAGGATTCTCCAACTAGGGTTCTCTCTTTTGTGCTGGCACAAGCATTTGTGAAGCTGTGCTGTGAGCAAAGAGTGAATCTTGGTTGAATTGGACCTGGCCAAAAAAAAAAAGTATTAATTTTAACCCAAACCAACTCCCTGATCCCTTGGACATGAACAACAGTGTCCTCACAAAGAAAGGGACAGGCACATGAGCTGGAGAAAGGACAGGGCAGGTAGAGTCTCCAAGCTACCACACCCTGATGAGTTTCCAGAACTACAGCCTTAAGAGATTCAACAGTATTCCATTAATGCAGCATCATCTCTGCATAAGGGTCTACTTATTGGAAAGAAAAAGGTAATCTTAAGTTAGACCTCCAATCAAAACACACTAGGACTCTGTAGGTAGCCAAGAGAAGTATTACCAATGAAATCAGGTAACAAGTTCCATTGTTGTTCGGGGTCTTGTTTTGTCTGGTTTTTTAAGATGTTGAACTTGAGAGTCACTGTTTCTACAAAAAATCCCTCACAGTAGGACTCAAAAATTTCATCTTGCCACCCAAGCCACAACTTAAGAGAAATTTGGACATTCAAAGAAATTTTGTAATTTAACATCTGTTCCATATACATATATGTAAAATCGGCAGACTGTCATTCATCGCTGTGGGTCCATTAGCATTACTCCGCACTCCTTCAGTCAAAGGTAGTGCTCTGCTCTACAGAATGATTTTCCTAAAATTGGGTTGGAGTCCTACCGTAAGCCTATACTCTTGAGATTCGACATTTTCTAGGCAAAGCAATGCTGAAATTCAAAGAAAATTGTCTAAATGAACAGTCATCATCAACAGCCACGACTGTAGGTGCTTGGTAGGAAACTGGGACTACAACTCTTCTCTGCTTGCTTCAAAAGGCTATAATCTCCAGCTATGTTAAACTTGTCTGCAATCACAGGTCTCTACAACTTCCAACCACAAAATCTGGATCCAGCTCTGAGTAGATACTAATCTTTTCTCTTGTCCATCCATTTCTTTGCTGCACAGGTATTCTGGATACTTATTCAAAGCACTGTCCCGTCTTCCCAATTTGCAGGCCAAATATGAAAACTCTTTTCCCACTTCTGATTTCATACTTGACAGTCTACTCATACCTTTAAGGTCATCTAAGGCTGAGCACGTTTTCTAAAAGGCTACAGTGGTTGTCTTCATTAAATTAGTGGAAAGAAATGAAAAAAACTGCATTAGTCAAAGTGCCAGAATTTCTTATTAAATCCTCTGCCCTGTTGACATAAAATGAGCACTACTGCAAGATGTTAGCTTAAAAATCTAACAAGAATTGTTTGACTTCTAGAATACCAATGTAACACATGCAGCGTTAATGCATTAGATGTGACAGAGACCATACACAGCAGGTGGAGACCACGTTACAATCGAGTTATAAAGCACTGAATGGAAGGTCAAATTTTGCTCTCTCAGACTACACCAGCATCTTTCACTTTGGTGACGTTGTAGAAGTACAGATTGAAATGGAATGGTTTAAGATGTGTCCGGGAAAAAAAGTCTTTACATTTCTATAGGACTAGAGCTTACTCCTTTTTTTTTCATTTTAAATGCAGAAGGAATTCTTAGATAATCTAGCTTAACGTTCTGATTAATAAAGGCCACTAAATCATCTTCTGCCTGCTACCTTCCATACCATAAGTCACAGAATCCAGCCCTTAAATTGTTTCTAAATATACCCAAGGGACAGAGTCTAAAATTAGTCCAATCATCCACCCAGTAAGACATTCCCCACCACAACTAAGAGCAATAAATTTCAGTCTTTCCAAAAGCGTATGGACTCAAAAGCCAATTAAAGAACAATATAAATGTATAATACAAATTATCAAAGGTTACACATCACTGTGGCAGCTGGCATGCTGGTTGTCAGGATTGCTGAAGACCTCCAGGTTAACTGCCATCTTTGGTTACTAGAGAACATCTACCCTCTGATGTTTCCTCTTCTCCACAGAGAAAAGCAGGAGATTCCTAAACATCTTGCCTCCAACAAAAGCAGGGAGCAATTCTGTGACCAGATGATCAAACCTGGTTGCTCTTGGAGGAAAGGAAGAAACTTTTTGTAAAAGGGAGAAGATAAAAAAAATCAGGTCCAAAGTCACTAGAGGGATTTAGGAATGCCAGAAAAGCATGAAGGACATCAAACGCATCTTCAAAGTCTGGCTAGGGCATGAAACTTTCTGGCCACGTATCCAAATGAGACCCCCACAATCCTGAGGTTTGCTCACAAGGGCACTAAACTCAAAAGATTAGTACCAGACAAGCAGTTCAAGAGCAAATCTGGGTGTTCTTGCACTGGCAAATGACCAGCCTAAAAGCAGGCCTAAATGAGAAATCCTTTGCAGAGGCAGAAGAAAGGCAGAGCACAGATTTGGGTGCTTTCACCAAATATGCAAGCTCGAGCTGGATTTCCCCACACACATACGCACAAAACTGACGGTGATTCAAATGCAAGCCAAGTGTTCTGTGGTCCAGCCTGGTATTAGCTATGTAAAGCAAAGTGAACAGCCAGTCCATTATTTCTTCTGAATATTGCAGGTGCACGATGGCAACTCAAAGGAATTGGCTTTTACTTTGAAGCCTATATTAAAGGCAGCTTGATAACAGGGATGATTTCAGTCTCTTCCACAACAAGAAATCCAGAACTGGAACTTATGTAAGTATTATCGCTGGTCTCACCTATTGTAAATCATAAAATCCACAAGTGGATAGAACATTTCACAGCTGCTGATGACATTATCCATCATTATCAACTGACTAGTAAGAGGACCCTGGAACACAGGCAGGCAACCTCTCTCTGCTGTCAGAACAACTTTCTGTGGTTAGTCATATCAAAAACACAAGGAACCAAATCACTGAAATGATTCATTAAACCAAATCAAAAGCAGTATAAAACATTTGTGACCCCAAAAGGAGCAGAATCCAAAGGAAGGCCTAGTTTTGAAAATCTAGTACACTTCCAGGCACCTAGACATAAATGCAGGTAAGAGGACAAGTGACTGAAGTCAGATAAAAAGCATTGAACTGGTCAGAATATTTTTGAAAAAACAGCCTTGACTTACTCTTATTTTTAAGTAAAATAATGGCAAATTTTAAACTGTACTGACAATGAAGCCTTTTAAGATGTCAAGTAACAAGCTGATTAAAAAAAAAAAAAAACCAAAAACCAAACAAGGCAGGGGGTGGGGGTCGGAAAGAAATCTCAGGAAAACCCAAAACCCTACAGGCACCACCACCAAAACTGGTATCACAACCCTGTCCAGTCCAGCTGAGAGGGGAATTGCTGGAGATCTTGCAGTTCTCGCATTCAAGACATTCCACGAGGCCACCTGAGACTCTCCGTGTCCTCCCAAATAATTCAAGGAACAGCCCAGAACAGTTATTTGAAGGAACAAATGCAGGTAAAAAAAAAAAAAAGGGCAACTAGGGTCATGGCAAATTAAGTGACAAGAAAGATCCATGTTTTATGACAACCAAAAAAAATTATCTTTGTTGGCCTCTGTCAATATGTTTCAAGAGGCAGAATTCCCTATTGGAGCTGATGATGACTTCATTTAAATGAGCAATGCCAGGCTGAAAAGGAAATATATTTTGTAATTCAGAACCACAGAACTCAGTAGTTTTCAACCTTTAATAGTAATAAAGACAAGCTAATGGTAGAGTTTAGAGTGTGAATTAGTAGTTTCTGTGCTGAAATGCTTAGCCTGGCTAAATTCATCACATCAACAACAGAAGTTGTTTAAGCATCACTAATGTGAATGTCAACCTAGTCTCAGTAAAAGGCTAATAATAATGAAAACTCCCTTACCTTTTGAGAGAATTGAAAATTACTATCTTCCTTGAAGATACACTCAAAGACTTCCAAAATTACACCATATCTCCAGCAATGAGAATGTAATGCAATACTTTATGACTGAACAAAACACATTTCTTGGAAAATGGCTAAGAGTTGTCTCCAGATACCCTGAGGATCTCTATGTATATCAAATCATAAATCCTGGTCTTTTCTTACCAGGGTGGCATACTTGTTTCCACAGTTGACCATTAAATGAAACATGTCTTTTCTAGTCATGTATTAGTAGAATACAGTCAGAAGTATCAAGGCTTGTGTCAGTATATCAGAAAAAATTTAGGATGCAGAGCACAAATAAGATAGGCAAAGCCATCACATGTCACCATGTGTGTGTCTTCAGGCAAGGGCAGAAATCTGCTCCATACTTGAACTTCTACGAGGCCCAAACTCAGCAAAATTCCACAGGCACATCCTAGAGTGGGCAACATCTTGGAGAATAGGTCACTCCAAAGGAAATAACATAAAATACTACAAGATCTATTTGCATTTCTGAAATTTCTAACAATAAATCAAAGCCAGCCATATAAGATGGTGCAGAAGGATCACTGAAAATCCAGGCTCCACACGCACCATTTCAATATTGTTAAGGTATCACAGTGTTTCTACTTGCTCATATTTACCCAGGCTAAGTATCCATTATCTAGCCTGTACTTTATCAGCTTGTCTACGAGGATAATAAAAGTCTAGCTGAAGTCGAGATAAAAAACATCCACTACTCTTCCCTCATCCATTAAGCCAGTCACTTCATCATAGAAGGCTATCAGGTTGGTTAAGCATAATTTGCCCTTCATAAATCCATGCTCACTATTCCAAATCACCTTCCTGTCTTTCATATGCTTAGAAATGGTTTCTAGGATTGTTTGCTCCATCAGCTTCCTTGAGGTCAAGTGAGGCTGACTGGCTTGTAGGTCCCAGATCCTCCTCATTGCCTGCCTTGAATGAGTGACATTTACTTTCATTGCATCCCCAGAAGCCTTCCTCAATCACCATTACCTAAGTTTATTGGTCCTGTCTCTTTCTAGAAATCCTCGATCCTCAAAGATGGTCCCATGGTCATAAAGCCAAGTATCTGTTGTCAACACCAGCTGTGCAGCCAGTTGTCAGCTTTCAAGATCTCCTGAAGTCCTTGCTCCTCACCAACATGATCAATGAGACACCACCTGGGCCCCCATACCCTTGAAGATCACCCCAGTGCCACACAGTCATGCTTTATACACTCCAGGTCTCTTCTGGCATCATCACTGGTGCCCATGTGGAAGATCAGCATGGGGTCATAGTTCAAAGGCCAGACAAGCATCTTCAGTCTCTCCACAACATCTCAGATCTGAGTCTCCACTTCCCAGCATAAACACAGCTCTGCCTACCCCTCCTTCAGTACATTTGGGAGGGGTCAAGCTTTTTAACCTGCAGGATCTAATAGAAGATCCAGTCAATCTCCTCTTCAGCACTCCCACTGCCACACAGGCTGCTGACCTCCTGCAGCTCCATACTTGGCAACACAGACTGCTCCCGCAGCACACACCTACTGCAGACAAGAAGCCCATCTCCCCCGGCCAGGCAGCAGGATCAGGCATCCCCAGAGTCCCAGAGGTGCAGGTCTGCATCTACCTGCCAGAGCTCAGCCCGGGTCAAGGCCTCTGGCGTGCCAGAGTAGTCACTGCTGTGGGTACTGGGGACCCTGCCCTGCAGTGCCTCACCACCACTGAGCAGAGGCACAGTGTCTAGCCCCCTCCTGCACACACTCCTGCATCTGTTAGCTGGGTGCTGGGAGCTGTGCTCAAGTGCTGGCTCCTAGACCAGCTGCAAGCCTGCTCTACCCTCCCTAAGCAGGAGGCAGCTGGAACAAAAGCACCAAAACCGCTCTGGTCAGGAACAGCTGACAGAGCTCCTTAGAGCTGACAGAGTTTTTTCTAGAAGTCAACGCCTCTTGTAGGTACCTTTTGATGCATATAGAAAGTGCTTCACAGTGCCCCTACAGGTTCCTCCAACAATCCTAGAAGTTCTGAAAGAACACATCATCCCTTTTCTTGGATATGGGATTAATATCCTTTAAAATTTCCTCCAGGAAACTTAACGTTCAACAGTAAAGAAACTTGCAAAAAAGACTAAATACAATTTATTTACTGTATAACTTTGTACTGCATCCTCAAAGTTTAATCCCAACATCTCTGCTTTGTATTTTGCAGTCAAAGACAAAGCAAAATGGAGGAATACTTTAGAATACGCTACTTTCAAAACATCCCTTAGACCCAAAAGTGCAAACAGTTACGCATGTGCCTAGGTTTATGCAAACAGGTGGTCTCAAAGATATCGGAATAATGTATGTGAAATCAAATACGTGTCAAGTGTTTGTGGTGTTGGGGATCCAGAGTAACACTGGGAGAAATGCTCTGGAAAAAAAACACCCTAATTTCAATGTAACTTATACTTTTACAATAAAACAGAAAAACCCATTCTGCAGTTAACAGGTTAATTTCTAGTTAATGTCTTTCCTAAAATTATTATAAATACAATTTTTTTTTTTTTTTACACCATATGTAAAAGACAGAAGGCTGCAGCTAATAAATAGCATTTCTCATGCTATTCTCCAAGTCTCCTGGGGGAAGATTTGGCCTCTTCAAAGGGGTGAAAACCATGCAAAGCAAAAAGTGAAAAGAAAGCAGTTTTTTTAATTTTATGCTTCTCCATTTCTACTTAAGATTCCGCAAAAATAGAGCAATGTATTGAATACAGGTGACTAAGAAGATGATCTCTGACTATGCAGTTGATGTTTTGGGCTTTGCTAAAATACACATGGAAATTATCCAGCAAAGAATAAAATAAATTACCATAAACACATACATTATCGAATACATATATTTTCTTCCCAAAACATGGGATTTTTATTAAAATATTGTTAGTACAGAGACAATAATTGCAGAAAAATATAATCATATTTTAGAAGCTTTCTACGCACTTGAGAATGTTACTTTTGGAAAGGTTTCAGCAGGAATGATACAGAAACCTACTTGAAAAGGCATTTCATATAACACCCCTTTGAAAGACTCGCTTTTGGTGAGGCATCCAGTTTTCTTGATCTTATTATTACATTAAGAGGAAGTCAGATTTGAATGACTGAAGAAAACATCTAGCTCTCTTTGTGGATTCCCCAACAACCTTAGTACCACGATACCCTTGCTCTGAGCATCTCTTTTTACAACCCAAATATATTTTCAATATATATTTTTAGTTTGGTTTCCTATAGGAGGCAAACTTACACTGTCATATATAATATCCCTTTTTGTCTGTTAGCAACAAATTTGAACTCAGAGATCAAGTTCAATAAAATGGGGCACAGTGGTAAAGGCACCAAAGCATTAACTTACAAGCATAATGAAAAAAGAAATGAACACAGAAAAGATCAAAACAGTTTAGCAATAATGTATTGAAACATATACAATTAAAAACAACATATGCCAAGAGACCTAATCATTGTAACAATGCAGTTATAACTTTGTACTTGTAATTGAAATCTTAGAGAGTAAATATGAAGGTATTAGACCCCAGGTAAATGAAGTCATTAAAAATGACTGCTATCAAGACCAGATACACTACAGTGGTTCCAGTCAATAGTTCAGGTGGCTTAAGTAGAGCCATGCGGTGTCAAAGACAACCTCATTCATGCCTCTCCCACAGAAATGTTCTTCCAAACACTCACTCGGTGGCGGTACAAGAACAGTTTGAAGAAGGCTTGTGTTGTGCTGCAGGGCAGGGGCAGGGGTCTGCAGGGCTCTGCTTCCCCAGCTCCAGCCTGGCTGGCACAACGGCACATCACAAGGTGCAAGTGCAGCCCTTAGAGGACTGAAGCGGACTTGGGGGCTGTGTTTCCTCCATCAGCTCCTTTTGGACAAAACGATGATGCTCAGAGACAGTACACAACTGGAAATTAAAAAAAGATGGTCACCATAAACTGGCATTATTTTGCAGTCCTCCGGTGGGGCAATGCATCTCCTAACACGGTGCAACAGGCTGCTGTAGTATAGTGCTTCCTCTTGCTGAGGTGCAGATGAGCTTCAAAATTAACATTTCATAAAACCCTCAATGAAGTTAGATATCTCATACCTTCAAATCATTAAAAGTATCACACAATATCAATCTGCTTGCAGTTTTAGTGTATTACGCGCGTATGGCAAACACTCCTAACTCCATGTTCATGAAGTTTTCTGTCAGGAAATTTTCTGCCCTTCAAGAGTGGCAGTAGGACAATCACATTATCTCAGGCTCGGGTGTTATATACTTACAAAAAATCTAATACAGACACAAAACCAACACTCAAAAAACCCTCCAATCCATCAAATACTTAAAATGAAAAAAGTTCATAGTTCAGATACACAATCATAACCACAAGTAGAAAGTATATTGAAAAATTGTCTTAAACAGTTTGCTTAATATAATCTGGAATTAAAATGTCTTAATAGAAACTATGTCATGGGTGCAGAATTTCCCAATATTATTGCTGATTTTCTTGGGCTTGTTAAGGCTGGCTTTCATATAAATCTTAAATGCTAAATCTCAAACTCCTGAAATATTTTCTTATCTTGAGGATTCAGGTAAACTGATCATCCCTTCAAATGGGATGTCTTTTTAAGAACCAGGAATAAACTGGCTTATTTTGGAGGCACTGACATTTTGAGCTACTTTGATTTGGAAGGACCTAAACACAAGGTGAAAGGGTTCCTCTGTCCCTTTATAGCTAACTTTCAGACCCAAGGACTGAGAGCATAATTTTTGCACATGGTTGTAAAACTTGAAAGCAAAGAGGGTGGACTGAGCCCTGACAGTTGACAGCTTTTCTTTTTCATTCACACTGACGAAAGAACACTTTGCATTTCACAGCTTATGAGCTGAATAAATCCTTTTCCTTAACTCAGAAAGGAAAATTCTCTAATGTTGGTACTACTACCTCACAAAGATAAAACAGTTCTTTCACACATTCTACAACAATAACAAAATTTGACAGATTTTTAATTATATTATCATATTTGCTCTTCTTTAATGGATTTGTTCAGAACGGTTTAGTTGTGACTACCGCTTTTTATATTTCTTTTCAATTAACTGAAATATTTGGCAGGTAACTTATGAACTGACATAGAAAAAACATTATTTACCTTCAGTGGCCTGCAAATAGAGAGAAAACACACTTGAATATTTGTTTGCAACCAGTTAAACTACTGAGTACCAAGGAGGTGAGAAACACATTACAAAAGATCCAGAAACAGTAACAAAGAATAGGTGACTGTACTACTTTTATTTAAGCATTTAATATAAACAATGTAAGTAAGCAAGGATGGATGAATTAACAGCAAGTAGAACTATGCCTTAGAGGTAACGATGCTCATGAAAACTGATTTGAAAAAAGAATCAAGGTGCTGACAGTGGACAGTATTAAAGGGTTTGAAAGCAAACAGAACGGAAGCCTATCTGAACAGAGGAGCAAACAACGAATTAATGAAGAGGAAGCATCCTGGGAAACCACATCTAGATTCAAGTATGTAATTACAGGATTTGCAGCTTGACAAAGCAATTGATTATAGCAGTGGATTAATTTTAAGTCATGAGTGAACACCAAGATCGGAAAAAAAAAAAAAAAGCCAGCTAGTTTCTTTGGCACTCTTACTCTACTCAGAACTTGCAACTTATACAGTTTCACCTACTGGATGCACAATGCAGAACTAAAAAGGCAATTGACATATGAGTTTAGTTACTTTCAGTAGATATCATATAAAGACATTCCCAAATACAATGAAGATAATGTTTATTATTGCAATATTATTTTTCAGTTCCAATGAACAAGCAATTATAACACCTTAAATTTAAAATTTTAACTACAACTAACAATCAAATGGCTAATATTCTTTTCAGAAAGAATCCTGAAAATTTGAAAATAGCACAAGGTAAAAGCTAAAAAGTTATAAAGAAAAGGAAGCTGAAGTTATAGGTCAAATTTATTCATGGTGTTAATTAGATAGATATATATATATACATGTATGCATATATATATACACGCTCAGTAAATCATGTACAGCATATGAGCTCAGTCATCAATGCATCCAAATGCTGATTTCTCCACCACCTGTTCCATTTAACACAACTGCGTTCAATGATTTTTTGTGAATGCTAATACGTAAGGAATGGCATCTGAGGACTGATCACACAGTAATTCCTGAAGGTCCAGTTTTCCCCTCACCAAGGGAAGGAGGACCACACCAATGGGATTTATTGTTTAGAGAGGATCAAGACAGACACATACACAAGTACCTTTAATACAAATCTGATAACTTCATTTTTTTCACCAGCTTGCTCAGGTTAAACTCCTAAGCATACTTCACAAACTTTAAGAAACTAGATTGTATTCAGATGCTTATTATTTCTTCAGTTCACATGGCATGACTCTGTGCTTGATATTGTTTGGTCGATCTTCCCAGTGTCGCTCACTATCTGTTCTTATCTCTTGATTTTCCAAAGCAGCTTCAATGGTGCCACAAACAAAAATGATGAAAATGAAAAGGAAAGATACACCGTCACATCATATCAAAATACGCAAAAGTTTTTATTACTTTGATGAGGATCAAATGAACCCCATGTTGTTGAGCACAAGTAGGCAAGTATATCTATCAAATACAAGATACATCCACCACAGAAATGATAATGCCAATTTTCCATAAGGTATTATATCAAATTTGGTAAACAAATTAATCCATGAATTCATATGTATCAATAAAACAAAATGGATAGTTTCAGGTAGACTGATGAAATTCAGTAACTCAAAAGGTGTATAGCCAATTGTCTCTGCTTCCTTTTTTACCCTAGAATCAATTGATAGTTCTCAAAACCAGCTCATAGTTTTAGGTAGCCCTGTGAGGAGTGGCAAGTTGGACTCTATGATCCTTAATGGGTCCCTTTAAACTCAAGATATTCTATGATTCCATGGTTACACGATGTAAGTCATATTAAATTTAAATTCTACATCTGAATACAGACAATTAAGTAATGCTTTTTGGATTAAAAAAACAAAAAAAGGTTATGATTCATATGATATTTCTGTAAAAAAAATCATTATGCTGTGTACCAGGGCAGTTTTGAATACATTTGACTCTTACATGTTTATTGGGTCAAATTAGATCTGATCACTTTTGTTCTGTAAAAATTAACAAAGCTAGCAAGGGTGCATTCAAGTATGTAGGGTGGCACATCTTGGCAAGGCAAAAAAGTGAAAGAAACAGACTCCAGATTATAAAATTTGGTTAAGCAGTTTTTGAGGGCTTTCTAGTCTGGTTTTTCTGCAATAACCAGAAGAGGATCAGGTTTGAATTTGGCAAACAATGTTTTTCTCCTTTACTTATGAAAGAAAACAAATCAGGGGAAAAAATCTAGTTTGTGTTGAACCAAAACATGTATTTCTCAAGCTTTTTAACTAAAATATTCTATACTCTGCAAAAAAATATTTAGAGGAAAACCTCTAAGATTTCATTAGACATTAATAAAGTGTCTTCTTCATGTTTAGACCAATCTGGGTCATTATGTAATTTTTGCTACTTTCAATTTTCTAATTTTCACTGAAAAAAACTCTCCAGTTCTAATCAGACTTTAAAAAAAGCTGCAGACACAGGTAAAAAAAAAAAAATAAGGACTTTATCCCCTTTGCTTCTTACCAACTTCAGTTTACACAGATATACTGTATGAAAAATCATGCCAGATAGCATGACTCAATGTGCCTTGACAATATGCAAATGTATTTAAATATAAGTGCTATACAAATGATTCCCATACATCAAGAAGTCTAGACATATTCCTATAGGAACACAAACTACTGGAAACAATATTTGAGCAAATATATAAATCTGATTCATTCTTCAAAAGATACATTAGAACATATGCAATGCCGGGAGCTCATTCTATATTCTAAAAATTCTTGTACAATCTACATCTGAAGTACATGATATCCAACCAATAAAGATATATGGAATGGGAAAAAGAATTCTTGTGGTTTAACAGAAATGCCACTGCTGAGAGATCAACATTACTTGACCCTGATTTTTAAATAAAACTAATCATCTTATTAAAACCTACAGAATGTTGAACTTTGCTCATCTCTTAGAGTTTGCTTTTATGTACTTACCTGCACTTGTACAAAGAAGGAAAGCCAGTTCAGTGAAACCTACACGCTCACTGATCTACAGTGAGACCTTAACTTCTTGAAAGTAAAAATAAGATTCAGAACCTCTTTTCCGCTGTTTAAAGATGTGTAACAATCTCTGCCCGTTTTTAACAGATGAGTAATGTTGTTAATGGTGAAGTAGAAGACATAAGAAAATAACTTTTTCAATCAATTGTTCTAATTCTATTTCATGACATTCTAACGGGTTTTTTATGCTCTTTAAAATTTTATAACCTCCTTTATAAGTATCTTGAATTGCAAGGCAGAAACTGCCTCAAGACCAAAAATAGAAATCTTAATATGAGAGAAATAAAATTGTCTGCTTTCCATGAGGTTTGGCTGAAAATGCGTGGCCAGATAATGTACGCATATTTACACATTTACTTTGCATACACACAATGACCATGACTGCAGTCAACCAACCAGTAATTTATCGAATAGATCATTTGTGCAGCAGATCCTTGGTAAAATATCATTAAGTTACAAAAACAAATTCACATACATCTTTGCAGGCACACTTGCACCTCTGACCTTTTAAATACCAGGCCCTATTTTTACTGTGATTTACCTATCATGTAGATGATCATTAGGTACTGGTGTAGAATCTTAATGACTGAAGCTCAGTCAAGGCTCGTTTATATACATTCAGTGCTCACCTGGGCAGGACTTGGCCCACACAGGTGCACATTTTTGCTGGTTCACAAAAGAATCAGGGACAAAGGTTGAAGAGGCTACAAATTGAAGAGGCTACAGAAGTGCACATTCAAATAACCAGTAGACCAGATGGTAAAAATAAGCTTGGAATAATTTCCAAAACATACATCTGACTTGCATGAGTTAAAATCTATATGCTGACATCTGGCAGTGCTACTCACAGCCAGGTCCAATACAATCTTCATTCAGCTCCTGCTCTATAGAAAGATGTGCAAAACTTGAAAAATCAGTATTTTAGGGACTGTACAACTTTGCCCAGGAAGCAGCAGCACAGAAATTGGGCAGAGCCCTTGGCAGTTAGTCACCAGTTTTGTAGAATCACAAACGTGCCTTCAGCAGCAGAAGCAACGGAGTCAAAAGGGATTAGGAAGGTATTCATACAGTCTTTAGAAGAGGTCCGTAGCCCAGGATGATCAGAACAACAACCTAATCATAACAATGCCTGTGCCACCGCAATGGCTACTGCTTAGGATACAAACAACACTGTGAAGGGAGAACTGATTTCTCTGACTCTCCCAAGGCCTAACTATGATGCCGGAATAAATCCCTCACAAGAGCTGTGGAGGGTCAACGGGGTGAGGAAAGAAAAACTAAGTGCAGTAAAAATTTCATCCCACAAATGTAAAGCTGGAAGTGCGGACTGAGTTTAGGATGGGCAGGCAGTTTAAACCTATAGAGGATGGGGGAAGGGGGTGGTTGTGAAATCTCCTTTTAGAGACCCCAGATGAAACTCCACAGCTCTTCCAGGAAAACTTTATTCCCCTTTCACCTTGGGAGAAAGAACATCAGAAGTCCAAATACAGTCATCAGAATACATCCAGGAATTCTTATTTAGTAAGTCTACACAAAGCGGGATGTGGAAATACAACCCTATGCCAAGAGCTAAGTACACCACCACTGACTATGTATGCACAGGTCGTAAAAAGATAGGGATTTAGTTTTGATACAAACTTGCAACGTTCAGCCTTAAAAAGCTGCTAGGGCACACAGCTGACTTTCTGGTGCGACTGACGTATATAACATCAGCGCTATGCTGGTTAAAGACTCTACTGTCTTAAGCTGACACATTTTGTTCTAGTGGGAACTTCCACTCCACAGCCTATTTCCTCCCATCCTATTCCCAACTCCTCCCTCTCCAGGTAACAGAAGTAAATTTAAGATTTGTTAGCGCAGCTAACAAATTAGCAATTATACTTACATACTAGCTAATTTACACCTAATCTGCCCTTAACATTATCACTGGTACTGGCAATCTAACCATAAACCAAGATGCTGCTCAGAGTATCCTCTCTTTCTAAGGTACAAGTTGACTTGAACAGCTGTTTTTATCTCAGAGTGTAAAGACATGAAGTGTACATTTCAGAATCAGTGTCCAACTATTGCACACAGCAAATCAGGCTCTTCTGTGAGATCTGAACTGCTAAAACTACTCCAACCATTTATTCCAGTGCATTACCCGTTTAGAGGAAAGTAGTTCTTCTTTTACCCATACAGACAGAATACAACATAAAGAATTGCAATAGTCGAAAGGAAGAACACTAAACTTTCTTTCTTATTCCTAGTTAGCCAGTGGAACAGTAATCTCAGTGAAAAATCTCGTTATCATACCCACATGTGACAGAAGTGTAACTTTCTTGAAAAATCTTGTTATTTTAGACAGTACTGGCACTCATTTATGCTGTATTATTAGTAGGTGATTAATAAAAAACCCAAATAACATATAAGGCGTAATACTCCCGGACCAACTGCATACAAGTTCATTTCTGCCATTTGAAGTAACTGTATTTTGTACTATATGTTAAACAGGCTAAAGTGGGCTTCACAGAATAGCTATCAATAAATCTTGTACAACACCACAACAATATATATCACTAAAGCTCAAACATCGACATGGATTATGACACAGAGCTTAAAAACCCATACGGCTTCTGCAGAAGTAATACAATATTATCTCTCTACAGACCTCAAGAGATCCTCAAGAATCAAGGGACTGCAACAGTGCCAGTCCCCTGTGTTCAAAATTATAATCAAGTCCTCCTCCAGCTCCTAAAACATAGGTCTATAAATAATGAGATTTAAGATAATAATCATCTCTATCCTTTATCTTTAGAAAGAGCTTACAAATCTCACTTCCAAGCTTTTTCCAAATATCAAGAGTTATTTATTTTCTAGGGAAGTTTGGCTTATCAGAAAAAAATAACCTGATTTCATAGCTGAAGCTCTAGGATAAACACTGAACACCGATACATAATATTTCAAGAGCAGGTAACACAGAATGTGACATACATCTAGATTTTGTTCTCATCACCCACCTACCACACATCCTCGAAGATGTAGCCAGATGGGCTTTTTCAAGGAAAAACACCGCATCCATCTTCCCCAAGAACAAGTATCTCCCTTGCATCATTTCATCATGATATATGACTCAATTATACACGCCCTCACTGGAAGGACTGTTGTGGCAGCATGGCCATTAGGAAGTACCTCTGTATGCTTTTAGTATGCAGCACTAGCAGGTATAATGGCTATTATTTTAGAGCGGTCTATCCTCTGCAGGGCAGGAAGGTCAATGCCACATCTGTAGAACTAGCACCTTTCTTCAGGACATTAGTCCTGAGAGTCCGATGTGGATGTTACTTGGGAGGAAAGACAGCAGGCAGAAGTATTACTCCTGGGGTCATGCACAGGCTGTGTGTCTCCACACTTCATAGCCAGGAGAAACAGAGTTCAGAGCTGTACATCTGTATCGTCAGCTGTGATGCTGGGGATGGAGGAATGCGGAGAGACAGGAAGGAGGAGGACAGGAATGGAGGGAAGGAGAAGGAGGGGAATGGAGGAAGGGCATTCTGCCTATTGGGAAAGAGATCTCAAGAAAAGGCACCCAGTCGTCACTTCTCTTACACTGTCTCAAATTGGGGGTGGAGTTGCAATTCTTACATAGATGCATTGTCTGTCATTTCGTAGGCTTAGATTTTTCAAGTAGACACTTACAATATGCTATTTACATGCAGAAGATGGACTGAGATTTTTAGATAAATTATTTTAGAACAAATATTGTAAGATATGGAACCAAATTTGTACAATTACCACTTAAAAAAGAATAATTTTCAAATCATTTATTTTACTGGTTTTGAATAAAAAGTTACAAATGTTAGATGTTCAATTTTCATAACTGATTTCCAAACATATTTTTAAAATTCAGGATTAACTTCCCCTATCTAGATTTATCTCGAGTGAGCTTGCCACAAGCTAACTCTTCCAATCATATTTTTTGAACCACTAAGCCAAGGGGATCTGTACAATTTACCACCCAAGGAACAATATGGCCAGCTTAATAAGTGACCAGCTTAGTTAATACACAACAGGGCACAGTTAGATAGATTGGCTGTCATTCAGTCAGTGACCTTATTTTTTTCTTTTTCTTGGTTTGTTAATAATTAATTGTGTGTGCATCTTCTAGCCACAACTGATAAACATGCATATGTGCTTCCATTACAATCTCCCATTTCAGAATATTATAACTTAACCATAAAATCTTGCCTTTGGCAGAAACCTGGCGTTCAAGGTGTCAAAAGATGTATATAATACACTTTTTAAATGGGGAAACTAATAAGCTTTTTAAAGATTTTTAGAAGTATATTTAACCAATTTTAGACGTATATATGTGTGGAGCCCCAAACATAAGCACACTAAAATGACAACACAAAAGCCTTTTATCTAAAGTTGTGACTAAGTGAAACCACATTGTTTTCCACAATTTAGTACAGGACACGTATCGTGCCACTGTGAAATCACTGCTGCAAACAGACATTTACCTTTTAACGCTAACCTCAGCACTGTACCATAAAACACAGAGGAAAAAACACAAAGGGGTCCATTTATACTGTCCTTATTCACAGCACCGGGAACGGTACCTGTAGAAGTCTCAATGTACCTGTGCCAGGAACTGGGGCTTTACTGAGCTCCGGAGGACCCATTCTGGGGGAGAAATAAGACTTTTCAGTTTGACAGTATTAATGACAAGATAATAGCACTAGCGAAACTTCCAGGCTTTGTCACCGACCATGAGAACCAGGGACAATGTGAGGTAGTTCTTAACGTATTCAAGTTTGATTTTGCTAGCTTTTCCAAGAAATGTATCATCATGAACCTACACCCTTACCCACAAACACTAGAAATCAAAATCAGATAATTTCATTGAAGGAGACACGAGCCTCTGTCTACGTATTCCACTTCCACATGCCCATGTCTCTTAAGACCTTAACAGCAACTTTTTAGTTAGAGATGAGAGGCAAATCAGGTTGACTGAAATCTGTTTTACCTCCATCATATTGAGCAATTCATATTAAAAATCAGTGTTTTAAAATGTATTCTGACTCAAAGCAAAAGAAAATTACTGTCTGGAGTTTCATGGAGATACACATTTTTTGAAGTTTATCAACATGACAGGCACGCTGTTTGTCTGATAAATGAGGAAACACATGCAAATTATAATTCTTACTTCACTATATGAAGTGCTTTTACATTGCATGGGAATTGTCATGTATAAAACAACTGACTCGTAAGAAAATTTCAAGGCAAGACTATAAATTACTACCATGTACAGTAATATTCAGTAATGTATTTTCTTATTACAAAATGATAGAAAAGTCTGAGTTTTTTCCCTTTCATTTCACTAAGCTAATTCTCAAAGGAAAGTTTTATTAAGCTTGTCAGACAACTACGTTCCCCTCCTTAGAATAATTTACATTAACGGAAAAGCAGTTTTGAAAAAAACCAAATTAATGGAGAACTCAAAAGCAATGCAAGAAGAAAAAATATGGTTGCTTGCCTAAGTTTCATGACACATGTTCAGAGCTATCCAGAAGATTTTAACTCAAGAAGCAGACTATCTGCTTGTGGGGAAAAATTATCCTACAAACGCAGGGCATTCTGTGTTTAAGTTTCGTATGTGTACCTTCTAAATAGATACTAGATAAAAAGCTCAATAAATATTTACAGCTCTTTAAGCCAACTTTCAGAAATCCCCAGACAATTCTTGCCCAAATTTACAGACAATAAGACTGTGCCCAAGTATGAACAGTAGCACTTTATGCTGGCTTTGAACAAATTCTATAAATAATATCTAAAGTGCAGAGGGTCAGTGAAGAACTAGGTTCCTTGCAGCCTAAGCTTACAGAACTGTGACAGGTAATAAAGTGATTTTTTTTTTAAAGAGAGAGAAAATAAAGAAGAATGAAAAGACTGGGGTGGAATCCATCAAACCTAGAGTAGGTTTGTACAATCTAGATAGTAAATACAATCATATTATCGAAGATGAAATTAATGTCACGTAAGAGTGAAATTAGGGGGACTTAGGCCCTTAGAGTTGTTCTTCCTTTCCGACAACTAAAAAGGCAACCCAAGACAATGAGCACAGCTAGTAGCTATCTACATCACTGATACCTTGCAATGAACCCTATAGCACTTTTGGAATCATGTTTTTGCCTTTCACTTCTCACTTGAATATTTTTCTGGACTGTTTTTGTATTATACACAATTATTTCAATTATATTTGAGTTGTTTGTGATTATAATTTTTATGTGCTTTCACAGAAATTTAAAAAGCCCAACAGCATAGCCTTTCTATGTCATTGCCATAGAACAGTTGTCATCTCGATTCCAATTTTTGCTTTAGCCCACATTCTGCATTTTCTATCTGCAGTAAAATACGGACAATGCAGTTAATTTCAGGTTTTCAGAACTAATCACAAGTTCAGCTTTGCTAAAAAAGAACTGAAGCTCTATCAGAAAACCAGTGCCATTATAAAGCATTCGTACACAACACACAGCTGCCAGATCTTTGAAAAATAGCCAAAAATTACAGAATGATAGACTGTAAGAGAAATAAAATTTTAGAAAATAATTGTATTCAAGCTTATAAAACTTCAGTCCATCTAGGAGAAGAAAGGTCTCTGGAAATCCCAGCTTCCCTCTGTGTATTCTGTTCTTCAGCTCTAGAAGTTTGATGTTTCCAGTCTTGCTTCTTTGGACAAACGAAAGTAAAGGAATAGCAGCTATATGATGATCAGATCTTGTCCATACCATAGGTTCCACTGTCATGTGTATCGATAAATATACCAGGGATTTTTAACGCCATTTGATTTTACAGGTACTCAGAGAAGAAGTAGTAGATATCCATTTCACGTTCATATGACTATAAAAATTCTCTCTGAAATGGCCTCTGTCTGCTTTCTGACACGTGTCAACTGCAGGCTAGATCACAATACGCAGAAAAGGTGCTTGGCTGTCTATTCATATCTTGCATACGGCACCTCTGCTTTAAAATTTTGAATTTATCATGTACTCCTCCCAGGTGCTGATGTTGACCTGAAGTTTTGTGGGGAAAGCCTGGGATACTTGACATTGAACTTGAATAGGACTTGAAGTATGTTTCACCTACTTTGGCCTCTTCCTTGGTAATCAACACCAATTGCCTCAGACTTAAATGTGAGATAACAGCAAGTAAAGCAGGAAAATAGAAAGTGATTACTGATGTAACTCCTACCAGCATTTACAGCACTAGCTACCAGAAATTCCTATCCAGCTAGCATTCTTTTTCTAATACCTAGTTTCCTCTTCTGCTCCCTCATTTCCCTGTTTAAAGGACAATAAAGCTATAGATCTGCCTCTTAAGTGCAATGTTTTTAGGATTGCTCGTTCTGGTTATCTGGAGAGAACAACTCCTGCACGCTGGACGCTCACCAGCTGGCAACAATTGTCTGATGCAGAGTGTACCCTGAGGCTTGGTTGATTACATACGCCCTTTACTAACTTCTTATAAGCACTGACTCTTTCATGGGCCCCCCCTTGCCGTGGGGAAAGAGCTTGCGTGCCCTTGTGAAGTTGAGAGCTATGCTGGTGGTGGCATATGCCTCCGGTAGGGTCTCCCAAGCCTGACAGGTCTCAACTGAAGGGTCAGACAAAGTGTGTCCACGGGCAGGATGGGCTCACTAGCCTTCGGGCAACCATCCTAGGAGAAGGACAACTCTAACTCCAAACCCGGGCAGATGGAGCTCGTTTAGCCCTGTAAGGCCATCCATCTAAGAGAAGGATACTCTAACCAAACCTACGACCTGAGGACTTCGGTGTCACCGTCCAAGCTCGCTAGGCCCTGGCAGATGAACCTCAGGTGTAAAGGGTGGGGCCAGTCTCGCGCACGCTGCGCCTCACCTAAAAAATCCACCGCGCAGGCTTGAAGGGTGTACTCACGTTTGCAAAGCCCTGTAGCGACAGGCAAGGGACGAAACGGCAGGTGGAAAGATGTCACTGGAAGCCGCAGACCCAACCCTGCATGCAGGCGGTTCAGGACATTGGTCGCTTGAGACTGACCCGGGAGATGACAGTCTCGTTCGGCAGCATCCTGAATGACCAAGCAGCCTTTTTCAAGGAGAGCACTGCTTGCTCCACATGGAGAGGGGCCTAGAAAAGGTGGCCTAACCAAAGCTCATCTCCCTTCCAATCCGGTTGGCTAGCCGCGGCCAACGGACATCTTCTTCTGCGGTCAACCAAAGACAAAGAGACAAAGGCATACACCTGCCTCCAAAGGTGTGTCCAGATTGACACTCGCATGTTGGAACATCAGAACCATGCTCGATACAGCAGACAGTGGGCGTCCTGAACGCCGTTCTGCTATAATTGCTCACAAACTGTCACGACTCAACATTGACATTGCTGCTCTCAGTGAAGTTCGCCTTCATGAGGAAGGCAGCCTTAAAGAACATGGTGCCGGCTACACGCTGTATTGGTCAGGCAAACCCAAAACCGAAAGTCATCATTCCGGAGTTGGCTTCATGATTAAAAACTCCATCGCCTCTAAACTTGAAAATTTGCCAACAGGTCATTCCGATCGCATTATCTCCTTACGCCTCCCGCTACACAACAAGCAACATGTTGTTCTCTTCAGCATATATGCCCCAACTCTCCAAGCTGACCCTACAGAAAAAGACAAGTTCTACACCGATCTGCGCCGCCTTACTCAAAAGGTTCCTGCAGATGATAAGATCATAATCCTTGGTGACTTCAACGCCCGAGTAGGTAAGAACTCTGAAGCCTGGAAAGGAGTACTAGGCAAGCATGGAGTTGGAAACTGCAATGACAACGGTCGCCTCTTGCTAGAGTTTTGTGCTGAGCAGCAGCTTACCATCACCAACACTATCTTCCAGCAGAAAGACAGCCTGAAGACAACCTGGATGCATCCTCGATCTAAACACTGGCACCTCATTGACTATATCTTAGTGCGCCAGAGAAACGTTCGCGATGTCTGTCACACCCGAGTGATGCCTAGTGCAGAATGTCAAACAGACCACCGCCTTGTGCGCTGCAAACTTAACCTCCATTTTAAGCCCAAACCTAAGAGGGGCGGCATTCTGAGGAGGAGGCTCCAAGTTAACAATCTTCAAACAGCTGCAGTGAGAGACAGCTTCCAGGCAAACCTTCAAACTAGGCTTGAAGACTGTCCCATAGACTCTTCTCCTGAAGCGCTTTGGCAACATATTAAAAATAGCATCCTGCAGTCCTCCGAAGAATTCTTAGGGTTCTCCACAAAGAAGAACAAAGACTGGTTTGATGAAAACAATCCAGAGATCCAGGAATTGCTGGCAAAGAAGAGATCTGCTCACCAAGCACACCTCGCTCAGCCATCTTGCCATGTAAGAAAAGCAGCCTTTCGTCTTGCATGCAGTAAACTCCAACAGAAACTTCGAGACATCCAGAACAAGTGGTGGCTCAACCTAGCAAAAAAGACTCAACTATGCGCAGATTTGGGTGACCACAGAGGATTCTATGAGGCTCTGAAAGCAGCGTACGGACCCACACACCAAGTTCAAAGCCCCCTACTCAGCGCAGATGGCCAAACGCTTCTCACAGATAAAACCTCCATCCTGAATCGATGGTCTGAACACTTTCAAACTCTCTTCAGTGCCAACCGTGTAGTCCAAGACTCAGGAATCCAGCTCATCCCAAAGCAAACGGTGAAAAATGAATTGGATATAGCCCCTACTATGGGAGAGACCCTTAAGGCCATACAGCAGATGAAAACCGGCAAGGCAGCTGGGGTCGACGGAATCCCGCCTGAAATCTGGAAACATGGAGGCCAAACGCTCCATGCTAAATTTCACGAGCTAGTTGTGCGCTGTTGGGAACAAAGCGAACTACCACCAGATCTCCGTGATGCAATCATCATCACCCTGTACAAGAAAAAAGGAGTAAAGTCAGACTGCTCAAACTACCGAGGCATAACTCTGCTCTCCATTGCTGGAAAAATTCTCGCAAGAATACTATTGAACAGATTGGTACCCGCTATCGCAGAAGAACTTCTACCTGAAAGTCAGTGTGGTTTCAGAGCCAACAGAAGTACCACAGACATGGTATTCGTTCTTAGACAACTGCAAGAGAAGTGTAGGGAACAAAACAAGGGTCTCTATGTAATTTTCGTTGATCTCACCAAAGCCTTTGACACTGTGAGCAGAAAAGGTCTGTGGCAGATCTTGGAACGATTAGGATGTCCCCCCAAGTTCCTCAAAATGATAATCCTGTTACATGAGGGGCAGCGCGGCCAAGTCAGATATGGCGATGCACTCTCTGAGCCCTTCCCAATAGCCAATGGTGTGAAACAAGGTTGCGTTCTCGCACCAACTTTATTCACAGTTTTCTTCAGCATGATGCTCCAAAGGGCCACGGCAGACCTTGACGAACAAGACGGCATTTATATCCGATATCGTACCGATGGGAGCCTTTTCAACCTAAGGCGACTGAAGGCCCACACCAAGACCCTGAATCACCTTGTCCGCGAGCTGCTTTTTGCTGACGATGCCGCCCTTGTTGCCCACACACAAGCAGCTCTGCAGCGCTTAACATCCTGCTTTGCAGAGGCGGCTGAGCTTTTTGGGCTGGAAGTCAGCTTGAAGAAGACAGTAGTTCTCTACCAACCAGCACCACAAGATGATTACCATCATCCCCACATCACCATTGGCGAGTCAGAGCTTCAGCCAGTCCAGCAGTTCAGCTATCTGGGTAGCATCATCTCCTCAGATGCCACGATCGACAAAGAGATAGACAACAGAATAGCAAAGGCAAACAGAGCTTTCGGAAAACTCCATAAAAGAGTCTGGTGCAATAAACACCTGAAGAAAAGTACAAAGATCAGTGTCTACAGAGCCGTGGTACTGCCTACTCTTCTGTACGGGTCTGAATCATGGGTCATCTACCGCCACCATCTGCGACTCCTCGAACGCTTCCATCAGCGCTGCCTCCGCACAATCCTAAACATCCACTGGACTGACTACGTGACTAACGTTGCTGTCCTTGAACAGGCAGACGTCACCAGTATTGAGGCCATGTTGCTGAAAACGCAGCTGCGTTGGGCAGGGCACGTCTCCAGGATGGCGGATCACCGCCTCCCTAAGATCGTGTTCTATGGTGAACTTGCCACCGGCTGCCGCAAGAGAAGAGCTCCAAAGAGGAGATATAAGGACTCCCTGAAACAACACCTCAGCCTAGGCCATATTGACCACCATCAGTGGTCCACCCTGGCCTCCAATCGGGAGATTTGGAGACACACCATACATAACGCTGCTGTCTCCTTTGAGAGCACGCGTAGAATCAAGCTCGAGGAGAAAAGACAGCGCAGAAAGAACCGTGCCTCGACTATACCACCCAAGGAGACCCTCCGGTGTGCTCTTTGCAACCGGTCTTGCCTATCGCGCATTGGCCTTTTCAGCCATCAACGCGCTTGCAATAAGCGTGGGCAAAGCCCTTCCCAAATCTTCGTCCGCGAAGCCAAGCCATGATGATGATAAGCACTGAGAGTCAGGCAATACTTCTGCTATATTCCCAGGGTAATCTGACATTTCTAATGCATCTGCATAGATTCTTTATTGTTGCATTGAGCTCAGGCCCACTCATAGACTCTGCACTCAAAAGAGCTCCTTCCTTCTCTGTCTCACGAGTACAGCCTAGTCACTGGCTCTGCAAAGGACTTTTATCATCCTCCTTCCACCGCTGTCAGCAACAGTCCACTCCCTGCAGAGCTCCCTGGTCTTTGTACCCAATGCTCAGGCTGCCTCTGACCTGCCTTTCCTCCAAAGCCTGCTCTAAGGTTCATGCCTTCAGCCTGTCACTCACCCTCGTACACAGGTCATAGCCTGAAGTGCTCTGGTTTCCTTTCTTTTCCTCTCCCGGCTCGCTGGGGAGGTGGCGGCTCTCTGCCAACCAGGAGCCCCCAGCATCTGCTGGACCTCCTGGATGCGACACATAACGCACTCCCTTCTCCAGCTCCAGAGCAGGGCAGTAGAAGCCGCTTGCTAATGCCGCAAGTGTTGCACTGCAATATGACTTTTAATCTCTCAGCAGTCCCTAGTGTATTGTCTCCCTCTTTTCAAAGAGTCAATACAGAGAGCGAGTTAAAATAAACCCAACACAAGGCCCTGTAACGCTCATCTGAACCCTTTCCCTTCAATTCATTAACTGACGATGTATTTCCGCACTCATAAGTTTAAATGCAGAAGGCAGACTGAAACGAGCTCTTTCAAAATAAGCTTTTGAAAAAGACACCAGCAAATGTTCTCTTAAAATGTAAATATATTCCCTCTATTATACTCCTTTTTTCCATTAGTTTTATAATTTGATCATGGTTGGTTTGTTCTCGTTTCTTTCTTTCTTAAAGACCTGTGCCAGTAGTGGCTCAGCCATCCTCTAAGTATTTATGTAAATGGCAGTGCCCTTAAAGACATCAGTGGTTGTTTTGCTGGTTTATTAGGGTCTGAATCAACCATTCACAGAAAACAGCACAGGAACTGTGCAGCAAACATGAGCCTTGCACGTAAAAAGCCGACAATGAATTCAACAGAAGAGTTGTTACGAATTATATTATACACCTCTGAAAGCCTCAGCTTTGAAAAGGCTTAGCTTTTAAAGCAAATGGATTCAAAAGGATAAAAAAAAAAAAAACTTTATTAAGCATTTTTGCTAACACAGCAGACGCTGAAACTTGTAAAATCAATAGGCGTCTCCAACCCTGACAATGCAGTGAGAAGTTTTACAACCAACACTAGCGATGCTCAGTTATAGCGGCGATATACTAAAGTTTCTTTTCAGAAAAACATGAAACGAAGAGAAAAAAAATCCCTCCAGCAACAAAAAAGAGCCTCTTACGATTAAATTTGGATAGGTTTAAATTAAAACAGTGAAACATCACAGCGTACTGATAGGTTTGTCTTTAAAAAATATCTTGCATTGTATTATTGAAAAGCAATGCAAATACATAGTATAAAATACATTCAGCTGTTCTCACCATGAAGCTGCAAAGGGTTTTTTTATGTAAGAGAGGGAAAAAAAACCCCAAATTTTAAGACAGAATTTCAGCCCTTTAGCCTTTGCTGTCCCTTGAAAGAACCACGGAAACTGGAAAGCACGAAAACGGACAGCTGTGCATTCCACGTAACAGTTCTTTTTCAGAGGTGTAAGACAAACCCTGCCTGCTGGACAGCAGAGTACAGACGAGATCTTGGCTGGAATAACCGATAAGAGATTTGTTCATTGCTAGTTGTCGGTAAATCCTTCCAACAAGACATCGTCTTAAGACACACTTCAGATTTCACAGACAGAAGACTACGAGAACAAAAAGGTTGTCCCTGAGGGTTAGTAAATCCGTGGGTTTATAAACAAAGATAAAATTGTGAATTACACAGTATTCTCAGACAGAACTTTTGTAAAAGCTTATGCAGCAAACATGCTAACTCAGGGCTCGACGTGCATTACCACAAGCTGGAAATCAGTTCATATCCCATTATATTATCAATATTTGCTCATTTCTAATCAAGGGTCATCTTCAACTTCTTTCTTCAACTTGTGCTTCTAATTTGATCAGTAATTTATTATCAGCTGAAAAACAAACATACCTTATTAATACTGGATAAACAACATTCTGCCTTAATAGTGTCAAACAAAATGGTTGGTAATCAGGAAATCCTGATTGTCTCTAAACTTCCTATTCTAGGATGGAATTAAAACTTTAGACCGAGGAGGGCAGCATATTAACCATTCTGTGGAAATTATCTGCCGAAAACTTTAGTAAGATCAAAATAAAATACACTGTATTACGGAAACCAAAATACATTCAGGTCCAAAGCAAGCTACAAGGCAGCCACAGCACGGAGCTTAGTGAAGGAAGACAGCACACAAAACCTAAGCCAAAGAAATGAAACACAGAAAGCGTACAATAGGAAATTATATATCTTAAGTCCAGAAAGAAACACATAAACATAGCTAGAAGAAAATGTTAGGACCTTTAGATGAGCACAGAACATAAAAAATACATAATGGAGAATTGGATTCTACAAGCAGAAAGAGCAAATCAGAAGATACAGTAGTGTTACAGTGTAAAATAATAACATAGTCTGACAAACACACTCCATTCCTTTGATTACCTAATCATAGTGAGATTATTGCAATGTTAGAAATAATGCTGCACGGACCAGGCAGAACAGTATTAGGGCTCAAGGTTAAGACTCAGAAATTACAGATAGGTTCTCCTTTTACTCTTTGGGTAGCAGTAAGCTAGATGAAGTCTGTGACAGAAGAAAACCTACAAAACAAAAAGCAAAAAAAGGAAGCAACAGCAAAATAAAGATTTTTTTAACAAAGGCAGAAAGCTAAATGAATAAACTGAATTTTGTTAACCTATATTTTTCTAAACTACATGTTTTATAATCAGTACATGACCTGATGAGCTCTCTCCACCTTTTTCAGAGCTTTAATAGAAGTTACCATACCAAATCTAATCCTCCTAAGAATGTTTGAGAAAGTATACCTGTTCACTGCTGTAGAAAGAATGCATGCAATATTCTGATCATCTGAGTAGGATTTAAGAATCAAGGAAGATGTGACATTATGTATTTTTGAAAAGGAGAACAGAACTGCTGTCACCCTTTCAACAGGCTGAGGGTGCTGGACAGAGAGGCTGGACAAGGACTGTACAAAAGGAAGAGTCAGAGGCACGTTTTACTGTGATAACCACCTGGCCAAGGAGCAAGAGAGGCTGGAAGAAAAAGTTGCCCAACTCGTACACAAGAGGATGGCTGCAAGCATGGCTTGGGAGTGAGTGGATTGCTCAGGCATGAGACACAAGGGCTGGAACAGAGGCAAGCTGCTCCACCACCTGCTGAAGCCCAGAGCAGTGAAGATGTTCCTGGGGTGGATAGAGTCCTTGTGTTCTAAGATGGAATGGCCCAACCTGAGTTTAAACCTAGCAAATGGAAGTTTCCAGTGTTTACAGAAATCATAACACCACCATATTTTCAATTGTATTGAAAACATCCTTTGATTAAGCAGCAGTTTGGATTGTGTGCATATATATTGTTAATACAAGGAGGAATTTCCCCAGAACCTTTGTTAACTTCCTTCCAAGCCCCTCACTTCATGCTACCATTGCCTTTCCTCCATATCATCAGTCCTTTCACGTTCAAGTTCTCCTTACATCTGTTTCTGGTTTTCTTCATGTTACCTGAAGATGAGAATTACCTGGGGATTTATTTTCAATTGTCAGTATCTCCAAAGCAAGGCAAGTTGTCAGAGGTGCATGAAAACACAGTAATACCGAAGAGATTCAGGATATAAACTTATTTGTTCATTTTCTCCAGCTTAGTAGAAATAAACAGAAGTAGTCCGTCCTCATACTCCTCCATAGAATCACAGCATCATTTAGGTTGGGAAAGATCTTTGACATCATCAAGTCCAACCATTAACCTAACACTACCATAACTCTGAACATTTCAGTTCTTCTTAAGATAGGACTATTGCAAATGATTACCTTTCACTAAGTGGTAGTACATGCTGACATTTAAATATTATGAAATTACATGTACTAGACTCCTACATATGAAAAGAAAGAAGAAGGAAGGAAGAAGGAACAAGGAAGAAGAAAAAAGAAAAAAGAGGAAAAAAAGAGAAGAAAAGAGGACGAAAGAGGACTCTCTTTGACAGTGCCTTTAAGGGCAAAACTGACATGCCTACAAAAATGAATCTGACAACAAATTAAAACAACACATAAACCATATATTTTTTCAAGAAAATACACTGATATAAAATTATGAAAACATACTGTTATAGTTCCCAAGATAGGGTTCACTTTCAGGGAGTGTTTAACCAGATGGAGAAAACCCATCATCAATAGGCCATATCACAAAAAAGTACTCAGGCTACTGAGGGGATTGAAAATATCAGAAATTTCATATGAATTACAGATAAAAGTCCCATTAGTCCATCTGAAACACTCGAATATTGTGGGTGCTTTAGAAAAGAAAGTGAAAGAGACATCACCTGTCAAAATAGATTTTTATCCCTGATGTTTCCTACTCTAATTTTAAATGTCTTAAATGTTAAAATTTCTTTAAGAAAGCTCTTCCACAATTATATATGGATCTCAATGTCAGGTAGTTGTTGTTATTGATCTAAACTGCCTCTTTACTAAATTATATCCCATTACATCCTGTCGCATTGCCTTTGGCACATTTTACATGCAGTACCAAGTCAGGCTTACCCTAATCGATGCAAAGCATTTAAGCACATTTTTGCTACCTCCCAGGTACTCACATCATTCCTGTTTCTCTAGATAGTTGTCATATTGCCATTATTCATTAATTAGCCAAACAATATGTTTGTAGATTTTGCTTTTTCCCTTTGAGTTCTGTCTGTCCACCCTCTTAATGATACCTGTTGGTGGATGAGGAGGTGAGCATACATATTCCAGCAGTTTTCTCACCGGCATGTTACAGAAGATCCCAACTTTGTGATCTGGTACCTTCTCTAAGCAGATCGCGATCACTTTTTATGGGATGAAAACAAATGTCTTGCCAATCCTTAGATTTCTGGATTTGCTGAAAACACGGAGGAGGTAAATAAACATAAGTAAATGACAAAACAACTGTGTCTCTGCTGTGTGCTTGCTTGAAGTCTGGGTAAAAATTCCTCATCTGTATGTATATATAATGACTTTTCTGTGGCTCCTTCTGCTTGCAATGCTTATGTTATGTTGAATTCACCCTCAGCTCAGTGTCCTGACAAATTTGCAGTAGTATCTTGACACCAAAAGTTGTTTTGAAGCATATAGCAGAAAACACAGCACCATCACGCTCCAGAGCAGACATGGGTGTTTAGGGGCAGTGACTAAGTTCAGCATCAAGTCTGAGATTTGTCTCCCTGATGTGTAGCTGTTTAGAAGCTTAAGCATTATTGGAGGGAGACAGTCACATTGACAGATGCATTCATTCCCTACATGCTCAATGACATCCCTCTCCTCGGACTGTGTATGGAGCTTGAAGGAGAACAGGACCCTAAACAAGGACAAGAAATACTCCCTATATGACTGTTTCTCCCACAAGATACAAGCAACAAACTTAGTCCTCACTCCTCTGCTGAAGCAGGTATAACTTTCTACTTATACAGCATTACTCTCATCCATTGAAAACTGGTTTTTTGCACTTTCTGTCTAGACGACCAGATAAAAATGACAAAAAAATTACACTTCAGAAGAATAGCCCAAAGCAATATTCCAAGTGTGAAATGGTAGAAATTCTCTGTACCTCAAAGGAATGAAGTTTTCCTTACAACTGGGAATCAGGGGGCACTACTTCACTTAACTTGGCCAGCCATGTTGAAATCTTCCTCTATAATCTCTTCAGCACTCTCATGCTATATTAGCTGTGGTTCTCCATCTAAATCAGCACCTCGAATGGGTCATCAAATGCTAGATTTTTCTTGAGATGTGTAGTTCATACACTGCACATGCTACATGGCATCTTCTGGGTCTTGAAATTGTTAGGTGCAGTAGTTACAAGTTCTGTGCAAATACATGCAACAACTAAGTCAAAAGAACGGAAGAAAACCTGAAAAAGCAGTGACTCCCTTCTATCAACACTGAAAAAACACCAGCAATGGAACAATTTTTATGTAATCATACACTTAAACATTATCTGTGACATAAACATCAGAGAGGAAATTTCACCTTCCAAAATTCCACGAACATCAATGCTGGAGTATAGTACTAATCTCTCTTTGCATTTTTCCGCTGTCTGCTTCACCACAAGAAATACTCTGGTTTAAAATTCTTTGATTGATAAAAGAAATGTCTTTGGGTTTGTATCAAGTTTAAAAGTCCTTCACACAATGATCCCAGTTTTCCTATGGACATATTTTTCCCAAGATGCTTTTATATATATATGTGTGTATATATATATATATATATACACACACATATCTCCGACTATACTCTGTACGATCTGTATATTTGGTAAATGCCAAAAGAAACATCTTGGCCTTCTGCAATTGGCCATACTGGAGAATTAGCCATAGAAGAAGGCATGTTTACTGTTTGTTCACCTATTGAGAGTGGAAGAAATAAAAATTAAAATAAATAAAATTAAATAAAATACATCACAAAATTAAATCAAAATAAAAATAAGAAGGTCTATAAGTGGAAAAATATTTCTTTAACGTCAAACAAGGTCATCGTAATTGGATTCTATTCCAGTTGCAGTGGCATACGAAGCTTTCCATAAAGCTGATAAAGATGTGGATTTTACATATTTTTTAACTCTTCAGTTATTCCTTTGGAAAACAACTCATTCCCTACAAAGGGTTTCTGTGGCTCCTAATGAAGACTACAGCACAAATACATCATGGGGTTCTGGAACATATTGGATCTACAGAATGAATGCAATTCATAATCCTCCCTTTCCTGTATTTCTCTTGAAGAACAACTAAAAACATTTAATATCTAAGATTTGCCAGACAGACAGCAATTTAACATGTTCCTGCCCAAATCTCTGCCTTGGAAATAGAATTGGAAAAGATGAGGCATATGTGGGGAAACAGGAATGAGGCCTTGAGTTTTAGGAAGTTAAGAATTATATTATGAAGAGATTAGTAGGTTGCTTTAAAAAATGAGGTAAGAGAATCAGTTTTCTGGTCTGCCTAATTCAGTATGCCTTGCTCTCATGAAGAAGCATAAGTGGGTCCGTCATTTTAACACACCTAGAAGAAAGAAGAACATGTTGACTGACAAAAGCAAGGCCATGAGAGGAGGATGGGAGTCTGAAAAACACCCTAAGGAGAGTCAGGAAGAACCCACTGACCATCTGTTATATCATAAAACATAAAACTTACATGAAGGGGACCATGCATGATGCCTCTGAAGATCTCAGAGAAAAAGAATCTTGGGCAATTTTAATTGAAAATTTTGATATTTTTCTCAAAGGAAGGAAAAAGCACAGCAAAATAATGAAGATCAAGAATTAGTGCAGTAGGGAAACTATACATTGCATAGGGAAACATTAGAATGACTACTAGTGATCAAATGAGTATCTGCTTTATGGATGGGCCCCAAAGAAGTGTGAATTAAGCTGAGAAGAATGCTAGCATGGTTGATGAGTTTTAAATTAAGAAATACAAAGGGTCATTAGAAGGATTTGCCTCATTTGCTTTAGCTCAGTTATTCAGTGTGGGGGAAGAAAGGAAAACAGACGAAGCTCTGGAAGCAGATGAAGGTCTGTGCATGGCTGTAGTTTACAGGAAGAGGAAAATGAGTAGGTAAGAATATGACAGTAGAAGAATGATTATCAGCAAAAATTTGAAAATACAATAAGAGGAATGAGAATATTAATGTTGATGAGAACAGTAAATATGCCATCAACACAGAAAATGAAAGGAACGTGCCAGTGTAGCCTCCAGAGGCTAAAAGAAGGCTGCATCCACTGGTTCCTGAAGGAAGCAACAGAACTGCTGAATGACAAAGGCAACAAAACAGAGGTGTTAAAATTACCCGTACAGGTCTGAAAGCAGCTATTATAAGCATGACAGAAATATTAGGGCAATGCTGGCTGGAACAAAAAGCGTTGTGGAAAGGTACTTTTAATGAAAGACTAATTTCTCCCATGAAAGAGAGAAATACTATACTGTAAGACAGCACTCTAATTTATTGACATGACAGTACATGAGAAGGCATAACATGTCTAAAGGATAATCCCAGGTCTGAATGAATAGTGGGTTTAATTATCAGCAATGCTAATGAGCACAGGGCCCAAGGATGAGGGCTAACTGTAGAGAAAGTACAGAAAGGCTTTATCCCGCCTGAACTGAAAACAAATCTAAAGCAGTTTAATACTTTCAAGTATTTAGTACTTTCAAGTATTAACCTGACTGCCAGCCTTGCTTACCTTGCTTATCGATGTGAACTTCAGAGTGCAATGGGACAACGTAAGCCAGGAACAATGTCTAACAAACAGGGAGCAGGAAAAGAATCATCCACAATTTGAACAGTTTTTAATTACACCAAGAAGAGCTAAAAAGCCAAAAAGGTGCTATTTCAACAGCTTTGAAGAGAACCCTACTTTTCTGTCTGTGCTCAAATGTGAACTGAAAGCACAAATGGCCTCAGTAGCGTAATAATAAACTTGAATAGGAAAATCCCTTATTATTATGCTTTCTTCATATTTTAAAGACTTTAATGCAAGTTTCAAGTTTATGATGCAATGCTATCAGCAAGGTAACAAACTACACAAGATGAGTCCCTGCTACCTGCTTCTTAGGAATCACAAACAACATATGACTGCTGAAGCTGAGTGAAGTTAGCAGGAGACCAGATTTTATGATGGTACTTTTTCTAAAAAGAATAAACGTTAGTATCTACACATCACGAGCCTAGCGGATAAGAGTAGATGTGAGAAAAAAATAATACCTAATCATTTGAAGGAAAAGATTCTGGTAGACACTTCTTTCAGCATTAACAGACGGTACATGATCCCTGTCATAAATGAAAGACAGTCATAATGGAGTCGGTATCACACTATAAAATTATCTGATAATGTTTTTATAGGGGAAATTCAGTCCCCCAGCAAGTTTTGGCAAAATAGGTACCACAATTGGCACAATACACACAATATGAACACGTCCTTTGATGGAAGAATGGAAATGTACCCAACCAGTGCATAGTGTTAAGACACAAAGCTTGAATGTTTATCAGAACTATTAAAATACCTAAACATTACCAAATACAATTATAGATTTGGGGGGATTTTTTGTCTTTCTGTAGCAGTGATTTCCAAACCTGTCAAAGACCTTTTTGCTTCTGCATGTTCAAAAATTGTCAAAAAAAAAACCTCCCACACTGTCAACAGAAAATGCTGGGCAAGTGAAATAAATAAATAAATTTAAAATAAGTATTTTATATCTAATACAATAAATAAATACATAAATTCAAAATATAAAACAACATAGATAAGAGTTATAGGATCTGTCACAGCCATTGGTTCTTTATAATCAAATTAGACAGATATTTCATAGAGAACATAACATATTTGATATATCAAATTCCATCACTGAAGTAACCTAGAAAAATAACCATTTAAGATTATGCTGAAAGCATTTAAAATTGACAAAATTGTCCGAGCACAACACTTCATTCAGAATCGATTTCACTATTTTATTCTTAGGAAAAAAATTGCGGGTTTTCATGTAGCTTGAACTTGCAGGCTTTTGGTTTGGTTTCAAAGATTTTGGCTAGTAGGATGATTCTGACTCACTAGTAAGGATTTAAGATTTCACATATTTTGGCAACACCAAAAATTACAGCTTTTGTCATATTTCTCATGCAACGAAGTATAGTAAATAGTTCCACATTTGCCAGAAGCTTATTTTTTATCTCATTCATTGACCCTTTAACATTAGGCCTTTTATATCAATTATTCCTTAAGTGATCCAGTAGAAGCATAGCATAATATCATGTTATCAATCCAGGAAAATCACTTACTGATCTGATGTTGGATTTACATAGTATCAAGTATAGCCACGCTGACAGAGCTAAGTCAAAAAATAAACCTTCCATTTACTCAGTTATATTACTAGAAAAAGTTATAATTCAATAGGCACAAAAGGACAAAGCACCCTTCATCTTTAATTTCCTCAATATAAAGTTAAATGCATGATATTCTAATCTTTCATCCAATTCCCACTTTCTGTACACACACTTCCATGAGCATAAGCAGTGGTATCAAACTAGTGGCTAAATCAGGGCAGCGTCTGAGTAATATCCAGTACAGACAGGACCCATGGTGAGGGTGCACAACCACAAACGGAATTAACATGCCACCAGAGATGTGATGTTCAAAAGCATAAGGAAAAGAGAGTCAAAATCAAAAGGTGGATCTGCCTTGAAGTGCTCGTCTGCACAACACACTAAGCAGTACTGTCCTCAGGGGGACATTAACTTCATTACTTATTTTGTCACTAAAAACTGGCAGAACTACACAGACAAGGCAGGTGTCCCTACAGCCATGAAAAATAAAAGCAGTAAATCTAATTACAGTAGTTCCTCTATCACACTACTAGGATTGTTCCTCAGACCTCTTGAAAGTCATGCTAACTTGGTCACGCAATACATGTATAGTATGAATACATGACACATACATTAGCACAGGCCATTCTAGATAAACAACTTCTCACTTGCTACTTTGCTAAATATTCGTCATTGTACTTCCATCACATTACAGTAGCATCAGAAAAGTAAAATAGTAAACATGACACTTTTCAGTTTGAGTATTTCAACAAGAAATCGGTTGTACATATGCAGCTAGGTTCAAAGTACTTTTATATGACCTATAGCTTTAGCTTTATTTACATTTATTCACGAATTTTAAAATCAAGTTTTTTTAACTTATTAAGGTTTCTGCTTAAGCTTTGCATCCTCAAAGTTTAAATGGGTCTTTTATTTCTTCGTTCCTTGTATTAAGTACAAAACACAAGTCTCAGACAAAACAATTCTAAACACTTGAGTTCATTTCCTTTTCACTCTTACTGTTCTTGCTAGAAACTCTTCCATTACTTTTTATATTAAAGATTCCTATCTAAAGTACCCAGGCAATATGTAAAGATATCTGTGTGAAAAGTGATGGAAAGCCCCCGAGAACAAGCCATTCCCTTATTACTCTTTGGCTGTGGTCCTATGAACCACAAAGAAAGCTAAGCTGTTAGGTGCCAGTGCAGGTGTAGCTGCAGCGAGCCCGACAGGGATGAGCCCAGGCTGTATTTCTCCGCACTCGGAGTGCGCTGGGTTTCTTGCTCTCCCACTCATTACCTGTCGAGCAATGGTTACAAAAAGAGCAGGTTTTACTGAAGCAGACAGATGTCTTAGAGAGATTCTAAGCTCTGTGAAGGCAAATCAAGCCTTTCTCTTGTATGCACACCCCCACTTTTACTTGTTGATCGGCCTCATTAATGACTGGCCAGGTTCCTCTGAACTCTGCCCTGCTCATTACTTTTAACTTCATTTCTTCACTATAAAAACTTCGTCCTGTGAGATGATACCAAGTGAACACTGGATGGAATGCTCTTTAACAAACTTTTTAGCCATATTTTCACATTTAGTTTGGCACACAAAGGTATACTGCTTCTCAAGGATACTGTTTCTTTTTGAATACAAGTTTGATGGTCTGTACTTCTTAATCACAGCTATGTTGTATTGCTTTCTAATAGCAAAATGATATTTTATATGTGGTTTTACAGTGCTACCCTTTTCATGTAGTTACTTCCATGGTATACTGCTGAAATATACTGAGGAAATACTGCAAAAGTTTCTGAAGGTGGAGCCAAGCATTTGCTTGAATAATGTTTAAAGAATGAATTATGGGGTTGATAAAATAAATCCATTTGAAAAATTAGAAAATTTTGAAAATATTATCTTCATAATTTTCCCCAGAATTACTTGAATACTGTCTTGTTTGCCTTTGAATGAGATGGTAATCTCTGTTTTTACTTGATAACTATAGTAATGTGAAAGAAAAAAGAAAAAAAAAATCACCAAAGGTCACTGTGTGCACTGAAAGAGACTTTTAAAAAAATTATAATATTTGGTGTACCTTCCTCCTCATTTTAAATAGAATTTATAACCTGACATAGTACTCTTATTTCTTTTATAATGTTATGAGATTTTTAAACAACAACCAACCAATGCCAATCACTCCTACAGCTACTATTAAGTACTGGTATATGTAGACTAAAGCACTTGCTTTGCTAACACCTCAGAAATATTTCTGAGGCTGGAATTTGGATTTTTTTTTCTTCCTCTTCCAGATGTAGGAACACAGAAAGTTACAATTTTAAGATTTCACTGATCCCAGGTTGATCTGACTTATAACCCTTTTCAGTTCAAAGACCACATTGATCCCTTTGGTCAGTGTCTCCCTTTTGCAGTGAACTAATGCAGAAGGTTCATCAGAAGTCTCTCTAGCTTCTAATGCCTTGACCACAGTTTTTTCCTCGCAGATTTTCAGATCTCAGCAGGACAGAAAGTAGCATCTCCATATCATTTTTCCTGAACAAGTCTAAACGGCGGTTGAGGTGGTTTTAGGCAAGTACTCCCATAGCCTGCTCTTCTAGTTTAACATATGTAAGAAGCCTTTCCAAGGGACAGTAAAACATGCACAGCTTTGCTGTCTTCAGCTGGTATGTCTCTCTGACTCTGGCACCATCCAGTACGTGCTGAGGTGGACATTACAAAAGGTAGAGGACTTGGTTAAGATGGCTGTGGGGGAAGGTCAACAGCCTAGAGAAAGTACAAATCCTTCCCTATGTTTAAATAAAAAGACTGTATATGTTCTTAGCAAAAATTCAGAAGATTTTAGAAAAACAAAGAAAAAATAAAGACCCCCTCCATGACCACCTTACTTTTGAACATATAATCTAGCTTTTAAAACTTTAAAAGGTTTATTTTACTTCTGACTATCAAAACATAGGGTTGGAACATCTCATCCGGTCAGACGAAACTCAGGAGGGAAAAGGGGAACCTTTAAAAAAACAAAACCAAAAAGTTATCCCTTTCATCAGAACATGGTGAGGATCAACCATGTTAAAATGTATTTGGGCACTGCTTTTCAATACTTCCTCAACCAAAACTCAATTTAATCTCTGTCATCCAGCAGTTACTGAAGTTTTGAGATTACTGCAGCATTTTTTTCCTAGCCTCTTTTGAACCAAACCGCAAAAAGTTCACCAAACAATCCTGTTTCAAAGAGGTTGACACAATGGTTAACATAGGAAAAATGTTAAAGTAGTAATTGTGAAACATAAATATTTGGTGTAATCTTACTTTCTTATTCTAAGACTAATTACCACATAGGAAAACCTATGAAGTCCACTAAAATAACTTTAAAAAGTGGAGAAAAAGGGATCTTACATGAAATAGAAACTTTGTTATTAGAAAAAAAAATTTTTAATATACTTTCAGAACTGCAGAGCAATGCAAAGGTTTTTTTGAGACCTTAGTAAATCATATCAAAGAAAAGAAAAAGGAGATATCCTTATTTATTTATTAAGATATCATTATGGTCAGTAGGTTTTGAAATGATCCTGTGCTTTCTCTTTCATTTACAGCCTCTAATCCTAAATTTAAAGATTTCTTGACCAACAATACGAAGAAGTAGTCAAAATTAACTATCAGATGTTTTCAAGGGAAAAATTATTTTGAAGCCATAAAAGAGGCTCCAGGCCTTTTCAAGATCTGAACAACTGGGCAGTCATGTTATACAACTCTTTGCCAGAGGAAAAATGAATGGGACAAATTACTGTATCAGTGCTGATGCTGCTCTATTTTTGACCATTTTACGTTTTGTAATAGTTTAGATCAAACCTGAAAACAAGGTGGATTCAGAATAACATTTAGACCTAGGAGATACCCTTCTCTGCCAGGTAAGGTACCATCAGCAAGAGACAGATTCAGCAAGATGTTTTGCTTAAATACTTTGGGGGGGGGGGGGGGGGGGGGGGCAGGGAGGGGAATCCTTTTTTTTTTTTTTTAATTAGCATAAGTCCAGAAATGTAGATGCTAAAAAGCACTCTAGAAACAGAAAAGGAACAAGCAAGGCTAGACTTGCCGTGCAAAAAACTATCCTGACAAAATACATTTGGCAATGACCAAGTAGTCAGTTTAAATTTTCTGAAAAATGAATGGTTTCAGCATCAGTCTGTACTTCCCGGGATTGGAAAGCCTTTGTGTGTGAGCAATTTGTCATAGTTACGGCTGAATAGGTGTCAGACAAAGAAGTTAGGCTGGAAAGTGCATAAGTTATTAATGATTCTTTTGCAAACTACAAAACTATCACAAGAGTAGGCTCCTTTTAACTTTTAAAAATGTCAAGCAAATTGAACCATTTTATTGAAAACTTTGTGGGACATTAAAAAGAAGAAGAGATTGTATTTTTTTTCTGTGTTTTTACATGTTTGAGTCTAACATAGTGTTTCAGGATTTTAAGTTCCAAAACAGATGTTGACCCACATCTTTCTATATTTTTGTACATTTTTTTTTACATCTTCCTACATTTCAGACATATTTTTTACATTTCTATTCCTAACATTATTTCCTGTTTCTTACCTATATTGTGATTTTATGCCTCTTTCTCCAAATTTTTTCTTTTACTCAAAAATGTTTTCTTCCTGCAAAAGATCACTTTTCAACCCATTCTTCTGAGGACAGACTACTTATGTGAACTGATTTTTAATCCCCTCTATATCTATCACATGTGTCAAAGTTGAATCATTTGTATTTGATTTACACAGTAGGCTCTATAAGTTTATTTATTCTTTTGTGTATTTGCAACAGCAGCCATTGTGATCAGAAAACCTGGAACTGTGACCTCCAATAAAGTAAAAAAGTCGCAAGTCTCTAAACTCAGTGAACTCCACAACTATGCCTGTGACAAGCTCACATTGTTGGTCCTCACACTGAATTCAGTTAGGCATTTTTAAGACGTACCACATGCCACCAGCATCTGGAAGACCTACCTCTTCGATACTTATTAAAACATCAAGCACATTGCTTACCATAGTCCATAAAGAATAAAAGAAATACATGTCTCCTGAGCCACTCATTAGGCTGAGCATGAAGTAGAACACTGTTAATAATTGTACAGAGAATCTACGCCAAGGACTCAAATTGGGAAAAAGATAATGCTTTCAGAAAGATGTGTATTCTGCCGGCTGGTTGGACTATTTAAAGATACACAGCACAGCAGTGAGTTAACTCCCAGCTGTGTCTGTTGCTGTGACCCTTTTGTTGTGCCAGCTCTAGAATAAACATTCAAATTAAAGGTATTTTGAATGCTACTACTCTGTTTAGTGCATCGTGGTAGATTTCAACAATCAAAGTTGTTAATCCTTTAAGTACATCCTTGACAGGTGTACCAGCTCCTGCATCATTTGGATATTCCTGTGATCTGCCAACAACTTTGTAACAACAATCCACCAAAACAGCACTATTAAAGAGGTTAGCGTGAGCTGCCATCTAACAGTGACCTCTTCTGAAAGCAGGCGCTTCTTCACAGTAGGAAACCCTTTCACATCATCTGCACTCTGAAGTTCCAGTTACCAAAGTCAGATTAGCTTGATTTCACTAGCATCAAATCAGTGAAAACCGAGACGAAGACAGCACAGAGCAGCTCAGCCATATCTCTGTCTGCTGTTATTAATTCACCTACCCCAGTTAGCAACAGACCAACGTTGTCCTCATTTAGTCATTTATTACTCATAGAGCGGTAGAAGCTCTGCTTGCTGCACCTGACAAGTCTAAATCTCAGCTGAGTGTTGCTCCTACGTGCCTGGACAATCTTTCTACATTCCTCTTTCAAATCCTGTCCCTATTTTCCACCTCCCCATTTTGCAGTGCACGTTTCAACTATCAACACTTTTAACTATCTGGGTAGAGGAATATCATTGGTATGCCCAGATATAGGCCCATTTGATGGGACCAAATCTTTCTGTGCAGCCATTCATCCTGAAGGCATCACATTGTGAACTATCAATAACAGTTATGCCTCATGAGACTTGACAGGTGGGTATCTCAATTTCATTTCACTATTCCCTAAGTTAATCTTTTTGCATCATATGTGGGTCTCAGATAATTCAGTTACAATTTAAAATCATATTTTCAAAAGGTGGGATAAATCTGCATACTTTTTCCTTCTCTATAATTCAGTATTGCAACAGACTGTTTAAATGGAGGCAAGCTAAGCAGAGTCCGCAATCCACTTCTGCTAACGCTGCAGAACACAGGCTGCACCTGGAAAAAGAGCTGCATCCATCTTCTTTAATCTGCCATCTTAGACTTAGCATGATGAAATAAATGTTCTCTTATGTATATCTAGAATCACAGAGACTCCTGAAGGACTCAAATGTCGCACACATATTCACCTACATAACCACATGTTACAAGAAAGGAGCACTTACTACTTGTTGGAGAACTTATCTAAAAAGTAAGTCTCATGACTCCACTTGCCTGGCCAGATGATGGAAGTTTTGGTTTTTCTAGTTGCCCCATTGGCTAAACCTACTGTATGCCTTAGGTTTGTCAGTAGAAGACATTCCAGACAGACCTTCCTCCAAGACCCTAGCCAGGAACATTATCTGCTCTTTCCCACCTCATAAACTGATTAGTACCATATGTTATCTTTACCACGATTCTTTAATTCTTTTAAATTGATGTGAAATGTCTTCATGTTTTTGATATTTTTCAAGCTGAACCTGACTTGTGTTTGTCAAGAGAAATCATACTCTGCTATTTATCCTGCCAGAGAAGCTCACAAAGGGATGTGAGCTTTGTCCCTCTCTCCTTAACCCTGCTCATTTTGCCCTTATGCAGGCACTGATTTACCAGAGAATAATTCTGTTTTATTCAGTTCTAAGTACAGTGGCTCCTTGCTGTTGTACAGCAGTTGTACCATTGTACTGTTGTACAGCTTTTCCTCCATGCAATATTTGTGTTATATTCATTACACATTCTCTGTCACAAGCAGAGTAAGATAACTTGGAGTGCATTATGCTCAGTCATGTAAACAACAGCTGCATTTTCATCTCCATTCCACCTTTACCAAATACATGGTCCACATCTATATATGACACAATACAGGTATACACATACAGAAACACAGGCATCTATTTCTGGATTCAAGCTTGTCAATAAGTGTATTATAAAATGAATGTTGCAAATCACAGGAGTTTTGCTACCGTGTTTGATGTACAGTGACTATATCACACATGGAAAGGAATAAATGAACAGAGAAACTGAACAGAACAAAGTGACTGTTACCATTGCAATGATCACTCGTACAGCATCAAAGTGTCCCTGATGCTTTGCAGACCACTTAAGTGTAACACCCTGAAACTCTTTTAAAAATTTAGTGGAGCGCAGAATCAGTATCAGAAACAACGGCAGTATTACTGGTGCCAATACCAGCACTGGAAGGGTTCCCAAAAGGGGCTCTGAACTGGAGGATGCAGAAGAGGGAACTTGGTGAATGAGAAGTGGAAGCCTTTCAACAGAAAAGGGTACCATGACAGAACATGCTCATTTGAAAGAAAGAGAGAGAATGGAGACAGCTATTACACTAATCATTTAATGGAAAAAAATTTTCTGGACAACAGTCGGACAATAGCAGATTGACTGTAACCTACACAATAAAACATTACAGTGTGAGACCATCCCAGGATAGGGGCTCGTTTACAACACAACATTCAAGTTTCTGTATTGAAGGCTCTGAAATACCTGGCATGAACACCCAAGAAACAAAAAAAGGCAGAAAGAAATAAAATACCCCCAGAAAGCCATTTTTTCCCATACGGTTTCAAGAAAAGCTGAGCCACCAGACAGAGAAATGCAACTGTCATCCTAGAAGTGCTTTTCTGTGCCATAAAGTCACTGTCAAAGCAAGCACAAGTAAGTAAATCGGTAAATCCTAATCTCTCAGAAGAAGATATTTTGCATGGATTTGGGGACTTCCGCTACTTTGCTCCTTAACAAAATGCCTCCATCAGTGCATGGCTGGCAGAGACTTGAGCAGGATGCAGAAGTCAAAACTTCTCATCCTTCTTCTGGGAATCACAACCTAAAGACAGCTGGAGAGCCAGACAACTCCTGAAGCATTTTATACTGCTTGATGAAAGAGTTTGATTGCCTGAAAAAAACCCAGACTAGGAAGAAATTACAGGAGAAATGATACATGAAGAATCCTTTTACTCCATTCTCAAAATAAAAAAAAAAAAAAAAACAGACAACCAACAACAAAAAACCCCCTGTGGCATATCAGAGGGATGAAATAATGAGAAGGAGAAACAGAAATTGTGAAAATTTGGAAAATTCTCCACTCAAGCATTACAAAGATTTAGCAAAGGAAGCTCCATCTACACTCTCCTGTCCACAGGTGGTGAGAGAGGAAAACATGCATAATGTATCATGAAATGCTGTTTTGCACATCAAGGTGAAAGGGAGAACGGCTCCCACCGACACGCCAACCACTCCGTGCCTCTTCTGTAGCTCAGAGAAAGGCTGAGCTGGCTTCACATATTTTCCTCCAAATCTTAGGCAGCTCTCGGTTTGGCTTAGGATTTTATTAGACTGTGGAGTACTTCCTCTAATCAGAGCAAGGAATACTGTTGACAGTGGACTTAGTTTTACGAGGAAACATTTAAAAAGCTATCCTGACATTCAAAAGACATAAATGTTAATACAAATTGAGCTGCAGCATTCTGTGCTTCTTATTCATTTTGTCAGGTACTGTGAGACAATTTGCCTGGGGAAATGAAGCAATAATGTCTGAAGGCCTGATTTTTCAGAAGTGTTAAGGCATACAGCTCCAGATGTTATAACAGGAATCCACGGTGCTCACTGGTTCTGCAAATTGGGCTGTGGATACATAAAGCCTTACCTTGTGCTTATCTAAAAGGTACATAGAAGAGGACAAAAGGTAAATATGGTGCTTTCAAAATAAACCTTGTCTTGCCTCCCCTTAGGGTGCAAAATTACAAATAAGTGTTACAGATGAAATGAACACTTGAGGTATATTTGTGTAAGCTTTCTTTTCATTTCCATCTGTTGATACAACAGGCCTTCACTTATACTTCAGTGACTTACAAGGAAAAAGTCTTTGGTTAATATATGACTTCTGCTATAACATCATAAGCAGTTGTCCTGAAAATGTAAGACTTGCCCCTGGCCGTGCAGTTATTCTAACTTGAGCTATCTAAGCTCCCTAGTCTTGCAGAACCATGTCTTGATTTGACATATTGCAGTCTTCTATGTACATCATGTCCCATATGCACCAAACATCATGTAGGTGTAAATCTTTCATTATACACATTGCAAATACACACACAGGCAAGGGCATTCTTACTAAACATTTACCTTTGCTTTCTAAGTGCCAGCAGTAGGCAAGACATATTCAATCTATGTTTTCATCACGAAAAACAAAGCTTGCTTCTAGGCACAGGAAAAAACGAAGTGATTTTCATTCTACCCATGGATAAGGAATTTCCTTGAGATGGAAAATAAAAGTTTGTTCTTTGGATCACTGTTAGTGATCTGTGCTTTGCAGAATTCTGAAACACATTACACCTTCACAGCTCCATTCAAGATTGCTATAGCGAAGTCTGTCAGCTTTTCCATTTACGTCCTTGTTTTCAAAAGTCTCAAGTGTGTTAATAGGGTTTTCATTACTGCTCACATTTGAGAAACTAGATCTTTATTAACCAGACCTCTTGCATCTTAATCTTCCTATGAGTGTACTTGGCCATCGCAATAATAATTTGAGTACATCTACATTTTCTGCTCCGCCTCAATCGACTATACAGAGTCTTCATATAGACAGCAGAACCAGCACAGACCAGCCCAATGATGGGTGCAGTTTGCTACCTTTTCTGACAGTGGCCTCCAACATAAGCACAAGAAATACTACAATGCACGGTCACAGAATGACAGGTTTTGAGTGGCTTTGGGCATTCAGTCCTACTTGTCCTGCCAGTTATCTGGATGGTACAATTCCAGTGCACACTTGTCCTCTTCCAAGGAGTGGCTTCTTTGGCACCCGCTCCTAAAAATGAGAATTTGTAGTCCTTTTGTCCATATTCAGTTTCTTCAACAGCATCCTCTTGATGAAAATCCAGCAGTCAAATAAAGGCACCCACCGCACTGGCTTAATTAGAATCACAGAATACGAGGTTGGAAGTGACCTCAAGAATCATCTGGTCCAATCTTTCCTGGCAAAATCACTTTCTAGATAAGATGGTCCAGTACTCTGTCCATCTGAATCTTAAAAGTGTCCGATGTTGGGGAATCCATCACTTCCCCTGGGAGATTATTCCAATGGCTGATTGTTCTCATTAGGTTTTTCATCAAACCCTAAACAACCCATTTTTTCAAATACTTTGAAGATAGTGTAGTTCCACTTATGGCTCCACTTATTTCAAACTCTGGATAATTAACATTTTAGAATAGAACAGAACAGAACAGAACAGAATATTTCTTCCATTGGGACGGACCTACAATGATCATCCAGTCCAACTTCCTGACCACTTCAGGCCTGACCAAAAGTTAAAGCATGTTGTTAAGGGCACTGTCCAAATGCCGCTTAAACACTGACAGGCTTGGAGCATCGACCACACCTCTAGGAAGCCTGTTCCAGTGTTTGACCATCCTCTCTGTAAAGAAATGCTTCCTAATGTCCCGTCTAAACCTCCTCTGGAAGGTTAACAATCAGGTCATTAATTTAAAAGCCTGCCTCTTGATTTTAGAAGGTAACCAGGTAGATTTTTTTAAATGTTACAATTATTAATTTGAAATAACGTTATTGTTTTCTCTGGTTTGGATCATTCCTGCTACTGTTTATCTAGCTGCCGGTTCACCATATACAAAGGAGATAGAACTAAGCATTTGAACATGACTTGAGTTCTGAAAAGAGACAGAACTACCTCAGCATTGCATCAGGAGGGCTTGTCTGCAGGCAGAAAACCTCGGGTAGCTCAGAGCAACCACAGTGCGGGGTTAAAAACAATACTGATTGCATTTCCTACCCCAACCACAGGGGGGCTGTGCCTGGGCCGAGTGACAGAAAGCCTCACGTATGCCAGAGGACAGACTGGCACCCTGAACACCTTAAGGTGAGTCCAAGTGATTTTTTTGCTGTTTATTAAGCATCTATCATTTGTGCTGGGGAAATATTAGGGTAAAACTATCTGCTCCAGAAATAATGATTTAAGATGTGACTGCCCACTTGCATGTTGGCACCCCTCAAAGTTAAGCTACAGGTACAGATACGGAACACACTCTTACCTGCACTTCGATACACAGGATGTCAATTTAGTTCAAACCACCACATCACAGCAGGAAAAAGTCACTTCATAGCCCAGTTTAGGGGTGGGGGTGGCAAGTCCTTCAGAACTGTTTCAGCATGGTATGTCTGAAGAGTAGTCAGCGTAAGAAGAGAATGAATAGTCTATAACAGTTTACAGAGTAAAAACACAAACTTTGCTGTAAAGCTGTATTTGTCTGTACACATACTGCATGTCACTACAAATAAAACAAAGACTGCTGAAAACATTAAAAGCTGAAACAATATTAAAATTTGCCATTTAGGATTTTTAATTATTTTTAATGTAGCTTTGATTTAAAACCACAAACAAAGAGTACTTAGAGGAGGAATTAAAAAAAAAAAAACCACAACACCAAACCCAGAAAAAAAACCCCACCACACAACTGGGATAATATAAGAATCAAGAACAAAAAGATTCCAGTTTCAGTACTTTGGCAGGCAATTACTGTGAGGTATCATCAATACTTAGGAGAAGTACTTAAGGGAAAATTTTGCCTGCTTCATTTCCTACTTTTCACATAATGCCTGACTCTCCTCTTCCCTTTAGTTTCTTCTAATTACCACATCTGCAGTATGAAACAGTAAATTATCTTTTTATTTCATTTGCTTTTCTGACATTTGAGGTCAAATCCAACAAAACATCAGGCTCTGTGCTAGAATAAAATGAAACACTTCAATGCCTTGGAGAATCTGTACCTCAAAGGCAGGTCTCTCTTTAGCATTGCTATCACCTGTATTCTGTTCTTGAATTAAACTATATGTATACAAACTGAAACATAAAAAAGAGTAACTTTCCCCCTGTTATTCCACCCAGAGTGTGAGATTCAGACCTGACCTATCCAATTGCCTTCAAATTCAAAAGCAACTAGAAACAGCTCTCAGGCTTTTGCTTGTCTCCATTTTGGAGAAAATCAGAAATAAAACTAATTGAATTTAAAACCTCAAATAAATTAAAAAATATTCTAGCTTGAAATCTACCTGTAGCTTCATTTTCTTGTCCTATATTAAAGATCTTAAAACCAATTCTTATACTTGTGGAAACTCTAAGAATTTTGTAAGTATATCTGTTTCCAAGTGCCTAATAATTGTTAGTGTTAGAAGAAGAATTATTAATACAGTTTGTCACCTGAACATACTGGAAAGAGTTAGTGTATTTTTAAAGATTTACAATCTGTGTGCTGCAATATATTTCAGCTTCTACAATAACAGTTCTCTGCTTTAATGTGTGCTGCATGAATGTGAAAAAGATGGCACACAGCACTAGGATATCAACTGCCTACTTGGAGAATGATTAAAGATAAATAGATGCTGGCTTCAGCTGCACTGATTGTATTTCTTATCCCAAGCTGCACAATCAGTGTTTCCACTCAGAAGTTGTAAACATATGCAGAAATCATTCTTTTCCACTCACAAACCACAGTGCATCATGGATTTAATCTTGCTCTTCTGTAGTCTGTGGATGAATTTAATTGTACTTCTGCCATCAGCCTAATAGACAAAAAATGTTTCCTATTTATGTTATTACATAAACTTTAAACTCATGTTATTCTGATTTCATCCCACTTCAGTTTCTTGGTTTGATAGCAAATACAGAGAGCTAAACTCTGTCTACAAGTACCTAATGGGATGACTTGGAAGAATTTTTTTAAAACAAAAAGAAATTACAACACACCTAACTGAAAACATGTGATTTCATAATGATCACGGGATTAACCAGACATAACCAGCATATTTTTATTTTCAGTGCTACAAAACAGGACTATGAATTTGTTCCATGGTAAAATATACCTTTTAAAAAGACACCTTAGAAAAGCTAATGGCTCATTTTTATGAGGTTGCACGTCCTTCAAAACCCTACCCTAACAAGTTTAGAATGAACAGATTCTTACACTCCACAGCTAAGTATCCCAGGTGGAGTCTGTATCTGCATTCTTTGTCTGTAGGAACTATCCCACTATCCCAATTAATTCACTCAGCAAGCCAGAGTGGACATGGAAAAGAAGAGAGGGAAAGATAGGATCAGGCAAAGCTAGAACTTCATTCGCCACACAAATACATTTGAGATCTAGCAAAAAAGGGGGAAGATTCTTTAAAAAACAAACAAACAAACAAACAAAACCCCAACAAAACTCACAGTGCTTTTGGGAAAGCATGGTTACAGTGAATTTACCAACCACAGAAATTAATGAAAAATTCTCCAAACTGCTTTATTTTATTCCATGAAAAAAAGCAATTTATAGCACTAAACAGACTTCAAGTTCCCCTGCCTCAACAAGACATGTTTGCCAAGCAAGCACCACGTAACGGTCCAGGTTAAGCTTCTGGTTTACCTTGAACCACACTGCCAAATGCTGCAATAGCCGTGCCTTCTGCAAAGGAAGTCCAGTACAGACTTAACAATACAGTTTATTTCTGAAAGATACTTATTTAAGAAGGAACTTTATGTATGTCACTGTACTGAGCATATATGACAGGGTTTAATAGCAGGGTGCTGCAGTGATGACATGAGGAGGCCATGAACTGCCATGTGTCAATAAAAACCAACTGCAGACACACAATTGCCCTCACACACCAAAACTGAAACCAGCCAGGGGAGTGCACAGCACCACTGCTCAGGCAGCAGCTGCTGGCGGCGGGAGACACACTGCAGAGAAGGCTCACAAGGGCACAGCTGGAGATGCACTCTTGGAAGGAGATTCCCCATGACAAAGGTGCAGAGACACCCCTGAGAGACCATGACACAGCCCGTGGGCAACCCACAAAGGGCAGGGATGCCTTCAGGGACTGTGGTCTGTAGATGGCTCACGACAGGGCAGAGGACCACCAGTAAGTACGAAAATTCAGCTGGCAGAGAACTCTGTGCATGTGATAACAACCTTCATGGGCCATCCATTGCCTGTCTGGAGAAATTGGGATGGACTAATGTAGTAACCCACAGTGAACATAAGGGAAGGGAGACTAGAAGGGGCAGGTTGGGTGTTTGGCTTACACTAAGCATGGGGGGAGAGGATGGGCAGCTATTCACTTAAGAGTTTGATTGCTAATGACCCTTAGCATGTCCTGGAGGAGGTTATTCTAAAGCACTGGTTAGTAACCTTGTTCTCAAGCAGCTAACTAGAGATAGATTTTGAACAATTAAAGATGAGTCACAGAAGAAAAAAAAAATCAGACTGCCCTTAAACTGGAGCAACTTCTACAGCTTTTCGTATCAGCCGATATGCAATAATTCAGATAAGCATCCCTTGAGTTTGATTAAAAGAAAAAAGGAAAAAGGAAAAACAGACCTACGTGCATTTTAAGGTAAAAAGACCTGCGTGCATTTTAATATTACATTGTTTTGTATTAGGCATGTGGATTCTTATAACTAATGTCAACATTTTTATTTCCTCTGTGTAACCATTTAAAGCAGATGTAAATGATTCTAGTGAACAGCCTGGAAATTTGCCCGCTCCCTCACAGAAAAGACAGCAATAAAGATGTGAATATTAGGAACACCTACAGAGATGAGAGATGATCTTACTCCTCATTCCCATTTATTTTCTTCCCAACAGTATCCCAGCCAGGGGACCAATTAGTGCTTCACAGCAATCCAGAATTTTAAGCATTTGTCCACAAGAATCAACCTGCAATTACCATACCATTTTATGTACCCTACCCAGCCTCTAGCAGATGATGACAAACTTAACTGAAGCTGCTTCTTCTAATGGAACAACTTATTTAATACACACAGTAATTTTTAATTATGTGCATGACTCTATTGCTTCTAATGCCCTTTTTTTTTTGTTTAAATAGTGGAAGCTGCATCTTTAAAACACCAATAGGTTACGTCATATCTGTTGTAAATCCTTGACAATACAGAGCACGAGGAGCAGCTCTACCAAGCAAAATTCTAAGGCTGAATCACTTCAAAAGGTTCCTGCTATGTTATCCTGTCTTAAAAGGTTGGATAGTCTTCCTCTATTTCATGCTTTACAAAGAATGAATAAAATGACATTGTACAGGTCTCAAGTTATGTCCACAGGCAGAAGTGGGCACCTTTCCCAGGTCCAGAGCATTTTAAATCCTCTAGAGTACCTTCTTATCGCTCTTCTCATGCTTGGTACCTGCTCACAGTTACAGATGGTGTACAGGAGATTTACATGCATCCAGAGGAAACATATCTACAGTCAGAAGTGCTTTCTGTATATGGATGTAACGAGTTGGTAAAAACTCATTACGTGATATATAAGTCCTGGGGAGCTCTGTGACTATTGCCACCTTTTCAGGGTTCGAGGTATTCCTTGCCATGGATGAAAAATATTAAACATCTTGATGGAATTCCTGATTGTCATTACAAGAACAGCCACAGATGTAGGATGGACAAAGCTACAGTTAAATACAAACAACACACAGAATAACCTTCAGGGAAGCCAAATGGAGATCCTGGAAATCACCTGTTTTACAAAGTTACACAATGCACTAGAATTCTTTAAAGATTACATTTTAAATACCAATTGTCTTGCACAAAGATATAACATCTCTAAAAAACCTCATTAATGGATTACAATATTTCAAATTTTAGATGCTGAAACCAAAGCTACCCGCTACAATGGTACTGCAGCATCACCCCATATTCTTTCACATGCTACACAGGCATAAGTACACCAGATTAAAAGACAGATAACAATAGCCTTATGTAAGTTATGTCAGTAAGTTGCAAGGCACACTGTCCAAACTGAAGAGATAATCATAATATTACTGAAAAACAGCAGTGACATCAACAGGGCTACATGGGTATAAACCTGGAAAAGATGAGGTGAGATTCTGGACGTGTATTTTCAATCTAGACATCTGTTCATTTCAAAGAACCCAATAACCACCAAATATCCTGTCTGTGTGTGTCTAGGCCATTTGGAACAAAGAACTTAGCTTTTTCGTAACATTCAGTATTCTGTATATTCAGCAGTTACGTTTTTAAGTGATCAGTGAGTCTCTGTTTCAAGTCTTGCTGGAAAGGAAAAAGGTAGAAAACTTCACAGCCGCTCTTTTTTCTCCTAGGAAGCACTCAGACTCCATCAATATAAGGTAGATAGACTGATGGTTAAGCTAAGTCGATTGAGCAAAGTTAGGAACTGTATTACAAGCAAATGACAAATTATCTTTATTTTATAATAAATTAAAAGTTGTCCCAAAATCTTGCACAACTTGAAATACAGAATTCAACATTCAGGTGACTACCAACAGTCATATGTTAAAGTCTTGCCTGAATGAGGTTTCCTTCAAGGTGTACATTTCAAAATTAATTACCCAGAAATATATGCCTTAACATAACTTCCTTGGATAATATGGAGGTCATATTAAAAAATAAATAAATGAAAACCACCACAGAATTTAGCCATAGAAATATCTCTGAGTGCAGCCACATTTCACCTAACTCCATAAAATGGGATCTTCTAATGCACCAAACTGCCCTCAGAAGTTTAAACCCGAAAGGAGGTGTGAGACAAAGAATGTTGTCCTTGCATGATAAGAACCTGATAAGGTAAGCGGGAGGTTGTCTGGCAGGACAAGAAAGAAACCAGAGAGCAATTAAAGGAGGGAAGTGCTAGACAGGAGATTATAAAACCTTAAATCTGTCAGCTAGGGTTGTTTGAGATAGATGGGGTCTGTTGAAGCCGTACTGCGCTTGCTTAATAGGGTATTGAATATTAACTTCTCCTCCCAGGGGAGGCATAATCTTGAGATAATGAGACATGCGACGTATGAACTTATATGTACCATAACATGTAGAAGGCGTGTCGGGTTAGTCTGTAAACTTTGGAGTACCCAGCCAATGGGGAAACAAGGTAGGGATTTTGCAGCCGGGAATAGGGTATAAAACTTCATGTATTGCTCTGACAAGGTGTGCCTACTAGTTAGACATCCGGTCTTGCAAGAACGTAATAAAATTATGTGCTTCATTGTGGATTCTGACCTGAGCCTCTTTCGCGAGGTTTTGCTCGTTTCTCACAGAGGTTTAAGAGAATTAAACAAGTTTTAAAACCTTTTTTGTGGCCTTGGCAAAATATTAAACATAATTTTCTGTAGCTTAATGACACACCTTGACATTGTATGTACATATATACAGGATATTTTAAAATCTCTTATTGTACAAGCTTGAAAGTGAAATTTCATTTAAGTTAGAACACTTGTGTGCTGTTTTATAACTCAGGTGATTTTTATCTTTATGCAAAAAAGATTTTTGCATATAGTTGACTTAAAGACAGGGGATAATTTGTCCAAAAAAGAAATTACGGAGAACATTAAAAGTAGAAATGGGGATTATATCAAAACTAATGATTTCTTGCATGGACTATGTGCTTCTAAATAATGCTTTAACTTTTATTCATGCAGGTAATCCTATTGATTTAGTTAATGCTTGCGAGACTGAATCTGATTTTCAAAAGGTGCAGTAAGATATTGAGATATATCCCTAAAACCAAGGACTGACAGTATGTGAAAATCACCTGATGCAGAAATACCCTGTTCTGAAGCAGAAAGTCAAATCCCGTGTTAGTACAAGTGGACGGAATTGTTCCACCAGTGAGCTAAAGCAAAGAATCACGAAGATGCAGAGCACATATGGGGCTCAAGACAGTCTTGCTGTTTATGCCTATGCTATGATTTCTGTGGATAATGCTTCATTAATTCTTGGAGCCTTCCTTCTGCTGAGGGAGGCAGCGGGAGCCCGTAACTGCCTGTCTGCAGAAAGCAAAAAGACTGTCTCAATACAGAGCCCAAGCCTGCCTGCTGCACATTTAACCAGCTCTGTGATTAGTCATTTTCCAGTTTTTCACCGTGAGCAACGCAAAGGTCTCTAGACAGCTCACCTCTGAGGCAAGCCTGAAGCATATGCCTGCTCTGAATTTCAAATCCAATCTGTTTTTACCCATTACTGTTTTCATGAAAAGCCTTCTTGCCATTTAAGCTGACTTCAGCAGCCTGCTGCTATTGATAACCATTAATGTCTAGGAAACAAAGAAGAAACATTTACCTACAGATTTCCAAAGCTCTCATTAGTGATGGCCTGGGAATGTGTCACTTAACAACATGAGATGTCTCTGGGTACCTGCTTTTCATCACAAAACACTGAGTCACGGTTTGCTCTCATTTACACATGTGCTACATAAATGATTCATTGAGATCGTCCGCATACCCATAACGATTGAGCTTCTGTTTTCAAAGCAAGTGCTCCCCACTCCCCAAACCACACCTATCCCACATACGTGATTCTGAGCTGTAACTGGTCTCCTCAGGCACAGTGGCCAATAAGAAGTTTTCTTGACAAATCTGATTATGGCTTTTGATTGCGTTAAAGAAAAAAAAAAACAACTGAAAGCTGTGTGCAATGAAAACTATTTCCACCCCATTCTGCTGCAAGCAGAAGTCCACTGGAAAGCGTCCATAGAGGGGAAGGTTCAGTGCAGTCCTTAGAGGCAAACCATGGGATGAGGCCTTAAGCTATAGCCCGTGACCCCACTGCAGCTCTCATCCTGTGAACCCTTAGGAAAAGGCTTCCAAACAGCAGATCGCATACCCTAATTCCTTGCTTAAAGGTCTGTACAGACCGCAATACCTTAGCACCCGGTACGGTGTGTTAGTATAACTACTCTAGATCCACATAAGCTGAACAGAGTTAGGTCTGATTATGGTTCCATCTTAGGTGCGTTAAAATTGTGACTTCCTGCTTGAGTCCACACCGTGCATTCGTATCATCGCTGCCTGTGTGTGCAGCAACACACACATGTAATTTCCAGTGAGACATTTAGACGTCTGCTGAACTTGGGAAGAACGCCTGGGCTTTGGAGCCCATTGCAACTGTGAATAAAAGGCATTTTGCCATCTTGAAAACTAGCTGCTTTTGAAGAGTGAACCTCCAGACATGATGACATCTGTAGCTGTTGAGACCACACCAAAGACAGCAATGGAACCATGGGTAAATATTTATTTCTTACCATGGAATTTGATCCCAAAATTCAGAGTTCTGGTTTTCCAAGATATCACAGATTAAAGAATTGTGTGCAGTTAGACAGGAAAAAAAGGCTAATCTAAAATCTCAGATTATTAATAAAAGACAGATTTGATGACGTTAACACAAAACAAAAAATCTAACTCCTACACAAACTCTTAAGCACCAACAACAGAGTTTAGGAGATTTTAAGGCTTTCAACCAAAATACAATCCAAAACCTCATATCAGTCTAAGCCTGGAGACACAAAAACTGTGTTTTAAATAAAAGATGGTCTAAGAGCAGTGCCAAGTGTTCTGAACATGGCCTGGACTCCCTGTTAGGCAGCAATGACCTCTCAGCCGAATTCCTCGTCTTTGCCAAAACCCACAACAATTGCTCAGAAGTGCCTGGAGGAACAGGCTTGGTCAGCATGATAAATACACAGCAACATTGTTGGGCTTTTACATTCCGAAACACAGCTAGAGAAGGAAGGCTTTTACAGAGTTCAGTGATAAAAAACCTTGTCCAGAAATTGCGAGCACTATGTTCTCTGTCCTTCTGACCCTGACCAAACTCCTAATCTACAACATCCCACAAGTGCTCTAATCATCACAGAGATTTTTTTCACCTTTTTTCTTTTTAATCTTATGGCTACCATGAAAATGAAAAAGTTAGATGATTGTTGAATTTCGTCACGTCTAGAAGTACATTAGTTAATGTTAAAGCATTGCAAACAGGCAAGAGCAGTATAAACACCAAGTACTATTACTGCTACTAGTAGCAATAATAATAATAATAACAACAGTATTTGACACTTGTATGGTGCCTTCCATCGCACTTTACAAAAACCAATTATTAAGATGTTGTGAGATGGCTAAATAGTATCTACTTTTCTAGATTATGAAACACAGGCTCATATTGGTTAATTGAATTGCTGAAGTTCTCCAGGAGGCAGGCGTAGAGCCACAATAGATAGCACACATAAGACCTCCTGTATCATCTCCAACCACCAGGAATTCTACTTCTCAATATGTCACATATTTGGTCTCACTTATCATCTTTTTGAGTTGTCTTCAACAAGTAGTTTTCATTCCCTTTCCTACCATTATAAACGACAGAATTAAGGACATCATGCTAGGAAATATACCCCTCTCCCTTCATTTCCAGGATACGTGTCATGTAGCATAACACGAATAATCCATTTACGTGTAGTAACACCCATTAATATTTTTTTTCCTTATTCTTTTTCACTGTTCTGGTGAAGAGATACAGTACAGTCTATCACAACAAAAAAAAATTATTTTGGTAGATTTTACAAAAACAGAAACTGTAAATAAAACTATCTGTATTCTTTGTGATCCTAGAAACCAACGTCCAATCCAGATTTTGTTATTCTCACTCATGCTTACTAATACCATTTCTTGAAAGAATTACTTCTGATTAGACAAGAGTTTTCTTAATGCAATTTACTCCTTTATTCTCATGCAAACACTGCAAAATCTAATTACTTTCTCTTTTGCCCATTGATTAGGAGACAGTGGACTTCACTTTTTTTTAAATAACATAAAACTACGCCTATATGGTCAGGAACAATCATATGCCACCCCTCCGTACTAGTTCAGCCAGTAAGCTGCTCAGAGATGCTTGCTGTTAAGTGCCCCTGCACAAGTGAGTTCCACCTGCGGCTCCGACTCCTGAGTACAAGCACAGACCCGTGCTGAGGGTTGTACGGCACCAGCCTGGGGCTGGGCCTCACCTTGCCAACTCAAAGCAGCTGATTTGAGACTGATTGCTCACACTAATTATTTTGAATAATACATAAAGATATCAGTGGCCTGCCATTTTTAGACTATCCTGAGCTTGACACCAGATGACTAGCAAACTCCTGCTAGGAATTTCTCCTTCATTAACAAGGTCAATGTATTATTACTTTTCCTAAAGTCAGGTACCAGCTAGATATTTAGGTGCATAGCGAGCTTCACAGATTGGAAAAGGAAGAAATCTCATTAAAATTTTCAGAGCCAAGATGTGCCAAGTGAAGCATACAGGTATGCTGCCACTGGACCCCAGCAAAAATTACTGACACTGTTCTCATACATTAATGTGAGAAATTATTAGTTTTTTTAATATTAACTTAGAATGAATTTAGAGAAATATAATATACATTTGTAACTTACGCATTTATTTCCCCGCACACATTCCTTCCCCCTCCAGTAAGAGTATCACATTTTATCAGAATACTAGGTCCCGTTTTTCCAACTTTAGCGAAAATGTACTTTTCCTATTTATCTATCTTTGTAAGATGGCAGCAATACATAGCATATTGTGTCTTAGAAACTGGATCATGTAAAGGCACTACATGCACATATGCATTAATATCCCCTGACTTCAAGAAGCATCCCTTTCCTTTCTGCAATCAGTTTGTAACAAGGAAGCAAACTACCCCCTCAATTTGTCTCTTGTTTGCATCACTTTTCAAGATGAATGGAGGAGCTTCACAACTACTGCTGCTGCTGTGTTACACAGCCCCGTCTGCTCAGCGTGCTTCTTGGAGGAAGGAGCCACAGTCATTTTTGCCTCCTTGTACCTCCCTTTTCTCACTTTCTGCTCTTTGCCCTTCTCCATTTAGCCGGTTCATCATGTGTATACACCCTGCACCGAGCCATCACACGGTAGTAAGAGCAAAGCACATCATAGCTTTCTAGGAACAACCAGGGAGACATAGTTGAAGCAAGGAAAGCACTCCTTCGCACAGAATTCATTATTACCTTCCGTTTCTTCTGTCCTTCCCTTCTCCAGGCTTGCTGAATGTATTTTTACCAGATTAATGCATAAAACAAGACAGAAAGGGAGGCAGTCAGATGTCCACAAGATTTACAGTATTCTGTGAAAACGCTGCATGTTCCTCTTCCTGTCCTCAGGCTGCAGCAAGGAAGGCTAAAATCAGATTTAGGTTCAAAGCTCTTTCTGCCATAGAACATTCGGCAAGTTTAATTCAAGCTGACTTAGCATGGGAAGTCATCGTGCATGTGAAAAAGACATTGTTTTCCCTTCAAGAGAGAACACAGCAACACAGTATTTCCAAAACAGCCAAAAGATGTTGCCTACATTTTGAGCTGTCTAACACTGCCATCATGTTGATCCTTACTTCTTTTCAGAGAAAAAAGAAAAAACCTAGTTGCAAAAATCTTTGTATTAAGGGGAAGGAGAAACAGTCAATAATTTTTCACAAACGTCTCTAAATAAATTAATTCACCAGCCTCTGCAGTGTGTTAAGCTTGTTCAGTTTTGAAAAATGATAAAATATTAACAAAGGTATGACAGTCTTTAAAAGCACTGTAATGGTTAGTGTTGGGTGTTCCACATCTTACACACAGTCCTTCACCCTAATAAATTTCTCTACATATTTATTTTTAACACATAATGATACCAATTGCTCAAATCCACATTCTTTAACAGCCCCACCACCCTGAATATTAACTCACATCACTTATAATATCCTGCATAATCTAAAATTTTCTTTGCTTAAAATCCAGTATGTTTCATGCCCACACCATTACATCTTTAAAATCAGCTTATATTAAGTTTTATACATTTCTCAACTTTAAAAAGACTCGTTTCTATAGTTGATTCTGAACATTCATTTACAGCTTCTAACCTTTCGGTAGGAGAAACCTAATTATATATCCGATCACATTCCAAACACAAGCAGTGTTTAGCTTAACATCTCAACCTTAAAGATCATTTAAAATGAACTCAGTTATATGACCACTTACGTTAACCTTGTTTACTGACAAGTCAAATCTGATAGAAACTGTCAGTAAACTCCAATTACCACGTTCTAACACAGATGATATAATGAGCTGAAAGTAATCTGACTTTCTGCTTCAGAAAATAATTATAGGACTGCAAATGTATTTGTTCTTCATGAAGAGCAAAAACGGTGGTAGAAATTTGGATTTACATTCCTTATAGAAGAACCTAATGTATTCTTTATTTGCCATTGTTCTTTGTTAATACACTATGCCTATATTTCTTTAATAACATGGTTTTTTATACAACTAAAAAAAGAAAATCAAGACCTTTACGTGCCAATCATAAACCAAAACAACACCAAGAATTCTTCGCAACTTCAGCACATGCAGGATCAAGCTCTGAATTGACATTATCCATCACTGTGTGTGTATACAATGCAAAACTAATTTGATGTTAATTTTGTACTCTGTGGTAGTATTTATTCTTTAATCCCCCTGGGAGCATAAAATGTTCAAAGAATAAGTAAGATGTGCCACTGCATATGGCAGAGTAATTGCAGGGGAGACAGGATTTTCTATAAACTTTTTTTATAAGAGATTTTGCTGAAAATCATGAAAGCTGAACTCGGTAAACCTCCTTGAAACTACCAGGAGAAGCAGAGATTAAATCCTGTACTAGTTAAAGGGGGAAATAATGTACCTTTCCAGCCTCTTGCTGTGTACGAATGCCAGCCCTCAGCACAGGCATGAAGCAGCAACCTGCTGCTGCATTTTTCTCTCCAGCCTGCCATAAGCACTCAGAGCACCCGTGACGCTTTGCCAATATTAACAAATGGCTCAGACATAAATTATTGCACATGCCTACCTAAAAACTATGCTTCCTAGGGACATACCTACCATGACAAGTTGTGCTCCTGCAACTGAAAAAGTTATTGATTCATTCCTCAAAATCATTCTTAGCACCATACCTGAAGAGGGGAACTCCTCATTTTTTCCTGACAAAAGCTGCGTTTTCTCAGACTTTTAGTTTGTGATAAATACACCCAGTGTGCTAACAGAGCAACGGTTTACAGTTTACACACAGTAATAAAAAAACTGGAATCAGAGTCGTGCAAGGGAGGTAGTTCACTTATCTGTGTACTAAACCCAACCCTTCTTCCATTACATTGCCTGTAACATATACATACCTCCAGACTAACTACATGTAAATTCACTAAAATCCTGTGTACCCTGTATTTGTGTTTCAATGGTTTTGGAGATGGGACTAAACCAGTGCCAGTCGGCTAAATACCACAGTGAGAGAGCTGAGTCCATTTCCAGCTGCAGTTGCAGACTTGTTTATTAACCAGCTATGGAGAGCACAAAAACACCCTCACACACAATTGCCAAAATTCTGTTTTCCAAAGCTTTTACTTCTTTGTGTCAATTATTTCAGATCTACTGTCACATTGCAGACCTTTGGCCATGGCTGAATACCTTTTCTCTAGCATGTTATCAGTATGAAAACAAAACCAACGGAAAAAAATAATGTATTTTCCCATATTTAGCTTTCCCTTTTTTCTGTCCTTTCAGCTTCCCAAGGCAGTTCTCCACATCAGTCCCAGCCCGCTGAACTATGACAAACTCCAAACGCATCTCAGAAAGGCAGGGTGAACAACCCAGCCCTTCACAGCTCCACTGTCCGTGTTCTCTTGCAAGTTTCCACCTGAACTTTTGGACAGAGCGAGCAGTGACTAGTAGGTACCACGGTGCACACAGGCTAGCACGGCTAGCATGCATACAAAGAGGAAGGCCAGCAGAGAGTTATCAAATATATCCACCTCAGTTAGAGAAACTGAAGAAGCCTCACAAACCCTCTGGCATCCCCACTGATGTAATTTTTTCCAGACTCAATTTTCTAGTAGTAATTTTCCAAACTCATCAGATCACTTATTATCACAATGGAAATATTTACTAGGTCCAAATAATAAAGCAATATACCTCCATCTCTCACTTGTGTAATGGTGGCATCAACAACATGAAAGAATAAGACTACCCAAAGGTGGATTACTTTTGTCCAGCAAAGCACCAAGATCAAAAGTTTCCCACCGTGCCGGTGAGCTGCAGTCACCCAGACCCTCACAGCATCCCTGGTGTGCATTCAACTGCAGAACTGAAACAGCAGTGACTCTCTGCTCTTGCAAAGAGAGGACACCTTACGTGGAAATAAATGCCAGCCCTCCTATTTCATCCAAGGGCCGGGTCCCAGTGAAGTCATTAAAGAGCAGGATTCCTCCTCGAGCAGCCTTACAGGTAATGACTGCTGGCCAGTTTCTGGTACATATTATGTTAGAGGATGGCAACACTGTAACCTATAAGAAAACATACAAACAGAAATCCCTAACAGTGCAGCTACACATACAAACCCAGAAAATCCTTCTTAATACTGTTTATAAAATATTGTGCATTAGATTCCAAAAGAAACCTGAAAATGACACTTACCCTCCATAGGAAATGAATCGCCTCACTACATCAACAGCTGGTGTTAAGCGGCCTAGGCACTCATTTATGCACAAAAATTGTAACAGCAGAGAACAGGGTATTAGCTTAATATTCAGATATTAAGATAATACTAGGATGGCGATTAATATTAATTAATATTGGGATATAAAGTCTTATCACTAATTCACATTTCAAAAGCACACTGCCCTGCATTCCTAATCCAGCAAAAGTTGCGACTGACTTCTGTGCAGTTTCTTCTCTGCTGGAAAGATAAAAACTGCTTTAAATGTGTCTTTTACTGATTTATTCCAACGAGAAATCTGGATCCTGAAAGCAAGTGGCACTGATGTTACCGTGATGAGCACCTAAAACGTGTAGTGTAACACCACCCTACAGTGAATAACTCCAGAATTGTCCTTACCAAACATTCAGCTGCTATGAGGATAAGGAATGCAGAAGCAAGTTCTGAGTCAAACGGTGCGCTCTCAGGGAAGTGTGCAAACCAAAGAAGTGCTCCACAACAAGAAAGGTGTTATACTTCCTGTATGAATATATATACTAGAGCAGCACGGTTTGTAATTAGCCACCAATGTTTATGTTTCAGTAGTATAGAAAAGACAGTCACTGCATAGAGTCCAGCAAAAACATACAAGGTTTCATTTTTGGAGCATAGTTGCATTTCTAATTGAAATTCTGTGACCGAATCATAGTGATGCCTCAACCCTGAAGGTCCTAGCAACTAGTGTTCACTAACTTTAGCCAGATTACTTACTAAATAAAATCCGAGGACCAGATCCACACAGCATAAATCAGCCTTGGAAAATGCAATCAATTAAATACATTGATTTACACAACATAAAATCCTGCCCTGAACAGACAGTCACTGGGCACTTCTCCCCGTGAATTTTAAGTATGCTTGAAGGAACTACTGAAAGCACTCCAAGAAGCTCATTACAATTCACCAATATCCTCTCACCTGCTCTTTACCTTTGAAGTTCATTGCCTGAGTGGTGAAGCTGAGCTTTCTCTCATTCAGTCAGCATATGCATATCACATTTGCTGGGACTCCTCCTGACAGGAGCACAAGACAGACTTGTAATGATATTTGTGAGGAAATCCAGCCACTTCATCTGATCCATCCACCAGACTGCTTTCAGGAGATCCAGCCTCTACCCTTCTATCTTCAGATGTTCCAGCACACTCCAAGATACAGCCCTGTCTCCTGCATATCCTTAATGAAGCTGAAGCCCAATCTACACTCATTCTACTAACTGAACAAAGCCAAGACATCAGCTCAAGCACTAGTACACAACTGTCAACATCAGATTTTTTACAATGCTTCCCAGCACAATTTTGACTTATGGCACCCACAATTGTCTTAATGCCCAGTTATAGTTTGGGGAACAGCAGCAGATGGGCCATATTCCCAGTGGGTGGTTTGGAGTTCCATATAGGAGAGGGATTTCAAAGCCTGATTAAAAAAAGACAGGAGGCTTTTACCTGCCTTTACTGAGCCACCCATATCAGTTAACTCTCTTGGAATGACCTCATGCTGGTAATGGTCCCTGCCCTTTCCTAATTCCCAAACCCTCCCCAAGAAATGTTTGGGACACTGCTACTTGTCAACACAACAAGCGCGCTAGAAATAATGGTCACAATTTCGTAGTTTAGCTTACTGAGCTCCAGTGCCTGGCTCATTCCCTGGTGTTGTTTACTAATACACACATAGCCCTTGAGGATCTGAGCCTCAGTGCTTTCTGTACCAAACTCATTTACTTTGCAATTAACCTCTCTGTTCACATTCACTATCCCCCTTTCTTTCCTCTTTCCAGTCACTTCTGAAAACCAAGTCCTCTCCACGCCTGGCAGCTGTAATGCCTATCCGCCTTTGTTCACTGGCCTTCAGAGCAGAAGCAGGGATTCATATTTTTATTGTTTGTTCTACTCACTGTGAAGTACAGTGTACATCATCAAACTGCAGTACTAAATCACTGTACTTGAGGGCTTATTCTTAATATGCAGATCATATCAAAATATATTAGTACTATCAAGTAGAAAATTGACACGTCTATGTTTCTTCAGATACCGCATATCCTTTTTAACTCTGTAAGAGGTTTGAACCCTACAATTTATCCTATAGCATGCTGGAATCAAAAGCATCAATCTTTTTAAGGCTGTCTAATGCCAAATACCTGTGGTTGCAATCCTTCTCAGCCAGAGGTTAGAAGTAGAAACATAGCTAAGTACACATCAATGATAGAAAAGAGCAGCATTTCTTTTATAACATATAACATGACCAGCCATAGCTCTTATTGTAAGGAGACAGTGCAGAATGCTTTAAAACTCTTATATATTTAAAACTCTTCAGTGTTCTTAATCACTTATTATTCTTTACAGGCAACCAGGAAGCTAATGAGGATTTCCATAACAGCTCCCAGGCAAATGGAAAGTCAAGATCTGAACTCTACCTGAGCGGACATAGGAAGAAAGGCTGCCAGCAATTCATCACATTCATGGTGATCTCACCTGCTAACTCTGATTATTTTGCTATGTTTGGGGGCATGGTTTGGGGTGTTGGTGGGTTTGGGATTTTTTTTAATTATCCAAGGTTACGGTATTGATTCTTGGTACAATGATAAATCTAGGTTCCTAATAGTTTCTAAATAGTTTCTAAAAATACATATTTCAGGTACTTTTAAAATCATTTTATTCTTCAGATAGTGCTAGTCAGAGCATCTGGAAGACAGTATTACTGCAGTTAGACTTATTTGGGCAAAAGCTTGGGATAAGCAACCATATTTGGGTAGAGGGAGAAGGCAGTCAAAGTCCTTAAGTTTACAGATGAAATCCAGATTTAAAAAGAAAAGCCTTGAAAACTGTTTTTCTACTGGATTATTTCTAAGTGTACATACTTAACAAGCCACATTTGCTATAGCTTAAAGAGTGAGTCTTCATGAATAGACAGTGGGAACAAAACATTTTTGCTGTGGATTTTAAGCATGTTTCTCTGGCTTTGGTTTTATTGACTCTGAAGATAATGCAGGCTCTGTTAAGACATTCTGTAAACTTGTTTAAACCCCTTTAAAGGAAACAAATTTTTTAACTTCTTCCAATGTGCTGTTTATAATGATCTCTGCTGATGAAAGTTGTGATGTAAGCAAATCAACATAAACAACCCACAGATATCAAATTCAATCACCTACAAAGTCAGTGAATTCCTTAAGGTAAGGTTATAATATTATGAATACTCAGACTAGTAGACAGCTGTCAAAAAAAGAAACTAAAAAAAAAACCCTCAACCCAAATTTATTTGCTCCATTTTCCTTTCCCCATTAGAAGTCATATCATGGAATATCGATATAACCCTCTATTTCAGTCATCACATCTGCTTTAAATAATAAAAAGCCCAATGCTGCTGGTTTTTTTTTTTTTAAACTTCACAGAATGAAGACTTGTTCACTAATAATAAGAAGAGAGCTCTAAACCTGTGCTGCACAGATTTATTAACCTAGCCAAAATGAAAGGTGTATATTTCTCCACCAAGTGTTATCATTTTCAAAGAAGACATATCCTCTATGGAATAAATTTAGAGACCATTTTTTGTTTATGTTGAGGGGAGGGTTAACTTCTGAGATAAATAACCACAATGTTGCATCTGTATTTGTTGAAGTTTTACTTCTAAAATACGCTTATTATAATGCTAAGCAATAAAACATATATATTGTACAGTATATACCTAATAAAAGACTCCTGTTCCACATGGTATACAATACACTAAGGTGATAAACAGCCCTTCAGCAGAAGAAATAAATAAAATATAAAACCAGCAAGTTTACATATTCAACAGTTATTTCAGTGACATTTTTGTTTTATAGGATATGAATATAATGTCTGCATCAAAGAACACACATCCGTGATTTTTCTGTTGATTATTAGTAACCACAAAAATTTAACACTCACTCTCAGAAACAGAACTTTTTTAAGGTGCTGTTGATTTTGTGAGTAAATCACTGTCACCAACATTGCTCAGCCTTCCTTACATTGTCTCTCTGCCTCACTGAATAGCCAAGGATATATTTATCATTCCAATGAAAATCTGAGATCTTTGAATGTAGTACCAACCTAATCTTTCTTCATTTGGCTCACTAAACTATTTTTTCACATAGTTTTTTTCTATCTTTTCTTTAAAGTGAAGTAAGTGTATACTGAAACACTGCAGAAGGGAAATGCTAGTGTCCGTTCATGTAGATGCACACAGAATAATAACCTTACACTTCTATCAAGGAAGAGCAGTAGTACAGCTTTATAAGGGCTGCAGTGAAACAGTCAGTTAGGAGAAGCTGCATATGTATTCAGTGACATTTTCAGGATGTGTCTTTATTACTTGGTATGCACAAACTACTTGCATACATATCACATTGTGAGTTTCTGTCTTTTGCTCTACAGGAATCTACATGACTGTGCTTTTTAATTTGATTTTCTAAACAAGTTCTCAATAGCTCTGTGACAATATCTGATCTGGTGCTCATCAGACCAGGCAGCCACTCCCCCTGTTGAGATGATGGGTACACCTCTCAGGTTGCTGTTTGGCATAGACCTGTGGCCATATGGGTTGTGGCCATCCTGGATGTTCTGTTCGTACATGATAATGCCTTCCAGCGTAATGCTTTCCAGTCAGAGCAGCAGCTGGAAGTGCACGGTGCCTTTCCCACACAGAGAAATCCTTATTACTACCCAGTCCACTGATCACCCACCTTAGCCAGCATGTAGACCTCAATATTCACCAAGCAACCAATGTGAAGATCACTGCAAATTCTTTCCCTGTCAGCCTGTTATCCATCACCAGAAGCTTCTAGTAATCGCAGACAAGGGCTCAAGAACAGGTTCAAAACATCAAGATCCGAACTCAGTTTTCCAGTGTCTAACATGATATACACACCTTTAGATCCTCCCTAAACACTCCCCCCCCAAAAAAAAAAAAAAAATCAGTGCTCAGAGCTCTTCATAGAAAGTGGTACTTCCACTGAAGATGCAGTGATGAGCACAGTAAAATGAAGATTAGTATAGTCAGATAATTTGTACTGATCACTTCTGAAACCCACAAAAACTGCTAAAATTAGAATTATAAAAATCTGAATATGAAAACTTTTATTTGAAAATAAAAAATACATAGAAGAGCTTAATAACTGTAAGAGTTTGCATTTCTAGCAGATCCTCCGAACACAGTATTCATACAGATTTCAATTTTAACCCAAAAATCCCATCTATCAAATATTTTGCTATCACAGGGTGTATTTTAGGAAATTCTGTCCTCACACCAATCTAGCTGCACAAGCCTTCCTATCAGTTACAACCTAAGTTGGAAACGCAGGCTGCAGATTTACAGCCGATTACAACTGAGAATTTTCTCAACATCAAATACATCCATCCAGTTCAGTCTGAGCAGAATATAAATAGAATGTTTTTGTTGACATAAATGCACCAAATCTGTTTTAGAATGTGTTCCAAGGAAAACATCAATTGAAAAACTGATATCAACTAGAGTTGATTAATGTATGAATTGTTTCAGAGCTGCATGTAATCTCCCAGCAATAGTTCTATTTCTTTACTTGAACCAGCTTGCCTATTATCATTATGCATAACTATGAAACTGGGACAAAATTTTGATGACGATGTTTACATCTTATCCAGTATGCACATAAATTTAGTCTAGTATAAAAAAAACCAAAAAAAACTGTCATTAAAGTGTCTTACAACTGGGTACAGAACAATACGTTCTGAGCAGTGAACAGCATTTTCAGGCATGTGTACATACCCCGTGACAAATCTTGTAACTCATGCACAGTAGTTGATGGTACAAGACAAGCAGTGATATGTGCCCAGAAATAATACAGAAATGCAGGAGTGTACTCTAGATATCTAGCTCTAATATTACAGTAGCTGCCTCTGGTATCACCTGTGGAGATTATCATCATAAATCAAGTTATTTTAATACTGTTCATTAAAAGTTTTGAAGTTTCAAAGGCTAACAGTAGAGCTGGTTCAATTTTGAAAAAACAGCGCTTGCAACTGTCAATGTGAATGGTAAAAAGCTCTTTTAAAGGATCTTCTTATTGCTATTCAGAAATGTTTGCATGCATGGACTGCTGCATGCACATGTTTGCAAAATAACTGCTTTCCCCAGTGCACCACTTAATTCCTTGGAGCAACAAACTGGATTTTAATGGTACCGCATGTTCGGTTGGGAATTCTGGTTCCTGCAGGCCCTGTACTTCTCTTTGACATTGACTTGACTTTGTAATAAACTTACTTTGACCTTTTAAATAAATTATCCCTGATCCATTTTTTTTTTTTTTTTAACTGTTGTGGGTGTAAAAAACTTTTACTGTAAGATCCTAAATCCTGAGCTCTAAAAGAGGGATTACAGCTTCTGCTGTGTGTTGTAACAAATGTGACACACTGTCTTCCAGAGTGAAGACCTTGAGGGCATCATGGAAAACATGTCCATGTAAGAAGCCAGGCTTATACAGGTGGATAGACACATAAAATGGTAAAACTAAGTCTCTCGCAGTGTACTACAGTGGCATTTTAAAATAACAGTATTTCAGTAGGCAGATAAAAATGTTTCCAACTATTTTTTCCACAAAAAAGTCAACATTTTCCCCAGGGAAAAATTTTTTCACACTCTTCTTAATACACCCCACAGATTTCCCAGTATAAGTGAGAAAAATGATATTTGCACCATTTGCAGGTAATGAAAGTCTTCTACAGTAATCAGCTGAGATTTAATAAACAGACTTAACAAAGTTTCTTGGAGGTAAATAAAAAAAAAAACAAACCCAAAAAAGCCCCAAGCCTTGTAACCACAGGCTATGCAGTCCATAAGGGAAACCCAAATAGGGGAAAAAAAAAAAAAAAAAAAAAAAAGGTCTTTAAAAGCTTTCTTTTCCTTCTCCATCTAGCAACCTTTTTCAGGGAGCTCTTCCAAACCCTTTTTGGCAGGGAATAAGTACATTCAGATTATGAGATTCTTTTGACCACTGTTTTTATGCAAGGAATCTCATCTCACAAGAAATTATTTGCATAAACACTTTACTTAGTCATTAAGCAGTCAAACTCTTTCACGGGCCCCCCCTTGCCGTGGGGAAAGAGCTTGCGTGCCCTTGTGAAGTTGAGAGCTATGCTGGTGGTGGCATATGCCTCCGGTAGGGTCTCCCAAGCCTGACAGGTCTCAACTGAAGGGTCAGACAAAGTGTGTCCACGGGCAGGATGGGCTCACTAGCCTTCGGGCAACCATCCTAGGAGAAGGACAACTCTAACTCCAAACCCGGGCAGATGGAGCTCGTTTAGCCCTGTAAGGCCATCCATCTAAGAGAAGGATACTCTAACCAAACCTGCGACCTGAGGACTTCGCTGTCACCGTCCAAGCTCGCTAGGCCCTGGCAGATGAACCTCAGGTGTAAAGGGTGGGGCCAGTCTCGCGCACGCTGCACCTCACCTAAAAAATCCACCGCGCAGGCTGGAAGGGTGTACTCACGTTCAAAGCCCTTCCCAAATCTTCGTCCGCGAAGCCAAGCCATGATGAAGCAGTCAAAACAAAACATTGATTTAGACAGAGGAAGGCGCTGGAGCATCCTCCCCAGCGCAGGCAGGCAAGCGCTTACCATGGACAGCACGTGTGGGCAGGAGTCCAGAAAGCAGGGCAGGAGCCAGCAGAGGAACAGCCTTTAATGCTTAGAGGCTGGTTAACAGCACAACTCACTACCCAAGGGGAGCACCTGCTTCACAAACACTAGGTCTTTACATCTGTACATTTTCAAACTTGTACACAGTGCAGGATAAAACAGAAGATTAAACTGCTGTGCTCTGGGTGAGCAAAATGCGTATGAACTGAAATCAAGAAGGCAAATGGATGTAACAGCAGTAACTCTGGAAGTAATGAACAAACAAGCATTGCGGCATGCAAAATAAGAGAGAAATCAATCTGATTTTAAGAACTGAGGGTCCGATAAAAATATTAGAATGTGGGAAAGTCACTGTCAAACATAAAGCACCTGTTTAACATTACTGCTAATTACAGGTGAAGTAAACAGCCCCAGCAGAAACTGGTTGAAGCGGATTAGATTTAATTGCAATGCTATATACAAAGTGCTACCCACTGTCTGAATTAGAAACAAAGTATGTCCAAAAGTGATACATACCACAAAACCAGGTTTAATACCAGGCACGGGCAGCAAGGCTACGTGTGGCTAGAAACACATTCCTATTGTCTGAAAGAACTTCCTGACTCTCACATGTTGCAGAAATGCACAAAGAGCAAAGTAAAAGGAACCATAAAACCAGGAAAGAAGGAAACTGTAAGGTTGAGTGTGGGCTGCGGGAATGCCCATATTTTCCAGCACAGTGAAAACATTAGTGCTGGTAGGAAACACACTCAGCCCACTCTGAGACATGAAGTGCTGGGAATCAATGAGATTAGAAATAGTTAAGCAGGAGCGCCTTCCCTTACTTTGTGTAAGGTCAGCTTCACGCTTGCAGCAGAGCACACAGGATCCTCCTTGGCAAGTGGCCACTTCTGCTGGAGGCAGCTACCAGGGACTTTTGGCACAGAAAAGTGAAAGTACCACTTTCCATTTTTTATTCCTATTTCTCCCTCCTTTTCTTTCTACATTATTTTGTTAGTACAGTTGGGGTTTTTTCCCCTTTCCTTTCATAGAAACTACCAAAATCAGATTATTATTGGAGCTGCTGGTTCATTATGGGTCCCTTTGTACTGTGTTTCTGAATTGAGATGTTACTTCCCATGCATTTTTTTTTGGTAATACCTAGAGCATACTCTTCCTCCCCATGTTCAGTGCTGTTGAGTGTACAGCCGTGTGCTGAGGGATGACCTGCTTATGATCGGAAACTCATGAGTTATTTGGTCTTCCAGCTAATCACCCATATATACAGTGGATCATCCTTTTAACCTGCTGCTGCCTAGCCCACATTTCACATGATACATATTCAGCATGTCTAGACTTTAAATTGCTTTCTGACAACTGTGCTTGGCACACATATCTCTTAACTGGTGGCAAACACAAAACTGTTCTTTGTGGCAGACTCGGTTGTGCTAGCATTTTCCCATTAGGCTCAGGCAGATGGAGAGAGCTGCTCATGCCATGGCCCTCCTGTTCTCTATTTAGGTCCCTCAGTCCTCAAACACGCTTAAATTTTCTAAGAAGTTTCCAAGTGCCCAGTGTTGTTATCTGCTACAGAGAGTAACAAGGTGCTACTCAGCCCTAGTTACACTTGCTTTAGTGCTGGAACAGCAGGTATCAACTAAACAGTCATTATTTCCAAGTACCTGCAATGTCCTTATTTAGATCTACTGGAGCCTCTGGACATGGGGTGAGAGCTGTGCTTTTTAACAGGTAGCTTTGTGTAACCGAGAAGCATTTCTCAACCCGCACCCCCTAGCCCCCAAAGAAATCAGGCAAGCACTAAGTGCAACGGAGCGGCTGCTTGACAGCCTTATTAGAAAACAACTTACAGAAGTAAGTGAAAAATACTGTATTCCTCTGAAGCTGCAGGGAACAACAGGAAAAAAAAAAATTAGCCGAGTCAGAAATTGGCTAAGGCACTGGGTCTGCTGAGCCTTCTACTTCCCTCCAAATACAAAGGGATCTTTAAATACCAAGCAGTAAACGAGACTTTGTTTGTATCTCACCTTAAAAAGCCACAAGCAGAACAGTGCATCCTAACAACATCCTTGGCTCAGAAATTATTCAGAAGCAAGGGGGCCATCTGCTGAATTCCCAATACCATTTTCTTATGTGTCCTGGAAGATCTTCTTTGAAAGTTTCATAGCAGAGTCCTGATTTTCAGTGCCACCTCTGCTAGGCCTGTGAGATGTGGCAGTAAACCTCTGAGCAGGCCTGGCTGCAGGTGAATATTACAGCATGTTTATCATGGCTGCAGAAGCTAAAACCAGTACTCTGACCAATGTAATCTATTCAGGCCTCAAAAATCCTGTAGAGGAGATCATGACTGAAGCATACGCAGCATCTCTGTATCACAATGCATTTCATTAAATAGAAATTTTCAGAGGCAGAAAACTTGCTCGTGATGTGTTCACGAACATAACTTTCCAGATAAAATAAAAAAGCTTAAAGCACAGAATCAGATCTCTAAAATAAGCAGCTTCCTTCTTTGGCTTACTGTCCATTATCCTCAGTAATGCTGGCACCACACTCAAACTCAGCATTCCCTTCCCTGTGCAAGTGTCACAGCTCCATCGATACATGATTCACTGGCGGCTCCTTCTAATTCCACTCTTTCTGGATTTGTTACCACTAACTTCAGATCCCAGCTTCAGCACATTCATAGCTAGTTCCGTTCTGTCGAGTGAAAGCGGGAAAGAACAGGTAGAATTCTACAAAGATTTTATGACAATGTCACCACATATCCACGTGTACAAATAAACTACATTATCTTTGTAGTCATCTGTATCTTGTTCTTCTTAATACTGCGACAGCCAAGGTCTCTCTGCATACCAGGAAGCACGACAGGAACATCCAGACTGAAAAATGATTGTTCATATAGCCATGAAATTTGATAAAGGTATTTAAAATATTCACCACTGTTCTCATTTCTTAAAGCATAGCCTTAAGTTTACTGACATTTCATGGTCTGTTAATACAGAACACTTTAAATATAGCAAGATACATGTTATCCATTAAAGACTATGTAGACTCATGCATTAGATAGCTCATAGTGTACAAACACAAGATTGTTGATGGTACAAACTATGAAACTGAATTTTCAAGGCTGTTTCCAAGTTCAGTATTTGAAAAATGACCACAAGACATAACCTGTATCTTTCAAAGTCATAACCAGGAGGTATTAAATAAAAGCACAAGCACAGCACAAGGAATACAAATAAATGCCACTTGCTTAAGATTGCTTTCTTAAGTATAAGAAGTGGTCCCAAGTTTAACTCAGCATACTGCTAAACAAAGATACAAATAGTCAGAGGGTTTGTTTGTTTTGAGTGGGGATTTTTTTCTACCTGAGTTTTACCACCTCAGTCAATACTAAATCTCAGTTTGCAGCACTCCCACATCCATAATGCAAAAATGTGTCCAGGTGGTGTTGTCTGCTGTTTACTGTTCCCAACTTCATACACACTGATGAGCAAGAAGTATTTGGTCTGGAAAGGTACGTTTGTAGGCACAAGCAGATTACTCTAGAAAATCCCTGCTTTTGGTATTTAATAGCAAACTATCATCTACTTTGTCAACTGAGCATCCTTCTTTTTGCTCCTAAAATCTGGACTCCCATATGAAAATATGAAAGCAGCATATATAAAATGGTAGTAAATTATAAATATCAAACACATAAAAGTAAAATAATTCTAGACCTACAATTACCCAGCATTAATAAAACATAAAGTTATCGAGTCCTTTAATCCTATGAGCTGTCCACCACTAGCTCTCAACAGCACATAGCCTATCACCTCAAAAGTCTGACTAGTTTCAAAGAACAGTCATCCAAAAAATCCGAAGGAAATAAAGGAAAAAAAATGTGTTTGGAAAAGCAAAAGTTTTCCCTCAAGAACTCAGAATGAAAGCTAAGGATTGCTAAAATTCAGTCCTTTCTACAGAAATAGTCCCAAATGATGTAAAGCATCCCAACTCCTGGTCATATAAATCTCAAAAACAAGAGGTTCTATCTTAGTGGAAAGCAATATAAAATGCTCTTGCTACTTGCTTCAAAGTCTGCGAAGTTCACATGAAAGAATGCTTCTACGCAGTGAAAGGGACCTGAGGTTGTTTTCAACTTTAATTTTCCACTAAACCCTAGATAGCTGGCTTCAGATGCTACAATTTAAAGTGAATTTTTTGAAAAAGCAATAAGAAACATGAGTACAATTATTTGTCTTTTTCTCTGATATTTGCATTTAAACAAAAATTACTCCCAGCTGTTTGCGTAACTGTATTAAAAATGATTTGTCAATGGAGTCAGACAATTATATTCATTTAATTAGGTATTTAGACTGACAGGAGTGGTGTGCATACTCAATAGGTAGCTAGAAAGAAAGGGAAAGAAGTTGGAACATGAAGGATTTGTAATACAACACTATGTGGAGGGTAATATCTTCTGATACTCCTCTACTTGAGCATCAGTTGTTAAAGTTTTACTAAATATATTTACAATCAAGCTTCTATCCACTTTGGATCTTTGAGGTCGTTTCCTTTTCACCCCTATAATTGTGTACAGAGATCTCAGTTAACATCTCCTGCATATCAGGAGCTTCCACACACGAGGGTGGATCAGCTCCACAGGTCAGAGAACATAAACACCGCTCAGCCAACATCTGATTGATGATACCTACAGCACAGTTGTATTATATCGCACACGAAAAATAGAGCAGTACAAGGAAAGAACCTGCAGGTGCTGTATCAGAGTGCTGGCATACAACACAGAAGGGATTTCAGAAGAATAATGAAATATTTGTCACTTTGTCATTGAGAGTCAAGAAACCAAAAGCAGAGACTTTGTGATCACTAGTAGCTTCCAAAAAGATATTTGGGGTGCAGGTGTGTTACGGGGCAAAACACAGCACTGGCTTCGGCAAGCCAGAGGGGGTCCCACCAGTGGGGGAGATCAAGGAGCCCTTGGTACCTTCGCAAGTCCAGTACGGAGGATAGCAGGTCCGTACCCCTCAGTATTTCACATATTGAGATCCGGCACATTGACAGGGAAAGTTCAGTCTCGGCTACGGAAGCGTTTCCGATACCACTACCCCCATCGACAGGCGCAAGAGAGGCTACAACGCTCCGGCGCCGCCCAGGCGCCTCCGGCACGGCGGTCCCCGCCGGACTCCCCGCTGGCCCCGCCCCAGCAGCTCCCCTCCGGTACCCCGCTGCCCTTCGCCCCGGCGGCGGCGACCTGGCCGCAGCCTGACACCCAGTCGCCCCTACGAAACGCCTTTAGCGACTCGCAGAGACCGTTCACGGTAGCTCAACGGGACCCTGGTCTCCGCAGGACCTGCCAAAACTTCGCGCGTGTTCTGCTTAGATGTCGGTCTCGACAGGTATTTCACAACACGCCGCAACCAAACACGCAAGTTCCCTTTTTTGCAGCCGAAAACAGAAGGTCCATCGCTCCCCTTCCTCCGCAGCGTCAAAACCTTGGACAAGGTACTAAACCGCGACACCTGGAGCCGACACCGACACCGCGCCTTCCACTCTAGCAGCCTCCAACTTTCCTGCCACGGGTCAAAATCAACATTTCGGTCGGCATAACGCCGAGACGCGGTCCACGGAGAACCGCAACTAAGCGGCCACCCCCCTGCCCCACCGCGGAGAGCCAGCACCGCCTCCCCAGCCCCGTCCCCTCGGCCCCACGCGGGCGGCCGCCGACGGAGAAACTTTTCCGAGCCGCCCGCCGAGGTAGCGCCCACGCCGGCCGCTCCGCAGAGCGGGACCGAGCCGGCGCCCACGCACCGTGCGCCCGGCGGGCCAACGCCGCCCCCCGCGGGCCGCGCCGCGCCGGCCGCCCCGCCGCGTGAGCACCCACGCGCGCCCACCCATCCGCCCGCACCGCTCCTACCGTGCGGGGGGCAAGTGAGGGAGGGAGCGAGGAGGTGGCAGTTACCGGCGAGCGAGCGCCCTTCTTGCAGAGCGGTCCCCTGAAGACGCCTTTGATGCCGCGGTAGTGCCCGTTGCTGAGGTGCCGGGAGCTGATGACCAGGTAGCACGCCATGCGGACCCCCCGGGAGGGAGAGCGGGGGGAGCGCCCCTGCCCCGCGGGCGGCGGGGGAGAAGGCAAGCCGGCTCCTCCTCGGTGGCGGCGGTGCTACCCCCCACCGGAGCAGAAGCCCGCATGAAGGAGCGGGCGGAACCGCAGCAGCGATCTCCCCCCTCCCGTCTCATCCAGCGCCCGGGTTAGGGCTGCCAGCAGCAGGATGCACTGAAGGCGGCAGCAGCGGCGGCAGCCAGAGCACATCTGAGGGAACGCGGAGGCCAGTCCGCATGCTGCTCCGCGGGTAGGAGACGGGCCCGGGAAGAAGAGCAGAGCGCAACTTGCACAGTCCGCCGCTGCTACGGCCCCTTGCCTCCCTCCTCTTCCTCAGACCAGGCCACCAGCAGCCGACATCCGGAGGGGAGTTTCTCCGCGGCAGCTCGAGTGGCGGCTGCTCCCCATGGCTCTTCCCTCCGCCGGGCTGGGTGATGGATGCAGCCGGCCGCCGTGGAGAGCCCTCGCCGCCCTAGTCCTCCCGTGCCGCCGCCGCAGTCGGCGCCGCGCCTCGCCTCACCTCCGTTGGCGGGGGGGGAGGCGGGCGGTGAGTGGTGCGAGGGGGGCGGAGGGGGTAGGGCCGTAGTGGGGGCGGCAGCCGGCCGGGGGAGGGGGCGGCGGCGGGTGGGAAGACGTTTCCCCTTGCCGCTCCGCGGAGAAGAGCGGGCCGAGGCCACCAGCTCCGGGCAGAGCGGACCAGGGAAGCGGGGGGGAAGGCGTCTGGGTGCGCTGGCCGTCCTCCTTCTCCTCCTCCTCTTCGCCCAACTTTCCCGCCTTCGATGGCGGGGAGGTACCGTCTTTTCTCTGCCTGTCTCTGGCTGCGCTTCCACCGCTCCCCTGCATCCCCCTCACCTGCCCCTCCCCTCCGGTGTCCCGCAGGCTGTCCCCTGGCAGCGGCTGCGACCGTTCCCCGCCTTCAGGGGTGCGGAGCGGCAGGGGAATACCCTCCCGCGGCCGCGCCGGAGTTCCGACGCAGCCGGCCGCGGTGCCGGGTTAACGGGAAACATTGCTGCTGCGCTTCCCGCTGCGGGCTGGAAGCACAGATTCGTTCTGGACCGCGGCGAGGGATCCGCGCAGATGCCCAGACTGCCTGCGCACCCCCAGCTTGTGACTGTGTTTGTCTCGGTCGTCTCCCCTGAAAGCTCGTAAATTTAGGTGTGTGGTGTCATTTGTGACATAAATTATGTACATAGAGTCAGAGGTATGAAATTATTCCACCACTAAATAGTTGAAACAGGTTGCTCTTTCCCCCTTCTGCAAGAGAGAGGTGCAATGTACCTCGTACCTGCCTGTGGACGCTCAGCGTCTTCTCATCAGGTCACAAGTGTTGTCTCTGCTCTGTTACTTACTAAGATGATAAAAATAAATCAATAAATCTCGCGGCCTTAGTAGTCACCTGCAGATCATTCATTTCTTCGAAGTAGATTATTTTAAACTGTAGATAACAATTATTTCAGATTTTTCATTTAATCCTGTAAAAGCCTATGCTCTCAGATGTTTAGTGAATGAAACTGATAAGCCACACTCATTCTAATTTTAGCCTCTCAAGAGCTACCTTTCTATGCACTTAAAAAAAAAAAAGCCACCAAACTGTGTAGATAAAAAGGTCATGACAAATCAAATATCATTCTTTTGGCTGCATTTGTAAAATAGTGTTGTACAGTCAGTATACGATGCTTCACATACAATGTAAAATGTAATGCTATGTGCATATATACACATATATACATATACACAAATGGTCAAATCTATTATTACATATTTTATTAATAAATATATAACATTGTAAAGAAAACAAAATGCATCTGAACTTGGAATAACCAAAGCTGGAAGTAACATGTTAAGAACATCCTTACAATAACTACAATACAGTGTTTTGCAATGTAAAAACTGTGGGGTGGGAGTCAAATTAAGCTGGTAAAACCCAGGTGCGAAATAAATAAAAGGACTTGGCTCTTTGCATCATGTGTGGTCAAGCAGTGGGACTCCTTGCCAAAGGGTGCTGTGGATCACAGATTAAACAGTCTCGCTAATCAGTACAGGTCAGGCTTTAGGGCCTGGGAGCAATACAGTGCCCACCACAGACCTGTGGAGGTCTTTTCTGACATAAGAATTTACACTGGAAAGTGGCTTTTGAGAATTTATGCTATCGTATTGAAAGAAGTTATCCACTGTTCATTTGGTGGCAAAACCGAGCCTTTATAATGATTTCCTCCTACAAGTCACAGTTGTGTGAGTGACTTGAAATTTATTCCTGTTGGCATATAATTTATATGTTTTGTTAACTACAAGTTCTTTCTGAAATAACTCCTCTGCAATCCTGTTAACGATAAAAGTATGAACTTCACTTTGAGTTTTGGTCTGCAGTTTCACTTTATGACTCTGCACTGAATATGCAGTTCTGGAAGTAAAGACAAACATCTTTTCTCTCTGGCAAGGCAATGAACTTTCCAAAACTTTGCTTATCTATAATGCAACTGTTGTTTCTCAGAACAGAAAGAATTTACATCTCAAGGACTTGTGTAGAGGACTCGGTTCCTTTTCTGTTGTGAAGAGACATGGAAAGTCCTTGTTTTATCACAAAGTGAGGGAGGGAGTTCAAAAGACCCGAACCGCATGCATACAGTGGAGATGGATGTTCCTGTATTGCAGCTGCACAGACAGACTGGCCAGTCCATGTCACCTGCAGAGGAGCTTCAGCACAAGCTGAAACTGTAAGAACTTCACTGTAGGCTAAGGGACAATACTTTCCTCCTTAAACTTACAGAGTCTTCAACAGTTCATTTACTAAGATTGTATGAAAGGGAAACCATTTGCCCCAGAGTAGACTGCACAGTACTCATTTTATCCTGCTGAGAAGGATGATGTGCTCAATTGACCCTGCTGTGAAAAGTAGAAGTCATTTTAGGCTCACTTCACTTTGCAAACTCAGGGGAATAGTTACTATGACCACCAATCTAATTTATAAACAATCTGTAGGACGCAAGCCTGAGAAAATGAGATAAAGAGTTGTCAAATGGAACGATTAGATATTAATTATAGCACTTCCTGAACATTCCCCCAGTCTCTGGAGATGCTACACCTTCTCTTTCATCATGGGTCATGTAGAAAGATGAGCCTTAACTATTAGTAGTTTCATCTGGGTCCAATCCTTCACTACCTTAGATCTCATAAAGTAATTTTCAGCTGGGCACAGTGGATGTAAAATACTACCTTTCAGAACATTTTGCTTTCTTTGCAGAAGTGCTAGTGAATTTTCAAGATGCACGGAAGTGGAGAAGCAGGTCAGCTGTCACTAAGAGATGATTATTAGAATAATGAAGTGTTCTCTGGTTCATCTATCCTCTCAGTTTATACAGATTATTATCACTAATAAAGATTATTTAGTATTTATTGCCCCCCCCAAAAAGTCTGTAAGCATTTTCTAATTACTTTTTGTAGGGATTGTCCTCGTTGCACAATGCAATGTCAAATTGAAATACCCAGCCTAGCTCTAAAGCTGCTAGTTCTGACATAAATATACTCTGAATATCAGGCAGCAGAGAACCATATAAATGCAGTCATATTACTTTTAATGGTTGAGCTAATTCATATGCTTCTTTGAGGCATTAGTCAGAATAGCATAGACATATCCTTAAAACTTTGTCTATGCTGTGAATTCTATTTAAATTGTAATTCAAGTATTGCTCCTAATATGAGTTCCACCTGCACACAAAGTCTGTTGTGCTGATATTCTCTCCTGTATAGGTAAAAAATACAGTTAGTATGACTCGCTGGCTGCTTACGTAACCGTTCGTCAGTGTGAATACAGGCTAGATCCGTTCAAGGGCCATGATCCTAAAATGTTTTCCACAATTCCCTTCTTGTGCTTAGAAAGAACAAAGACATCCTTCCCCATGCCTCTGGAATGAGAAAATTCAAAGAGTGCAAAGACTCTTCTGGCACTACACCTCAAGAAATCTTACTTCAGCAATGAAACAAGAATGGAGGGTGTGTAGACCAACAGTTTGAATACTATTTCACAGGCGGGTTATTCTCACACGAGTTAGTTTAACATGAGATATTTTCCTACGCAGAAGAGCCCAAGAGAACCCTGTAGTAAGAACATACTATAACACTGACGTAATTTTTACAAGCGGTCTATCTTGCGGTACTGAGTGAGAGAGATCAACATCCTGGCAAGGCAATTCAGGTATGAAAACACACAATAAGGTTCCTAACGTATAACAGAAATGTCTTAATGTAACTTCACAGTATATGCTATCTTCAGACGTAAAGGAGACTTTAAAGCTGTAAATCAAGTCCTGGCAATATATACAGAGCTTTGGATTACAACTGCTTAAACTACATATTCATCCAACCTTAGTTCCACTAATCCATCCACCCAGCCTCTAACTCCTCTCCTTTCTAGTGGTCCGTAACTACACCTAATTCCTCAGGGTTCACATGAAAAATGAAATCCTGCCCCGCTAAAACCAATGACAGTTTCTGAGGTCAACAGGATCAGAGTTTCTCTCTAAACTTTAACCTGTTCAGCATGCTCACAACACCGTTTGTGCTGTTACTCTACCCGAAGACATTATCTAATACACCCAAAAAGTCCTAATTCTTTCTAAATTAGAACCATATGTTAGAAATAGTCAACATTTCTGTAGATCACATGAATAAATTTTAGCCTGAATATTTGATTGGTTTATCTCAGTGCAACATATATTTTGGGGATCTTTTTGTAAAGTTTGATTCTTCTTTAGAGTTTCTGGTAAATGTAAAAATACAAGGTGGTCTGGTCTGAGTAAAGCTGGTCTGTGTAAAGGTTCTTTGTTTTGCTTTCAGTGAAATGACAACTTCAAATCTCTGCTCTTTTTTCTTCCTGACTCTTGAAAGACACCAATTACAATTTTTCCTGGAGTATTAGTAACAGCTTCATTACATGTCTTTATTTCATTAATTAATTCAGAATATTTTAGTCCTTACCTATTTTATTCCATTTGAAGTAAACATAATATTGCTTATCCAAACATTTTTCATCCCAGGCTGCCTCTTTTTATCTAAATAGTAGTTACATTCCTCTTGTGAATCACTTATGTAAGCAGCTATTACCGAAAACTTGAATCTGTCAAGGTTCATACACTTGAAGCATTGATGTCTAAGTTATTCTACTCGCTAGTCCATGCAGGATCAATGACACCATTTTGCTTTGGATGGAGCTTTTTGGAATGTTTAAGTGCTGAACAATCCCTTTATAGTCTATAGCTTGCTATTAATTGTGTAGCCAGCAAATACAGCAGTCTTCATGTTGATCAAACCAAAGTGCATGTGTATACATCAGTGAATAGTGGTAAATCATGCCCTGCTTTTCATATAGGCTCATGCTCCACTGATTTTTAGAAAGTCATAAAGTTGAACAAGAATCTCATTCAAATAATTCATCCTTACTCCACCTTTTCTTTGATATATCTCTTGTGTGACATTCAGCAACCTCTCTGCATTACTTTCTCTGTCACTAAAAAAAGACAATATAATGCTTCCTTCAGACTTATTGTGAGAATTAATCAATAGTGTAACCACAGTCATAAAGGAGAATGCTAAGTATTACTAGGTGATGTTGGGGAAGACAGCTGATTTCATAGTCAGATAAAAATATGCGAGAAATCTACTATTTTCAGAAGGCTGCTGGACATGCCATTCACTGAAATTAATAGGTTAGTAATACAAATAGAACTTTAATCCTATATTAGCAAGAGCTCAATATTCCCAGAGTGTGTGTCCAATGATGTAAAAAATTCTCTCATTTTTTATTCAGAAAAAAATCTTCATTGATTTCTTCTTCTTGTTAACTATATGCTTTACCTAAATTAGAACGGACATAGAAAGAATAATGGCCAGTAGCCAATGATATGAAAATTATATAGGAGAGCTCCAATTCTGTTTTAGTAGCAAATCCTCTTTTTTCACAAAGATGATATATGAAAGAGATGAAGGTGTAGCAGTGTTTTCATACACTTTTCAATTTGTTATGTTTGCATAAATATTTAGTGCATCAGTCTCTTTCTAAAGGAAGAATACGGTTTGCATTTCAAGTCTGGTAGATTTCTAACATTTTCTTACTGCTAAATCCTGCCAAACTTTAATTACTTGCTGGACATCAACAAGAGAGGTGATTCACATTTTTCATTGCTCATCAATGGTCATCAGGCTGATCTCCTGGGGTTAGCACTGTATGTGCTAGTGGCCTTAATATCTAAAAGGTGAGTAAAGTTACTGCATTTTATTATTAGGAACCAGAATTGAATATTAACTGGAAAAGAGCTACTTTACAATTAATTTAAACGAAGGTAAAGAGAGGGAAAATATTGTTTAGGCTCTCCATAGATAGCCATGATATCCACAGATAGCCAGAGAGGCTGTTGGCATACGTTTCAGCCACAGAAACAGTAGTTTCAATAACCAACATAACCACAGCAGTCAATCCTTTTTCCTACTCATACCCATTAGTTTCAAGGGGTGCTCCAAGGACAACCTCAATGAAGCAGCCTAGGTATGGAGAGGACTCCTGTTGCAAAGGAATGATGAAGGAAACTTCCACCATGTAGATTTTTCCATTGGTAGAGAAAGTAATCTCCTTTCTCTTGGTACTATCTGCAATGGTAATTTGTCTTACATTGCCTCAAGGAACATACTTACATGCTTGCACTCACTGTGTGCTAGTGCACATTATACCTCCAATGACTTCCACAGACAATTTCAGCTTGGCAAGTTAGTATCACCCTTTTTGTCTTGCACTAGCATTGCCATAAAGCCCACATTGACATAAAGCACACATAGACTGTCAGTACATAATTTTTTTTTTTTTTTTTTTTTTTTGAGATGTCACACAAGTTGGGTAAAGATCACTGGCCTGGGAACTATAGATTTTGGTCATAAGAAGGAAGTGACAAGTAACTACAGTTTCTTTATGGAGAGAACCACTTAGTATGGTAGTTCACTAAGCCTCTCTAGACAAAAAAAATGACAAGGAAAAAACAACTTCAGAAGAAATAAATGAGTGAAACTTCTGCTGAAATGCCAGCAGTAAAATGTGGGTTTTATATACTTTTATATATATTATAAATATATATGCATATTGCATATTGCATATATATTTTCATTTGTATAAATGTTTCTGGTGTCCATGTATTAATGGACTAATATAGAAATACATATTTAAATTGTTAAAATGTTAGCGCTAATACCAATTATTTTTCTGTGCTGTTTTCCCGTTTCCCCACTTCGGCAAAGTGACAATTTATTATATGTTTTTTAGGAAACTCAATGACAGGTAGGTGATTCAGCAATCTTCAGCAAAGCGGTACAGAACTTGAGTCTGAGATGTTCACACCCATTAAACCACTGTACTACCCAAGCTATCTCAGATCCTCATGTTTCCATGGCAGTATTTATTATGCATTACCACAAGATCACCCTGTTAGTTCTGTATGTATCCAGTTGCCAGCATTTCATCATCTGTCCACATTAATACTTCAGCAGACAACCTTTAAAAAGACTTTACAAAGAAAGATATGAATGGCACAGGAGAAATTTCAAACTGACAGCAGCATTTGTCAGCCGGTATCCTCTGGAATTCAGATGTTTACTGAACACGGAGTCCTTCACGTTTTTAGGTGTCTATGAAACAATAGTTCTTTTTGAGACTGACACCTACATACTAAAACAGAGAAGTGTACTTAGAGTTTTTGGAGTGTGTTATGCCCTAGTTTTGTTCCTTAATAGGTTAAAGCATTTCAAGCATTCTGTAAATTCCATTCAATTAATTGCAAAATTTCCTTGTACCTTAAGGAAAATTGATAATACTGTTGCAACCACTTACATTTCAGTGATAATTAATATTAGAGAAAGGAAATATACAATAAAATCAAAAGGTGAAAATCACTCTCAAATGAAAAGCTAGCACAAGGATCGCGCAGCTCCTATCTTCCCCGTCTTATGTCCTAAAATGTGCTTAATTGGTTCATGGGCTTGTGGCACCTACACTGGTGTGGATTTCATTTGATTTCATCCAAAGTATGGTATTCTAGCAACTTGCTTATGGCCAAAAATGGCACAGTCTTCTGTGCAGAAATAAAATAGGTGTTTGTTTCAAACATAAATTCAGTCTCTATTTTCGCAGTTATTTTGTGTTCTAATTATAACAATCTAATTTGTAAACAACACATGCTGAGGTTTTGACAGTGAATTTCTGATGAAACACAGTACAAATTTTAATTACATACAGTTCTAATACAGTGAGCACTGCAGCATTTCTGTCATCTTTGAAATGGTAACAAAAAGTAAAAAAAAAAAATTTGAAATATGAGCATGAAGGTAATGAGATCAATAAATGTCAGCTAGAAAAAGTAATCACAGCTCTAGAGACTCACTAACCTTTCTACAAATTCCAGAAATAATAGACTAGCTTGGATGAGGAATCTTTAACAATGAGAAACAGATACAATTATAAGGGGAAAGAGAGCCACAGACTACTGAATACTATCAAAAGCATTGCCTTTTTACATAAGTGAGAGAAAACAATATTTTTGCTTTTCCTCCTGTGATCCTCACCAACTCACTTCCCTTCGCACCTTCTCATTTTGAAAGCAAAGTACAATATAAACACATATGTAATCCTAGAGTTAAAATACGAAATACGACATAAAGTGCAGTAAGACATAATGGTTTTCCAGACTGATGCCTGATCCTTCTCTCAGGCAGACAGAAGTGTTAGAACATTCATTGACCTCCATATAAATTCCAGATACTTAACGCTCCCAAGATTTGGTGGTGTATCATTTCTATATATAATTTATGCAAACTCAGAGCTTAAGCGTGAATTAACTCAAGACAAGAAACTGTGTGCTATGTTTTAATGCCCCATGGTAGAGTCTAACTTCTCTAAGAGAAAACATATTTCGTGTGCAGGGTGTTAGATTAAGTAATATTTGACATGACAATGTTGATGGTTTTTTGTTGGTTTTTTTCTTAATTAAAATTGCAAGATACATTGAACCCAAGGTGAAAATGGAAGGGAATAAAATATTTTGCCAAACCTATGCAGATGGAAAATATTTTTTTTTCTGAATGAGGCATACAATTTTCCTGAAAACATATTAGCATTTTATGAAGGATATGTAAAATGTGCTAAGGATTTATATATATAACAAATTGATTTTAGGGAAATTGGCATTAAAAAAGAGGGTTAGAGATGATAATATGGAAATTAGTTCTTATTTTATCATCAAAGTTCTAGGGTGTGGGTTTTTTTTTTTGCACCAACATTGACTGAACCTTTTTGGAGGTAGATAACAAAAACGGATGGGCAGAGACTGGGATCCAGTCATTAGAGTCCACTCAGTGTTTGCAGGCAATGATGTGCAATTTTTAAAATTAAAGATATTAGCTGTTTACATTTCATCATTCAAGTGTTAATCTGAAGTAATAAATGCAAAAGGGCTCCATATAGAATATACAAAGTATTACAGTATCACCATTAACTTTTTTGATCAATAGTTTCTGCTTACTATCATTCTCTATGTCCTGTTGAAATGAAAGGAATTGAAGAGCTAAGGTGCTATCTTTGAAATTCTCTAAGTGTCTAATTCCACACACATACATTTACCCCTTTGCTTTCCCCCAGACTACTCTTTGGAGTATGATTGTTCACAAGTGTGCATGCATGTATAACATTTTCCATATATGCATGTATATAACGTTTTGCAGGACTGGGGTTCCTGGAAGGAAGCAGCTCTGCAGCTAGTGTGCAACCCAACATTAAGTAGCAAATTCCTGTGATGACACCCTTTTGTTTTCAGCACAGGGCTAAATAAATCAGTATTTTGAAAGCTGGCTGTTAAGGACCACTCCAGGAACGCAAACTGGATTTCAAGTCAGTTCAGTTGACCAGGACTTAGCATAAATGTGCTGCAGCAACAGAAATGTAGAAGAACTGCAGGAAGGGACTTGGAATTCTCTGCTCCAGCCACCAGTGGCTGTGGGAGCAGCCATAGATATGTGGGTGCACATTAGATGACTCACAAGTCTGTGTAGCTTTGGAAGTTGCTGCTATGTTATGAGAGTACGTATGTGTGTGGATGACACAGGAGCATCCCAAAGCCAGCAGCAGTTGCTGGAAACATACTGAATCCAGGTAAGGAAGAAGATTTCAGCTTTCAGAAATATAGAAAGGATATGCACCAGTTAAAATGCTGTGTTTTGTATTCCATGAAGCCGCAAAAACAAAACCAAACAGGAGCTGTGTACATGGGGACCATGATGTGCAGCTATGGGTAGGAAGCTACATTTAAGGATAAAAATCTTTTCAGTTTATGATTTGAATGAAGTTTCAGTCAAATCAATTTTTGCCTGTAAAGGCTTTGCTGTGGCACACCTTTCCTCATACAAGATTGCTCACAGTAGTCAAAGGTAAAGCTGGCTGCAGAAGGATCTTGCAGTGGACAGGGCAGTAAAATGGCACATGAAACTCAATGTCAATAAACACAAAATAACATGTATGGGAAAAATAACTTGAAATACACATCCAAGATGTTGGTTAATTACATATTGCCACTCAAGAAAGAAATGTTCAAGTTTCTGGACAGGGTTATCCAAAAATGCCAGCTCATTGCACAGCAACAGTCAAAAATGCCAGTCAAATGTCAGAAACTGCTGAGAAAACGTTGAAGAACAAACCAGAAAACATTTCAACACACTCTGCTCTAAAAGCAAAGGTGAAATAGCCTGGGACTAGAGAAGTAGGAACGGTGCGCAGGCTGTGAATTACTCTCCAATTTCTCAATATGCAAGAAGTATAACAAAAACATTATGAGAAAGAAAGCTTAAAGAAACAAAGGGTTTCTTGGCATAATCCATCATCAGAGTATGAATTAATTGCTACAGGAGGTTCCTCAGCAAAAAATATAAATGGACTCTGTTCCTTTCCTGCTATTGGAGAGAAAGTTCAAATGCACATACCAAATTAAGAAGTCTCTAAACTACTCATTTGCTAGTCAACTTCTGATTGAGTTAGTAGCTCATAGGAGAGCAAGCATGAGTTTAAATTTCCTTGGTTTATGGTTTATGGTATGACTGACCATAGTCAGAAAGAAGATCTCAGCACAGAAGTTCTTATGTTCTTAAATTACAATACAGTTATAATTTCTGATCCAGATAATGTGCTACTTCTTATTTAAGTACTGGATAGAATTGCCATCAAAGTGGCTTTGACAGACTGGAAAAATGATCTGACAGAACCCTTGCAAAGGTCAACACTGACCAAAAAAACCCCTCCCGCAGCCAGTACACAGTAACCCCATGCAACAGCACAGGCTGGAGAACAACAGGCTGAGAGGAGCTCTCCGATGAAGGACCTGGAGGTCTTACAGGAGCAAGTTGAGTTGAGTCAGCTGTGTGTCTCTGTGGTCAGGAAGGCTAACAGCATGCTTCTCTCCTAGCAGGATTGTAGTCAGCAGGTCAGTGGGTGTGATTAATTCCTTCTACTCTGCACTTGTGAGACCACACGTGAGTACTGCGCCCAGTTTTGAGCTCACCGGAATAAGCAAGAATTTAATACACTGGAGTAAATCCAAGAGTTACAAAACTGTACCACACTGGACACAAGGAGAGGGCAAGGGAGCTGGGTATGTTGACTAATTATGTAGAACTCCCCTGTAAAACAAAGCACTGCTGCAATGTCAGGCTGGAAAATGGGAGGAACTTCATGTTTGGTATCTAGCTGACTTGTCTGCTAAATGTCTCATTTTCTGCATTCACAGCGCACAGCATCTCAGTGATAGAAAACCAGAAAGACCAATGGAAACAAAGAAGAAAAAATAACACACTTTGAAATTAGACTTTAACCTGACAGCCCAGTGGAGGTGTCTGAGCTGCGTTCAGTAGCTACACAGAGTGCAGATAGGGACCAGCCACTGGCTAGGTTTTGGACAGCACCAGTTGTGAAGGATCTTTTCCTGAGCTTGAAAAATATTTCTCTTTTCAAATTAAAATTGTCCTAATTATAAAATGTAACTTTAAACCCCAAATACGAATACATACACACATACACGTGCATTCATGCACCTAGTCAATCACGGCAGTGGAAAACTTCTGCTTGGATGTCATAGCTTCAAGAAATTACGATTGAAATGGAATGATGATGTTTGAAATCTTCCTTGGTAACAGGTATTTATAAACCTTTAAAATTCTCAATGCATAAATATTGTTATTCATTGATATCATTAGCTCTCACTTCATAGAAGTACAGTACCACCCTGACTCCTTAGGGGAAGGCAAGTTCCTCCTGCTGTCAGCCTGTAAGAAACAAGATTTCTGTATGGACAAAGAGGACTGTCCCAGCTGACAAGTGCAAAATGGAGGCAAAGAGAAATCACGTTAAAACCAATGCCCTGAAGGACCTGGCGCCAAGTTCAAATCTGAACAGATCTATGTTATTATAATTTTTTCAGAGGTACTTTTTGGCAGATTAAGGAAGATCTATTTCTCAAGTTTACCACAAGATGGAGGTGCTGTAACTCAGAATCATTCATTAAGCAACCAGGAAAATGGTGGGCATTGTACAAAAGGAACTGTAACATTTTAGGGATATATTTAAGAAAGTAAGCAAAAATAATTGCATGTAACTGTGCTATATTATTTTATTAATTTTTTTAAGCAAACTGTGTAATGATATAGACAAGCGTCTCTAAACCAGCATTCAGCAGCTTCAAATTTGCATTTGAATTACTGAATACTGTAGATAATATTCTGAATTGCCTATCCGTTGGAGGTGGAGATGGCCGATAATGTAAATTCTCCAAAAGCACACAAAGTAGTGGTTGCCAGAGTCAGATGGGTGCCACTTTCTTGAACATATTATACTGAAACTATCTTTCCCTAAATTGAGCCTTTTGGAGCTTGGTACCAACCAAAAGAGATGATAAAGGATGTTTTTGACTGTAATAAATATAGGTCTGATTTTTCTCACAGGCATTCACTCTGCCCTCCATCAGAAGATCCAGGATGGTGTTTGCCATCAAAAGACTTTGGAACAACCTATTAAGTCACAATTATAGTACAGTTTACTTGCTTGTAATAAATGTTGCTGGAGCAGAGACAAATAAGGGAGCACTCATTTGGGCTTTCTGCCCAGGTCCAGCAGATCATGGAGAAGAGCTGTCCCACTTCTCCAAAAGCTTTGTCTTACAAGTCTGCATGGATAGGTTTTTGTCCTGTGCTTTCTTCTTTTATTTAAAACTTGAAAGGCAAAATGGTTAAATATTTTTTTCTGCTGCTCCATGTTTTCTCTCACATCTTCTTTGCTACTGCTTATTTTGTTGTTTTAAGCAGAATTTGAAATATAAGTGAAATTGGTTGGCCCAGGTTACATTGCAATAACACAAAAATGGAAACGATCAGAACGGAGAGCGCTCTGAAGACCTGATTTTGGATAGTTTTGTACCAGTTGGATACTTTTGAAGTGCAGTGAAGCTACGTTTGCATTGAACGAGTATGACGATACTTTAGATGCGCTGCTAAGCCGTTGGCCAACAGTCTCTAGGTCCCACTATGCAAATACGGCCTTCATATGCACATCATCCCTTTGCTGCATGGAGCAACCACACCTTATGATCCACCGTCTGCACAGCTCACACAGCCACACTTTGCTTGGTTTTAGTCAGAAGAATTTAAACAGATTAAGATTTGAGGTCTGAAAACATATAGATAAACCCCTAATGTAAAATAAGATATATTTCCGTAGCAGGAAAGGCCAAAGAAACAGTAAGAGCATGAGAAGGAACTGTATAATAATTGCAGACATTATCTGAAGGCAGAACAATTACTGTACGTCTTCACAAGCAAGGACAAATTAAATTTGAAGTTCTTAAAACAGTTCTCATTGTACATGAGAAAACAGTGAATGCTGAAGGTCTTTAGAAAACAAGTATACGTAATGGATTGAAATCACATTTGATATATCATAGAGCTGCTACAGAATGCACATTATCTTTCTTTTTCAATTCATTCTTAAAAATGTGAGGTGAATTGCCAGAGATGTATAGCAGGCAAAACTAACACGGTTAGGGAATAGAAAAGTAAAAATGTATCAGAGATTTCAGTTGTAATATATCTACTATTCACAATGACAGATTGTCGCTGAGGAAGCTTGTGACTTGCCTCATACCATAAATAATTTGGTTTAATTTCTCTAAATTCAAAAAAAATCCAGAAAAGACACTAAATCAGAAAAGATTTATATTCAGTGAGTTTCTAAATGAAATTCTGCAGACTTCATTGCTATCACAATAAAACATTTTAACGTGTTCTGGCATATTGAATAATTTTGCAATCTACAAATATTTGTAAAATAACTTAGAGAGCCTAAAACTGCATTTATTCATTCAAAATATATTTCCAAAGAAAACCACACAAACTTAGCCAGAAAAGTTTACATCCAAGTGCTTCCAGTCTCTCTTTAACCAGAGTTAACAGCAAAAATAGTATACATTAAAAATAGATTAACATTGTAGGCCATGTAATTGTCTAATTGCAAAGGGCATTCTTCATCATAGGTGATTTTGACACACTATATTTTCACCATTGCTGCTTGTTTTTCAGCAAGTAGTTGGCAGATGTCTTTTTATGTTGTTTAGAAGAAAGCACAAAACATACCACTTATTTTTTGATGTGCAGATGTTTGCTATGGTTCCTCATCTGAAACTGATGGCATATAAATGGCTTCATAGTAGTGAAGCAGGACATGTTTTGTGTCAGAAGAAATTTGTGGCAAAGTCAAGAATGCCTGTTGTTCAGGTGTTGAATAAAACCGCTGTGTCTCCCCAAAACTCTTCTTGGTTTACACAGATGCCCCTCACCATTGAACTGCTGAATAGGATCAAGTCCACTCCTAAGGCAGATGCGTAGCTCAGAAGGAACTGCTTTGTGGTTAAGTAACATTAGGGTAAAGTAATATTAGGGTCTTCATAAAAAGACAAAGCTGATTTAGAGGTTTGTTTTGTTTTGTTTTGTTTTGGAGGGGGATGGGGGTGGGGTTTGACTGCCACTCTTCATTACAATGACCTGGAGTAATTTAATACTTTTGTGTTCTGCAATTGGGTAGTCTACAAAAATACATGTGGACAATAACAGACATGGCAATTAGCTCGTTAATCCCGTCACTTGTGAATTTTAAATTATTTGATCATATGCATGAACACAGACATATAGTTGAGAAGAAGACTACTATGGGTTTGATTATTCCCATGAAATAGGTACTGCATATTTTTTCCATCAAGATATTCATGCATTCTAAACTGAGGGCTATATTACTTAAATTCTACTGATAAAGTTTAGATGGTATACAATTAGGGGAAGACAAGCCCTTCAGATTTATTTATATCCTACCTAATGCAAATGTGAATATTCTTCTATTCCACATAAATATGCAATCACTTCCTTGAAACTTGCTAAGCTGCCTGCATCAGCAGTTTCTCCAGAGTTAAACAAATCACTCAACTCAAAAAAAAAAAAAAAAAAAAAAAAAGCACAGCCTCACTTTCACCAACAAAAAAACCCCACACTAATGTAAATTGCAGCTCCTGGCAACCACAGGTGAGAATCAAACAACAGAAGTTATATAATTACGGTTTTGATGATTGAAGAAATGAGTTAAATCCTAACTTTCTTTCCCATTTTTATGCAGTTTTCAGTAAAAGTTCCTGCTGACTTCATATAAAAGGCAGTTGAGGAAGAATGAGGCAGGAGGAATCAGCACTGATCCTCTTTCAGAAAACTGAAAAATGTTAGGTAGAAAATTGGAGCAGAACCTTTCTATAAATTGATTTTTTATGTGATACTTAAACTTTAATTGTAAACTGAACAAAATGTTTGATTTCTTTGGGGACTATATATCTTTTTGAAATGTATTTTGTCCAAGGCAAAACAAATGCTTTTGTTTGGGAATGGTCAAAATTAAAAAATATATATTATACATTTTTTTAAAATACATATCCTCCTTTTTGCTGAAAATATTCATGATGTTCAACACAAATGTTTGTACTTTGTTGGCCAGCTCAAGTTATTTCTAAAGCTGTAAGCCAAAACGTAATTTTAGATCCTGTAGATTTATTTTATTGATTTCTTTTTTATTAGTACATATTTGAGCTAACTTGAGACATGGTTTAAAATATCATATTGCTGATGTCTATATCGGGTTTTAAAGGTCAAGATATTTATGTCTTCATCTGTAAATAGTTTTAAAGTCTTTTCCTTACCACAGCTCTAAAAGAATAGGATTCAGGTATCATCCCCTTATTTTGATGCACCACTAAAAAAGATATGGCATCACTTACTTTTCACTTAAGTGGGATAACAAAGACCTGGTACTTATGTCTAAATTCTATTTCAATTACGGTGGAGAAACATCACTTAGAATTATCATGGGAAGAAATTCAACATGATACCTGCATGTAGCACAGGTTTCGAGAAAATTCTGTTCATTCTTATGAAATAAATAAAAGTATTAGTGATATGTCAACCTGGGAGATAATTCAGGAAGGATTTTGATATAGTAAACTCTTTCAAAGTTTGTTACCTGGAATTCTGGGTCTGAAATCCAAAGAATGGTACTAAAATCATACTATTGAAGATACTATTGAAGGAGCAAGATGAGACCCAAAGAACATGAGGTTACGAAGGAAAGAATGTCGAGTACACTGCATGTCCCAGAGCTACAGCTGACAGCAGCTAGAAAAGCAGCGTGCAGACCTCCCAGCACTGCCCCCATGGAAACATACTGCGTGTGAATGATTGCTTTGCTAAGCCACACTTACGCTCCAAGGGAAGGTGCCAAGAGTCTCCTGAGCTCACCTTCTGCAAGTGAACCAATCCCAAGACACTATTTGAAGACTGATTGTTGCAAACCTTAATATAATTAGCATTTGTGAAACTTCTTTGACAAAAATATGCTAAATACCATTCCAAGAACAAAGGGCATTGTTGTTTATAAGGTTTATATAATGTTAGTGTTAGTTAAAGAAATATTTTACCACAAAAGCAACTGTGTATTACTACAGTTCTGCTTTGGCACATGTGCTAAGTCTTAATGCTATTATGTTTCCTACCAAGATGACCAAAGCCCTTGCCAAGAACACGATGCCACAGTGCTAGGCAGCTTAACAACTGTTTGATTGTGGAGATTAGATTTCTGCTTTACTCAAATTGAGAGTAAAGTATCATTATGCAGTGGGTATGGATTTATTTACACTTTATAACAAGCTTTTAAAATTAAGTGGTTGTTCACAGTATGCGGGAGTATTTTGAGGATTTAAAAGGCAGTGTACTAATAAAGATGAGAACTGTAGAGGGTGGTGGGTTTTTTTCGCTGAAATGGAAGCAGTTCTGTTGCAGAAATAGTTTTGTCTTATTGAATTATGAGACACCATCCTAGTTTAAATTAGGGACCAACATCAGGAAGCCCTCTGCCTGAAGAAGTCATGTGCAATATTAGTAGTACCACAGGAGGTTTTTATACCCTGTAATTGCGGTAGGACTTTAGATTGCCTTTTTTTTTCCACAGGGCACCATTTGAGTTTCTACACATGGCCAACCAGTCATTAGAAAGGATACCTTTTAATAAACTGAAGAAGTAGAAATCTCAAATGTAACCAAATAACTCTTTAGTCTGTTTTCTTCAATTCTGTCAGGTACAAAATATGAATATGAATATTAATAGGATTAAGATGGCTTTTGTATATGCTGTGCAAAACTGGAAAATCAAGGGCAGAAGCATTATGTGTGATTCTTCCCGCACAGAAAAAGAATGACAAGAAAGAGAGAAGCTCCAGAATAAAGAAATAAATTTAACAGGGGAATAGCCTGCACTGAAAATGGCCTGAATTTCCTACTGAAAACCATGTTCGATTTAACAAAAGCCCCTGATGACGTGTCCTGAAGTGCTGTGTTGTGTAATTGTTGACACCTTTGGCAATCAACGTACAGATTACAAGATGATGCTTTAGAGTAAATATAGTCAATTATAATTTTTCAGTCATAGTACAGTGTTACATAGCCACCCTGGTCAAGGCTCAGAGCCTGACCGTGCCATGCCACATGCAAGCAATGGGGTCCCTCCCAGAGATACGACTTCTGAGGCAGTTCTTTCTTACATGTGGCCCCTTCCAGCTCCAGACAGAAAGCATATAACTTAGTGACAAGCAAGGAAAGGAAGTAAAGCAACAAAATGAAACAAACAAGTGATCTGCCTTGTGCTCACTGGTGTTACGGACCTACAAGGCCTTCTCAAATCAAGGAAGATTCATTGCAAAGACTAAAAAGAACACCACCTCTCAATATCTCATCGTAAAGGTGTGACAGCTGGCAAACTGAAAAGTAAAGGGACAGAGGAGCGAACCATAGTCTTCTTCAGTTGCTTTACTGTTTAAGAGGGCGATCTTGACTGAAACTGGGGAAATGCTGTTTTAACTGGAGAACAAGTAGTGTACCCAGCCTGTACTTTGAAAACAAAAGAACCCTGAAATTTTGAGCTTAGTGGATGGGCAGTTCTATGCTCACTAACCGTGGTAAGAGACAGTATGGATTTGTACGTATCTTAGAGAACCAGCTGAGCTTTGGAAATTATTTTCTCCTTTCTCACTTCAAAACCATCTTTATTAGCCTACTCTTTTGCATAAATAGTAGACGGTAACTTCTCTCTTTCCTCACATCTGGAAATTTGAAGAGACACACATTAGGCATGATCTGAGGGAAAATATTTATGTAATTTTGCAGGAGTTACTGGTTTTTTTCTTTTTTGTTTTTTGCGCCTAAAAGAATGCGGATCAGGAGAAAGAATATGGTATGTAATTACATTTAATAAAATAAAGGGAATTGTTTGCTAACCACTTGTTAACAGTTTGTTAACTGCATTAGGCTTCTTTCTTCAGCCCAGGCAGCAGCAAATCTAGGTTAGCTATTTTCTCCAGCCATGGACAGATACAGATGGGCCTTATAGGACACTGATAGTATGCACCTGTTCCAGAAAGCTGTTCCAGATGCTCTGGGATGAGTGGAGTAAATTTGGAAGCACAGCCACGCCTGCAGCAAGGGCTGGGGGACGTGCCCGGTGTGCACTCCCAGCAGCCTGGATGTGAAGTGTGAGGGTGGCTCATGGAAAGTCCAGTCCTGTCAGCTTGTAAGCAAAACACCGTGTGTCTCCAGGTTAGGTTGACTCACAGATTTCTTCACACATGCATAGTGGTGCATCCTGTTGACACTTGCCACAGGTATATTTTAATTGGTGAAAAATATTTCATCTCCCATATTAATTTGTATAATTAGTTTTCGGGATAATAAGGATATCTATGTGAGAAAGCAAAATCAATTGTATAAATTGCAATTCTACCCTAAGAAATACAGGTCCACAAAAGGCTCGGACTGGAAATAGCATTTTGATGAGACTATGAGCTCGAAAACTCTTGACTTGTGAAGAATTTGGGGCAAGATTCATTGCTAGGCATTTAACTTAGGCAGGAGTTTTCTTGCTTTTACCTCCAAAGGATTTCTTCTGCATCCTAGTAAATATATATTTAGCAACAGCATCTGCCACATCAAGATACATTTTTACATGTTTACAGCATTTTTACCATTGGCCTTTGAATGCATTGCTGTCTGATTGCATAGTACTGTAACATACTAAAACAAAACCTAAAAAACACCCAGACTAATTTTTTCATCCTCAACCAAAATAATTTCTTTCAGCAAAAAGATGACCAGCCCCTTAATGATTCATTGTGTGTCCCCCTTTTGTGACTAGCAGTCTATAGGAAGGGATCATTCTGTAATGAACGTCAAAAAACATGTTTTAGCTTAATAGCTGAACACACTAACAAAATTTAGTTAGGCATAATTTATACTCTTCAGAAGCCAAAGTAATCTATGGATTATTTTAAATTGCTTTTGTTTTCAAAATAAACTCAGTAGGCTGTGCAGTATGAAGTAGAATTTAGAGCAATATTTCATAAATCTGTCACTGAAGATTAAAGTAATCCTTAATTTACAAATGCTGCTACCAGTTCTGTATGTTTACTTTGCAGAACTTTGAAAATTCAACCATCTCTCATGCCTTTAACCAAAGCCACTCACAACTTTACAGAAAAAGAACAACCAGAAACTGTCAGTGCAGCTTCTGAAAATCTCCACTCACTGGTATTTTTTCTGTACAGCTGAAACAAGTAGCATGCAAAGGCAACCTATGGACACAGGGAAGGGAAAACGGGCAGTGTCTCTTTCCCATGCCTAACTGGGAGATTGAAACTTTCCCATGTTCCTTGTACATTGACTGAAGGTAAATCTGGCCCACTCCCACTATGTATACTCACTAAGCCCAGCCTTTCTTGTTCACCTATTAAACTCTCATCTCACCCAGATTCTCACTACTGCAATGCCCTTTCCTCTGGCTTTGCTTTTGCCTTGCACATTCCCTCTGGGAACACTGGTATTAAGGCCATATTTTCTTCACCAGCTTTAGCTCTTGGTTTCCCTCCACTGCTCTCCCTCCATGCTCAGACATGAGCTAAACTCTCCTTTCTCCTGCCCTCATGGATTATCCCTACCTTGTTTATGTCTTGCATAGATGAGAAACATCATGCAGATGTTGACTTCTAAGAAGATCTGGTTGTGCTGTTCAGCGAGAGAAACAAACAGAAGGCAACTAATTTTAGTTTAGGGTTGATGCAAAGAAATTTAAAGAAAGCAAGACAGAACCAACACATTTAAATGGAAGGAAATAAATTTTACTTGAAGAAAGCATGCTCCCAACTAGACATTTTAATAAAGCAAAAGGCTAAGCTGACAAGGCAATTTAAACAATATTCACAAACTCAGCAGTGAAAGCAGGCTTTGCCATTCAGCAGCTGTGAATCTTCTCCAGCACATAAATATCTACCATATACAGAAAATCAGTTTCACCCTTTCATATTCCATTGCTGGAAGAAGCTTTAGTCTATGTGATATTCTGGGTGTGATGTCTTTCAGTTTCTCAGTTGAATTTTGGTAGAAGAGTTAAATACTGTTTTAGAAAAAGAGAAAAAAAAAGAGACTCCTTGAGCATTTACCTACTGTGTGAATTGAGGAAAGATTCAGTCTGCATAAGGATTGTATGTGTTGTAATAACTGGGGACAAAGACATCTGTTTCCTGAATGTCTCTTAAATCTTCTTCTGAATCTAACCTAAAAAGACCAAATGAACCTTGTCAATATTTCTTCATCTTTCTCTCTTTTTCTTCTCTTCCCACAATATCTACTCAAGTTTTGTGCTTATCTTTATAGATAAATAAACTTTTAATCCAAAGAAAAAAACATAGTACCCACCTGCATTTCCAAAAAAGACTATTGCGGTTTTATTTCTGTTAACACTCACACCACCAAAGCAATTCTTTATAATTTCCAGGGAACTACCTCACTGAATACATCCCTGTCTTTTGTCTAAACTTGGTCACAGCGCATAGGAAAATAACTTTACTTGGATTAAGTTGCTGGCATGCCAAGATCATTGCCATTCAGCATGATCTGTTTCCTTACAGTCTCTCCTCTGTGCTATACAGAAATGGATGGAACTTCGGAGTGAGGGGTTTTATTTATTCTGTGCTTGCACACCACCTCACATAATATGACATGCTCAGGAATAGGCAATAATGGAATAAACAACTATACTGTGTTTTACAGATGATGTTAAGTCATCGTACAATGCACTTAATTACTAAAAGCCACTGAACACATGCAACAGTGCTGTGGACTAGGTTATAGCTTTATTAAAGTTCAAACATAATTGCTAATACTTGTTCACAAGACTAATCCTATTTTTGTGTACTTTTCACTTCAGATGAATCTAAAGCAGTTAGTTTGTTCATTCGAATGTCACAGATTTCACCATTTAATGGGTGCATGAGCAACAATACAGCTGCAGTTACTGGTACATGCAAGTTTTGCACACTGCTGGTCATGCATTCATAGAATCATAGAACAATTTTGATTGGATAAGACCTTTAAGAGCATCAAGTCCAACCATTAACCTAGCACTGCCAATGTCACCACTGTTCCATGACCCTAAGCAACATACCTATGTCTTTTAAATACCTCCGGGGTGGTGGCTCCATCACTTTCCTGGGCAGCCTGTTCCAATGCTTTACCAATCCAGCAATGAAAAAATTTTTCCTCATGTCCAACCTAAACCTCCCCTGGCACAACTTGAGGCCATTTCCTCTCATCCTATCACTTCTTACTTGGGAGAAGAGACTGACCCCAACCTCGCTACAACCTTCTTTCAGAGAGCGATAAGGTCACTCCTGAGCCTCCTTTTCTCAGACTAAACAACCCCAGTTCCCTCAGATGCTCCTCATAAGACCTGCTCTCTAGACCCTTCAGCAGTTTCATTGCCCTACTCTGGACATGCTCCAGCATCTCAATGTCCTTCTTGGAGTGAGTGGCCCAAAACTGAACACAGTACTCAAGGTGTGGCCTCACCAGTGCTGAGTACAGGGGGACAATCACTTCCCTAGTCCTGCTGGCCACACTATTGCTGGTACAAGCCAGGATGCCATTGGCCTTCTTGGCCACCTGGGCACACTGCTGGCTCATACTTAGTTGGCTATCAATCAACAACTCCAGGTCATTTTCTGCCATGCAGTTTTCCAGCCACTCTTCCCCAAGCCTGTAGCGTTGCAGGGGGTTGACGTGGCCCAAGTGCAGGACCCAGCACTTAGCCTTGTTGAACTGCATACCATTGGCCTCAGCCAATGAGACACTTAGACACTTGTGACACTTGTGTGTGTCTAAGTGGCGTAGCAAGTCACTAACCATTTCCCATTGGATTCTGGGGGCTTCATTCCATTTCCCTTCTCAGTGTCTGGCAGCTCAAGGGGCTGGTCTTACTATTAAAGACTGAGGCAAAGCAGCATTAAGTAGCTCAGCCTTTTCCTCATCTTTGGTCACTGCCTTTCTCCCTGCATCCAGTAGAGGATAACAATTCTCCTTATCTCTCCTTTTGCTGTTAATGCATTTATAGAAACATTTTCTATTGTTTTTTACAGCAGTTGCCAGATAAAGGACTTCTAAAGCCCTTCTAATTTTCTCCCTCCACAGCCTCACAAGATCTTTGTAGCCCTCCTGAGTGGCCTGTCCATTCTTCTAAAGGCCATAAACTATCCTTTTCTTCCTGAGATCCAGGGGAAAGGTCTCTGTTTAGCCAGGCTGGTCTTCTTCCCTACTGGCTTGTCTTTTGGCACATGGGCATGACCTGCTCCTGCGCCTTTAAAAATTCCTTCTTGAAGAATGTCCAGTCTTCCTGGCCTCCTTTGACCTTCAAGACTGCCTCCCAAGGAACTCTGTCAACAAGTCTCCTAAACAGGCCAAAGTCTGCCCTCTGGAAGTCCAAGGTAGCTGTTCTGCTGACCCCCTTCCTTACTTCTCCAAGAATCAAAAACTCTTATCTATGATCGTTATGTCCAACATGGCCTCCAACCATCACATCACCCTTCTCTGTTCACAAACACAGGTTCAGTATGATGACTTCCCTAGCTGTTTATCTCATCAGCTGTGTCAGGAAGTTGTCTTCCATACAATCTAGGAACCTCCTAGACTGTTTCCTCTGTGCTGTATTATATTTCCAGCCAGTACCTAATAAGTTGAAGTCCCCCATGAGAACAAGTGGTAGAGATGGTGAGATCTCTCCCAGCTGCTTATAGAATATTTCATCTGTCTCTTCATCCTAGTTGGGTGGTCTATGTATTACTTGCATAAACACAGATTAGTGATGATTAACTCTGTGGTAGTGATTTAGTGGGCAGAATTATCCATGTGGAAGTGAAGGCTGGTTTTCTGAAAATCAGGCCTATCACTAGTCTGATAAAGCTTTGTTGTTTAAAGCTCTATGGACATTAATTTTCAATGTCCACATCTTTCAGGGTAGTAGTCAATGAAATAATCATTGCAGATGCTAATAAGTCAGTGAAATCCTCTCTACAATACCAAACTTTGAAGATGTGGAAGAATTCCCATTTTCTGTCTTCAAGTTGCACAAGTAGAATCTATAACGTGGGAAAACTGATTCTGTTTGAGTTCTCCTACCTTTAGCTTGCATTATCCATAACTAGACAGTAACTAAAAAAAATTAAAATGTAGATTGGGTGGACTAAATCTTTGATGAGCCAGACTCTATGAAGGACTGCCTTCTGACACTGACAATTAAATGACATGTGAAAGAAGATGTAGATGATAGCAACTACAACTTAGTTACAGCTTTCTATCAATCCTTGTTCAAATAAAAATCCTCCTGGAATGAAGGAGCTCAAAGAAGATAGTTGTAATGATCTTTGTTTCGGGGGGTGGGGTGGGGGGGTGGAGGGAAATCAACTATCACAACAACAACCAATGAAGCAATTGTCTTCCAAAAAAACCTGAAAGATGATGTCACATAACAGAGTTACATGGCAAAATTCAGACTGAAGGTAGAACCTAACAGCATCTGAAGATGATTTCAGTAATAATACCTACATTAAAAAAAAAATGTTAATCATGAGTGTTCGATTTTGCATTCTCATAATCAAAGATACAGGAAACTTAATTTACAACTTCCTGAAAATACCTTGTTATAACAGAACTGCTAGTGCAACTTCCATTTTGCTAAGCATTTATAGTGAGACAAATAGGTATATTTCAAGTAGGTAGTTTTCATGATATGAAAGTTACATAACCAGCCTTTACAGTGCCAAATTAAAATTTACATGATAGAAACTCACAGGGGTGGTCCGTTTATTTTCAATTTCAATTCAGACAGAGGTTTATTGTTTAAAAAGTGATAAATTCTGGCACCTTTGCCTTTGGTATAGGAGCTAGAAAATAGCAATTTAATTTTTTACAAGTGAAAAAAACCTCATTCTGCTCGTTTTGGGTAGAATAATGATCCTGTCAGAGAGAGGGTTTTCACGCATGGACAATACACAATATATTAAAAATATACCTCATCATTATTGTAAGTATCAGAAAACAGATTGTTTTAAAAATGAGCGTAAGGTAAACATTTTCTGCTTCAATGCATTAAGCATTTTAGTCAGTACCTTCCCCGATTAAATTCTGTGAGATAGATACAAGGCACCAAAAGACCTTTTCACAATATTATTTTTTAAAGTAATTTATTAACAAAAACTGCTGCAGATGAAAAACCAAGAATCTCAAAGGCAATGCTGTTATAAAAGACAGCATTGTGACTCAGCACACTGTGAAGCAAGCTGTAAGTCCTGGCCACATACTCTTTCTCCCTCTCAAAGCAGGTTGCACTGTTACAAATGACAAGAGTCAGCAAAGAAATCTAAACACAAGAGGAGGTCAGAAGGTTCCCTAATCATCAGTGGGAGATTTCAGTGAATCACAGATTAACTCAATTCTAACCCCTTTTCCATTACGTTTTTCTAAAAGAAGAGGTGGGGTTTTTTTTTAATTCTGAAGTATTAAGAAAAAAACAGATGTCAGTTGTATTAAAACCAAAGCTATGCCCTAAGCTACGGTGTTCACTTTCTTCATGGAGTTTGAATCTGAAATAAATGACAGATAAAATAAAGGCTATTGCCTTATAGTTTATAATGTAGGACACCGAGAGGGCAAAATTTGGTCCACGTCTTTACAAGCATGAGTCAGTTCATATGACTTTTTGGCATTTGACATCTTTAGAGGTCTTCGTTAATCCCTTGCAAAGTTACAAGATCCTATGTACTGTGCCATCATGATGCTATGAGTTAGTGTCTTCTAGGCACTGGATCCAGGAGTCAGCTATGGTCACAGGTATGCTTCTGAGGCCAGATACGTATTTAGAAATCTTGTTTTTTGTAGATACTTCCTTGACAATGAACAACTGCCTGTCAGGTACTAAGTAGGCAGATGAATGTGTTACAGCACAAAAACTAGATAAAATAAATTATTATGAATGAATAAAAATGAAATACTTTAATTGATAAATTGCAAAATGCAAAGAACAGTCAATCTATTCTTTCATAAATTACCTTTGAAAACTGCTAAAAGTTGACTATTATTTGGTGAAATGGTTCAGTCTGAGGTAAATGGTGCAGCACAATTATTAACAAAATCTAAAATGATCATTTATGTGTCAAAAGGGTGACTGGCAAAGGGAAAGACAATTTCAGAAGTAGAAGATTGTTGCATGCTGATGCTTTACAGACTTATTCAAAGCAATTTTTTTTTTTTTTAAAAAAGATCTCTTAGTGCACAAATGTACACAGACTATTTTAGGAGCATTATGCAGTGTTTGTAATAAAGGTGACCTTGGCACATTGCAGTATGGGTTGAAAGAAAACATGCATTAAAAATACCATTCTTACCTGAAACAGTCACAGCCTTATACAGAAGAAGAAAAAGATATATCCAATGATATGATGAGCCCAACTAGGTATTCAATCAATGCATATAAATTGTGATAGAAGTTTAAGTTTATGACAATATAGGGAAGGACAAAGCAAGGTTACCAGACCAAAATCTACACAGTTGCATCAGTGTACACTGGTATTAAAGCAATATCAAACATTTCCTTACACAGTACAATTGAACAAAAATGGCAGTACTTGGTCAGATCAAAGATTCGTCTCATTGCATGCTGTCTCTGACAAGGGCCAATAATGAATGATCAGAGATATAAACAGAGGAACAATATAACAATATTTCCCCCTGTAATCTTCCAGCCCCACTTATCTGTGGTTTAGGGATTTCTTAAGGCAGTAGTAGTTTTCTTTGCACTTCACAGCTCCTGAGGTTTCAGTCTCACGGTATTATTGCTTCCTCCCTGTTGGCTTGCCTACAGGCTTGGAAAACAAAAGAATGAATAACAACAAAATAAAGACCTCGTCCCCACCCCTCCACCTCCCCCCCCCCCCCGCCCGTACTCCCCCCACCCCACCCCAAGTTTTCTGTAGGATCATGATCTTGTAAAATGTATTACAAACTGGAATTCACAAGCTTAGAGTGAGCCTGGATTCCCACCCCGAAGGTGCCAGGTACAGCAGAATTCGGAACAGGGCTGGTGCTCACATCTGGAGACCTCTGACCTGCAGCTGCTCTGAACATCCCTCAGGACATCACCACTCCAGTGGAGGGAAACCAGCCTCTTAGAGCATTTGTGGGATTTCAGGTTTACTCTAGTAAGTTAATATAACAAGCTTTTAAAAAAATCATCATTAACATTGTTAGACCAAGAATGTGCAGTGTTCTATTTTAATATGAAGCAATGTAAGATCTGGGCCAAGGGCAACCTATGAGAACAGATAATACAATACAGGGAAAAACTGCAGGACATTAATTAAAACCAGAAAAATATATTACCCGAGTGTTTTTATATTAATTGGTATTAGCTGTACATGTGAGGAGCAAGTTCTCTGCTTTTTTAATAAGCCTAAAATACTGATTTCTCATTCTTAATTTTTCTCATTTTAATGTTGCATCATGTTTTCTTTCATCTGAATTGCAAATAGTGTCTTGAATGTCTTAGCTTCAGATTTCAAGTTTTCTTATTTCCTCAACAAAGTTCTTTTTGTTCTTTTGTTCAAAGTTTGAAGTTAGCAAAACAAACAGGTTTTCTGGGGCATGTCAAAATGAAAACTGAATTAATCCTGTAATTTCTTCTGTTTAGGACCAAAATAACATTAAAGTAATAGATGATACAGTATTTATCCTCACTCAGATTCAGCAAAACACTCAAGCTAATCTCGTTTATTTTACTTTAAAAAACAAAAGAAAATCATCAAAAAAACCAGGGGATGCCTATCTCAGATCCAAGGTGCTCTAATACAATTAACAGTGAAATTGAATTTCAGTTGAATTAAATGATCAGTTCAGCAGAAATCCAGCCAGCCACATCCGGAAAGATCTGTCCAATGCCTTCACCCTTAACATCCTTCAATATGCGACACCTTGAATACTGTGTCCAGCTTTGAGCCACTCACTACAAGAAGGACGTTGAGGTGCTGGAGTGTGTCCAGAGAAGACATCAAAGCTGATAAAGGATCCAGAGAACAAGTCTTATGCAAAGTGGCTGAGGGAACGGGATTTTTTTAGTCTGGAGAAAAGGAGACTTGGGACTAACCTCATCACTCTCTACAGCTCCCTGAGGTGGGGATTGGCCTCAAGTTGTGCCAGGGGAGATTTAGATCGGATCTGAGGAAAAATTTCTTTACAGAGAGGGTTGTGAAGCATTGGAACAGGCTGCCGAGGGAGGTGGTGGACTCCCCATCCCTGGAGATGTTTAAAAGACGTGTAGATGTGGTGCTGAGGGACATGGTTTAGGGACCCTGGCAGTGCAGGGGGAACGGTTGGGCTCGATGATCTTAAAGGTCTCTTCCAACCAAAGTGATTCTGTGATCGTCTGAAAGCCCTGTCAAACAGATGTCCTTTGCAGCATGCCCAGAAGATCACCAGATTCAGTGTGCTTTGGAGTAAGCTGTGGAAGAGCTTATTCCAGATTCTCAGATGGTGCCCTGTCAGTCACCTTTAAAAAGGTAACTAGAGGGATCCAGCTACACTGGGCCCGCTGGCTGGAGCTGCTGCTGTCTGGCCTGGAGAAAGAGATGATTCCTCATGCATTCCCACTTATTTCTGAAAAACCACAGGGTCAGGCAGTTCTACGCACTCACACTTCTAAACATAAATTAAACATGCTCTCAAACGTCAACTACTGTAGACAGTCAGTAAGATTATTTTTAAGAGTTTAGAAGAGACCTGCCTTTTTGACAACTGTTTTCATTAACATCATTCAATCTACCTGCATGCATTACAGCAGGCAACATCATTCTGCTCATGTAAAAGTGTGATTAGGTGACCTAAAACATCTTTTGTCTATTTATAAATAAAAAGGGTGGAATAGCTTAAATACATTAAATGTGTGCTTTCTTATGTTTTTCTGAAGGCTGCTGTTTAAGTATCAAAGTGTTCTCGAAGTTAAAATAACAACTTGCAACTACAAATATCTTCAAATTTAATTATGAATGCAAGCCTTAGCTCAGAAAAGCACTTGAGTACTTGCCCAAGTCCCATTGCCACTGAGATAAACAACCTATTAAAGAAGCATGAACTTTCACCTATTGCTACCTAGAAGCAGCCTTCACACAGCTTGAACAGTCCTTCTCTGTTTGTTTTAAGCTTTGACCTTTGCACATAGTGATGGGAAAGGGAAATTATAATTGTGCTGGTAGCAGGAAGACTGATAGGCAGAAAGAAAGGATTCTGGGGATCTGTGGAGAGATGAAGGGAGAATGATGGGAGGTTGTTGTTGGCCAGCGTCTAGGCACTACCCAGCTACTTAGTCACTTCGCCCTCCTGCAGGGCAGGGAAAAAATAGAAGGAAGGTAAGAAGACTTGTGCATTGAGCTAAAGACAATTTAATGATGAAGCAAAAGCAGCACGTGCAAGCAGTGCAAAGAAGGTATTTACTCATTACTTCCCATCAGCAGGATGACGTCCAGCCAATCCCTGAAAGCAAGAGGATCAGCACTCTTAAGGGTTACTTGGGAAGACAAACACCAAACCACAAATGTCTCTCCCTTCTTCCTGCTTTCCTTGAGGTTTTATTGCTGAGCACAATGTCATGTGGTGTGGTCAGTTCAGGTCCCTTTTTTCAGTTGGGGACAGATGTCCTGGCTGTGTCCCCTTCCAACTTCTTGTGCACCCACAGTCTACTTGCTGGGGGCGAAGAGTGTGAGAGAAAGAAAACCTCGATGTTGTACAAGCACTGTTCACAAAGACACTGGTGTGTTATCTACACGGTTTTAGTCACAAATCCAAAACACAGCATCATACAAGCTGCAATGGGGAAAATTAACTCCGTCCCAGACAGATCCAGTACAGGAGTGAAAAGCCAAAGGGAAAGACCTATATGAAGTAAAAGGTGATATGACATAGAATAGAAATACAAGGCAGAAGTATGATATGCTGCCAGTGTAAAGTAATGAAAAATTTGCCTGAACTACTAAATAATAGGTATAAGTAGTTGTTGTGATCTACTACATCATAAATTACTACATTGCCCAAACTGAAGATAAGATTAACCACGCTAGCCACCTTCATTGCTCTGCAAAATTACCTTATCTCTTCTTGCCAGTGGAAAATAAAGACTAAAGTACAGTGCTTATACTTTTAATTACAACATTCCTCTTGATGAGCAATAAAAACATTCATTTTCCAAAGGCAGCGATAGAATGAAGCGTCTGTACTCATGTTTCTGATAGCAGTTCAGTAACAACTGATGTAACCAGTAACATCTTGCTACATTTTCAAACGATCTTAGCCAAAAGTTAATTTTTTTTCTGGGGAAAAGGGCAAGTGAAAAGCAGCTAGTTGTAGATGTTTCCATCACTACTGATTGTGAACATTGTTGTGCGCCTGCAGTGCCTGTGGCCATGTGAAGTTTGTGGCTCAAATTCTTCTAAACAAATATCAATCCAAATATTATTTTAGCCATCAGCAAAGCTATCCCTACAACTGCAGGAGTCCAGGGGACAAAAAGCTGGTTAGTTGTAGGAAAGTGAGACCTTTTAATCAGTATTTCTCTCTATTTCCTCTCAGAGACTTATTTTTGTCTAATCTACTACACGTGTCATTTTCTTGGGTTTATCCAAGGTTTGCCCAAGGTTTTGGTAACAGGGGGCTGCAGGCGTGGCTTCTGTGAGAAGACACAGAAGCTGCCCCTGTGTCGGATAAATCCTGTTCCAGAGGGCTTTAAGATGGACCAAAGTTGGCCAAAGATGAACGCATCAGCAGTGCTGATAGTGCCACTGTGATAACATTTAAGAAAGGGTAAAAAATGCTGCACAACAGCAACTGGGTGAGGGGAGTGAGAATGTGTGAGAGAAACAACTCGCAGACACCAAGGTCAGTGAAGAAGGAGGAGGAGGTATTGCAGGTGTAGAGCAGAGATTCTCCTGCAGCCCATGATGAAGATGATGGTGACATGGGTTGTCCCCCTGCAGCCCAGGGAGGTCTACGATGGAGAAGATATCCACACTGCAGCCCATGGCGGACCACACAAAATCGCAGATGAATGTCCCCAAAGGAAGTTATGAGCTTGTGGAAAGCCCACTCTGGAACAGGATTTCTGGCAGGACCTGTAGCCCTGTGGTGGACTCAACTGGAACAGTCCATTCCTGAAGGAGTGTACCCTACGGAAAGAACCCATGCTGGAGCAGTTCTTGAAGAACTGAAGCCCATGGGAAGAACCCATACTCAAGAAGTTCATGGAGGATTGTACACCACAGGAGGGACACCATGATGGAGCAGAGGGAAAGTATGAGGCGGAAGGAGCTGCAGAGACTGCAGTGCCTACTTTGCATCCCCCTGCACCACTTGGGAATGAAGCTGAACCTGGGAAGAAGGCAGTGGTGCAGAGAAGGTGTTTTTAAATTAGTTCTGATTTCTACCCATAAGTCTCTTTCTCCATTATTCCCTTTCCCTTCCCCTTCTGGGAGGTGGAGGGGTTAATAGAGAGCATCTGTCATTTTTCTACTGGCCGGCCCAACCCTAACCCTTGTCATAATGACACCAACCTAAAGCATTTATTAAGCAGCACTCACTAACTAAATCAATGGGACTGGTTGTTGCCTATTAACCTAGGGCAGCATCCTGCTTCTGTACTTCAGCAAGAAACAACATGAGTGATCAGATGAGCCATTTATCATACACAGTAGAGTGAATTGTTAAGCTTAAGGAACATGTCATGAGTGAAGTAAATGCTGGTCAACTATGTGCTTCAGAAAGAAGATGCCTAAATTGCATAAACCCCAAAGCATATCCTTAGTTTAAATATATTGGTAGCATCGTTAATTGTTTCCAGTTCCCTCCTGTTTTGCTGCTTTGTTTTTTTAGTTTTCCACAGTCCTTAAGACTGTGGAAAACCAGACCGTACATCAAAACCTTACTTTCCTTTCTCAAACTGATGGAAAAAAAAATCAGCTGGGAAGGAAAGTCATTATGCAAGCAAAAAACAGACATCAGCATATCCTGATCTCATTTGTGCCATTCCCTGTCAAGCTATAATTTGTCTCTTCCTATCTTCATTGTCATCAGGGACTAATTTCTATGCTGGAGGGTTTCTATTCCTTGTGAAGCCTGATGTTTTCTTTTCCAGCTTTTGGCATAATTATATTTGGAAGCTGCAAGGGGGACTACCAAATTAGTTTTATCATTCTGTCATATTGGGAATTCCTGGAAATGTACCTCCTACTCACCATACAGAAGCATTCAGATACATCCACTACAGGGAGCACAAAGCAGCAGGAAGTGTTTGGACATACTGGCTAGCTAAGGTACTAGCAACAGTCCAGAGTATCCGTAGAGGTGGTCTTGCAAGCTACAGTTCTCAAGCTTCCCTCGTGGCTTTTATGGTCCTGTGGCAGATCAGCCTCTTGCTGACATGATTACCATGTTACATAAGTGAAGGTTTTAAATGGCAAGAACAATCCTACTAAAAAAGAATATTTTCTGCTTAAGCTGGTTCTTGATCCAAAGTTATTTGCTATCCTTCCGCTGATCTTTATCATGATGAAGCATTAGCAGGCGTATGATTAATATCTCTCATCTGTTATGACAAAAATCTGCACATCCTATCAAATGCTTTTCTGCATTAGATTTGCTGTTTATCAGAACATAGCCTACAAAAACACAATGCCAATTGCAAGTACAATGCCCTGAACAATAGATAACATGTACTTCTACTCTTCCCCAAAAACAGTCCCTCAAAATATATTAACAACTGTAACATTATTGTGTCAAAGGATTTTGAAACAGGCAAAGACTCCTTTTCACGGGTAGTGCATGCAGAAATGTGATGCATTATTTGTGTGTATATACACATATCTCTCAACACATGTACACACACACATATATATATATGAATAATGGCATGGTTCATTAGATTGTCTATTATTGTGTCTTTTCCCCTTTTAATTAATTCATTTTTTGAGAGGGAGCTCTTTGCAGTAATAGTCTGAGGTCTGAGTCAAGCAACACTGAGAGATCAAAATGGGATTGAGAAAAATAGGGTGTTAAAATGTTGTCTTCATTGTATATACACTGGTGGCGAAAAGAAACTAGACTGCAAGGTTCAAGCAAACTATTTATTTGAACTTCACTTACAGGTTTAACTGCAGGGCTCAAGCAAACAATTTATTTGAGCTTCTCTTACAGGTTTAATACATCACTATTGCAGGTTTTCACAGATACAATGGAAGAATGCACTACAGCTTAAAAGCAAGAATACACTATAACAACCTAAAAAGCGCGCTAAATATTACATGTGTGTTTGTTAATCACCCACAGTTACAAACTTACAGCATGCTAAGTATTTGCTTACCCTTCCAGGTAAGGGCTCTCAACCCCAGAAACGTGACCAGTGTCCTGACCAAGGGGGAAGGGTCTCCATACAGGCAAGACGTAGCATTGGAGAGTCAGCTCCTTATTCCTAATCCGAATCTTAGGGCTTGTATCCCCTGATTTATGTGACTGTGGGCAACACTGTGCCTGAGTGGATTATATCGTCTGGGATGTTTATCTTTGGCAATGTAATGGAGTTTCCCCTTATCTTTCTTTATTCACCCACAGCTGAGGTCCACTTCCGTATGCTCTTCTTTTTTTACTTCTCTTTTGATGATCTATTGATCATTTGGATACACAAGGTTGTCAGCTGAAGCCAACACTGAAACCTTCCAGCTTCTCTTCATCTTACTTTCTCAGACAACTGAATAGTGGTTTGGATTGAAACTCAAGGCATATTATTTGCTGAGGGATTTCAAGGTTCAGCTCAGGTTCCAGTTCTTTGAATGAGGCAGCACTGCCCTGTTTAGACTATGGCTTATGAGCAACTCAGGGCTGAGCTATCTGCACAGCTCCTCATGGGTCATCCCTGCACAGACAGGGCCTCAATGCGATCCAAGGCTGGGTTGCTTTTACAACCCTCCATGAGTTGCCTGCAAGCTCTAGACGTTACTTAAACTTGTTTACGAACTACAAGCCAGATGATCCATTCAACACTTCAATTAACAATTTGCATCAACATACTACCAACAGTTCAGTCAAATAATCATTCGATTAACAATGTAGAAGATGGGTGTTTTTTTCTTTTAAACACAGAAGAAATATAAATTTATAATTTGGAAATATGGTGAGGGTATTTTGCTGACCTGGGAAATATGCGACTGACCAAAGTCAAAGAACAGAAGCCAGGGGCAAGTCCATGAATGGCAATGGTTCTTAATGGGCCACCACTCAGCCAACTCAATATACTACCAGATATAATCAATCAGTGGGATTATACTTTGTCACATCTGAGATTAAACCTACTTAATACTCTTCTTTCTGAAAGCACATATTACAGCTGATACCTTTAAGAAAGTAGATTGCTTAAGTAAGTAATTAAACTTTCATGTGTTTTGCATATAACAATAGATGTAATTTCTTCAAGTTCCAGTGCAAACTTTGTCAGCTTAATTTAAAGAACTTTGTACTAAGCATGTTTCCTTTAATCACACTCTAAACTCTGGGGGAAGTCAGCTGAAGTATGAAAATGACATTTAAATTTTCATAGGGGTCAGAGGGAAAAAATCAGTGACATGACCAAGTTGTATTTTAAGGCACTATTTATTGCTTGTTACCTATAACAAGTTATAAACTGTTAACTTTCATTATAAGATTTTTAGAAAGACAAATATTTATTTTATATATTTTTTAATAAAGACAGGGATAAGTGTTTCTAATCATGTAAATGATAATAAATCTAACACAATGTTTTGTACTTTATTAAGAAGAAAATAATGTTACTTGTTCAGTCCAGCACCTGCAAAAAGTCATTACACTACAGAATCTCTTTCGAATTCCTTATAATGTTCCTGTGGTGTGATTAAAAGGGGAAAAAAATAGCAGAGGGGAGGATCAAAACAATTGTGAGAACTAACAGCTTCTGCTCTAACAGACTTACTGGCAAGTTTCAGGATACTGCACAAAGTAGGTGGGATATTCTGACAACATTTGATAAAGGTGACCTTTGAAAGACACACAAACTGTTCTGTTTTAACTTGCAATCTTTCACTATTAGCAATGCCTCACATTATAACATTGAAATTTGGATACAGAGCCAAGTTAAATTTCTCAGAAGTTTGGTATATTTGTAGTTTCACAAAGTTTCACAAGCTGGCACTTCAGTTCCAGTTTGTGATCCAGACACCAGGAGACGTTAATGGTAGGTAGTTATGGTCCAGAATGAAATAAATTAATAATAAAAAAATTATTTCTTTTTACACTGAGTGCTTTTGAAACAAATCAATAAATACTTCTTTGTCGAAGCCTTAGTATTGTATTAAAGATGGAAAAATCCATCAGGAAGTACTGTAATCTTTATAATAAATGATAGTAGATAATATAAGTAATTTAAGTTTTGTATGTGAAAGCTTCTTGCAAAATGTCTTCAGAAGAGTTGGGACTCCATGTGTTCTTTTTGAAAAAAAGAAAAAATTTCTGGATGTATAATGCTGATTTTTTTATCTAAGACAGTAAAGACTGGGGGAAAAAAAATCATTCCACAATCCACCCAAGGTTCTTATATTCTTGTAGAGGGATGTGTTCAATGCTAGAAGAATAGTTCTAAGAGTACAATCAAAATGATCTATAAACATAGAATTAACAATAGGGATGATTATCTGGCACTATAGATTCATAGAGATTTTGTTGCTTTACATTAATAAGAATTTATAGGGATTTTCTGATGATGCATAAAGCCTCACTCCTGTAAACACAAGGTAAGCAACAGTAAGCTATTGTGAAAGCTTTAAACATGAATTTCACATACCTGCATGAAAAAAAGTGTATTGTCTATACACGTGTTCAGAGCTCCTTTTTAATATTCTTTATCCCTTTCTCCTTCCATACTTCTTCAAATGCCCATTTGCTCTTTCCCAGCCCCTTTAAAAATTGAGGTCTTTTTTCCCCTTTGACTGAAGCTATAAATTTCCGTGAAGTTTCTCTCTAAGTCCTGATGGGAGTCTTGATGAATTAAATTAGTATTTTGATGTAATATTTAGCCACATAATTTTTATTTACAGTTAATAATTCATTGATAATATGCAATGAACACAAGCAGATATATTTCATTCATCCCAGCATCCTGAAACAAAGGAGACGATTGGAAATGAACAACATTGAAAAGGTTTAAATCACAAAGTTGGAGATATACATGCGTGCCAGCAAGAATCAATTATTACTCCACTTAAGAAACATTTAGCCATTCATTCAACCTGAGACTACAGGCTAGTGCTTAAAGCACTTAACTACATTACAGTAGAGGACAGTTTGGATCCCTTCAGTCAGACACAACAGATCTGCTTTGGACTCTCCCATCACCAAAAGTGCTCAGGGCTCTGCTGCGAGGGAGACCATTAAGCCTGCTAGAGGAGAGTTGAATCATAACCTTTCCTTGACTAGTTCTTTACTTCCACAACTTTTGCATTTTAGAGAAAAATTCATTCCAAAGTTAATATGAAATTCAGCTGTTTGATTCAACCCAAAACAGTACTGACTTTCTACCTGTTTGTGAAATGTTACATTTGATCCATTCACAGATTTTGAAACAGATCCATCCAAGCCAGCCCAAAGTGAGAGGCCAGTGTTTGTGAGTTTTGTTCTTAATAACAAATAATAATAATGATAATTATAATAATAATTAAAAAATAAAAATAAACAAACCCACTATGTCTCTGTAATGACCATCTATACTAAAAACTTACTGGACTGCATTTGCAAGGACAGCTCTGCAAAGACAGTTGCAGCTTCTTGTGGCTCTTGCATGCACATGCCTGCAAACTGAACATGGCTTTAACTCCACCATGTGGCCTCACGCTGACACGTATCATCAGCAAATTAAACTCAGAACTGCTGCACAAACTTCCTTCATTTAAGCCAAAGAAAACATAATAATTCACTTCAATACCTGTTTTACAGTTTGTATGTCAACCAGAACTACAGGGGATGATGAATATTTTATTAATAGCAAAGATTCTGAAGATAAGGGTATAGTACACTAAAATTTCTGCTTCCATTTGTCTCTGCAGAAAAATTTGTGCTGTGACACAATTATTTTGCCATCTTTTCGTAAGATTTTCCCAATTTCTTGACCTTCTTCAGATTATATTATAGCTTTGTGTGGCTAGGTTTCAGTTCAATATTTAAAAATAATGTCTTGGTCCCCCAAGTAAAATTATCTGACAGTTCAAATATGACCAACAAGAAACCAATTGTACCCATTCTGCCCTAATCAACAACTTCTGGCTTCACTGGAAGATGGAGATTAAAGCCTACAGATAACACAGCAAGAGGTGATGAGGTGGAAGAGCACATGGGGGGAGATAGTAGGGGGTAAAATCACAAGGAGAAAGTAGGATGATCAAATGCCCATCTCATATGCTTGTATAAATGCACACAGTGCAGAAACAAATGTCTGTATGGACATGCAAAGTGATATAAATGGAAATACAGATATGGTGTGAGACCGCACAAAACCGGAGGGTTGTGATGGATCGATAGAGTGGGGCGTGCATATTTTGTGCAAGAGTGACTCAAATGCTGAACTGTACTATGGGATAGGTGACATAACTGTCAATAGTCAATGAGTAAATATCATCAGATCAATAAAAATCCATCTTGGCGGGCATCGACTACAGATCATCAAATCAAGAACAAACAATGGACAAGGCCATTTAAAAAAAAATAAATAAAAATATTTCTAATGCAAGCCTTAGTGCTCATGGAAGCATCTAACAAGACTGGTATTTTGTTGGGTAGAAACAATCCTGGACATCTCTAGTGTGCACCGGGGACAGTTTTTCAATATAGGTGTAGGCTGCAGTTTGCAAATAAAGTGGTCATGGATGTGATAATCAGTGGCAATGTTGGCTGCAATGATTGTTTAATGCATGGTAGAGTAGTCCTGGGTGGAGGAACCTGAAAGTAGCAAGGAAGACAAGCACTAGAATCACAGAATCATTTTGTTTGGAAGAGACCTTTAAGATCATTGAGTCCAACCATTCACCCTGCACTGCCGGGGTCCCTAAACCATGTCCCTCAGCACCATATCTATGAGTCCTTTAAACTCCTCCAGGGATGGGGACACCATCACCTCCCTCGGCAGCCTGTTCCAATGCTTCACAACCCCTTCTGTAAAGAAATTTTTCCTAATGTGCAATCTAAATCTCCCCTGGCACAACTTGAGGCTGTTTCCTCCTGTCCCATCACTTGTTATTTGGGAGAAGAGACTGACCCCAACCTCCCTACAACCTCCTTTCAGGGAGTTGTAGAGACTGATGAGGTCACCCCTGAGTCTCCTTTTCTCCAGATAAAACAACCCCAGTTCCCTCAGCTGCGTCTCATAGGACTCGGATTCTAAACTCTACACCAACTTTCTTGCCCTTCTCTGGACACACTGCAGCACCTCAATGTCCTTCGTGGACTGAGTGGCCCAAAACTGGACACAGTATTTGAGGTGCAGCCTCACCGGTGCCAAGTACAGGGGGACAATCACATCCCTACTCCTGCTGGTCACACTATTGCTGATACAAGCCAGGGTGCTGTTGGCCTTCTTGGCCACCTGGGCACACTGCTGGCTCATATTCAGTGGGCTATTGACCAACACTTTCAGGTCCCTTTCCACTGGGCAGCTTTGCAGACCCTCGTCCCCAAGCCTGTAGCATTGCAGGGGATTGTTGTGACCAAAGTGCAGAACCTGGCACTTGGCCTTATTGAACCTCACACAATTGGCCTTGGTCCATTGGTCCAGCCTGTCCAGATCCCTCTGTAGAGCCTCCCAACCTTCAAGCAGGTGGACACAACTGCCTAACTTCTGTTTGTAGATGACACCAAGAACAGGAATACCTTGGAGTTCAGGCAAGCAGACTTTTTCTTGTTCAAGGGACAAGTAGGCAGGATACTTCCAGTGATAGTCCCAAAGTAGCAAAAGTCTCAGGAGAGTTGATTGATGCTCAAGGACAATCTCCTCAAAGTGTGAAAAAAGAAAAAAATCCATCTCAGTACATAGCAAGTCAAGCACACAAGGCAGGAAATGGGGTTGCCTCAGCTGGAAACTCCAGACTGAGCTCAAACACAAAAGCAGTACACGGTGCAGTAGCAGGGACAGGTATACAAGATAAATGTAGTGACATTGCCTCAGCATGCAGGGATTGAGTTAAAGCCAAGGCTCATCTGGAATTGAAAATGACAAGGAATGTGAAGGGCAGCAAGAAGGACTTGGATAGGTATGTCAGCAACAAAGGGAAGATCAAAGAAAATTTTCATCCCTGCTGAATGGAGACAATGGTCACGAAGAAGACAAAAAAGGCTGACATAGTGAAAATTTCCTCTGCCACAGTCTTTTCTGGCAAGGTCTGTTCTTCTAGAGAGGGTCATCTAACTACCAGCAGGATTTCTGCAACATCCCTCACAAGCTAGTCAGTAAGTCCCTAAGGTATTGTCTCCTGTCCTAGCGATGCAGATTCTTTCAGTTATGAAGATTGCCTCCTGAAAACTTTCATGAACTCCGTGAGTGATCTGCAGACATTTCTCTCTCAAGTGAAATGTTAACTGTATCAGCAGTCATGTAGGAAAAGGCTGTGAAATGCTAAGCTGACTAGGAAAACTAAACAAAGAAGAATATCCCCAGCTTGCAATTTGTTTTGTTAAGGTTCATGGAAGTTACACAATGCTACATGGAAGTTTTTATGAAAGTAAAAGTCCTGGCTCCATATAAAGACCTGTATAACAAATTAAGCTTCCTTAATCAGCTTATATTTGGTGGGGTGGGTTGGTTTTTAGGGTAAAACCCCTATCCTAGCTTTAAAAGCCAGCACAAATATAGTTATTACTACAGGGCCCAATAAACAGTTTTAGCAGCAGGCACGATGCTTTCTCTCCCTTTGTGTATGTGGAAAGACTTAGTCATAATGCGGAAAACCCAGCTGACCTGAGTTTAATAAAGTCAGGGGTGTTCCACTTATCTGAACTTTAACATCATCAATACTACATTTCCCTTTGTGAAAATTTAGCCATTCTAAAGCAAACCAATTTCAACCTGATTATGCCTCAGTAAAAGAGATTTTTGTTTTCACATTTTAACAATATCAAGAATATTTTGTATCTTAATTATGTGGGAAGATGCATTCCCTCTACTCCTTTTTTTCTCCTCCATTTGTGTCGCATTTGTACTGTGTACATATACCAAATCATATGGATTCAAACCAGACGTTTTAGATTTTTAAAAGATTACTTTTAGGAATATCCTAAACCTCTTAAAATAGAAAAAGTTAAAGTTATAATTAGCAAATTCTTTTCAATTTGCTCAAATACTTACTTTTTGAGAAAATAGTATATGCAGTCACAAATGAGAGTATCGAACAGAATTGGAGTTTTTTTTCTTTTTCCTCTCTTGCAGCACATATTTCATTATATTTAGTTTTCTTGTTTTCACCTGTGGTTATTATTTTAACATGGGCAGCTAGATTAACTATTAAAACCATGTTATACCAAGACCAACCGAACATACCAGTGGGCAAAAAATGAAAGCAAATAAGTAATTTAACCGTGGACACTGATAAGGAGAGCAACATTTTGGTTCCTTAATTTAACTGTTCACAGAAAACACATGATCATTGCTTCCAGCAAAGACCACATGGTATCAGACATTTCAAACTGTAAGAATATTGTCCCTCTGCTTTAGTTTTAATTTAGCCATTTATAATAAAATTATCTCAACATTTGGGTCTTGGGATGTTTTCCAGACTGTTGCTTAGAGGTCTTATTTGCCTGGTTAATTAGAGCTTAGTCCAGAGCAGGAGGAAGGAGAGGAGGAGACCAGCATTTCCCTCCAGGACAACTAGCAGCACCAGCTGTCACGCAAGCTGCTGGCTCTTGGCTTTCCAATTGCTCACGCAGAAGGAGAGGGCTTTGTTTCCTTTGCCACTCTTCTCAATAGGGCAGTGAGATCAATTAGTTTTTCTTCCCTAACATGACGAACCATCAGTCTGTGCTGCCACCTGCTCCAGGCCTTCAACACTTACCCTGCTCACAGCACGTCAGGACCATTTTGCTGTCACCCCATGTTGAATTGAGGGTCTGGAATTTGGGCAATTCTACACAGAAAAACAAGGCTTGCTCTGGACCCCACAGATGAGTTACTTCTGCATTCCCGAAGTCAAGTTCCCTGAATTCAGCTTGATGTCCCACTTCAAGTCACTTCCTAGTCACCACAGTTATGTGTTCAGGAGCCTGAGGCTCTGTGGGTTGGGTGCCATCACCATGGCCAATCCTAATGCTTAGGCAGAGCCAAGCTTGTAGAGATTTTGGGAAATTTAATCATCTGAGTAGTCCTGAGTAACAGGATCCTATGAAGCAGCTTTGGGAAAGCAGTGCAATGGTATGTTTAAATTAACACTGTGGGCCAGTTCATCAGTGCAATCCCATTTGAGCCTTGGCCACCACAAATCAAATGTTTTATTTCAATGTTCTTCATTAAAAATAGGGAGGATGTCTTTCAGTGTCAACATTTTCCCTGAAGATTTTGAATGTGCTTCAATCACATTTTCCATTAGAAAACCATTCCACTAGAGAATTCACTAGCTAGAAAGCCGTGACAAAGAGACAAAGCCACCTACTTAGCAGTTTTGACTCTCTGTACGCTGCAATGGTTCTTCATACTGCCTTTTCCACTTGGCACGTGTTGTTGCATGTTATTTTATGCAGCTGGTTTTCTTCAGGGCTTGGAGGAAATAACTTCTGGCTCAAGTCTTGCCTGGCTTAAAAGCTACATGCTGGCAAAATGGTCAAGCCTTGTGTATTGAGGCTGTAACATACTCTTTCCGACATTTTTATTCTTTCTTGCTCTTGCTCTTTACCCCTTTCCACCCATACACACGCACACTGGCAGAGTATAACTTAAAAATGGCACACAGAGAACTTTCAACAACTTTTCCCCTCACAGCAGTTAAAGATCTGAGCAAAGTGCAACATAAAGGACTCTCCTTTACCCCCAAATACTGAGGGACAAACAAAATTGCGAAGAACTTTTCTTAGCAAAATTTTAGAGCAGTAGTGGCCTCCTTTCCTAAGCCCAGGACACTACAATTCTCTTACAGCGAAGAGCCTCAGGGCACAAACTGTGCACCACAGAGATCCCAGCTGGCATGAGACCAGGGACATATTTCTCAGCAAGGAGGCTATAAGAGCAGTGGCCTCACAACTCTGCTGTGATACGAGTCTAGGCTGGCAGTGCTGCTGAATCCGAGGCCATCCAGCTGTCCTGGCTTCTCTGGAGCCTCTTGCTACCCAGGAGCTCCCAAAGCAATGTGGCTCCAGAGCTGCTCCCTCAGCAGCCCCAGCACAAGGGACACAATTGAACTTTCACAAGTGTGCTGGCAGCTCAAGAGAAGAGGTTAGCCAATTCTGTCTGAAGGGAATGGGCTAGGATACAAAAGACAGCTTTCCAAACTCCTGTCCTTTTCCTCCCACTGACAGGTATTCTTGGGGCTTTCCTACAATCAGAGGGGCATGGGTATTTTCTCTTTTCCTGAGGATAACAAAACTGGATTTAGATGACTACTGTCTGCAAGACTATATTCTCTAGGTATTGTTACTTGAAGTGATTAAGGGCAAAGTACAGCCTCTTCAAAACAGACCAAAATATACGAGCAGCATTTCCCCGCTCTCTGTTGGTTAGTGTTCTTCAGTCTTGGTCACTGGATACACTGGAGTTTCCATAGGGCATTGATTATTCTTTAACACTAGGCAGTTATTAAGGTGTCTGGCACTACTGTAGGTAAATATTTCTCTTTTTCAATATCATATACAAAATACAAAACACGAAACTTATTGGTTTCATTTTAAGGGCCTTTATTTTTGAGCTACAAAAGAACACAGATCAACAGAGTCCATAAGACAACAACTTAGAAGCCAACATGCAACACATTAATACAGGGGAACACATTTTTACATCTCTCTTCTTGGTTTGTTTTTTTTTTTTTAAGATCAAAAGCTAACGTAAAAACAAGACATGATAGATCAAATCCTAGTCTTCCAGTGACTTATAAAGAGCAGGACTAGTGCCTCATGCCTCATGTGACGACAGTAATTCACTCCCTGTTTTACAGAATGCCAAAATGTCTAAACAGCATCTCAAACTCAGGGCTTTCTCCCTGCAGCAGTTACTTCAGCAGGGCTGATAGAACAGAGGCAGCACACCTTGGTGCAGAATCAGTATGGAAAGCAGTTTACATGCCGAAAGTTAATTTCTTCAATTCAGAGGTATAAATTCTTCTCTCCAATCAATTTACTGCTCCTATTCAGTGGAGGAGGAGCTCCACAGGGTTAGTCAAGGGCAGCATTTCAATTGGCAGGAGTCAGTTACAGAATAGTTTGCTTTTGTTTTTCTACATAAATGAAACTGTCATCCTCATGTGGCTATCCACAGAGCCAACTGCAGCCACTGACTGATTCCTGGGGACTGCGAACTGTCATCCATGTGGGAATACATTGTTAAGTCCTTGATTGTTTCTCCTTGAAAATGGACTGCAGAGTCTACTCCCCAAATTCTCATCTGAAGCCTACATGCTTCTCTCAGCTCTGAGAGAAATCGACCAGTGTTCAGGAATATAATGAAGAACTTTTAAAAGTTGTCTCCAAATAAAAGTGCCTTTTTTTTTTTTTAAGATAAATCAAGAGAAAATTGTACAGAAAAACAGTATCTGCACTTTCTTATGGCATCAGTTGTAATTTGGCAATGACTGTTGCAAATCTGACCATGAATGCTAAGGAAATATTAATGGCTTATTTGACTCAATTTCCCCATATAAGAAAAAGGCAAATTTTTCCCCCTCCTGTTTTGCAGTGGGTAGACCATAGGGCAGCAATGGTCTGGGGAAATATTTCACTCCTCAGTAGGAGCAGAGAAGGGTAAAAATGTGGTATAGAAGAGCCAGTCTAAGATTGTGATATTCAGCCACACATGGAGAACAGAAGATCTGAGACCGATCTTCTGAGGTTGCTCTCCCTAAGGTAACAGAAAAAGCAGTAAGAGTGCAGCTGCTGTTGGTAAGGAGAGTTCATTACTGTGGTTAAGACTGACTAGCTGGTTGTTAGCCTGGAAAAAAATCCCAACTTATCTTAGCAGCCCTTTCCTCCAAGATTCACTAACAGACTTGATTTACCATGAAAGATTCCTGATGGTGACAAGCTTGAGTCTATTGCCTCATAAGCCACCAAGGCTGAAGGGAAGGATCCTGTAGCTATAAAGACAGCTAATGCTATTGAACAAAATGGAGCCGACTTTTCAAACAATGAACTTAAATTTATTTTTTTTAAAAGTGCTTGAAAGAAGGCTAGTTTTATCACTCTCCATTACAGTTTCGCAAACAAAGGCAGAGTAATACTTAAATTTTTTTTCTAATCCTTTCATATTGGGATGGGAGGTGGGAAGAGAGCTTTTACTTCCAGTGCCCTTACTCAAGTACTTCACCTCTTCCACACTGCTTCTAGACAAGGACTACAGGTAGGCAAATAAGTGTTCTATTTGCAAAACAACTAAACAAAATACAGGTGCTACCACCCAGGACTAAGCATGGAAACATAGGTTAAAGAAGGAAAAAAAAAAAAAAGAAATGAGCAACCTGGCTAATAGCTATGCTGTTAATGGAATGGCAATGCAAGCTTATCCTTGCTGTTTGTGACAAAAAAGAATAACTTAACAGGGAATTGCTCTTCCATTATAACTTTGAAAAAACAGCTAAGTAGAAATATATTTCCCAGCAGAGCTGTATCAAACATTTATGCTTTTACAGCTTTGCTCATGTCAAACAATACAGAACAGCATTCCCAAGTTCTGCTTCATGGAGAAAAGCATGCTGTACAGACTGGTCTCAACACAAAGAATTAATGGTATCATTGTAATTAATAAAACATTCAATAAAAGCGAAATGGGAAATGGCTGCAATTTAATGAAACCATGTTAATATCTCTGCATTTATTCTTTTGCTATGGGACTCTGCAAGAATTTTAATGATGTAGACCATGCTAACCAAATAGATAAGTGCAGAAAAATGACACATCTCTATAAGCAGTCACTTTCCCATTCTAAGACGACTTTCTGTCTGTAGGAGAGTCAGGTCTGCAGGTTGATAATCTATTGAAAACACTCTTTTTAGAGTTTCTAATTCCCATTTGAGTGAATGATAGTGTTTATCGCAGCAGAAGAATTTTACTGATACAGTTTAACTGGGAAGATAAAATTTTTCAGTGCAGTAATGAATACGTAAAAGACTTCATAAATAAAAGTACATATTTTTCTCTTTTACCCTCAGAACCATTGACAATACCACTTGGAGATTTGGGAAGCTATCTGGCTTGTGAAAAGCTGAAATTTCTCTCTAGTGCGATCATGAAAAGACTATTTCTTTTTAATGGGGTAATCTTGAGTTTCTGCAAAACCTGCTTTTTTTGTGTTCCTTTCAGGTATCAAGTCACAAATGCTATTTCAGTACTGATCATGTTGCAGATGAGCCCAGCAATAGGTGCCTGATCGTTTCTGGTGACTAATGCTCACCCCAGACTGTATAATGGCGTTGGAATCGAAGCCAAGCAAACTCATCAGAAGTCAGATCTGGGACAGGGCAAGGCAGCAGCAAGCCCCAGAGCACCAGCTCACACACAGTGAGAAGTCAAGACAAGGGAGAACTCCCCCAGCAGTCTTGCTGGCCAATGAGGAGTTATTTAACCCTTAGCTCTTCAGGATGCCAAGTGAGTGACTGCAGCCCAGATTACTGGCTGCAAACCTTGATTGCCCCAGACAGCTGACAAGCACAAGTTCAAAGGAGAAACTCCAACCTCTCTCTAGTATTGTATATATGCCTTTGGCTGAGGCCTCCTAGAGCACTCCTTCTTTACCCTGGCCCTGCATACTGGTGAATGTTGTGCCTTGTGTTACGTTTTTGAACAAAGTAAGACTTGGAAGTCTGGATTCAAAATTACTCTTCTCTGTGCTTGTAGCCAAGAAGAGAATATAACTAGGAAGTTGTATATTGGAAAAATAACACTCATGGCCAGATAAAATGGGCAAGACTAGTTCTTTCCTGCACAGAAACAAATAAAAGTGGGACAGATCCTCTTTTTGAGCTTCTTCTAAGTTTCTGAGATACAGCCAAGAATCTGAGCCAGAGTTAAAGATACGGTGAATTGCAATTATGTTTAGCTAATAAAGCTTTGTTCTTTGCAACTAGTACAAAGAAGGATGTGCCAGTGATATTGCTCATGAAGTAGGAGTAAGAGGCACTAGCAATTCCCTAGAAGTGCCACAGACAGAAGTTCACTTTATACAAAGACATCACTTGGCTACGATTGTACTTGAATCACCACAAAAAGGAAAGTATGCAATCGGAAGGCTTAGTCCTTAAATTCTTCTGAAGATAGAGTTCAGTATGACTGCCAGCAATTAGCTTGGCTTTAGATCAATAGACAACCTTGATATTATTTATTTTGTGAAGTCAACCATTTTCAGGCACAAAGATCCACTATGCAGTATTTAATCCTGTTTCTACTATACCAGTGGAGTTTGCTACCAAATTCAGTGGAATTAGGAAGAAAATTGCCAACTCTCATGGTTACAATCTTTGCCTTTTGTTTCTCTGCAGCCAAAAGTGGCTTAAAATTATATTATCCTGTCTTAGATGTTATTTTTACCCTGCAGTTTTTCCAATAATTTAGAATAGGCTCTTCTAGTATATTTTCCCTGACAAAATCCTAATTGGTTTCCATTACAGAATAAGCTTGTGACAATTGAGAGTAGTATTTTGGCAGGTTTACCTACCATAGACACATTTAACAAACTCTAACCTTTCTCCAACCCAACTATTAATCACCCTTTCCTGTAGCATTTAGAAGCTCACTGGGGCAGTGCCTCACTTAGGAAGTGCCTTCAGTCAAGACCTCCAGAGTGTGTTACCACAACAAAGATAAACCACTATCAACAAGATATTTGCTTAAATTGCACTTTGACTTGAAGGCTAAAAACCATCAAAATTTTGGAATAATGCTGACAGCTTTTTAAAGAATTATGCATCTTATTGACTTTAAAAAAAAAAGTTTGTAAAATAAGGTTGTACCATGTTGAGAGCTAAGGATGAAAAGCTTTAAACTTCACACATTCTACTACAAAACCCAAACATTTGCAGGAACATGATCTATCATGCCTGCACAAGTGCAGGAATTACTTTAATGTGTCTAACAGAAGGGCAATTTAAGCGGAATTGGTTTTGAGTACTCCTCCTCCATTAAAACCCAGCATGAAGTTTAACTTTTATCCAATGCCTGATTTGTTTTAATGATGAATGATTCATGACGCAGTATAATTTCACGTCAGGAAAGCAGGATCCTTTTTTATGACTCTGACTAGATAACTGAGCCAAAAGATAATGTGAGTGGGTTTTTGTGGTTTCGGGTTTTTTTCCCCTGGTGTCCTAAATAAAAATCTGATATTAATAATTTGAATCTAGGAAGTATTTGATTTTAAACATTGTGAATCAATGCGTACTTTTAAAATCAGTTATCCTTGTGCATTACAAGGTGCCCATGCAGTGTTTTCTTTCTTTGAGATTATGGGCATTTAAAGCTGCTTTTGCAAGTTTTATCAGTAAAGAGATGGTTTCCTGTATTTTTACATATTAAAATACATCTTTAGATTACCCCTGGTTTCACAGTTTTGTCCAGGATCTAATGCAGAGCAAGAAGTTTCCTCATTTGGTAGCTTTCATATTCTAGATCCTTAACGTTAGAGAGATGTCAACCCCATACTACACATTGGTTTGGAAGAAACTGTTTCCATGGGCCTGTTTTTCTATTTAATTACAGTAGTTACTCAAATAACAAAAGTGACTGTCTCGTTTTTAAAACCTAGCCAGCAACTAAGCACCACACTAAGCTGCTTACTCACTCCCCCTCGGTGGGTAGGGAAGAGAATCGGAAGGGTAAAAGTAAGAAAACTCATGGGTTAAGATAAGGACAGTTTAATAATTGAAATAAAATAAAATATTAATAAAATAATAAATTGTAATGAAAAGGGAAAAGGATACTAACAAGAAGAGGGAAATAAAACCCAAGAAAAAAAAGTGATGCAAATGAAAAACTACTGCTCACCACAAACCGAACAATGCCCAGACTGTTCCTGAGCAGCGGCCACTGTGGCCATCTTTCCCCCTAGTTTATACACAGAACATGATGTTGTATGGGGTATGCCTTTGGCCATTTTGGGTCAGCTGTCCTGGCTGTGTCCCCTCCCAGCTTCTTGTGCACCCCAAGCCTTCTCACTGTGAGGGCAGCTTGAGAAGCTGAAAAGTCCATGACTTAGTGTAAGCACTGCTCAGCAACAGCTAAAACATCGGTGTGTTAATAGTGTTAACACTCTTCTCATCCTAAATCCAAAACAGAGTACTATACCAGATAGAGGAAGAAAATTAACTCTATCCCAGCTGAAACCAGGACAGTGACTTAGCACAGCAGGCATCTCACAACTGCTTGTTGTAGCATTCATATTGTCAGGATATATTCAGCAGTAGCAATAAACTGTAGCAAGTAGTTTTAGGCTAGCTTTCATTATTTCAAGAATCTCCTCTCGTTGTTCATGTGTGAATACCTTTTTGATAATTTCTAGGTCAAGATGTTAATTATGCAAGATGGTAATCTAAAAATATGACAGTAAAATGCTACTCAATAGTTGGAAAAAACACCTAAGCTTGCCAGATTTTCCAGTTCAAGGGGCTAAATTTGACAGTGAGATTTTCTTGTGTACATTAGCTGAAATCACATAGGCATCTTAAAAGGGAGAGGGATAAGTACCCTCAGAAGGCAAATCTTTCCATTTGCATTTTTAGAGGGAACCTAGATTTTAGGGAGCTAAAACCAGATTGGAGGCATCTCATTAACAAGTAGATGGACAGGACTGGAATTATTTAGACACAATTTCAATTTATCTAAAAATTCACTCTCTATCTACAAAAATACTTGTTTACATAATTGGTAATTTTGTAATAGAATATCCCTGGTAAATTGATTACATGCTTTTCTCATTAGCATCTAGAATATTACAGAAACTGCTTTTCTTCCCTAAACAGGACAAGTAAGTCTATAAGCATTTTATTTTGGCTGCAGACATGTTCATATTCTGAGGCATGTGAAGTGTGAAGCAGAACCATTTCTGCTTCAAGTAACTTTCATTGTCATGCAGAGGCCTTTTTTGAAAATATAGGCAAAACCTAGGGGTTGGGACAGGGAGAGGGAGATGTGGAGCAGATGCTGAACACAAGAGGAAATAGTCACTACATTTACACAGAGATGAAGATACGGCCAGGAGGCCAAATTTCCTGACTGTCCATTTTTCAGCCAGCAGAAGCTACTGGACGCTTTTCCCAGGGACACCAAGTGCAACATGCTCACCAAAATGATCCCAGAGGCTTGCCCTCCCATTGCCCAAGCTATTCCTGCCTGCCCACCTTCCCATGCTTCATCTGCCCCTGTGGACAACGTCTTCAGATGAAGATCACCCCAGTGCCTTTCCAAGGAAAACTCTACCAATGCCTGTAAATGCACCGGCATTGCCAAGACTGATGCATTTGCAGGCTGTTCTTGACTCCTCAAACTGATCCCCGGATCAGGCAGCTCAGTAAAAAGCCACACGAAGAGATTAATCTACAGGTAGAGTTCTTTCATTTCTCACTGCTGACTGAGGAATAGTTAATATGTAACTGTTGCTGGAAGAGATAGAAGAGAACTCTTGGGCAATATTTCCTCTCAACACCTTGAGTAAACAGGTCAATCTCCAAGACAGTTTGAATTTATTGGTAAAGCAAAGTAGTATCATTACTTGCTTACTCACAACACAACCAACATTTCAATCTAGGTTTCAGCAATACTTGCAGGATGCACATAACCTATATGCTTGGTTCAGAACCATCACCAGATAGTTATTTTGCATATACCCAGGGTTTTTTTGCTGGAAATGGAAGATATTTGTTCACCTGCTAAAAGAGTAAGAAAAACAACAGCGGGTCATTTTCTTCAGCAAAACACTGACAAACATTTTTAATCAAAAATTTTACTCAGCAAATAAAAATTATCCTAATTAATCTAGCATAAATTCTAGTATAAAACCCACTACCGATATCTGATATTTGCTCCTTCTTCTGTTTACAGTGCTTCTGTGCCTGTAGCGGTTAACCTAAAGATGAATAAACCCCATCCAACTCTTTAAAAATTGCAAGTTTATTACTGTTCTAAACTGATTCCATTTCTATACAGAAATGGTGTTCAGAGGAATTGCACTGCAAAAGCACAGAACTACATGATCTTCACTACAGTTAGGTCAATTGTTATAGGCTGGAAGTTCTCTCAGGGGACATTGCTGAGGACAGAGGCCGTTGTTTCATGCTTGTCTTGAAGTCACTCATTGTCTTGCTGGGACTGCTGTTGGCCAGATGCCAGTTAGAATAGTTTGTGTGAACTCTGGCAGAGGGAATTTGGGACTTGAACTAGCAGAATAAGAGATGCTGAGGGACTATTTCTAAAGGCTATTTTGGTACTAATAAAGAAATCATACTAAGCCCTATCCATCCTGTGTCCTTGCAAATAGCCTTTGCTGCCATATTTCTCTGAGTCCAATTCACTCACGTTTTCCTACTGGAAGCGATCCCCAGACTGTATTAATATACTTGTACCGAGGTTCAGCATTCAATGGCTGGATGACTGCTGATTGGCCCAGATCAGAACTCTGGTGAAGAATGTGCCAATAATTAATCGTATAGGCAATTGCATCATTGGTTTGTCCTTTGGCTTGCTGGTTCAGCAGTATCCATGTAGTCCAGGAGAAACGGGCAGAACCATGGCCTGTTGAAACTGAAGGAATTCTGAGAAGTCTGGCAAGCTTCTATTACACACTTAACAGGAGGGGTTTCACATCTGCCATTAGCAGGGCTTGTAAACTAAATGAAGTTTCTTTACTAAGAGTCAAAACCATCATTTAGTTCCAGAATAATATTTGTCATTTTCCTAGTCCAAAATGTATTTGTCTCCTTGGAAATGAAGTCAATAACCCCCTTTTGATCTAAAGGCAACACAATTACCAGAGATGTTACTTTCTTACAGAAGAACCAAAACACGCATTACCTTTTGATCAAGGCATCTCTTAGAGTGCGCAAAAGTGGACACAAGTCAGCCACCAACTAGATGGAAAAGTCTGCACAGTCAGAACACTCTGACTAGTGTCTGGTTCCCGGAGCTGGTTAGCGTGGCAGTGCAACCCCCCCTTGACTGCTAGCACAGAGCTTGCACGAAAGACAGGCCTTGCAGCAGCACCTGATAAGGAGCTACGCCCTAGGGATATCGGTGCCTCGGAGTCTAGAAATCGTTAGCTGCATCCTGCCTGTGTTGCCTGAAAATGACCACAGCTAGCACTCGACCAGGGTAGAAATGGAACCCTGCTGGAGAATCACTTTTGAGTTGGTTCTCCTCGGAGCAGCAGGTAATGCAGTTGGAGACTCTCCCCTCGAGTCCAGACGCCAGCTGAGGAGACTTCCTGGGAGTCCCCTCGGATCGGGACGCTGTCCGAGGATACCTCCCTGGGGTTGAGTGATCCTCACCCCGGCGTTGGTAAGTGACCCTCTTGGTATCACCAGGTGAGAGATTCTCCCTTTATATCAGTGAGCTGTGCACATTTTGGGTCATCCTTCCTTAGAGTTTGTTCTTTAGTGTTCAGAAATCTGTTGTGCAGTAATAATTCCTGACTGACATCTGAACCTGTACAGTCGGAGTGCCAGGCAAATTTGTTTGCAATAAATCCATGTTTTTCCGGATAGCTGCTGCTGTCTGGTTCTGTGGGTGCCCCCGCGACAGTTAGCCACCACTGATGACTTCAGGTGGGACTGTGAGATTTCTACCAGTGCGTGGTAGAAGGGAATAGGAATGTCCGAGTCATTCAAGGTCAGAAGTCTACAGTGATTTATACGCTTCTCCAAGACAGACTCCTCTGTCCTCATGGCCTAGCCTGAAATGCCTTCTATGCTTGCTGAGAAATTCCCTGAGAAAGAAAACTCTTCAGGCCGCTTCCCCGTTTACTCAGTGTTTACTAAACTTCTTTGAATGCCAAGTGACTATTCAGTTCAACCATGTTTACAACTCTTATGATTTTTTATTTATAAGCATTCATACAAACAAGCTTTTTGTTCACACAAATGCTTGCTGGAGGGTTATTTTTCATATGAATACCTGCACTCAGAAGGAAACAAGCGTATTAGCTCAGAGCAAAAATAATTGCTACTTCTTGCTATTTGCTGATTCTTATTCTCATGTTCTAAAAGTTGCCATCATGCATTTTACAAAACAATGCCTGGAAATGAGATGGCCAGTCAAATGCCAAAACGAAAGTGTCAGTAGATTCTGGCACTCCTGCTTAGGATGAGGAATATCTCAGCTCTGCTGACCTCAGCGGGACAATTCAAAATAAAGCATTACTCTACCAGTTAAAGCCACAGAATCTAGCCCAAAGCAGAAAACCCTGTAGAGTTGATGAAAAAAAAAGCAGCCACTCAAGCTCTGTGATAAATACCTACGAATATTTCTTTTGCAGAATGTCAGTCTCGTTTTGTAAGCAGTCTCTATGCAGCAGCAAAGCTTTGTACATTCACAGAACATTCATCTGCCATAAATAACATCACAAGCTCTGTTATCCTTCTTTTTTTTTTTTTTTTTTTCCCAAGGGACAACCATCCTTAAAGCAGCAATGTCACCTTCTGCCATACTTACAGCTTATATGAAACTAAAAGCATTAAACAAAGGATGCAAGTGAGGAAATGACAGAATTTGAGATGTAACCTGTTGAAACATCTCATTTTATGCTGAGAGAAATCCAGGGTCTGATGCTGAAAAGGAGTAGGGCATCTGCAACCTCTTACTTGCTTCTCCATTCATTCCCTACCCAACAGCTTCACTGCAAAGACTTCAGTCTCCTTCTTCCTAGGGACAAAATAGTTTGCATATAAAAAGATACTGTGAAGAAAAGGTCAGTTTTGCACTTTGGGAATATTTTTCCCTTTATAATTTGGAGCCAAGTAAATCAAATTTTGAGTGTTGGCTGATATCTCCAATCCTGTTTGTCTCTTTCTGGAATTGGAGAAGGAGATTATAAACCTCTGTTTTCAGTATCTGCCTCCCTTTCCCATAGCCTTTAGATCCTTCTGCAGCCTCACTTTACAGTCCTCTTCACCTCCAGCTGGTCCTGCTTACCTCTTTAGCAGGCAGGGAGTGATTGCACATGAAGAGCCTACATCTATGCATTACTGCAGTTCAAGAATCTCTTTTATGTTCTCTCCCAGTACAGACTTCCTCTCTTTCTGCTCTAGATTCTTTTTCAGTACTTGAGTGAGTCATTTCAGGGGACAATCCCTGCTCTTCCTCCCACCTGAGCATGCCTGTTTTCCCCAGCCTGAAGCTCTGCCATACCCTGCCTGTGGCTGAGGGTACCCAGGCCTGTCTCATGAGGGTACATTACAATAGGATATACACTGGAAGATCAATAAGATTATGAGATAGTTTCAACACTGTTAGTCACAAAAGTACAAAGAATTAGAAGCAGTTTGAGTTTTGCTGATTCCTCTAAAAATTGTAAAATATTATCAGTTTTAAAAACTATGCTTTCCCACATTCCCCACATAACCCTAATTAAATGGATGGATATGCCTGTGTTTGATACAGAAGTTTAATTACTGCTTTGTGCTATGAAAAACATTGGGGGGGAGGGGGGGGGAGAGTGTGATATTTGCAAGTATGGTGCTAAAATTCATCCTTCTGAAAGCATAACTTTAGCCCCCTGCAGTTGCCAGATAACATTTCTGAAGTTGTTCAGATATTAAAAGGGTGGCAGTTTATTATGAAGCCATTTATATTTTGTCAGACTGTTAACAAGATTTGTGTTATCTGCACCATACAACGGGAAAGCTGCTGCAGAATCCATAATAACTTCTTACTATGTATGCCAAATTGTTGGTGCAATTGGCAAAGAGAGGAAAGGAATCAGAAGATTGTATTAGTAACAGCCTACATGAGTTGAGAGCCAAGTTACCCAACACTCTTTATACTCTTGTTTGATTAAATTCATACTACATCATCAGTCCATCAAACATTCAAATTATCACAGACTTCAATATTATACTAAATTCTTAGAGCTGAACAGAATACAAGGTCCATGCACTGCTGATTCCAAAACATGAAATTGTATTTTTTTTTATGTCTGTATCTCACTTTGATCTAGATATATTTAACCAATGATTCCTCGCGTGACAATATAAATATATTAAAATGTATATAACATGTGTGTGCATCTACTGTCTATACCTACACACACCCTGGTATGTATATTGTCGTCCTGAGAACAACTGTTTCAAGTCATTCTTTTCTTGCACCTTTCTCTCTGAAACAGGTTCTGAAATAAGTCAATCGTCACCAACTTCCACTGTCTTCAGTAATCATTTGAAGTGTTAAATGCATCACAGTGAGAGCCTTCATAAGGTGCTAATATACCAACAGGGAGGTAATACATTGACAGACAGAAGTCAAAACTCTTAAGACTCAATAGAGTTGATAAGCCATTGCAAAAATTATTTCACTGTTTTTGAAACAGGGACCTTGTGAGGTTAAAATGCTGACACGGAGCACTATCACCAGAAAGGCACTAACAGAAATGTTGTGTTTCTTGTACATCTTGTCCTTCCAAAGGGCCATAATTTAGGGTTTAAAAAGTCATGTTAAATATGGTTTAGAATACACAGCACTTTGGAAAATTTATCTCAAAGAATGCAAGTTAAAAACTTCCCACATCAACTTTCCCAACTGAAAGTCACAACACTAGCCAAGTAAGCAAGAATGGCAGGCACGAAACAGAACATAGGTACGAGGAAATTTTCCAGACTGAAACATAACAATAATCAGTCAGATTATGCATGTGGATTTCACTTACAATGCTCAAGACAAAAAACAAGGTGATTTGAGTTGAAGGATGAAACTTACTAAATTAAAGGTAAGACTACGTTTATGAATGTGAAAGTTATACATGCCTTCTAGACATCCAGTCCTGGACAAAGGAGACAATGCTGAGCTACAGCTAGTCCTAGATATTCACCTCCAAACCACCAAGTGGTATGACAACTCCAAAAGGAGTGAAAGCAGTGCCATACACACAGTACTCCCATCTGGGCTGACCAGATTCAGTGGCTTGAAATTGGTTCTAGACAGATTATGTCATTAACAAAAATATGAATTATAGCCAAGAGAGGGAGGCAGAGAGGCAGTATGTCACAGCCTCATGTAGATACAGGCTAGATGGTCTTTTCAGCACCCTTTGTTGTAGAAGAGGCAATAATCATATGATATAACCCAAAGAAGAGCATCCTGACCACGCTGGGTCCTTCTGTGCACTTCAGGGTGTCAGTCATTGCCATCTACTGGTTTGTAGTTAAACAATTCTTCTTGTTCCTAATTCTAAGTTTTACACAAAGACTATGACTTTAGCAACATCAAGTGTTCTAGAACCAACTATTTCAACACCAACCTGATCACCAGTCCCTTCAGACCCTCAGTGTTCCCAAAGGTCTGATTTTTACAGATTCAACACGCACAGAATTGACCAAGAATCATCATTTCTCTCCCCCATATCTGCCATGCCTGATTTCTGCTAGCTTACGTTCTCCTTCTGAATTTCCACTGACCTACTGGAGTGTTTTAAAGTTTTGTAACTTTGCAACATACTCACTGGAACAAAGCAATCCCTCTGGACACTTGATTATAGCTGGCTGTTTGTTAATTCCCTATTTTATGTAAAAGAATTTCAGAACAAACTTTACAATAAGTTTGTTTTAAAACATAGTATTGACATTCACTGTGCTAAAGATAATGCAAATGTTAGGTTAAAAAAAAAAGTTATTTCCTAACATTTAAAAACTCTGTTATATATTCCACTGTTCAGCAACCATGCTCTCATATACACCTGTAGAAAGGATTTGCCCACTAAAAAAGAGGCTCCGAAATTTAACTAGAGATAGCAATTAAGTAGCTGTCTATATCACCACCTGATATGATATTGTCACAGTGATTTTTGATGATTTAGTAGAAGCAATTGAGTTCTATAATTATTGTTGACTTTCTGAATACTCTGACTTGATCAAAATCTTGATTTGATTTATTCATTGAACACCATGAATAGCATAATGTCAAAGCTAAATGAAGGTTCTATTTTTAGACTGTGGCCAAGTCTTTTTTCTCCAACTCAGATTAGAGCTATAAATTCCTAGAGATGAACATAGCATGCTTGACCCAGCGGTCTTTGTCTCTTTTAAAGCTGTAAGTATGTCTAAGCTCTTGTCTCAGCAACTTGGATTGATGTAGTTTTATTGGAGTTTCCTAGACATTTTTACATGCTGTGAACTACCTGTGGGAGGTTCTTCTTTCCCCAGCAAAAGGCTAGAGGAATTTTCAAAGAAAAACATTCCTCCAACACATCTTTAAGCACCACACTCAAAAACTTAGTACCCAAACCACGAAGTTCTTCTCATCTTCCTTTGTATAAGAAAGTTAGACAATTTTTTGTTGTATTTTAAATTTTAATTTAAAGCCACTAAGAATTTTTTAGTCATTTTAGTCTTCTTGTACAGTTGTAGAAGTACAACCTAGTTCTTCACCCTAGTTAGTTTTATTAGGTATATATCAGTATACTGATAGATCTGGTTTTAGATGTGAAGGTAAAAGGTGCCTAAACCAATGAACTGTGGATGTCACTGGTTAGCTGTGCTAGTAGAGTCATACATATCCCCAACATAATAGTAGTATGCTGCTGAAACTCTCAAATCTCAGTGAGGACCAACTATTTTCGGTATTAAGGGGGGGTGGGGGGGTGGAGGAGAAGGCATAAAAACCCTAGAAGGATTGTGTTACTGAATAGTTTCCTGCACAGCAGCTACAGACTTTAAGAAACATTATCGCAGTAACTTGTAGACACTGATCACAGGCTCACCACTTTCTCTAGCATGTACTGAGCTCATAGTATACCCTAGCCAGGGTGGAAAGTGTAAGAAGTTCAATTTCTAGCTTCTCTCAATTAGTAAAATTGAGATTATTCCTTACCCAACATCACTACACAGAAACACTTCTCCCATCCAGTAGCCTGCTGATCTTTAGACACACCTGCTTGAGATACACGGATTGGCTTCATCTCAACAATCTCCCAAAGAACTAGTTTTCATGTGTAACAGATACATGTGGAAGTATCGGCTCTTCTGAGTGGCATCTCTCAGAATCTGTTGCTACAAATGCTGGGTAGAAATACAGCTGTCAAGAATATCTGAGTATTTACACACGGAAAGGCAAACTGGAAAATGATCATGGAAAAGAAGATTCAAGAGGTACAAAGGTGAAATACATAGTACTAGTGGGAGCTGTGGGAGGTATTAAAGGCTATTGACACCTATGTTATGTAGTTATATGGTTTATAACCAATACCTTCTGCAGACTAGGTGTGTTGCTGTCCTGATTAAAGCAGGAGCAAGATTATACCTGTGATTTTATATCAGAAATCCTGGTTTCAAGTGTTTCAAAGATAGGTCAGATGCTTATATGTGTATGTCCTTGAATACAAAGCTGACCAGGCTCCAGGTTGGTTTTGTGTAGGCCACCTCTAAGCCAGAAGCCAGATCAATGTGTTATCAATGGGTTTACTATCTCTAAGCTCAAGCAGCTAAACTGCTTTTAGAAGAGGAACTCAGGATGCAGGTCTGTCTCCAAAAGTCATGTATAAATACCGTAAAGCAGGAGGTCATTGTTGTCCTCAGTGAAGACTTTTGATCAAGTTCATAAAATAGCTCGCTGTGTTGGCCATTTGCCGAGGGGCACTGCTCCGGAGCCCGGCCCATGGCAGAGAGGCAGATCTTGGTGTTCAGGGAGTTCCTGAGGTTTTGCCTTGGCAGGGAAATGTTGGGGGAGCGGAGGCACCAGCCTGGAGTTGGCAGGGCTTGTGGCAGAGGCTCATGAGAGGCGGGCGTTGTTGGGGCAACGGCAACCTCACCCATAAAAGAAGCCTGCGGTGAACAGCACACAGCATGGCAGAAGGCAGGGGTCGGCGCAGACAGCTCCACCCGCTCTGCCCTGGAAGCAATGGTTCCACCCAGCAGAAGGGCATGGCCTCGCTAAGCACTGCACCCACTGCGACTGGCACAGCCTCACAGCCAGAGCTCCGGAGGAGCCATGGGGGCACCCAGGGGTCAGGCTGCAGGGCGTGCCCTGCTGTGACACTGGTACCGGACAGCAGCCGTGAGCACCCCTGTCAGAGGTGCACCCAGGCAGAGGAACTGCTTGGCTTAGTGACAGAGCTCTGGGAGGAGGTGAGCAGGTTGTGGAGTATCAGGGAGTGTGAGAAAGAGATCGACCACTGGAACCACACCCTGCCTCCCCTGAGACAGGCTCAACAGTCAGACACGGTGCATAACACAGAGGACTCCTTGTCCTCTCTCCATTGGATTGAACGTAGTGACTGGAAGGACAGGGGGCAATGGAGAAGTTCCTGCCCAGCACAGCAGGCATGTTGCCCCAGCAACGCCTCCACCTTCCCAGGTGCCCTTGCATAACAGGTACGATGACTCCTCTAGCTTAGAAGAGTCTCCGAGGTCAAGAAGGCCTCAGCCCTGCATCAAAACCTCTTCCACAAGAAAAAGAAACGGGTCATTGTTATAGGTGACTCCTTTCTGAAGGGAACAGAAGGCCCGATATGCAGACCTGACCCACTTCTTAGGGAAGTCTGCTGCCTCCCTAGGGCCCAGGTTAAGGGTGCGGTGAGAAAGCCTTCTGCCTTGGTGCGGCCCTCAGACTATCATCCATTATTGACTTTTCAGGTAGGTAGTGGTGAACTCGCCACAAGAAGTCCAAAGACATTCAAGAGAGACTTCAGGGCCTTGGGACGACTGGTCAAGGGATCAGGAGCACAGTATTCTCCTCTAACCCTCTAGTTGCAGGGTTTAATGTCGGAAGAATCAGGAAGACCCACCAGATCAATACCTGGTTCCTAGCCTGGTGCCACTGGCAGGTCTTTGGGTTTTTTGATCATGGATCAGGTTACACACCAGGCCTGCTGGTGACTGATGGTGTACACCACTCTCAAAGGGGAAAATGGATCTTTGTACAGGAGTTGGCAGGGCTCATTGAAAGGGTTTTGAACTAGATTTAAAGGAAGAAAGGGAAAAACTAGACTTGCTGGAGCCAAGCCTGGGAGCAAAACATCACTGTTTGTGGGACAGCATGCTAGTGAGGTCCTTAGGCCTGCCATACCAGTGGAGGCACGGGATGGAGTGCCAAGCGATAGTATAGACACAAGGGATATTGATGCACTAGGAATCACAGTGGTGCCTGGGAATGGTCAGATAGGAATTAGGCCTTCTCGTCCCCAAAAGGTGATGGGATCAGTAGTCCAAGTAGAGCTCATCTACACCAATGCACATAGCATGGGCAACAAACAGGAGAAGCTCGAAGCCATTGCACAACAGGAAAAATATGATGTAGTCACCATCAAGGAAACATGGTGGGATGATTCACACAACAGGAGTACTGCTTTGGATGGTTATTAACTCAAGATGAGGAAAAGGATGAGGTACTGAATGCCTTCTTTGCCTCAGTCGTTATTAGTAAGACCAGTTGTTCTTGGGTGCCCAGCCTCTTGAGCTGGAAAACAGAGACAGGGAGTGGAACGAAGCCCCCATAATCCATGAAGAAATGGTCAGTGACCTATTGCACCACTTAGATGTTCACAAGTCTATGGGGCCGGATGGGATCCACCCAAGGGTACTGAGGAAGCTGGTGGAAGTTCTCACCAAGCCACTTTCCATCATATACCATCAGTCCTGGATAACTGGGGAGGTCCCAGTTGACTGGAGTTTAGCAAATGTGATGCCCATCTACCAGAAGGGCTAGAAGGAGTATCCAGGGAACTACAGGCCTGTCAGTCTGACTTTGGTGCTGGGGACCATGGAAGGTTATGGAGCAGATCATCTTGGGTGCCGCCACGCAGCACGTACAGGACATCCAGGTGATCAGGCCCAGTCAGCACGGATTTATGAAAGGCAGGTCCTGCTTGACTAACCTGATCTCCTATGACAAGGTGACCTGCTTAGTGGATGAGAGAAGGGCTGTGGACGTTGCCTTTCCAGACTTTAGTAAAGCCTTTGACAGTGTTTCCCACAGCATTCTCCTGGAGAAACTGGCCGCTCATGGCTTAGGTGAGTGTACTCTTCGTTGGATAAAAAACTGGCTGGATAACCAGGCCCAGAGAGTGATGGTGAATGGAGTTCAATCCAGTTGGTGGCTGGTCACAAGTGGTGTTCCCCAGGCTCAGTATTGGGGCCTGTTCTCTTTAACATCTTTATCAATGATATGGACGAAGGGATCGAGTGCACCCTCAGTAAGTTTGCAGATGACACCAAGTTAGGTGGGAGTGTTGATCTGCTTCAAGGTCAGGAGGCTCTACAGAGGGGTTTGGACAGGCTGGATTGAAGAGCCGAGGCCAATTTTATGAGGTTCAGCAAGGCCAGGTGCCGGGTTCTGCCCTTTGGTCACAACAATCCCCTGCAATGCTACAGGCTTGGGGAAGAGTGGCTGGAAAGTTGCCCATCAGGACCTGAGAGTATTGGTCAACAGCCGGCTGAATATGAGCCAGCAGTGTGCCTGGGTGACCAACGGCATCCTGGCTTTTATCAGAAATAGTGTGGCCAGCAGGAGGAGGGAAGTGATTGTCCCCCTGTACTTGGCACTGGGGAGGCTACATCTTGAATACTGTGTCCAGTTTTGGGCCCCTCAGTCCAAGAAGGACATTGAGGTGCTGGAGCATTTCCAGAGAAGGGCAATGAAGCTGGTGAAGGGTCTGGAGCACAAGTCTTATGAGGAGTGGCTGAGGGAACTGGGGTTGTTTAGTCTGGAGAAAAGGAGGCTTGAGAGGAGACCTAATCACTCTCTGCAGCTACGGGAATGAAGGTTGTAGACAGGTTGGGGTCAGTCTCTTCTCCCAAATAACAAGTGATGGGATGAGAGGAAACGACCTGAAGTGGTGCCAGGGGAGGATTAGGTTGGACATTAGGAAAAATTTCTTTACAGAGAGGGTTGTGAAGCATTGGAACAGGCTGCCCAGGGAGGTAGTGGAGTCACCATCCCTGGAGGTATTTAAAGGCATATAGATGTGGTGCTTAGGGACATTGTTTAGTGATGACTTGCTGGGTTAATGGTTGGACTCACTGATCTTAAAGGTCTCTTCCTACCAAAATGATCTGTGATTCTGTGTTTAGTGAGTTTTGGGGTTTCTTTGTTTTGTTATGTTTGTAGGTTTTGTTTTGTGAAGGATATCATTGTCTAAGAACATCTGATATAAAACCTTGATTTTTTTGACTGAGTATCCAATACACTAAAGATTTTCCTCTTTAACTAAAGGTGGCTTGTCTTCGGTACTTAACTGGAAAATAATTTTTAAAAAAAAATGATTTCTAAAATAAAAAGGAAAGAAAGAAAAGAAGCTAGGCTGTACTTTAAATCTGCTCTTTAGAAGTGTGAATGATATTTACCAGTCCTGAATGAAGTCTTCAGAATAAATAGTTCCAAGTAAGTATCCTACGTATTTTTCTTTAAATAGTACTGGCAGCTTTCCTGTAGCTGAATGTGTACAATAACGTGTAAATTCCTCATTCCATGTCCACATAAGCAGATAATGCCTTCCCATGAGGGCTAAGAAATCCTAATTTGATTAGCGAGGAACCTGTATCATGTCAACTGGCTTTTAATGGTGTGGTTTTCAAAGGCACCTTTCAAGGTCGCTATTCAAATCCACAGATTCTTCAGGACTGCTGACAATGACCAGTAAAGAAAGTATTCTTAGGGATTCAGACTATATACACTACTTTGCATGAAAAGAAATAGGATTTGCTATCACAAATCCCTGCAGGCCCATCTATTCAAATGTGTTCAGCAGTCATTTATAACATGTTCTGTGCCTTATCGGGTGCACTTTTGTAAATGATACAGTATTTTGAACACAGTACTGTGTACATCTTGGATGTGTATTTTGTTGCTCATTCATTAAGGAGTAAGATGGATGAGACCAGCTCTATAGACTGTGTTCCTATCTACTTGGCATTCTCATTTTGACAGATGAATGAGGCATAAAGGCTGTGAATCGGAAGGGGCACTCTTTAGTAATCCATTAACAAGCAAGGATTATGCCTTCCCCCAGCAAGTGAAGTGACAAGTGTGTACTTATTTTACTCACTGACAAGTGATAGGACTGACATCAGAAATGTTCCCATCTTCTTGCTTTTCCTACACCACTAAAGATTAAGTGGACTGTTACATTAACTAAAAATCAGGTTCAATTGCTTTAGGTACCTAAAGTGTATGTATTATTCATCTTTATCCACATCAACAACCTGACATCTGTGATCATTCTTTATCAGTAGAGTACTAGCTTGAATGACATTCACTGCTAAATTTACATTAACAAAATTGTATTTTGTTGTCTAAAAAAAAAAAAAAGTGCTGAGTGAGTCAACGCTAAGTTTCCTCTATTGTGAAAATCTAGCAAATAGATTGACCCTGTTTGGTAACTTCTCTGTAAATGTGTCATTTAAAAATGTAGGTGGGAAATGAAGGTGGAAAATCTTTGGATAAGTATTGAAGCAGAAAGCATTATTTCATCCCAGTTTTGGCACTATTACCCAGGTTATAGGTTGAGTATTTTCCAGCACCATTTTAACTAAGGGATAAAATAAAAATACTTGGATCATAGTCATGCCTGTGGTTCATGAAAACAAGAGAAGTGGCTGGTCAGGGGGCTAGAAAGATGAAATGATGCCTTATTTCTCCTTAAGCGTAGCTTGAAGAGTCAAAGTCCGTTGCTCAAACCCACATGAGCAGTCTGTGTTTGGAGGAGGAAAGCAGGCTTTTGACAAATAAGTAGCTCTTGCCAGAGAGCTTTAGGGGAAAATAAAGATAAAGCTGGAGCTAAACCTTCTCCATTGCCCTCTCAGGTTTGATCAAGCAACTTTTGACATGTATGAAAACACTCCACAGTTATTTATTTCCTTATTAGATGTAATAAATAGCTAGGACTGATGAGGACTACCAGGCTAGACATTACTAGGCTCACCACATCCAGTGAGTCGTTCCTGGACAAGCAGTCTGGGGAAAGGTTTGTCTCCGTTGCTCCTTGGAGTGGCCTGACCCTTGATGTTGCTGAGTTGGCAGCTTCCTATTGTTTTTCTCTCTTAGGATCTTATACCTTTTCTTGTCAACATTTTTACTCTTGAATCTTTGAACTGCTGCCTATCCCCGTCTCAACAATCTTACCTCTGTCTGCAGTTTTACCTTTCTTATCTTGTGTGACTCCAGGCTACGTGCTTTCTCTCAGCTCTCTCACAACCTAGCAGTCTACTTAGGAGGATAAGCCAAGGTTATGCAGCTGTGCTGGATCAGAATTGGCCTCGGATCATAGGCAGCTCAACACTGAGAGGAGAGTGACGAGGGACAGGGATTCATTCCCACTTAATTAGGAATAGGAATTTGTTTGAGGCAAACAGGATGTTGGGAAAAGTTAAGGGAAGAGGAAGTGACGTTCTCAGTGGACCTCAGCACAAGGGCTGGACTTTCAGGCACCTTCCTCCTGCTCTCTTATGTTGGTTTCTGTCCCCATGCTAAACCTGATGAGCAGTGAAGTGCAAATGCAAAGAAACCATAAGGAGAAGACCTGTCTATTCCTTTTGACTGGTCTCTGCTGCATGAAGATAACATTAGCTAATGGCCCAGTAATAACATAGTTCCCACAGCATGTTTGATTAAACTAGACCAACACATCTCCCACATAGTCATATATCGGAGTTGAAAGGCCAAAGAAAGGTCACTTTCTGGAGTCCCCTTCCCGACCAATCCCAGAATTACTACTGATCTATCTCTAGTGATTGCAAGAGGTAAGTTGAGCAAAGGATTTGGTCCTAATCCTTTGAAGAGCAGTACTCGCCAGATGCCCTCAGGTGCAAGTTTGCAATCTGCTGCTCCTTCCATACAGCAGGGCCATCACATCACATGTTGTGAGTGACATTTTTACTCTTTGGTCCTGATTTAGCGACCAGGTAAGGCAAAGAAAGAATAAGATGCAATGTGCCCTGTGCATCCTCCCTCTATTGAGGCATTCAGTCTTGGTACAGTTGCCTTCACAAAAAAAGAAGGGCCAAAAGCTTATGCTAATTTATCCTCATTGCCAGGAGCCTTTGCACAGTGACCAACAGATAAATGCATACTGATACAATAACCCATTCTTATCTACCTAAAACATATGGAACTGTGTGTGTGTAGATGTGGTAAAGGGTCACAGCAGCAGTACCAGGTCACCCAGGAATTCTCTGCCTTTGGGGAAATTTGAGAGTCAGTGTAATTAGCTTTTGGACCATGGATTATGCTGCTGCCACGCTGCCACTCTAACATGTTGGACTAGGAGTTGTTGAATTATTTTATACTTTAACGCATAAGAAAATTATGTGCTCTCTCATAAATTACCATTTCCAGCATCATTATTTTAAAAGAGAACTTCTTGTTATAAATGTCTTCCACAGAAGAAGCTTAATAATAAATAAGATCTCTTCTATTTTTTCCCTTGTAGTAATTGCTTTTTAGTTTGAAAATAATCAAAACCCTCTTACTTATCCTCAATAAGACAGATTTTTAATTATAGTTGCATGCAAATGCACACACCCACATTATAAATTTGACCCCAGGAACTTAAATTCTTTCATTATTTATGTAAGTGAGTTTTTCTTTAGATTCTAGAAAACTGATTACACTTTTCATTATAGAATACCAATATTTTGTTTCTCCATATGAATATACTGGAATTTCATCCAGTTATAAGATCTACAAAATACAATTAACATATGTATTCATTTCCAAAATGAAAGTTGAATGGGTTTCAGATTTTACACAAGATAAAAAAGCTGTTGCTCTGGACTAAGAAATCAGACTTCAGTGCATTAATTATTTAGCTCAATGATTTGCATTTCACTAGCAGAAATAGGTTCTCTTGCTTTCTTCTCTCTTACCAGCTGTAGGTGTTCTACGCAAATCTAGTGCCCAACCTGACTAGCAAACAAAATAAAATTAAAAACTCAGTGTTAATGAAACAGAACTTACCTTAATTACCTCATACTTTTATGGAGGTGTAGACAACATTAATATTCTCGCTTTCCATTTTCTCAGGCTTAAAAACAGATGTCAGGTTTCTTTGTTCACTCAAAAACTAGCATTACACATTAGCATCCAGCTATGACCCGAAGGGCATTAGTCATGCCTCAGCTAGAGAACCTATTGATAAAAGTTTGTTTCTGTCTTTTAAGTTTTACTCTTTTCTTCTAGGTTTGCATTTTTGAAATAACATGCAGAAGATTGCTACTCTGAAACCAGACTGGTAAAGTAAAACATAAATAAGAATAAAAACCACAGGATCATGAAAGTGTGTGTGATGATGGCAACAGTACCTTTAACGCATCCTAGAAAAAGTCATTTTTTACCCCAAAGCCCTTGTGATGGCTACTCAGTCCCAGATGGAACCAGGCACAAAAGACAAACCTCTGCTTTGGATGCTGACGCCCAGCCAAAGGCATAGTTGTCTCGCTGTCAAATAAGGTGCCTTTAGTCAAAGAGCACATTCTTAAAGTACTGACTTTGCTGATTCCTGTCTCTGTTGCTCGTAACTGTGGGAAGTTCACTATGTTTTCACCACTGTTTCCTGACTGTCTCAAGCTATGATCCTCATTGGACACAATGACTTCAGCTGAAAAGGCAGAATCAAGGAAACAGATATCAAGGTTTTGACTCATGAACTGGGCTTTAAACACTCTGCCATGATACCAGGTGTCCCCCTATCGCCTGTTCAGACTCAGGCCTCCACTGAGCACAAGACAGAGATGGGGCTTAAGCCAACCCTGAGAACCCCTCACTCTTAGCAATTCAAGTTCCACTGTACCTTGATGGCAGCTAAAATCATGTGAAATGCTGAAACTGAACGGAAAACAAAGGATCCTTAATGTCATTTAGAAGAAATATCTTTTGCTCTGCAAAATTTTCACTGACAGGCAAAGACAACCAAATGGCTTTTTTGGGAGAAACGTGGCATCCAATACTGATCTCCATGGTTTTGTTTGAGCTTTGTAATAATACAAGAGGCATCATTTTGTGTTGAATATGAAGCACTGCTACATCTGGAGTTTAGCAGATTTTAGCTCAGTATATTTTTAGTTTTACCATCTATATATAAATTAACTTGGATAAAAATACTTGCTATAAAGGTGGTTTATCAAGACTACCTGAGATAACAGTACTGGGTTGAGATTCACCCAGCCAGTGCAGAAGAGAAAGCAAAGCAAGTCTAATTCACCATGTGCCTACTGAGGAAAGAGCCAGGGTATTGTTTTTTAAGTTTTTGAGGTCAGTGAAACACAGTAGTCATGTAGGTAAAGACAGAGTCTGAAACCTAAAGATCTCCCAGTCAATTAATGTTTGCATTAATCACTTTGACGGCTTTTAATTTTTCTTGCACTGAAAATACATGCAGGTGTAAAAATGTAAATGTGGAGATTCCTGACAAACGCAATACTACACAATGCCAATTAGAAAGGAAATTAAATCGTACATGAAGCAGAAGAAAATTCCTTGTGACATACTGGAAGGAATGATAAGAGCTATAATTACATTATAGAAAGAGATGTAAGTTTTCTGTTTTAAATGTGATGAGAATAAGACATTAAAACCTCACAGATGGATGACAGATGACAGAAAATAAAATTAGGTGTACTCTTATCTAACATAATGTTAGGTTGCTGTTATTGTACTAAGACTAGAGTACTGCATACAGAAAAGCCGAAGTGACCAAAATGGAAATGGCAGTGAATTATGATTGACACAATTCACTGATTCACGCTGTGTCCTTGGGCAAATTGTTTAAGAACTAGTTTTCAAAAGGTCAGACGTGCAACTAGGCATGTGAAAGTTTACTTCTGTTTGCACACATAATACATGATGGAGGGCAAATTGACATAGGAAAATGGCCAGTTATTTGCCTGCACTCGGTATGAGTTCATTTAATCAGAACTGGGTAAAAACCCCAGATTTGGCACCCTACGTAGATGGCAGAAAAATCCAATCATGTGGACAGACAATGATATTAAATACCTATTGTCAACTTGCATTTGAAATGTTTCCATTTTTTCCTGTTCCTCCTTCTATTAAAAGTAGCTGAGTATATGATTACTCTCTCACTAGTTTTTCATGTGATTCAAGTTTACTTTCTATTTGTAGAGAGAAAGAAACGCCTAGATACCTGGAATAACACCTGTGTGCAACAGAATTTGGCAACAAAATAAATGAAGTTGATGACACCATCTCTACAGAAAGAAAAAAAAATGTTTGATGATACAGGAGGGCTTTTCCTTTTAAAAGTCTAAATAGAAAGTATTATATGCACTATATAAGTTTGCAGCTTCAGTTGTGGCAAACTATATTCTAAAAATGCCTTTAGCTCTACAACAGGACTTCGAATCATAGTAATAGCAGAACGATCTTATTATACAGGGGACAAGTGAATCTGACTGTATGCAAACCACCGTACAATTGCTGCTGTTAAGAATATGGAAGCAATAGAAGAAAGTTTTCTTTTCATTCATTTTAAGCTAATGGTGTCCACAAATCACACCAAATGAACTGAGCCATACTTTCTTTCTAATAGTTATAAAGTTATTACTGACTCAACTTGTAACTCAGAAGAGTTAGTGTAACTACCACGGTGTCCAGTTACATAAAAATTATCTTTCTCAGTAAGATTTTGGAGTTCACACTTAGAAACCCCTTACTTTTGCAGAACATATGTGCATATTTTATTTTCCAAATTGTTAGTTTTGTGGTTAAATGCTATAGTGCATTTTCTTTAACAAGTTCTACCTCTGGGAGCAAGTTGTTTTTACCTGTGAATTCTAAACCCATGAGAGTCTTCCATTTGAGTGTTTACTGGACATTTCAGTTTAAAATGTTTTTAAAGTCATACTATGATATAGCCCAGAGTGCTAATTTTGGGCTGCATAGTTGGCAAGGTATATCAGCACCTGGGTTTGATGCACCAGAATGTGATTTTGAGCACTGGAACTGTTCTGGGCACATTGAAATTCAGTCTCAGGTACTAATTTTCAGGTAGTAATGGCTGGAAAGATGCCTATCAGAAAAGGACCTGGGGCTATTGGTCAATAGCCCCAGGAATATGAACCAGCAGTGTGCCCAGGTAGCCAAGAAGGCCAACAGCACTCTGGCTTGTATCAGAAATAGTGTGGCCAGCAGGACCAGGACAGTGATTGTCCCCCAGTACTCAGCACTGTGGAGGCTGTACCTTGAATACTGTGCCCTCACTACAAGAAGGACATTGAGGTGCTGGAGTGTGTCCAAAGAAGGACAACGAAGCTGGTGAAGGGTCTGGAGAGCAAGTCTTATGAGGATCGGCTGAGGGAACGGGGGTTGTTTAGCCTGGAGAAAAGGAGGCTGAGGGGTGACCTAATCACTCTCTACAACTCCCTGAAAGGAGGTTGTAGCAATGTTGGGGTCAGTCTGTTCTGCCAAGTAATGAGTGATAGAACAAGAGGAAATGGCCTCAAGTTGTGCCAGGGAAGGTTTAGGTCGGACATTAGGAAAAATTTCTTTACAGAGAGGGTTGTGAAGCATTGGAACAGGCTGCCCAGGGAGGTGGTGGAGTCACCGTCCCTGGAAGTATTAAAAGCCGTGTAGGTGTGGTGCTGAGGGACACTGGCAGTGCAGGGTAAATGGTTGGACTTGATGATCTTGAAGGTCTTTTCCAACCGAAAAGATTCTGTGATTATGTAATTCTGATATGGGGTATGTGAACTTGATTTTGGTCACATATTTAGTATGTTAATACATTTTTCTGCCCAAGCTAATTAGATTCATTTCTTTCTCTGATTAAAGCACTGAACTGAGAAACAGGGAATCCAGATTAAGGTCCAGACTGTGACAGATGTCTTTTGCTCAACCTGCTTGAACCACTGGTTCCCAAATATAAATCAGGTATAAGGAGAAAGTTCAGTGGTAACAGAGGTAGAAAACATGAGCAAAGTCATGAATTTAAAAGTTTACATTTGATATGATGAGTGATAGGGTCCACTGAAGGCTTCTTTTTACACAGAAGTGTGCACAATTCCTCCTAACCTCTTTGCTGAGGTGAGTGCAATGGTTTTGGATTGGTGAGTAGAAAATAATTTGTTGCAATCATTAATACTGTTGTGATATCTTGGTGGGGTTGATGGGTAGAATTTATATCAAGGCTGGGAACATCTCAGCCTTTTTAACAGATGCATAAAAATTGATGGCATTTTATATGTGGTACCATCTGCTTTTTATAGGTTTTGTCTTCTCTGGATGTTTTTGTTTTAATTTATTCTCCCTGAGGAATTCATTTCTTTAATGTGGAGCTCGTTAATAGGAAGAAAAAAAAATATTGCTGTATATATAATACAGATAAATTATGCAATCAATTGTATAATATGACTGTTTACATGGATTTTGTTTCTGCTGAGAAGGTAAATAAAAACAAGATTTAAAAAAACAGCTGAAATGGCTTGGTTTTCAGAAGCACCTAACACCTCAAATCCCACTGTCTACTGAAGAAATTTTGAGCAGCTCCAAGAATCTGTTCCCTCATTGCTACTTTATGGGGAGATTATTGACCTTATTGACATCATTCACTTTCTCTTTCAGCTCAGAGTACACTGCTCACCTTACAATCAATTTCTCTCTCATATTTCTGCCCACAGCAGCAGGCATTATTGCCTGATGGGGACATTGTAATCAAACTACACCAATGTCCTCCAAACTTTGAACCTGTGCCCAAACTGTGAGTCTGTTGCCTCCACTAATTAACTATTCTAAATTTAACTGTCAACATTAATTAGGAAAGCCATTGTCTCCAAATATGTGACCTGATAAAAGGAGACAGGAAAAGCATCTAGAACCAGGAAGGCGTGAAGCACTGCCTTTGAGTTTTTCATGAGCTTCAGCTTCATATTGGTGGAAGTTAAGGATGCCCAGTACCTGGTGAGATGGGGTGCAACAGTGTCTTCCCACTTCTACAACACTTAAATCTTGACTTCTGTCAATTCCCTTTCTGTTGTCTCATCCTGTAAGCAAAAAGGAGGGGAAATAGAGAAGGAGAATATGTACAGTCATCTCTGCGTACTAACCAACCAGAGAAGCTGTCTGCAAGGTGTGCTCCCTCTGGGATCCAAGAGAGCCACTATGCTCATTAAATCTAAACTAACTTGGGCACTGGAGCATGGGCAGCATACAGGCCATAGCAGGATGCAAACATTGTCTGAGATCCTAGAGTCTGCCTTGACCGCTCTCCTGCCCCAGGTGCACCACCAGCGATTCATGAACAAGCCAGCAGAAGGCTAGCTCAGGCTGTGCTGTCATCAGATGCTGCTCTCTGTTTTGTTCTAGGACAATGTACCCTTACTACATTAATTCAAAAAGGGTGGTAATGTTATATACTAATCTTGAAAACAGAACTTTCAATAGGAAACCGTTGTTGTTCAGGATATTTAAAATATAGAATAGCAAGATTTTGTATGTAGTTACTGCTGGTGAGGTAGACTGCAATGATTACTCTGGAACACAACACACCAAAATTTATAAGAGATATGAGGTAATTCTGCAATGTCTTAAAATTTAAAAATGATTGATTGTGAAGTTCTAACTCACACTGAAACATTTCTCAACTGATTAAATGGTCATTTATCTATCTAAATGTGGGCTTTCTAGATAGACTCTTCAGATGCTTTCTATATAGCAAAAAGAAAAAAAAACCTGCCAAATTGTTTCTTGACTGTGTGAGATAACTTTGCCATGGAGCTGTGTCATAATTAGGCTTATGCTAGTAGGTGATGTGTAGTCTTAAATAAGTTATTTGTGGCAGTCAAAATAATAAGACAGTGAGGAACATAATGAGAGTCTAAAAATTGTGAAAAGATAATTGAAATAATATTAAATTAATTTTAACATAAATATGCGTAAAATACCTATGCAGAGAAATGAACTGTCTTTGATATGTCAGTATACATCAGGATAAAATGTGATCTCTTCCCTTCCAAGAGGATGCTCTGAGAGCTTGTTGTGAGTGATCTTTAACACACATATAAGATACATACAGATGTAAAGAACTCACAGCCTGAGAAGCTATTATGCTCACAAACCAGCTTTGTCCAGGCAAGGGCTCTTTGAACTCCATCCCCTACTTATTCACTCACTGAGGCTCCTTCCATTTACTTCTGTTGCATCCTACTCATCAAGGTCTTTCAGCAGCAGAAGCTAGTAAAGCTTGGGCACATTCTTCTCTGTCATAAGATGCTCCTCTTGTTCTGCTCTCACTACAGAGGAGCTTACAAACATTTGAGACAAAGGAGCACAGTGGAAAACTCATTCATGTGTTTATTGGTTCAATGTGCAAGGTCAAATGTCTGGTGTGATCTTCTTCAAATTACCTTGTGTTTACCATGTGGTGAGGGTTTGCTGGTAGTAGTTTTCTTCAGCTGCTTCATAATAATTGCCCATATATATGTTCTTACCTGGTGTAACTGCAAAGTCAGTAGAACTGACCCATATAATCATATCTACTTATGTATGAAACAGAGAAGTTTCAGAATATTTTGCTAACAGCCACCACTTAGATGCAGCCCATGTTGGAGTGCAATGTATTTTCTCATGCATATGCATTTCTTTTCATCCACTCATTCACAGATTTGATTCTCACAGATATGATTCTCACTGAAACTGTTCTTTCCAGTATTTACAAAGGCTTTTCTCTCTTCCTCATCTCTTTATGAAGAGTGTAACTATTATATCTTCTTCTTAAAAAAAAAAAAGAGAGACAGAGAGGGGAAAAAAAATCTGTTTTTCTCATGCTTTTGCAGGGATTTTCCTTCCTCATTCATCACCACAGTCCCTTCATTCAACCACACCAGAAACACAGTTGTCACTCCCTGAGTTCACAGGTGAAAAGAAGAAGAATGAAACTGTAATTATTTGCTCACCTTGTTGCTGAGAGTGATTCTCCTTATGTGGAGCAATGGCTACTAAGACAATAGTTCCTTGTGTTCCGTCTCTGAGAGTTTTGCTTGTGTGGAAACAAGAGTGAAAGGAAAAAAAGTATAACAAGCAATGTCACACCTTAACAACTTCCTCCTCATCTAGAATTTACATGAGTTTTTCTGTAATTATTCTTCATCACTCTAACCTACTCATAACAAGCTTCATATATTTTGACTCTTAGTGCAGATTATATTGTTTTATGATCTGCTCATCATGGCTGCATCATCAATAGCTGAGCACTCAAAAAAGTCTAAAATATATATTGTGTACAAACCAAAATGACAAGGGAAAGGAAGCTATTGAAACTGCCTATGTGTGTGCCTACGTATAGGTACTACATACAGTAGAAAGGGCTTGCAAAGTAGGGGAAAAAACAACCAAGCTAATGTTATTTGTGGTAGATTTTTGTTTTCATACAAGGTTAGGAACTGAATTTTATTGTTTCTTTGAAGGGCACTTTAACAACCAAAATGATATTTAACTTCCAGAATGAGACTTGAATGGGATACATATTTTATTTTTAGTCTCTGCAGACCAAACATCAATCATTCTGTCTGTGTTTGAGAGAAGATGAAAGAGCAAACAATAGAGCAGAAGGATACTGAGGCTAAAACCTCTCAGATGTTTGTGAATACGCAAGTCTGTAAATATTGATGATCCTTGGCAATAAAAAACATTCCTATCAATTTGACTCCAGGGAGCAGAGAAATTAAACCAGATTTCACAAGCCTTCCAGCATTAATTGAATAATGAGATCAATTAGCAATTCCACTAAATTATTAAGTGAGTCTCGTACATACAATGACATTATGTCATACCTTCCTTCTTGGAGGCAATGAAGCTTGTGAGGGTAATCAAGCCCACAGAACCAGCAGAGACAGAAGTAAGCATTTTTAACATGTAAGAAACCATAGAAGTTGGACTTCAAGGGTAGGAAATTCATGAAACTCAAATGAGTTTCTTCCAGTAAAAGTTCATGGTTTGCCTTACAAGTCCTAGACTTACTAAAAGAATAGAGTGGAACCTTTGATGTGTTCTCTGTGTGACTGGCAATATTAGTCCACATAATAACAGGTTTACTCATTCAAAGTTCCTGTTAGCAAGACTGAAGATTTTGCCTTGGTATGTTTTATGGATATGGATTTTTAATTTGGATTTGTATCACCTTTGTGGTGCACCATTGCTAAAGAAAGTATCTGCCACTCTTAGATACGTATGTCTTTCAAAGGATGTTGGTTCACCCCCTCAGTTACATCTATGTAGGCAGATGGCAATAGCACTGGTAAAATCTTTCGGGTCATGACATCCTAATTCATGCTGAAACATGGAAGATTTTAAACAGCGAGGGAGATTTCAGGGAGTACAGGGCAAAGAGCATGTTATACAAGGGCAACAGACCTTCAAGGGCAGTTGGGGTTAAACCACGAGGAAGAGTTTCTAGGCAAAAGGTTTAACGTGAGCAGCAGATAATCTACAAAGGTCTTGTCTAGGCTGGAGTTTGGCCGCAGCTACAGCTTATAACCAATATAAATTATCCTGTGCAAATAATGATCTCTCCAGTTTGTGCTCTGGGTTGCACCAGGTTACTGTGAAATCAGAGCCAATTTCCAATCTAGGAAAGAATCAGATTTGTGCAAATTAGAAAGTATATGCTTTTGTCCAAAGATGTTGCTTGATGGGCAATTGTAACTAAGTGCTGAGAGCAGAATTAGCCTCCAGAAACAGAATTAATCAAATGCCTCTGCAAATAAATTTGCTGAACCTTACAATTGTAGGCAATATAGGAAGAGTTCTTTGAATGTACATTAAAACTACACTAATTCTTTAAACTAGTCAAATTTAACTGTATACTGTACTTTATCATGCAAATAACTGTGCTTTCTTAATATGTACTAGGGAAGAACAGAAGAAAATTACTTCAGAACTTCTAATTAAGCAGAACAGATGAGAATCAATGACATCTTGGAAATAATTTCAGTGCAGATAAGGCTGGGAATTTAATGTGTTCAGTAACCCTTAACTTTCCAAAATAAGTCATTAGAAGTGTGAGCCACATCATGCATCCCAAGATTCTGTAAGATATCTATTGACAGAAAAATATTCTCACCGAAATTCTTGCTATTGATTTCAGTGTTTCATTAAATGTATTAAAATTCTGCTGGCAGTGAGTGCTTCACTATAGCAGTAATAGCCACTCTATAAATGTCATAGAACACCACAAATTTTGAGTCACTCCACATCTGCACTTGTGTAACACAACGAACCTGTACCTCTTCTGCACTGAGTGAAGTCTGGTAGCAGTGGAATAGCTAAGAGGTTGTAGTAGCAGCTCAATACATGTGTTCAGTCTATCCATGTATCAGCACGCAGCTCTGCTTTTTAATTTTTATCTCCCACATGTGCTGGACAGAAAGAATTTGTCATTTATGTATTCATTGGAAAGGAAAAACACCAGAATTATTACCTCTTTTGATTCAATTCACTAACAGTATTGATTTTCTACTGGAACCTGAAGTGAGTTTCTGTTGACTGACATCAAGGGGGAACAAAAGTTGTCACAGTGCTGAAGAAGAAAACAAAAAAAAAGTAACCTTATTCTGAAAGAGGCAGTGATATATTAAAACAGAGGTGAGAGCTCTGCTGTACACATTCCAAAAGTTATTTTTTCGGATTTCTGAAGAAATCACCATACTTCATATTTTTTTTTCTAAATGGATAGAACATCCTTTCTCACTTGGTGCTTGTTATCTTGAGGAGGGCAGCAGAGCTCAAATTATCCAGAAGGTGCTGTGCTGGCAGCAGCAGAAAGAATTTCCCTTGATTTCCTTAGCTGGAAATCTAAGTATTTACCTCTTTTTTTGTAGCCAATAAATAAATTACTTTATGTGATAATGATCATAATAAGTAAAATTCATTACTTTTTATACATCATTGGAAAGGACTTGTGGAATGTAGGGATATTTTATGATATTTTAGTAACTTTAATGTGAAAATATCATCTCACAATCAATTTTTGTGTTCTTTTTATTAATTGTAGATCTTAAAACTGGCTTAAAAAGAAATCCTCCTCTATTTTTCATAGTAATTTACAAAAAAGAAGATTTCTTTATTCTTTCTCTTTTCATTTCTTGGAAACATTTCATGAATTCAAAAGATACCAATTTCAGTTTAAAAAAAAGTCAAGAAATACAAGAAACTATGAGTCAAATAAAAATAATCTTAAAGTCAAAAGAAAATATTTTCTCACGCAAATTTTAAAGAATCTACTCAGAAGCAGTAAGTTGAGGACCACCATACAAATGTCCATCAGAAAGCAATTTTTAATGAGAAATTAAGTGATCTAACAAAGCATTTTCAGTGAAAATGGTTTCAGTGACAATGTTGTATTAGCACTAGTCAGTGCAGGACTACTGGGGGAGCTACAGGTCTGTTGACTGTGCAGAAAGAGAAGTTGTATACACTAATGACCTGCACATTGAGCAGGCAGATACATTAAGCGCTGGCTTTAGCTTCTGAATAACACCTTTCAGGACTCTTATTTTGGGCAACTGCAAACCATTTGAATTACAATACATGTTGCAAATGTCAGCTATGGTCTGTTCCCTGAAGGTCTCTTTCCTGCTCATAAGAGCCTCCAGGACCCATCCTCCTGTTTCAGAACTGGCCTATGCTCTGGAAAGGGCTCTGGGGAGCTGGATGTGCTGCGTGCATATTTGCACAGTGCAGATATAGCTGTAATTACAGGCATCCATCATTAATGAGTTTCAGTGCTTTGATTTGAAGAATTCGTGCTGAAAAGGGACACAATGAAATTATTGTATGACAAAAAGGAGACAAAGGGAAAGTGTAAAGAGTAGGATTTGTCTTTCCTAACTCCCACCATTTATGTTAGTCTAAGCTATTTGTTCAACATTTACATCTTAATCTAAGCTATTTGCTAGCCTCCCTCTACAGTCAATTTAGAGATGGAAACATCTCCAGAGGATATTCATCCTCTCTCTTTTCCTATTAAGTGTCTCAGGATGGGATGATTCATATGCTGGATATACCTTTCTCTCTCTGCTGCATGAAGGAGTCTTGATAACCAACTTCAACTAGGATGTAATGCCTTACAGCTAGTATTAGGTGAAGTGAACCTCTTGTTAGATTTATCACAATAATTCTTACTAACATATTGTACTCTGCTCTGGCTTGCATCTAAATTATTAACAGAAGTAGGGCTAGATCTTTGAGGAAAATACAGCAAAAGTCTCAGCCTAATAAAATAAGACCTTTTCCTAGGCTTATCATTTACCTTCGGTTTTGTGATTCCACAGATCTGTCTTTTTGTCTATGTTTTCTATTCTGTGTGACCAGAAAGCCCTCAAGTAGCAGTGTCTGGGTGTACTACCTTCATGTATCTTGGTGTCTTTACACATTAAAACAATGTAATTGGGTCATCAGAATCAGTGAGTCTGCGTACTCATTTTTTGCAGTGTCTTGAAAACAGAATGGCAATTTTTAAAGGGCTCTGAGACAAAGCAAGCTTGGCTGCACTTGATTGCTTCAGGGAATATTTAAAAAGTATGTTTTATTTAGTGGCAAAACTACTCTAAGGCATTTTCACTCTCACCTGGCCTGGCTAACTATTCCTATTCTTGTGCAGATTTTGCTGGCTCCTTTAGACGCTGCTGCTGTTTGTGCTGCATCAGTGAGAAAATAGTTTTTCTATATTTCAGTGAGCACGGATACACTCAGGTGCTACACTCAGGTGGTTGCACTGACATAATTGAGGGAGCAGAGTGCCTTGGGAGCAGTATTCAGAAACCAGGGAGCAAAAGAAGGACATGTTTTCATTATCTTTGCTGCTGGTGGAAGATTAATGTTGCCATATATATACTGAAGTGCACGTATGTTCCTTATGACCCATTACCCTGCACAATAAGCCTTTCTAGGTGGAAGGGACCTCATTTAAGGTGCCATCAGTCAGCTCTGATTATACTTATATAAACCTGTGGTTCCTAGAGAATCATGTCTAGTTCTAGGGTGCCTACACACACAAACTACACACAGTCACCTGAATGAAAGTGATGAAATCACCTTCTCTCTCTTAAGTTTAAAAATTTTTGAAAGATATCTTTAACCCAGAGATTTGTGGTGGGCAAGTATCTTTTATCCAAATATATCTCATTTCATGCCATATCAGGCATAATCCATCTTTACGCAACCAGCTGACATAAACACCATGATGCGTTATGGTTAATTTGACAGAAATATAATCAGAGACTTGTATTTGATCTGAATTCAGTCTCTCTTGCCAGGAACCCTGAGAGTGTTAATAAACCAAGGCCTTCAGCACTGCCATTTGACTTCAGTGCACTCTCAGAGGAATGCATAACTCCCAATTGATGATACACACAGCAAAATTAGCCGGCCCATCATAACCCCCACAACTGGGCTAGCTGCAGCCACACTCACTTTGCTAGAAAGCTCTGTTTCAGCTAGCAGTAGACACATTAATTTGTCTGAATGATCAGCTGGATAACAGCCAGAGCAGAAACAAACATGAGCCAGAGTTTTATATAGGAAAAGATCTCCACAAGGTTAAAAGTTGTTGTTTTTTAACAGCTACAAACCTCAGTTATTTATTCTTTGAGAAATTTGGTGATGTTCCTTCTCCTGCTGCAAACCCTTAAACTAGTTCCCCCCAGCAAGCAGCAGGGAGCATTTTGGAAGCTGAGGTATTTTTTAAAATGGAGAAATATGGGGAAGGAGCAAAATTCCATCATAACACCCGTCCATGCTTCTTTAGTGCCTGGTATCCAAAATTCCCATTATGCTGGCAAGGCTCTGCAGCACACAACATATTCTGGCTGCTCTCCCTTTTGTCCTTGACATGCCTCTTGTATGTTGTGGGCCGGAGGGACTGATGAGGAGATAGCAACATCAGTTTTATGCCAGCTGCAGATTTCGCCATTCTAGGGCAATCCTCTGCTGCATAATAAAGGCTTTTCCCAGGTCCCTTTTTGCTCCTCAGGTGGGTGGACCTCAGCACAGGCTTTATTCTCAGCCTCAGAGAGCTTTGCACGGTTTAAGTCCTGCGATTTGTGTCAGCTTTAACAGACATTGTTTGGCTAAAATCCTGCATGCAGTTTGAAAGTTCAGTCTGGAATTTGCCTTCGTCTCCCTGTTTGGTTGTGACTGTGTCGAAAGACTCATTTAGCAAATCTTATTTTGCCCTCTTTCTCTGATGCTTATTTAACTCCAGTGCTTATCACTGAAGGCTAGACCAGAGTGATCTGAGGACGGAAAGCAGACAATGTTACCAGTGGTGGTACCTTGTATGTTAAGCGATTATACAACATACTACCTCTGAAACATTTCAGGTGGTGTTGCTGCAACTGGTAAAGGTGACTGACATTATCAGACAGTACTTAGGGGATCTGTTCCTTTAATTTGAAATAGTCCAACATGAAAATTTATTAAAAAACATTCCATAAACCTCTTTATTTGCAGTAATTGATGATTCTCTCCTATCTTGCTCTTCTGATGTGCAGTCTCCATTACACCCAAGGAAATATAAAAGGTTTTTTAGTGTCAGCAAAAGAAATGTGTATCGTTGCAGCAAAATGCAGTGAAAAGAGTGAATATAATTTTAAAGAGGTAGAGGAACTTCTACTATTTCCATATGTTTTCAGTTATGTTGTAATTCCTCCTTTTGGTTTTAACAAGGACTGAACTATATTACATCAGAAATGTATTTGCTGCTTCCTAAAGCAGCTAGACACAGTCCATAGACTAAGAACTTATTAAGAACTTCCCAGTTGAAGGAGCTAACCCTGAAAAAATCCTTTTTATACAGCATTTTTACTAGTGAGAGACACTAAACTACTTGTTAGAGTGAGGCATTTCTGGAAGAAGTCCTAAGAGATAGGCTGGACAAATTAGTGATGTAGAGATTATGAGATCCTCCAAATATACTCAAAAGAACTAGAATGTAAGAACAGATCTTAATCTTGACATTGAGGGCATGGATGTGGGAACAGCCAAGAGAAGTCATCACTAAAGTGAATGCAGTAAAGGTAAAACTGTCTTTATTTTTTTATCGTCTTTTTCTTTTCCCTCTAAAAGAGGGAAAACTGATTCCCCTGAAAACAAGTACAGAAAAAGCTGTGTTTTCACAGCCAAAGTTTCAATAACCCTTCCTTCATTGTGCCTGCAGTCATTCCAGGTAACATTAATTGCTGAGGTCATTTTGCCCCATAACAATATTGAAGTTTATGTCATTTGGATAGTGAAGTACTCTAACATAAATCAGATACTTTACCATCATCAGCATCTTCTTGTGGACACAGACACCTGAAGTTACACCCAGGCTGATTGGGCATCTACCATTACAGAAAATAAGTGTCTTTTTGTGGTTTGTTTTTTGATGGGAAATAAAGCCTTATAAAATTGAGAGTAAGATGCAAGCTTCACCCAGAGTGGGATCCTGAAAAAGTTCCAGGAGACAGAATAATTAGAGCCCATGTCTCTGGCACAACCAGGCCAGCTCATTTAGTTTTCTATGCCTTCATTTCCCCATTTTTAAGTGGAGTTCTGTAAGAATGGTTAAAATAGTTAAAATTAATCAAGGCAGAAATTCAGGCAGAAGGAGGATTGTCAGATCCATCAATTGTTATATTAGGATTTTATATGTGGTTCTTGAAGAACTTGTTGCCAGCTATCAGCTCTGGTTTTGGTAAGATGTCCATATAGTGAATTCTTCTTTTGTGGCACTTAATCTCTTACCACAGCCTTGAAGAAACGGTCATGTTCCCCCACTGAACAACCTTTAATGCTTGAAGTACAAATAAACATTTGTACTTCATTGCTTCTACAGTCTTCCAGTAGAGGTTTCATATACATAAAAAGAGGGCTGGAGAAAGAAAGCCAACTCCAAGCAGCAAAAGAATTAAAGGACCTGCAGGCTATTCTAGCCATATTTGATGAAGAGTTCTAAGGAAAAAATGCATTATCAAAGATAAATGCTTAGTGAATAAAGCAGTTACGGAAAAAGAAGTTGGAAGATAAACTCCTTTTTGAGGAGTTTTAGTTTCAGAAAACTGAGAAGGGCAAGCTATCATGTTGGGGAGGAAAACAGGGAATACATTGCAGCTGCCTGTTCTCCACTGCTCCAGAGCAGCTAAAAAAGAAATGCATTGTGAAGTATAGTCTAGAATTGCTTTCTGTCATTGTTTTGGGTTTGTTCATTTTATTTTTCTGTTTTATGTTGGGGCTTTTTTAGGAGGGAATGGACTTCTAGGACTATGTAACTAAAGCCTTAGCTTTCTGTCTTTGGTCGAGGGAACTGGTTTTACTTCTTACACATAATCTTTTCTGCGGTTTGACTGAGCAAACCTATATAATCTTTAATGTCGGTTTTCTAAAAATGAAAAATCAAGAGACAGCAGGGTGTACAAGCCACCCTTTGCAGAACCTGCCAGCTGGGATGAACATCAGTACCTTCCAGAAAAGTGTATCTCCCACCTAGTTGCAAGAGGCAGTATGAAGCTTTGCATTGCCAGTCCTGACATCCACAGAGAAGTTTTTGCTTGTTGGTCTAATCCATCACCCTTCTGGGAAACATAAAGGTTTGAAGGACAGTTAATTAGAATAGACTAAAAGTCTATCTGTCCTGTCTTTGCCAATGGCCAGTAGTAACAGGCAGTGTAAGAGCAGAAAAAGTGCCGTGACCTGTTCCCAGCTTCCAGTGACCTGTAAATAAGAGGCTTCTGAGTCAGATGTAGTATCTTTGTTCTTAATAGCTGTTGATGGATATCTCTTCCATGAATTTGTCAAGTCCACTCTGTGTTACCACATCTTGGGGCAGGGAGATACACAGTTTAAATAGCAGCAGTGTGGAAAAAATGCCTCCTGTTGATTATTTTGAACATGTCATCTCTGAATTTTGATTCGGCCTTTTTTTTTTTTTTCCAAGTTGACAAGAAACCATGAGCAACTGCTCCTTCTCTGCTTATCCATGTAATCTATAATGTTGTGGATTCCTATCACAGCTCCCTGATTATTTTCATCGCTCATAAAGAAATGCTCCAAACCTTTGACCTTCTTTCTCCTCTACGAACTTTTTCTAGTACCTCTAAGTCCTGTATGAGATGAAAAGGACCAGTTCTACACCATATTTCAAAATGTATTCACATCATGGATTAATGGCAGAAGATTTTTTTTTTCTGCTTTGTTTACTCTTTCTTTTCCAGTAATTGCTATATTACACATTGGGTTTTTGACCACTGTTAAGAATTGTCCTGATGTTTGAAAAGATCTATTATTATAACAAAACTTCTCTTTCCTGAATGGAAGTAGGTAGTTTAGAACTCATTGTCCTGAATCACTTTTCCTCTTGTTCATCACTTCACATTTATTACATAAAATTTTATTTGTCATCCTATTGCTTGCTTGGTACTATGACATTTCTCCCCAGCTCTCTGCAATCAGCTTTCATTTTTAATAACCTGAATAATTTGGCATGATCATTATTCTCCTTATTATACATCCTTTTTAATTTCTGTATACACTGAGTATAACAGACACAGTGAAGATCCCTGTGATCTATGGTTTTCCTCCATTGTAAAGACCAACCATTTATTCCTTCTCTTCGTTTCTTGCCTGTTAACCTGTTGTTAATCTGTAATACAACTTAACTCACTCCCACAGGCAGCTTAATTTCTTTAAGAGCTCATGATGCTGGCTGCCTCCAGATTTATCACAGAATAAAGGAGGATGATAGGTATCTACTTTATAAATTGTTTTCACATCTACAGATGAGAAATGCTAGATATTATTTGCTAGAAAATCTGTATTGCTTTGCCTTAGATAAAAGATATTATGAGAGATGGAACTGAAGGAGCATGAGTTTAAGGATTGCTTGTTATCATGAAAAGAAACCTGGCTGTTATGCAAAAATCAGAGTCATACCCCTCTGAGCCTGAGGCTTTTTGAGTTTTAGCAGAGTTATTTCTTGACTAATTTCTCTGTGTGTAAAATGGGTTTCTAGCTGTGACTGTGTCAGGGTTAAATAAATGTAGGTCTGGTAGCTTATCAAAAAAGGTGTCAAAGAAAGTTGAATCTTTGCTAGGCTGTGAGTGCAGGTCTTGACAGGTTTGTATATTAAGTCCCCAGAATCCTCAGTGGTTCAGTCATCTGACTTTTCTCTGAGGAATTTGATGTCTGATGGATTTTTTTTTTTTTATTTTGCTAGACAGTGACCCCTAACAACCTGGAGATAGAAGAGCCAAAAAAAAAAAAAAAAAAAAAAGAGTGAAACTGTACACCTTTGATGCAAAAAAAAAAAGTTTGGGCATGTAAATTTATCTCCACTCTATTCCCAAATAAAAACGAGCATTGCCTTCTCAAAGTTTTCCCATCTTGTTCTGTTTTTAATAATGGTCACACAGCTTTTCCCAAAGACAATATTTTAACTATGTAGCATAACACTGTACTAAAAATAAAGTGGGTCAAAATGTCACTATTAGAATTTTTGCCTAACCCCATAATTAAGATTTTGGCCTGACCAAAGTTAAGATCTGTACCCACTGCTCCTGGTGTCAGCTGGTATCATTCCACTGATTTTAAGAGGAGTCTTTAGAGGACCTTAATGAGCAGAAGTACCTTTTATAATTTACCTCAGAAATATTGCACAAATGACAGAGAGTCGGGATGGAATGACAGAGGAAACAAAAGATTATCTGACTTCAGTATCTGGCAGGACTGAAATCAAATGTGAGTAATAATTGAGTAGTGTATAGGAGATTTGGGAAAATCAGATTTTGCAGCTTGTTTAATTATCCTTTATTGTATTAGCTATACTCAGGGAGATTGTTTAAAATGTGAATTCTATTTGGACATTGCCCTTGTGAAGAGAAGAAAATATGCATTGTGAATGAGCAAAAGGGTTTTAATACCTTGCTATTGGAATCCAAACCATTCAAATCACTGTTGTATCTTTTGAAGCTCCTTGGGTTTTGGTTCTTTTTGGTGTTAGGCACAGCTAAGGGTAGGGAGACCCCATTGCTGTCACACTGACAACCTGCAGGCTCCTCTCAAAAGCTCCTATCCTCTGCTTTTGTGCCATGGGCTCAGCAAAGGGGTGTAAAAACCACTGGCCTGGACCATGTATCAGGCTGAAAATGAATCCTCTTAGTGCGAATAAACCAAAAACTCAGCAGTGAAACAAAACTAAAAAGACCTTCAAAAGTAGAGTAGGAGAGAATGAAATTGATGTTCAAAGCCATTAGGTAATGGGGCCAATCTGTGTGGTTTCTGGCTGCCATAATAAATCTCCCACTGAAGAGTATGGACACTGTAAACCACCCAAGTCTAGCTCTGATTTTGTTTCCATTCCTTTGAAATTTTTAGATGATATTTGTCATTAATATGTAATGTCAACCTTTGTAAATGCATAGAGAAATTGTCATCTTCAAACTGCTCCTGACTGCATGGTTGTCATTCACAGTCATCACACAGATCTCCATAGATCTTTGCTTGGTCTAAGTGGTGGAGGAATAAAATAGTGATCAAAACTGCATTTTATACCAGGGTTTTTTATTCTACTTAGTAACTTCATTTATTTATAAATACAAATGTTTACAGCTGTATAAAATGCCTCAAAAAGCTGAGCATGGTTTTTCTTTTCTAAACACTGCTTTAAAAATGCATTTTCTCAAGTTGAGTCGTGACAAAGAATATCTTAAAAAAAAAAAAAAAAGATGTTTTAAGGTGGTTACATTTCTCTGAAGGCCACCCAGCTGCCCAGATTGGCTCATCTTGCCTGGAATGAGATGTAATTAAGCATTGTGAATTGAAAGTAAAATTCAATAAAAAGCTTGCAGTAAGTTAATGAAAAATCATTTTTACCAAGCAGGACAGAAGTCTGTAGATTCAAAATACATACATTCCTTTCTGACAAACTTGATCTTCAAAGAAAATCCTCTCTTCAATTATTGAAAAAGACTGATAACAGATAAGCTGGTTAATAAAAATTGGGAAACCCTGTGAAATTACATTCTGTGTTTTCCTAATCCAAATAATAAATATGTCCACTCAAATATTTGATAAATTTTTCATTGTTAGAAACTTCTTTGTAAGTAACTAGTAAGCATGGAAAGCTGTTTCTATGAATAAGTCACAGAAGAGGCCTGAGATAACAAGACCAGATTGATCATTGGGTCTTCGTATTTCTTCAAAGAGAAAAAAAAAGAAATTACAATAACAGCTTTGCAAGTGGTTACAATTCTGAGATATAAATTTGTGCATCTAGATTATCGTAAAGCATGAATCATAAAGATCTCATTACATGATTATGCAAATGCACATTAATTACACAATTACAAGCATCTATGGTGATGAAATATGATTAATTATATGACTTGGTTCATTTACTGAATTCAATGCCATTAGCAACTAGAGGTCCATAGATGTGTTTCTTTCTTGATTCACTGACATTTTAATATTATGAGGGAATTATAAATTATTGTAACAACAGATGATAAAAGCAGATGGAATAAACTTAACTAAAGCCAAGACAATTTACACAGCTTTAAACTGAACAGTTTGTGTATTTATCCAGCTATAAATGTTTTGCTCCATGAACATAAGATCTGTTTGGAAAGAAAGTTTCCAAAAAACAGTGATATATCTGAAAAAGACTCTTAAAAGATGTGTCTTAAAATGGTAAGCAGTGGAAGGTAATGTAGGGCTGCCAAAGACACAGCTGTACTGGCCTACTTTAGAAGTAAGGGACAGGTATTTCTGGCTGGAGACTTTGAGAGTATGACACAGCTTTCTTGAGTTAAATGTCTAATACAATAGTCACTACCAGAAACCCATATATCCTGCTTGCCTCAAACACCCTTCTGAGTAGAGATCGAGGGCTATCTGTAGGAGTTTATCTCTTTCTGTTGATTATAAGAGGAGCCTTCATGTCTCACTCAAAGGTGGAGCTTTGTGTAGAGGTGATTAACGTTAGTAGAGAGGAATCCTATCTGTGCATGTGATACAGCACTAGACCTCATTCTTTCAGCAGCACTGGATAGGTTTGATATCTTCCAGTCAGGTAAAAAGGAGTGGCTTGTTCTCCTCACTGTAACATCTCCCGTTGTGTTTTCGGTATAGATGTCAAGCCATGACACAGCTACTTTGAAATGCTCTACTTGGTCAGTCTGCCCTGAGTGCTGGGACTAATGTAGCATGATTGCTACTTGTATAGGATGATTGAGGCTTTCCACAGCCACTTCCCAACTTCTTGGGCCCAGTGCATGGCTGATATGTCTTGTATGAAATCCTTCAACATCATCTTCACAGAATCACAAGATGGTTAATCTTGGAAGGTACCTCACCTGGTCCAATCCTCCTGCTCAAGCAGGGCCACTTAAAGCCAGTTGCCCAGGATCATGTCCAGAGGGCTTTTGAGTATATCCAAGGATGGAGGCTCCACAACCTCCCTGGGCAACGTGTACAGTGTTCCTTCACCCTCTCAGTGAAACATTGTTTCCTGATTTTCAGACAGAACCTTTTGTGTTTTGTTTGTGCCCATTGCCTCTGGTCCTATCACTGGGCACCACTGAAAAGAGCCAGTTTCATCCTCTTCATATACTCCCTTCAAGTGTTTATATACATTAACAAGATCACCCTGAGCCTTCTCTTCTCCAGGCTGAACAGTCCCATCTCTCTCAGCCTTTCCTCGTAGGAGAGATGTTGCAGTCCCTTCATCATCTTCATGGCCCTTCACTGGAGTCTTTGCAGTATGTCCATGTCTCACTTGTACTAAGGAGCCTAGAACAGGACACAGCATTCCAGGTGTGGGCTCACCAGTGCTAAGTAGAGGGGAAGGATCACCTCCCTTGACCTGCTGACAATACTTTGTCTAATGCAGCTAAGGATACCACTTGCCTTCTTTACTACAAGGGCATATTGCTGGCCCAGGTTCAACTTGGCATCTACCAGGACTACTAGGTCATTTTATGTCAAGCTGCTTTACAGTTGTGTGGCCCCCAACATATATTGATGCCTGGGATTTTTCCTCCACAAGTGTAGGGCTTTGGCTGTCAAGATCCCTCTGGGTGGTAGCACAACCCTCTGGTGAATAAGCCACTCTTCCCATACAGTCTCAATACTGCATTTTGTTTTTCATGAATACTCAGTTCTTCTGTCTGATACTGACAGTTCTTCTGACTGATGAGGAGAACAAAGTATGTTGCTACTCAAACTATATCGCTGTCCTGGAACTCAGTCTTGCTCCATGTAGACCAGCAAAGACTGATGAATTCTGCTAATCTACCCCTAGCCTTTGAATTTGCAATGAAACAGCTGCTGCAGAGTGCAGTCTTTCAATATCCAACTTGTCAGTAAACTGCCGCCTCCTCCCCACTTTAAATGATCACTTCATAAAGATAAATTGTGACTCTTACTTCTAACCATGACTGAAGGTGTCACAGCAGAGAATCTGCAGTTTTTAAGTTAGCAACTATTTATAAAATGCTTGAAAGTTCACTAGTAGGTCTAGCATACCTGAGATAAAAGCAGATGGAGAAAAGGTTGCCATAACCTCATCTGTCTGTTCTCTACTTTTTCCCTTCAAATTGAATATCTGATTATCTTTTCATAGTTATAAAAAGAGGTTGTTCTCTAAGCACTAAGAGGGAACACCTCAAATACTGATTACAGATGTGGAGATTCCAAGAACCACTAAACTTGTGATGTATGTTTTTATGAACAATGAGAATATCTCAGCCCAAAAATAATTTTGTTTGCTTATTCAGAATACAGATAATTGGAGACACTTAAGAAAATACAGGTATTAAAAAGTAAGGGGATTCTTAAGATTGAGTGGATTATTTTTAAAAAATAAATAGCCTTCTAAAAGAATACACTGATTAGAAAAGCCAGCGTGTGTAGAAGTGTTTGAAGTCATCCTCATTTCTTGTTTAGAAATAATGTCTTTCAGAAAACTGGTTTATAATTGTATTCTTTTAACACTTGCTGTTGGCCCTAACCTTCTTCCACTGAAAACATTGGTAAAACTGCAATAAGCCTCATAAAAGAGTAGTGTTAAAGCAATAATAAGTACGTTTGACTATGTCAATTAACAGTGCTTTCTTTCTTGGTGGCAAACTTCTGGAGCTTTTCTTTGAGGTCAGTACTAAATAGAAGCTGGTATCACTCTGAAAATTTGTGGAGGGTCTCCACACTGTTGACAACATAGAAATTATTGTACATTGTTGTATATTAATACAAACCATTCTCATTAACATCATCAGTAACAGAACTCTGTGGCAATTACTCAACAAAAATATATGTCCTCTTCTTTGTGACTTTCCTCTTCTGACAAAAGATGTGACTTTTCACCAGCTTCTCTGTTGTTTTAGAGAGATTGACAAGTGCATGTTTTCCACTGAGACACTGAGTCTGTTAGGAAAATTTCCTTTTTGCGTCAAAATAATGGATGCATTTTCATGGAGAAGCACTAGCTTGTTAAATATACTTACCACAAAGATCAAAGGCTTTCACTTAGTGAAGGATGCCTCTAAAACCACTTGTGGAGGCTCTGGGCTAATACTAGGGACTGCCCAACTCCATGTGTCAGCTGCCAGCTGCTTTCCTAAACATTGCACAGCAGATCAGCCTTGCCTCTGGGGTGTCTCAGGGACAGGGATCCAGGAAAACAACAGGAGGTATGTTTCTCACATAGCTGTAATCCGTAGTTAAATTTTTTATAGCCATTGATTTGTACAGCCAGACATGAGGAGTAACTCAAGTTTCTACTAAAACCAGAGAAGTGGAGAGGTAACCTAAACATACACACAGTCATTATTACAAAATAGCCATTATTAACAGCTTCACTGAGTAGTTTACTAATACATTTATACAACACAGTGACAGATATATACTTACAGAGGAAGAACATCAGTGTTTGATAAACCTTAACAGTGTGTTCGTGCTGTATCACACAAAATAATGGTTTCTACCTCAAATGTATTTCAGGATAAAAAGAAGATAAGGAGCCTGGTTTTCTGCCAAAGCCAGCCATCAAAGACCTGCTGGTTACAAGCTAGTATCAGACTCTGTCTGGGGTCAGCGTACACATTAAAGACCTGGCTATGTATCTCTATCACAGCTGTGCAGATGCTTCTGGCTCACCTGCTGAAAGTCTCCATAGACCCATGAGACACAGGAAGCCAGGGGTTTCTGGGATTCATCTGCCTGATGCAAGTCAAACACTGCAGTCCCAAGGTGGTCTTCAGCAGGCGGAGGAGTTGTGTGGGGCCAAGAGGCACTGAGGAGAGCTGTCCACAGCACTGGGTCAGACCTGTGTTCCTGGACAGAAGCGTGAGTCCCCTACCATCAGCCTGGAGCCTGGGATTTGCAGCTGGGGGTGGACAGGAATCCACCTAGCCTCAAAAGGCATTTTCAGCAATACCTCTTTCTCTTCCAACTGTTTCTGGATGAACTGTAGGAGTTGAAGAAGAAATGGGTCTGTAGAAGGAGCAGCCAGAGGATCTGCCAGCATTTGGGGCACAATCTAGCATGCAGGTTCAAGATTTCTTTCTAGAAAGGATAGAGGAGATTAGAAGCTTACGTTGTAGAAAAACCTGCAGATCTGTGATACCACTGAACTTGCAAGCATCATATAGGAGTAGAAAAGCAGCCCGGATCAGGTTAGAACCTTCCTTTCTACCTGATTTTCTCCGAGAAATGATGAACACTGCACTTCTCATGCCTGCCATCCTCTGATTCAGAAAACTTGATTGGCTTCACACATTCCAGTTATAAACCCCCAGTTTGCCAAGTGGAAGACTGAAATGTCATGTTCTGACACATACAAATTTGAAAGCCAGATCTGCCAGTTGTTTTTATTTTCATCGTAAAGTCTTTTCCCCATTAATAAAGCAGAAAAATAAACTCTGCAGAAGAAACAAGCATTAATAACATGATCAGGGAAGAGGAAATATATATATGTGTATATGTAAATAAATATCTATTTATATGCAAGCTAAACAGAAGTCAACATCTCTCATGAAAACTCATCTGTCAGTTCAAGAAGTAAATGAAAGTTCAGCTCTTGATTTGAAGCAAGTGCTGTGAGCCAGGTTTGGTTCATATTTTCAGAATTTATAGCACTATGATGCTTGCCAAAAATCCTTAATTAGATCAGAGGAGCAGCAAAACTGTCAGATGCAATAGCAGAGTACAACGAAGGAATAAAATATTCTGGGGTTAATTGGATAAGTTCATTCAGCCAGTTTTGCCAGGCTACTTTTCTCCAATGATTTGCAGACTGATAATGAGGATAGGTTTTTTCTCAGTAATAATAAAGCCTTTTCCTCAAATACATTTCATTTACTAGACCCTGGAAATTGTTTATAACTAACATAAACCAAAAATCAACATCCCCCTTTCCACAGCACACATAAGCTGTGAACTTCTCATGAACTCAACTGCTTAGACAGTAATTTGGGTATCATCTCACTTGTATAAGAATTTCATGAGAAGTGCTGCTGGCTGAGTGCTGTAGTGAGGCTGAGGCTCATCGACATCTCTAGTTACAAAAATTATTTGATACTTCACGTATTTGGAAGAAGACTTTAACACTTGGAAGGACAGAACAACAGAAGACAATGCTAAATTCAAATATAGGCTGTAAACTGTGTTTCATCTGATCCCCCCACTTATTTAGAGAGCTCAAATATAGTACATTGACAGTATATTAACACAAGAACATTTCTAAGAAACTAAGCAATAATATTTGCAATACAGACTATATTTTTATGTGAGTCTTTTTGGTAATACTCTTAGTCTTTTTCAGTTGATTGTCCACCTTGTAATAGGTTCAGTGCTGTAGGGATGTGTCTAGAGTGAGAGCAAGACATGTGGTCTCTAGTGTATTTGTCCACAGGAAAGAAACAAACCACAGAATTTTCTGATGCAGGAGGCAAAAACCAGCCTGAGCATTATTTTATACAGGCCCTTCCAAACCAGGAGATGAGTACCAAAAATGCGGCACAGCTATTCTGTAAATGACTTGCCTTTTGTTAAGCCCCAGCACAGCTGGTCAGGATAAATTCTGCTAATGTGGTGCTCTACCAAATCATCTCCCAGCCACAGGAGAATGTTATCTCTTTACAGAATAATGAGCACTGAGATATCCCCTTTTGAAAGAAAAGAATAGAAAAGTCTTGCCCTTTGATCTAAGTTTTATCTGCTGACACAATAGCTCATACTCACAACCACTACCAGGAAGTTAACAAGTAATTTAAAATACACCCTATGTATTTCACCTACTAATGTGAGTATTTTATTTAAAAAAAAAAAAAAAAATAGAACCAAAAAGCGTTCTGAACACCTCAGTGTGATTTCAGCAGTTATTTGGGAAGGCTTGATCCAGAAATAAAGAGCAGTGATCTTGTTCTTCCAGAAACCCAAACAGCCTTTCATGATCCAAAATACTTTCCTGACAATTAGCGAATAGCATAAATGAGATTGAAGTCACATCTAACCCTGCTAAATTATACAAGCTGAAAAGTAGACTTGGAGAAGTAGGGATATGAGCAGCTGCTTCAGTAGAAGTTAATGTGTAGCTGGAAATGAGCAGAAGATATTCTTCTTACTGTGTTTCTGTATTCAAAAGGAGTTTTGAACTTACCTTAACATTGTTGACAACACTGCAGTTGCATGATGCTTCAGGGTATCCTTTTCTTTTTGTGGTCAGATGCGCTCAAGTCCTCCTCTTCTCTGGTGACATCAACAGAGGACCTTGTGTAGCTATGGTTGAAACAACATGTGGCTTTTTCTAAATGTAGACTTTCAGCAATAAGCTCCTTCCAGGAAATGTTTAATTAAGCTAAGCACAGCACTATCAGAGAAAATGGAAAGACTAAATAACAAACAATTCAAACAAGTAACTCTTATATTACATGCTAGTAATCACGAGCCTTGTGTTCTTATGAACTGGAAAGGAGAAAAACTGCAAAGGAGCGGTTGCCCAGAATAAATACAGAACAGGGCTGTCCTTTTATGTGTCAGGATACACAAAGCACATTACACCTTTTGGCAAACCTTGATACTCTGACGTGCTCTTGCAGGCCAAACAGTCTCAACCCAGGGAATTCCAGCTAATTTATTGCCGATTAACATAATCTTTTCCTTACTGATTCATGTATTGAGAAACAAAGAAGACATAGGCAATTAAACAAACAACAAAGAAAATCACCTCACACGTCCCTTGCCCAGGTTTGACTTCAGTCCATCATGCCTCCTCCCCATTCTTAGTCTCTGCTGGCCTAATTTTCACTGCATTTATCTCAGTCCTTCCCAGTCTCAATGAAGAGGCGATAGGCAGTGCAGGACATCAATGTCCGTGTGTAATCGTTTCTTCTGCCACTCCCTGCTTCTCGCTCTTCTCCTCCCCTCCTCGTCACTTGTTACTGCTCTCTGCTCCAATGTGGCTCACTCATTGGTTACTGTTCCTCAGGGGTGTCCCTGTTCCGGCATGAGATACCCACAGCTTCAGTCCTCTCAGAGCTTATCACCTCCTTCCATGGATGCATGTGCAGCCACGTCCCCAATAACATCCCTTTCCACGTTGTCTCCTTTTGGTCTTGCCAAAAGTGTCTCCTCACGTTTCTCCTCATGTGTCCCCTTTTTTGTGTGTCCTCCTGTGTCTCCTCTCACATCTCCTTCTAGTGTCTTCTCCCATACACCCTTCACATGTGTCCTTTTGCATCTCCTTTTGTGACTCTTCACAGCTGTCCTCTGGTGTCTCTTTCCCCAGTGACTAACACCCTTTCCTAAGCATGTCCATGCAGAGCTGCCACAGGCTCACCTGCTTGGCTCCAGTTTTGGTGGGCACTGGGTTTTCCAATATTTTTGAGAAATCCGGAACCCCCTGCAACTGGCCCAGAGGAGTTCACAGCCTCATCCCACACAGGGCACCCCCACCAGGTATTGCCCAAACACTGGCATGCAGGTATCAAAACAGAAACCAGGACAAGGGAAGGGACAATCAGCATCCCAGTAAAGAGTGCTGGAAAGCATCTTGCTCATCAGTTGTCCCTTCCGGCAGGCTTGCAAATGTAATAGTAAAGCCACTCACTTGCTCACTCTATCCCCCAGAAAGCAATGAGGGCTACTTGACATACAAGTTTTCACATCTTCATTTCTCTCAGCATAAACCACAGTCAGTGCAGAATTGCTGATTCTTCTTACAAAGATATTTGTGCTTGATTACCATAAACTTCAAGAGCGCATTCAGGCTGCTCACCTGAGCTGCTGTGGCCTGTATGTATCAAGCTGGGACTGTGTAAATTGCTGAAGGCAATGTCTACCTGAATCATGGGAATTAGCGGAGGAAAAAGGGCTGTTAGGTCAACTTGCTTAGGAGGCCTCAACGGAAGGCTCCAGACAGATCCACTGCAAAAGACAGGAGCATGCCCGACTGCATGTGGTTTACATGGCCAAGTTTTGGTAGCAGTGAAGGCTACAGGGGTGGCCTTTGTGAGAAGACACTGGAAGTTGTCCCTGTACTGGACAGAGGCAGTTCCAGCTGCCTCCAAAACAGACCAAATGGTGCCCAAAGCTGAGCCCATCAGTGACACAGCTGGCACCTTGTTGATAATATATTTAAGAAAGAGTAAAAAAAGCTGCGCAGCAACTGTGACAGAGAGGAGCAAGAAAAAAACTGAGAGAAACAATTCTGCAGACACCAAAGTAAGTGAAAAAAAGGGAAAGGAGGTGCTCCAGGCACTGGAGCAGCAATGAAGAGTTATGAACTGACCATTACCTCCATTCCCCGTCCTCCTGCACAATTCAGTGGGGAGAAGGCAGAGGCGTTGGCAGTGAAGTTGAGCCTGGGAAGAAAGGGGGTTGGGAGAAAGTGGTTTTAGGTTTGTTTCTGTTTCTATCTCTATTTTTAATTGGCAATAAATTAAATTAATCTTCCCCAATCTGAGTCTGTCCATGATGAGAATTGGTGAGCAATCTCCCTGTCCTTATCTCGACATACAAGCTTTCTCATCTCACTTTTCCCCTCTGACTTGCTGAGGAGAGTGAGAGAGCAGCTATCTCAGAGTAGGCACCTGACAGCTAGCCAAGGTCAACCCACCAAACCTACACACTGTTGCTGCAGAGCACATCCCTGCAGGAAGACAAGGGGACTGAAAACTACTAAATTGTTTTGTAAGCAGATACCAGGCTTCAGTCACTTACCATCTCATTCCCAACCTTGTGTCTGAAATATGAAGAGACCTTCAGGACTGGAATATGTGGAGTGAGGTGGAATATGTGGAGTGACATGAAATTTAACAGCACGCAGAACAAAGTCATGCACCAAGACCTAATAGCAAGAATTTCTGAAATAAAAGATAAGCTTATCCTCCAGCAATAATGGAGGAGGTAAAAGATCTGCACTAGGCAGACCCAGGGTCACAGTAGGCCCTCACTGCAGAAGAAACGTGAAATAAAAGCAGTGATCCTGTGAAGCATTAAGTGAGGTCTTTGTACCAGGAGAGAGGGTTATTACTGCCATTGCAAAAGAACCAGCTCAATCTCAGCAGGAATGTGGAATACAACTCTCATTGCCTGTACTCAAGGGAAATTGAGTTTGGTTGCAATACACACAAAGAAGGGCTGCTAGGATGACTGGGTGAATGGGCAGCCCAGCTTGTAACACAAGGTTGAAAGATCTCAGCAAAAGTGGAGTTTAAAACCAGGATATGTTTTTTCCTCTATGTATATGTCAGAGATAAACAGGAGGGGATTTGGAAGAGAGGGAGGAAGGAGGATAGCCGGAAGGAAGGAGATATTTAAAACATGGGATAATGCTGGCAGGAGAACAAATGGATATAAACTCCCCAGGAATGGAAATTTTAAAAGTTTTCTAATTCAGAAATGATGAAACAGATTTTCAGTAGGAGTAAAAGGTGCAAGAAACATATGCGGAATTAAGATGATTCTTAATAAATTTACAAATGGAATTACCCATCCCATACAAGACTACAGAATTGTTTGGTGCACTGATTCCCAGGAGTCTCCCCAGTCATATGAATTGAGCTGCTTTTATTAAATATACCATATATCCAGATTAAGTGATTTGTGATGTTTTACTGAATTCCATATTGTTACAGTCTCCCCAGGAGTTCTTCAGTTTTGTTTTAGTAAAAAAAGACCCTCAGAAAGGGAGGGATTAAAAGAGTATACAAATATATGTGAGAAAAGATGGATAATCAGACATGTGATCCAGATTAAAAGAAATGGGTATGCAAACTAAGGAGAAATAGGATGAAGAGAGACAAAGAATGTACAAGTACTTAACAAAGCACTTTGAAGAGAACAAGGATCAATTACTCTTATTAGCCAATGATGAGGTCAACCAAGAAATACTAATAACTAGATTTAAATGCAGCAAGGAAAATTTGTAACTAGAGAAAGAGTTACATAATGGAAAAACCTGCCAGTGAAGGTTACAGCATTTCCATCACTGAAGATATTCAAAGCTATTTTAAGAATAATGAAATCCATCCACCAATGATTCAAGCTGATGGACTGAGATGACCCAAGAGGCATCTCTTCTACCACAAATGATTCTATTCTTCTGCAAGCAGGCCGATGCTTAGTAGGAGCTGCACTGAATGAAATGTTTCAGCTCATTTCTAAGAAGAAATCATGTCATACTAAATATTAAGTGAAAAGATAGCTGGGTTTTTCCAATTAATAGAAAATTAATTATATTTCAGTTATCTACATTCTGGAATATTTCTATCCATTTTCAGCTAAATCTATTCATGCTGCATTTCCTCCAAGAAACAGTTATTTTCAAAAGCAAATCCAGACTACTCTCATGTCTTGAATTAGACCAATTTATTATATATTTCTATCTCATATATTATACATGTGTTTAAGAAAACCAGTAGTAAAAAAATCCCACTGTTTTCATGCAAGACTGCTTTCACATATTCCATCAGTTGTTTGCATGTTAACTGTGTTAAAATGGGCCTTGCACATGTCTTCTGTTTATTGGAATTGACACAGCACACACTGCTTCCCAATACATAGGCAGTACTTCATTCCTAGTGACACAAAGTCCAACTAAGGTAGTTATCACTCGTGCTATTCTTTGTTACTCCTCTGTAACACTCATGGTTCATCAACATGCCAGCAATGTGTCTATGTGGACCACGTGCATGAAATTCATGTAATTATTAGGGGAGGTATTAGAAAGAGATTGTATCCACTCAAAATATCAATTAAATGTCAAACTTAATGGGGAACACCTAAGAAATCAGTAGGAGAATTAGGTTGGGTTTTTTCCTGCCCATTTGATGAAAATTACACTAGTGCTGCTAAAAAAACCCAAAAAATACCCCCAAAATCATGAACATTGTTTAATTTCTATGGACAGAAGGTTTTGTAGAACTGACATCGAAGTGGCACAAAGAAACCTGCTTAGGATGGTGCCATGGTGTCCTAAAAAGGAGATCAGATCTTTTCATCCCAGCCCTGTGTTGGCAAATTTGAAGAAGGAGAATCCACTTCTAGAGGTAAAGATGCTGGTCAAAAAGAGACTTTCTGCTAAAAGGAAAAAGTTGAGAGAGGAGTAGGGTACTAAAAGCAGGTCCAAGTGAAGTTGCTTATTGTGGTCTGCTGAGGTAGCTGGTCTAAAGGATCAGGGTGTTATCAGTTATTTTGTGTAATTCAAATGTGCTGCATGATAGAGGTCTCTGCTATTATTGGGGTATTTCTAGCACAGATGGAGCAGCTCAGAGGGTGCAATAAACATTCCTACTAAAAATTATATGATCTCTGTCCTTGCAACACAACAAGTCCAACTCCTCAACTCTCTCCATGCAGGTCAGAGTAAAGGCATGAACACAAGTCAACATTTCCTTCATTGTTCTCCTGCATGACCTTTACCTTAATCCTGCACACTAGAGCTCAACCAAGACTATCGTAATCCAAGATCCAATATTAAATAATATTGGGTTTATGTAATTTTGTCTGTAGAGTTATAGCCGTACACAGATCACAGCTGCTCTCCATTGCTTTTCCTGCTACCCAGTCAGGAAAAAGGAGTCTTCACACTGTCCAGAAGTGGAGAAGTGACTTTTTGTGGATCAGTGAAGATGGCAACAAGTGCCACATGGCCATTCTATCAAACACTCTCCATGGAGGCATGTGTTGTTCTCACAGGTGGATCTTGTATGTGGCTCCTCATGTGTGAAAAGTCGTCTACTCTCAGCTGGCTTATAATGTACCTGGGAAAGTGCTTATGGTGCTCTAACAGATATTAAATGACAGGTGAATGAAGCAGGTGCAGAAAAAACAACAGCAGAAAATTTCAGCACAAAACTCTTAACCTTTTTTGGTTTTCTGAAAACACAAAGATACAGAAAGTGAACAGGTGGATACATCATGCCATAGCAGAATAATAATGATAAAAAAAAATAGTGTTTCATACAGTGGTACGTGTTAGTTCTCACGTATTTGATTTCACATTTTGATTTCTGCAAATAAAATGGGCTTAGCTTGATTTTGCCACTTTTTGCCTAGAAAATGTCATCAGGAAATTATAAACAATATTAAAGAGTTAAAGAAAAGCTTTGATATGTTTCTTTTTAGTGAAGTATACTTTGCACTGAACAGTGAGTACTTCGTATGGTAGTGCTTTAGCAATCCCATATTAGAAAAAGAAGATGAGGATCCACTGTTCTGCTTTCAAATCCTGGATCTCTTGATTTCTTAAAACTTGCAGAATATATTACGCCTATTCCTATGCCAAATGCAGCAGCAGAAATAGTTTTTTTCTGTGTAAACAGACTGGAAGACTGAAAAAAAATGGGACCTTCAAAATAGTTATCTTGAATTATGCATGCAAAAAGTTTTATAAATTATTTTTAAAGATGTGTTGGTATTTAGCAAAGCTGCTCATAAGTACCATTTGAAATAGTGCATTTAAGCTGACAATAATTGAATTGCATATTGGAGGTCAGTTGCAACATCCACCTAAGGAAAAATTATTGTGTACTTAAGAAAAGGGTGTTCTCCTCCAGTATGTCTTAATATAAACTATGTTTGTAATTTGTCTGTCCCTTTCATCCATATAAGAAGTACTGTCACCCTACTCCATGGGAAATTTTGAAGCAGATCTGTAATTTGATCTCCTCTCTCTTTCTTGGCAATACAAGGAGTAAGGTTTGCTGATAAACGTGACCCCTATGAGCACCTGCATCCTAACTCTCTGCTAAACCTGCTGTTTTTCCAAAGCAGCAGAGGACTCGGACTGAGTAGGCCAAATGAGGGGGGAGGAAATAACACTCCATCACTTCCTGCTTAACCCTGCCATGTGGAGGTGCATGCGCAGGTACATGAGAGCACAGATGCTCTAAAGCATGTGATGGAGAATGACAGAGGAAAAACAGCCCTGTGGTTTAGGGTATGGATTTTCAATTCTGGACATGTATTTCTGTGCTTGAGAGTGGGAGGTCCTTCTGCAGTGTGGATGTCAGAAGGGATGATTTTGGACCTGAGGAGAGAATGCAAGGTGTGGGGAAGACAGATCTCCAGTCGGGGTGTCTCAGCACTGCACAGGTTAGGCAAAGCTGCAGGATCCAGAAGTGGCCCTGAGATGTCAACAAGGTTGATCAGGTTGTCAGTGAGGAATGAAGATGGCCACATAGGACTGTATACATGTCTCAGAGACAGTTCTCATAAGATGATAATATAAGCAGATAATGAGGAACCTTGGAAAAAAGCAAAGAGCTCACAAAGGTGTTGTAACTGATTGATTGAAGCGCTTCTCAGCTTGAAGAGGAATATCATATTTCTTCTCCTCTCTTCAAATCTTCCTTCATTACCAACCAAAAAAGCTTGGTGATGTTGTTTAAATCAATGTCCTAGTTTTCATTCTCTTAAAAATTATCAGCCTGGAAATGATGTGAAGAAATAAGGAAAATCAAGCTGCAACCTCATAGGTACTTAGGCTGGTACACCCTTTTGCATATTTCAACATTACCAGTGTTTGAAAAGAAATACTCACCGGTTAGTTTAAAACCACTGAATTGAGTGATGAGACCTACAGAATGTTTTTTACTATTTTCCTCCTTTGCAGCCAGCATAAGGGAAAGACATAGCTAACATGAAGATCTTTGGGAAAAAAAAGTATTTTAAAAATTATTTTGACTACTTAGTTTAGGACCCACATACTTGCTCTGTTTTCAAGGAATTATGTGAAATCCCCTTTTCTTTCAGCCCAGGCCATGGTAGTTTTAAATCTTTTCAAGTAAAGAAAACCTCACTGAGTTCTGTAGCAACACCTATATAGCTGGCATTCCCTCAGGTAAGACCAAAATATATTACAATGGCAGTATCCGCATTAGTTACACTGGACTGGAAGAGGTCTGAGGCAAAACTACCATGGTAACGGAGATAAAACAGCCACTTCGCTTTGTTTGTGAGCTCAGCTACTAACAGAGTGAGGTTTTTCGTTCTTCAATCAAAGAAGACCTCTCAAGGAAGAGACCTGGAAGGCTGTTGTTCCCTAGAATTAGTGTAAAACATAATAGGCTCTTTGGGGCAGAGACTTCCAATGAAGATTTTATTCTTGATCTTCTTGCAAAAGGACAGGGATTCGCGTCCCCAGATATAAAATACAATTCAAACCTCTAGAAATAATGACAAATTATTGCAAACAAGATGTCTCCAGAACCCCTCAATTTGACTTTAAAAGATCCCCTTGACAGAAAAAATATACAGAGAAAAATTAAAATAATTAAACCTTCAATTAAAACCATTTAACTCCAAGTTAGAAACAACTTTCTGCCCTCTTGAAAGATGTTTGTAATTATTGTGTGTTTTATGACTACAAATTTGTTTTATGCCTGGACCAGCGGTATGTTGTGATGAGTAAATAATAATGTTATGCCTCAAAAGCATACCACATGACAACATGGCACTGTACTTTCCCTAGTGGCTAACCCAAACACTGTCCTAGCAACATATGCCAAGGGCAGCCATGTCTAATATAACCTCCTTCTCAGGGGCATCAACTTCACAGGATGGAAAATAAGGTGAGAGGAGTACTGTATTAGCTGCACTGTCCATCTTCTCGTACCCAAGGCAGCTCAGTTATAGCTTGCTTGGGTATCTTTCTGCTGCATCATGCTCTACAGATAAACAAACAGCATAAGACCATAGACAGGAAAGGAATAAAAGCTGATGGAGTAGCACCAGAAATGATGAGGCTATCAGTACCGGTCAGCATGTCAGCAAGAACCAACAGATGACTGACTAGCCCATCTAGTCATGGGCTAGAGCAGGGAATAAAAAAATTATTTATTCTTTCGATGAGGAACAGCAGACAGCAATGAGGAAGCTTTGAAGATGAATCCTTGTGCTGAAATGTGAGAGGCAGAATGGGAGAAAGCATATATCTAACAGGTGAGGTAGCAGGGGCTACTATCAAAGGTCTTGGAACAACAGCAGCAAAAAAATGAACGTGTGTTTGCTGTAGTAGAGAGAGAGGAGCACAGGGAAAGATATAAATAGGGTTACAGAAATCAAGCAAAAGGCAAAGAAAATTATCTTTTCAACAGCATTTTGGATGAAAACAGGGCAGGATCAGTTATCTTTTGCTCCTATTTTTTCTTGTTTATGAGCTTTTTTAGAATGGGAGAGTCTTGTTGCAAGGGGGAAAAGTCATAAGAGAAAGAGAATGTAAAGAGAAAATCAAAATACAAGGAAAGGAAGAGGTGACTGGAGAAAGTGGAGGGGTTATAGACATGAATGAAAAACTGCATCTGCAAGACAGAGTGAATGAAAGTGGTAGTAAATGAAGGAGGAAGAGGAGGTGAGCTCACAGAAAGAAGAAGGTTACATCCCATTTTGAATCTTCTGATAACTCAGCATGATCCTAAACTGAGAATTAGTGAATAAAGTGAGTAACTGAAATTCTATCACAAAAATGAGTTCTTTTTCAGTTCGTTACTCGTTTAATACGGGAGACATCAAAATGAAATCTGTAGTGGTATACATGATATAAAACAATTAGCAGAAAGTCATCCTACTTACCAAAGAGTTCACAGAATACAGGATTTTTTACAACAGATGTTTAAAGCAGACAAAAGGAAAATAGTACAACAAGAGTTAGCTTGATAAGGTGCTGACTGAGATAATACTGTCTTCAACAATGATCTGAATAAGAATCTCTCACCATCAGGAAAATCCTAGTAAAGGCCATTTTTCTCAGAAGGTTAATAGGAAAGGAAGAAGTTCCACTGTAGACAAAATAAAACACCAAAATGTAAATAAATTTTCCTAGCAGCCCTAGTGAATTTGGCAGCCTCAAAAACAATATAGTGAAAACTAAGCTGTATCTTTTCTTTTGCAGATGTTGGGTAATTTTCTTGAAATGCATGATGCCAGCATCCTAAGAACTTATTCAGCACATGGTGGGGACTGGCCAGCGCACATGTACTTCTCTTGGCTTTGAGGGACAATATTACTTCCTTTCCTCAGTACTGGAAAAATACAGACTCACTGGTCAGGTGATTTTGCAGTGAGAGCAGCAGCAGAGACACCTGCCATCTTTCTGAAGGCGTTTATAGAGTTTTTAGCAAATAGGAGGAATAAGAGCAGAGAAGTACATAGGACGTGTTATGTTTTAACTGGAAACCCTGCATCCAGCTTCCGTGACAGACAGCTGTAGCACTCTTAACAAACCCTCCCTCTCCTCAACAGAACAGAATAAACAAAACAAAACAAAACAAAACAAAACAAAACAAAACACCCAACCTAAAAGTAATGTTATAAACCTCTTTCATTATTTCATTTAAATGAAATAATTTACATCTGGTGCATCTATATGTTTTTTGCTATTTTCCCCTCTCTCATAGACACAACTCTTCTTATTTTGCATCACAAGAGCCTTCTACATGGGCTGCCTATGCTGGTCTAGTAAAAATAGTTGAGTTGGTTATTACAGCATGCAGTTGCACATCCAATATGCATTCCGGGCTGCAGCTGGCTCACGACCTTATTGAATAGAGATGTAACTCTTTAGTTAGGTTTAGAGAGGTCTATATCAGAATTACGGAGAGGATCTTGATAGAGGAAGGGCAAGGTTGAGACCACTAATAAAATGGGCAAGTGCTCTCTCTTTCTCCAAATCCACTTTATCAATGCAGTCACTTCAACAGGAGTCTTAAAAGTATTTTTCTGTTAAGACATATAAAGCTTTCCTGACCTAAGGGGAAAATAATCCATTATATGATTCAGAAATAAGTTTAAATATTTTCCCCTTCACGTTTCAGTAGAAAACCAAGAACACGATGACATTTTCAATCTAATTAGAGAACACTTCATTTTTCTCTTATGCAACCTTGCAGAATCCTTCACCAAAATTCCCAGTAATATTTTCCTGCTCATATTCTAAGCCCTCAAATAAGGCATTTGTCCTTTAACTTTTCTGAATTCTTGTCCCTTTCAGCTTGTTGGTAAAGGAATTTAATCGTTCTCCTAGATTTTAAATGACTAAAAGATTATCCATGGGGTAATTTTGATACATAAAATGGTTTTACTTTGACATTTTGCAGCCTTTACAACGCATACTCTGAAGACTGGCACTACACACTGAAAGCTTTTGGGAGTAAGGTTTGTTAATGGTGTCTAGTTATAGCACACAAACGATGGGAGCTCTTCATTGGAAACAGTGGCACCAGTGTACATCTACTGGAATCCATCTCATTGTGCCAAATGGACTCATAACCCTCCAGAGACAAGGATGATTGCAGGAAAGGCTCAGTTGCCATTAGAGAAATCTTCCTCTGGATGCATCATTTCCACTTAAAGTGATTATACCAACTGTAAATAACAGTAACAATGCATTCTCCTTGGGATTATTTTCTTTTTCAAACATACAGAAAAAAAATGTATCCAAAGGTGCTTAAAAAATTAAAAAATATGGGCTGCTTTAAATGTAAGTTCCTTTGAGGTTTTTTTAATGCCCCACATTCCCTTGTTATGAAATGCTCCATCTATCAGAGACCACATAGGCAAGTCAGGAAGCGAGAACTGGGAGCTGTGCTCCCAGGGTGGGCTCCAGCAGCATCTGCCTCCCAGGGAGAGGGGAAGGATGTTTGTCCCCTTTCACACAGCCTCACATCTAACATGCCAGCCCTGCATCTAACATTTCACTTTATTTACAAATATTTCTGGATCCTGGTTTATAGCAGCTGTCTTGTCTAGCCAGTTCGTGGCCCCAAAAAAGCCTACACCACTGACTAATTTGAAAACAGAGAAGGAACCATGAAGTCTCTATTAAGCCTAAATTAGTTTTCAGTGTGTCAGAACTGATTTGCTACAAGCTTTTCTTGAGCTATTATATAATTTATGCAAGGGTTACTGAAAGAATCCCCAAACGCTGAGAAAACGAAATATATGACGGTGTAATTTTTCAGCATATCTGTGTACACTGCAGGTCATGTTCTGATCAGTGTGATGAAACCAGAACTACATTCAATTCACCAGTCTCACTGGTACAACTACCCGGAAGTAATACAGATGCAGAGACAATAAGAAATGTTACTGGTTTGTCAGCAACAGCCTCAAAAATGCTAAAAACACACAGAAGCAAACTTGGTTTTATGACAGCCTGTTCTGCATCAGCTTTTCTCCTTCAAGGTCAGTGGAGCTGAGCTGGCTTCTTCTGGCCTGGGAAGGTCCATGGGCTGCTCAGCACTGCAGCACACAAGCCCCAAACAGTTGACATCAAACCCTCGAAATTATACGTCACCTTGAAACTGCAATTCTGCTCATAGTTTATTTAACTTTTATTTAACCAAGTTATAAAACTTGGTTTTATTCAAAGCCTCATTCTTACTCTTATCCTTCTTATTCTTAAATCAAAATGTGTGACTGAGGATCATCTGTACTTGCCAGGTATGACCATGTAAAAGCACAAGGAAAAGTCCAAGAAGACTTTATATGTGCTCATACATGCTTCAACACACCCAGATAGTTAAAACAAGTTCAGTCAGTGATTTGTGACTCCCAGCCAGTTAAGCTGTATTGCAAATGTGGAAATAGCTTTGATCTGCTCTGTGTAGTTACTGTTCTTCCATTTAAATAAACTCAAAATGAGATCACTAATTGTTTTAATTGCTCCTTAAGAGTTGCCATCTATTTTTGCCTCATAGAGAAAACATATATGTATCAAAACAAAACAAACTAAATAAGATATAGAGGATTTTCGGGTACATTATTTTGTTTTACACAATTTAACTTTGGTTCCTATGGAAACACCAGCCTAAACATTTCAATGGGATTGTTAAAGTCTAGCTGAGGTTATTGGATGAGCCTTCAAAAAGCTGTGGAGTTTGGGAGATTTTTTTGTTTCTAAATGTCAAGTCCAGGCCTCCAGATTTCTTAATCTCCTGATCTACTTTAAATAAGTGAGTTCATATACCCTTACTCTATCTGACTGTAGCTCTGATTTATGGAGCCTGAAATGTGAAATAAACCACCAAAAGTTATTTTTTTACTTTAAAATATAAAAGCAATTTATAATAAAAGTTTCTCAGAGATTTACACATATTTTTTTAGTGAAATGTTATTCAAATAAAGGCAATAAGGTATTCCAGAAAGCATAGTCATACTTTTTTGCATAACAGGTCACAGATACAAAAAGTACTCAAGTCCTGGATAATGGCAATCACTTGGCTGTGAGCAACAGATACCTTCAGTTTTAGAGTGTTTTTTCAATGCCCATAGTCCACTCCATAGTATGTTTCTGGTTGTTTCTGAAAATGTCACATATTTCTTAGCTGGACATCTGGTCCAAATTTCAAAACATAAGTCACATGAGTAATTCCTATCCATGTGGTGTGAGCCATTATTTGCAGGGTCATAGAGCTGTGAAGGACCTTAGGATGTCATCTCATCTGTTCCCAGACCATCCTGCAGGATGGTCGAGGACATGTTGGTTCTTCCCAAGATACATGTGTCAAGCCTGTGCTTGGAGGTTTTAACTGAGAGAGACAGCAACAAAGTCCTTAGAAAGGCTATTCTGCTGGTCCACCTTTCTCACTCTTGGAAAATTTTCTGAAAATGTTTAACCTGAATGTCATGTGCTGCAATATAAACCTTCTCAATCATAGAGAATGTTTAAGCTGGTGATGATTAGAATTAGAAGAGCAAACCTTTTTATAAAATAGGCACTTCTTATACACTGCAACCTCATTAGAACATTGCAGAATATTTCAGGCTATGGGTTAGTGCACAGTAGACAACAGGTCACCCACAGCTAAGTATGCATACGTGTATGATTGTTGAGTTTCACTGGTGATCTGATTATAAACTAATCAAAATAAACTCAAATGCCAATGAGAATCAGAGCAACAGCAATAGGTGAAGGAACCCTGGTAGCCTAATCAGTGAAAACAGAGCACCTCAGATTATCTACTAATCTGAGGAGGCTGAGGAAACCACTGTCTGTGGAGTGAAACCCTCTGAGGTGGCTCAAGGAGAAGTTCTCTCTCCCTAGCCATGCCATGGAAGCTAAGGGGTGGTTGCCCAGAGGGATTCAGAATTTACGGTGGGATGTGGGTGAAGAGAATTCAGGGATTATACAAAATTTACTATGGTATCTTTTAAGGGGTTTGTGGAAATGTGCAATGGGATGCTTAGAGGAAGGACAAAAAGTGGGGAAAGGAAAGGATCTGGGTTTACAAGGGAGGAACAAAAGTGGAAAGAAAAGAGCATAAAGGAAGTCAATCATATGAACATGTGGCTGGTGAATTAACTCGTCTGACTGAGCCCTGTTCTTGGCCACAGCAGTCTATCCTATTTTCTCATTTAATCCTATTGCTATCTTGTATGGGGGTGCATACACTGTTCTTTGTGTGCATGTGTATGTGAATACCAGTGATTTTCAAGTCAGAGCCACTGATGGGTAGAATAAAAGGTCTGAGTGCTAGCAACTGGAGAGTGACAACAAGCCCTGGGGATTCAGGGGCTCAGGGCCAGCACCCAGGAGGGACCAGGGGGGTCAAGGTGCCAGTGCCTGTCCAGATTAAGTGCCTACAAACAGCTGCTGGAGAGACTCACATGTTGCATGTCTGTGAGTGTATATATGCAGTCAGCAGACTTCAGTCTTTGTCTGCTGGAGAGGAAGAGCAGGAAGGAGCCACCCACACTGCGTGGGCTGGGGTGGGCACTCCTAAGGACATGTCTCCCTCTTGCTATGCTGATTTCTACAGCAGGCCACATATGTAGTATGTGTGCGAGTGTGCGTATGTGTGTGAGTATGTGTATGCACATTCAGCCTTGACTGTATGACCTAACAGCTGGGACAGAAGACATCCCTTAAATCCCAAGGCCCACCAAATTTGGCTACCTCTAAAAAGTCTGCCCATCAAGAGCAGCATAGGTGTGCCATACCTGCTTTTCAATGCCCAGATTTGCACATATCTATCAACAAATGTGTGTATATTAAGCTAACCATTGGCTGGATACATAAACTAAAAGCATCCTTCATTATTTTTCAGCAGTTTTAGCCTACATATAAATGTTGAGAATCAGAAAGTACATAGAAACTTTAACAACATAAAACCAAAAATTAATCTAATAGCTGTGAGTCACAATATGTCAGTCCAGGAAATGAAATCAAATCGGGACAGATAGATACCCAAAATCATATGCCGTTATCCTCCAGCTATCTGTCATCCGCTAAGCCCCAAGTTTATTTATTCTGATTAGGTATTTGCCTCAGTTTGTCATTTATGGATGCCATGCAATTGTCATATGAAAAACCTGACAGCCTTGAAAATCTGTACATTGAGCATTTCTAGAGCATAGGAATGGCTAAATGGCTCTAAAGGATAAAAGTCCTAGAAGAAAATGACAAAAAGCCTCAGGAACAGATAAAAAGGTAAGAAAACCAGGTAGAGTACAACCAATTATAGAATTCTTGGGGGTTACTTTTTATCGTTGCATCAGAATTTGTTCCTGTCTAGTGTCCACTTTAAAAGGTATATATTTGGCAACAAATTTAGAGAGAAGACTACTGAGAGGTGTGGGTAAATGTAATGTATTTGTGAAAACAAGACACTTCACAAGAACTACCTAGATATCACAGCCTCAGGAGAACAGAGGCTTTAGAAAGTACAGAGAAGGCTGCCAACTGTAAAATCCACTTCTGAACTTCAGCTCTCACCTGAGATATGTATGTGTGTGTGCAAGTATGTGGGGGTGTCTCACAAATGCTACTAATAATCCTTGGGCTTCTAAGGACTCTCAAATCAACAAAGCATGGAGAGTTACCCTCACTTTGCTTTGTGAAAACTAACACCACACAAAAATAAATGAATGTATGTATGAAAACAAATCCCAGACTTTAAACTAGCCATTGTTTACCATCACATATTGCAATCTTCAATTATTTATAGAACTTACTATTAAAAATTCAACATTAATCAATGAATCAACTAATTTCTTTAAGAGAAGTAAGCCTAAACAATGGTGTCTGAGACTTTACTATATAATGACTTAGCAATGATTTAGGTATCCAGGTGGTGATCAAAGTACATACATTTAAAAAATTGAAAATTTGTATGGTAGATTGAGATAGTACAAAAATTGCCACAAGCCTGATACTGTGTGCGTGTGAGTATGGAATAGAAGAATGCAGTAGCTAATGAGACAGGCTTTGTCAGAAAGTCTGGCAGCTGGTATTGTCTGAACATTTTTTAGTATTACTCATTCTCCTACGAAAGCCCACATACTTGTTACTCATCTGGCGGTTTCTTCCTCTCTTAGATCTATATGGCCAGAGCCCAATGGTTTGTATATAATTTTAACCATTTTATTTATACAAACACATACAGACACCCAAAATTACATATTCCCAGTAAGTATGAATCTGTCTTTAGTGGTATCTCTATGCCATGGTGTCCCTCAAATAGAGAGTGAAAAGCAATTTATGCCAAAACTTGCATTACCTCGAAATTACCTACTGCCTATGGGGAGAACAGATAAATATAGCATTTTCCATTATGTTTAATGTAAACTGTGATTGTCAGTGTATGTGTTTGCACACAACAAGTTTTCTAGTACGTAGACAGGGCTGATCACATCCTGACAGAAAGGAGGTAACATTACCTCCACAATGGGTAAACAGCTTGTTTATAGTGGGGCGCCTTGGCCAGTCGCCACCTCAGTTCCTTTACTATATGGCTATCACCAGATTTTTCTACCTTGCAGAGAGAGTCCAAAGATCTAAGCAGTATAAAACCAGACAGTAGTGCTTTGGGAGTAGTATTAAAACTGGATGCATTGATTAAGTACCCGATTTTAAGAACTAAATACCAGATCTATCAAATCCCAAAGGGGAAGGTATCTGAATCTGAATAGACCTTCCATGGAGCAAGGGAGTATACACTGCTGCACTTGTCCAAAATCCAAGTTCTCCTTGGTGAAAGCAGTGCCAGCATTGAGGATCTGGTCTAACAGTTGGATCTCAGTTAAATATTTGATCAAGATCTTTTCAGCCCCTTACCCGGGCAAAACAGCAGAAAACTTTTATGGCTGACCTGCAGTGTAGGATTTTCTGCCAGGTGTGATCCTCTTTCACTTCTATGCAATTGTATATAAAGAAATAAGCTATATTGTTAGTTTTTGGATTACTGTAAAACTGTTTGGTCTTAGAAAATTTTGGTGTTAAGGTGGCAACACACTGGCATACCATTCACTGGGAAATAGAGATCCGTAAACAGAGTTCTGGTATACTCCAACATGACCGGCAATTTAATACAAGATCAAGTATCCCTGTGAATTAGCAGGGTGCTCCTTCATTAAACTGCACCAGCCAGCTTAGGATCCTGAAATACAGGTTATTGGTTTGAAGGTGATGTCTTTTAGTGCTAAGCATTAGCCAGAGCACCCTGACACAGATGTGTAGTGGGAGAAATGATCTGGATCTTGAAGGTTTCCTATGAGTTTGTAATATTCCAGTATGATAGAAAAGTCTGAAACTTATGTAAAAGTATGACAAGTTACTGAAACAAAAACCTTTCACCTACAGGCAGTCCGTTAAACACCTATACTTATCCTGTAGAGAATTAGTGGAGTCCTGTGGCTGTTAATAGAAGAGAAAAATATGGAGCAATATTTTCTTTGACAGAAAGCTTTCAACATCAGTAATTGTGAAACGTTGCTGTCCAAATCTGTAACAAATTGGCTTTGCTGGGGCTGCCAAGTGCTGCAAATATCTACCTGCCTAAAAGGTAAAGGAACAGAAATAAAAGAAGTATGCCGTCAAGATCTCAATCCTCCCTGTGTTGACACTCAGCCTGCCTAATATAATCTGAAGGTGAGCTTTGAAGTATGCTAAAGGCGAGTCCTGATTTAATTCAGAACCTAAGATCCCTCTAGGTACTGTTCTTGGACTGACAGATGTGTCTTTCTGTCATTCCTGAGATTGTTTCTAATGTAAACCTCCTGCTGCAGTCCACCAATATAAGTGCTGACTGATTGATTTTCATTTGATTCCTCAGAAGAGTGAGTAGATCAGGCAGTGAGAAGGCTGCTAGATGAGGAGATAAACATTTTCTGGATATTATTTTTTTTACAGGTACACCAGCCATATTCAGTTCAGGTAATAAATGTGTTTCCACTGAAGTTTCATTTGGGGATCCCACAGAGTAATAACAAAAATTTCTGAAACATCAGCAAGTCCTAAAATTCTGCAAGTGACAGGATTTGCCAGTATATTTGGGAGCTACATTCCTGATTCCAACCACATTCATCCAACTGAGGTCACAGCACCTTGTCATGTGAATGGACCTGCTGAACTCCACTCAGCCTTGCAAAAACACTGCAACCTTTCAAATGTGATGCTATTTATCATCATCAAAAAAAAAAAAAAAAAAGATTCAAAGTCATAAAAATCTGGGGTTGGCTTGGCAGATTATTCCAGATAAAGCAATGAGAGTTTGGCTCAAAAATCTCTACAAGGTAAAATAATGATGAATACACAAATGACCTCGCAGAGATATCCTACTAGGACGCCCAAGTAATGACAGCCAGTCCATATTTTATCTTGCTGCTGAAAAGAAACTCCTAACATACTTCTCTCTCACTGAAGCAATCCACATTTCAGATATTTCAGTAGCTAGAGGTTTTCTTAGCAAAAATCAAATCTAGTTAACAGAATAACACAAATATTTTTATGACAACCTGTCACCGTGTTACTTTTTTCTAATGAATTTGCTTAGTTATCTTTTCAACAGACACCATGTAAGACCTATAATTGGTAACCAAGGTCTTGACAGTCCTTCAGCAGCTTCTTACAGCAACAGTGTGCTACAGCTGACAAATTACATCTGTAACATAACACTTATACTCCTAAATACAATAATGGACGTTAAAAGCATGTTCCACAACGTATCTATTACATCTATTATATAAACTGCCGTAATAAAGTACCACATGGGCTCACCTTCAGCTATTTGAAAAGCATTAAAAATTCATGTTATATGAACAGAAACATCCAATACTAGACTTCCCTGTGAGTATTTAAGATGCACCCTGAATTACGGTGCCAACTAGCAGGGCTTTAAAGCACTTTGGATGTTAGTAAAATCACCGTACTATAATGGACATCTAAAATAAGTCATACATCAGCATACTGATGTTCACTATTATAACGCATCTGTAAAACTCAGGACTTCTGGGAGGTGGTGGGTTCCAGTCTCATAACATGGGTTATGTAATATTTTACTCTTTCATGTACAAGGGTCAATTTATATAATTTTTGTATTTGATGTTACTGCCACCGAGGCATTCTTTCTGTTTTTCTATTTCCCCTGTGCCTTTTTTATCCTCATTTTCCTTCAGGTCTCACTATATTTGTTTTTCCAAAAGAATTTCTGCACTGTTTCCAAAATGTATAATCAATGATATTCCATGTACAAGAGTGGCAAACTCTCAGATCCCCCAGAGAATAGAAAAGGAAGGATAATATAGATATTGAGGGGCAGAGATCCTGGGTGTCTCCGCCAAGAGCTAACTCAGTGCCTTAGCTCTGCTTCAGCACTGATCTTGACAGATTTGAGTTGTCTCTCCATCAATACATAATCTCTATCCTACTTTAAAAAGTTACAGTCACTCAATGAAAACAAAACCCAACCCCTTTGCAGCTATTTTTCTATCCTCAAAATCCCATTACTTTATTTGGATGAATATCTCGCAGGACCTTTTGTTTATTTATTTTCAAATCTGTGCTGACAAGACTTGCCGAACTAAATTGTTCAATAATGCATCAATATATTATTTTGTATTTATGATGTAGCTCTTCCCTATCGCCCCATAGTGCTGTGCTGAAGTTTGGAGCCAAGCAGGAGTTACATGCCTGCAAAGCACCATGTGTGCTAATTGTGCTTTATATATTATTAATAAGCAATGCATCCTGATACCAAGCTTCCAGGGCCCCAAGGCCTTCTGAGAGATTCAAAAAAAGAAGAGAGGAGATTCTCACTTGTCCTCAGCATTTTCCACCTCCTTCTGTCAACTTTCAGTTAATGTTCCTTATCAGAACTGGAAAGAAACCCAGCTTTGTACGGCAGTCATTCTCCATCTTGGTCACATAGCTCTGCTTGTTGAAGCAATGTGCACATGTGCATTACAGCATTATCTCACTTGAATTTTGGCATATGGTGTCAAGCTGTTTATGCTTTGCTGACACAGATGCTTTCTACAGTGCTTTCTCTAGGAAGACCCTTTTCAAGAAAACCTTGTTAAGCACCTGACAGAACCAATTTTCTTTTAATTTCAAGACGCTTGGACCTTTAGATGGAATTACGTGTATAAATAGAATGACTCACACAATTTTGCTGCTGTTTATAACTTACATTTCATTACTTTCATTTAGCTGACAGAGAGCTGACAACTGTAGTGTTCTCTGGAGATAGTGCACTGAATATAATTTACAGACATTCCTTGTAGTTGTTTGGTAACAGACTGCCTGGCCATGCAGTTGAGCACAGAGGTGAACCTACATGTATTAGGATAAACCCAGATCAAAGTATGAGATCTGATTTTATTTTTAATTGAAAGAGCAGAAATTTAAGAGAGTGTGGCAAATTCTATAGGCATGAGAGCCCATCTGGAAGTGTCTGACAGGGCTCTTGTCATGCTGACAACTTTCTACAGCTCAGTGGTATCTGATGAATTTAAAAACCATTTTCTGGGCATATTGAAATAAAATTGAAAGGAAGGATCACAAAGAAGTCCCTTGACTGCTGCTCAGCACTGCATCTTCTCTGCTGCTGCCCTGGAAGCAAACAGTCCTTTGGGCTGCTCTGCTACAGCTGGCATGTTGGGACTGCTCCAGAAATGAGTACACTACCTGCTCCTTGTTAGGGGAGAGAGGAGAACTGTAAAAGCTGCTGTCTTCCTGGTAAATACATTCATAGCATTTAAAGATCACTTTGCTTCCCTGAAATTCACTACAATCCTTACACACATTGCTTCATTTATACTCATTAAACAGATACAAAATTAAAAGCTTTGAAAGGACTAACATATTCCTATCAAATGGAAGCTTCAGGTTCGCGCTTTTCCATGGCTTCACTGAAGTTTACCCAAGTGAATACTCCCAGCTCAGATGTTCAGTCCTAAAACTCACATAGAGAGTCATGTGCCTTTGGTAGTCAGTATGTCTCAGTCAACTGCATGGCAAAGATAATACAGAAAATATCATCAAATGCTGCAGCCTCAAAGTTCTGAAAAGGAAAAGCATAAAAGTACAAAGAGTTCATCTGGTAACAGCCTCATATTATGCTCCCTCCGAAAAGTTATTACAGCCTATGGGGAATTTTTCAGTAGATCCAAAAAACTGCATGGCTCAAACTGCAGGGGGAAGAAAGGAGGGAGAAAAAGAGAGGGGGAGAAGTCATGGGGACCTAGAAAAATCACAGAAATTTCAGTCTCAAACCATCCAGTTAATTTTGAAGTCAATCTGATCCACTTTGATTAAGATGACTGGTGATCAGAAGATATTTAAGACCACTTGGTTTATTTTCTGGACCTTTTTCTTGTAAGCTCTATGATCTTTTAAGAGCTGCAGAAGATATTTTGAGCAGAGGTTACAAAAATACAGATAATGCTGTTCTTGAAAGTAAAAGAAACTCTTAGTGAAGATGAAAAGATTCTTACAAAATACAGGTGGATATTTCCTTGTTGCATTCTGTTTTATGTAACTAATACTGTACTAGAAATGAATACTGTTGTAAAGTGATTAAAAATTAATAATATAAAAGACCTGGCATAATATGCAAGGAATTACTGTATTGATTCTGTGTTCCCTGTCCCTTCAGTCCCTTTGATCCATTACTTCTTAATTATTAATGTGCATGTCTACATGAATGTGATACCCTAACACAGGAATGCATTTCTGAATCAAATCTTCTGCCATTCCCATTTACCCCTTTTTGGCTGACGTCTCAGAGTGACCTGAGAGCACATAAACTCCATACAAAGAAGTATAAGCCTAAATGAAAAGCTGAACTTCATAAGCTCAGATGATGTGCTCCAACCACTGATGGGTAACCACTCCACAGGACTAGAAGAGAGTCAGTCCAAATGCATACGCCAGAGCTGCCAGGTCTTCAGCACCATTTCCCCCCCAGAAAACTGTTTGTATTGCATTGACCTGCCTGCTAACATGGACGTAGTGTAGAAAAACAGTAAATCATGTTCTCTTTCATTCTTGCTAACGATCTTGCTATATTTGCAGCCTGACTAATAATGTAGCAAATCTGAAATGTTAAAGGCTTCTTAATCCTTGTTAAAATTCTTAATTGATGTTAAACATCTTGTTAACAGTGTAACCAATTTCTAGTTTTTTTCCTGACATGTTAACAATAAACACCTGGAGGAACAGTTCCTGAAATAGTTTTCTGTAATTTTTATAATTAGAAAATAATCAAATAACTTTTCAAATGTGTGACTCTCAGAAACCATCAAATGGGTTTACTCTATTGTTTCACTGTTAATGTGTTGTCAACTCCCTTTTCCCTGAGGGGGGATAGAGCTGAGGGAGACACAGATCAAAACCAGTATTTCTTAGAACACCCTCTGTTAGTTGAGTCGTTATGAAGCTATTGTTAGTAGCAATAACTATTTGGACAATAAAGTCACTTGTTCCCTCACGCAGTTCCCACAGGTGCTCATTCACAGTCATGCAGTGGGAAGAACAGCTGGAAGGACATCACCAGATGTTTACTCAGAAGTGGACAGCTGGACTGGCACACCAGTGGCTTTTAGATAGTGTTAGGAAACTCCATCATGGGATTCCTGGTTCCATCTGTTGTGTATAACTCTGCAATTTCAGAGTTAGTAGGAGCTATTGCCCTCTAGACGTGGTCCAAGTTACCCAATGCCTGGCTGATGTTGGTGGGTCATGGTCTCTTGTGGTGTTGGCCTACTCGAAGAGTGTATCAGTTCTGGTGGATTTGATGGGACCGTTTACCACTTTTTGGGAGACTTTCACACACTGCCTCTCAGCACATGTCTTTCTTTCTTCAGTTGCAAGGTTCTGGTAATCATTGCTCCATCCACACACATAGTTACCTACAGTATGTGTTCATACACACTCACAGAGAAGGGGCTTTTATATCAAATCTTGTTTCTGCCTTATGTCCCACACTGAAATCTGGGAACAAAAATTATCTTCCAGCAGTTTTCTCAAGAAGACAAGATTAAATTCTTCTAATCTTCTAGAAAAATCTCCTGGTTAATTTTCTCATTCCATTCCACCCTCACATAGATAACATTGTCCAACTGAATAAGAAATCAAAATAGTTACAATGTATCTTTTTAATGACATATTTTAAAATAAAGATAATGAGCATTTTTTAAGCATAAATCTGAGTATTCTAATTACCTTGTTTTATTCCCAAATGACAACCTGTTTGTATATTTCTCTTGTTTTATTCACAAAAGACAACCTATCTGGTTTCTTCTACCCAGTTCAAGTGATGTAACAAATTTTACCTAGGAGAAACTACAGTTGTCTTCTCTGGGCTGACAAGAGGATTTTTAGCTTTTTTTTTTTTTTTTTGGCAAGGTCTTCAAATACCCTTCACAAGTCCAATGTCTAAGAACCAGGAATTTAAATTAATCTGGAGAAAAATTGTTATTTTCCCCATTTAACAGACAGGAAATTCATAATTAGATAAATGCCATCAAAGACCAGGGTGAAAGTCTACAGCACAACCAGAAACAACAGCCAGAATTACAGGTTCGTGGACCAATATCTCAACAAAAGCTGCTTGCTCTCTTTGCCATGACTGAGAAACAGATCCACAGCTGCTGAAGTCCAAAACTGGAGGAGGTTTTCATCTCTCTCACAGAGGAATAGTCCCTTCTTCCCTGACAGCCATTCCACCACACTGTCCTTTACAGAAATACTCAGTAGCTTCTGTCCTTCCTGCTTTGTTGTGTTAGCTTTAAATCATCATTCATATATGTCCTCATCAAATAATCTCAAATTATTTCTGAGAGTTATTTATTTATTTATTTATTTACTTAGAGGTGGAAGATGCACAATTTAGACTTGCATTAAAACTGATTAATCAGTGAAGTTTGGGGGAGATTTGGATGATGAGGAGAAAGTTGCTCTTAACTATGCCTCCATCCCTTTTGGTTTTTCTCTCTTACAGCTGTACACAGCCAGACTGCTCTGATTCTGAGAAGACGGTGAATCGGCAACGTTTCTACTAGAGGTCTATCAATTTATCCGGGAACTACAGGCCAGTCACTTGGTCTGAGGTTTTTGAATCAGATTCAAAACTGGAAAAATGGCAGAAAGTTTGCAGAAAAAGAAAAAACTCACTTTAAAAATTTATGTCTTTATGGAGCTAGAATAACAATATCTTAAAAAGAAAGGGGCTAAAAACAGAATGAAGGGAAATAATCTTGAAAAGAAATGAGATAGAAGAATGAAGCTACAGAAAAAGTAAGCTAAGGTGAACTTAATGCTAGAAAAGGAGAAAAGAAGTATGTATGAGGGAAGAAAAAGATACAGAATATAAATAAAGAAAAAGAAGGAGATGATTGACTATAAAAACAGAGGGCATAACATTAATTCACTTGGCTTAAGTGAATTAACATGGTAGAAAGGCTGCACTTGGCTCGTCTTTATTCTGTAAGAAGTGTTTTCTGAAGTCCATCATGAAGTCTGAATACACAGAAAATCTGTGGTGAATTCTTAGGGCCTTTGCATATTTTTAAATCATTATAAATATCACAGAAAAGAAACTGCTAAAGTAAGAGTCTTCTATATCTCATTACAATGTAGTGACAATTTAAAACCCCACTTAAAAAAAAAAAAAGGTTTCTTTTTTCCATATTGCAATCCTCATATGTAGTAGTAATTTCAAAATTTTGCATTATAATCACAAGAGATTACTACACCATAAATTACCTAACAACTAAGAAACAAACTATCCTTCAACCAAAACGCAATAAAATAAAGCCGTTTTATAACAAATTTCAACTCTCTAAATGTCCAGTACAGAAAAAAGGGTTGAATTTTTCAGATAATGTGAGAAAAACAACTTGTATCATTGCAGTGCCTCTTCTGCATGATTCAAGACATCATCAGTATTATTACTGAAATAACACTATTTGCATGTTACATTTTTAACTAAAAACTTAACACAATTCCTCATTAACAGTCCTGTAATCCTAACCTGAACCCGTGCATGGAACACGTTACTTGGAGGCGGGTGAGAGCTATTCCCACAGTCACTGAGAGGCTGGTAAATCTCTATGCAATATTCTGCACTACGGTTACCATGCACATGGCAGACAAACCCCCCAAGTGTGAAAGGCAGCTATGCAACGGAGTGCACATCTCAGGAATTGATTCTGCTTTGTGCAACCTGTATCCATGTATAGCTGTGTAACAGCCAACCAGAGAGAAGAGAAAAAATCAAAGGTCAGCTCAGTGACAACTGTAATTCACCCTCTGTGTGAGACACCCTTGTGGCCCCACCAGAGAACAGAGGTTCAAGTAAAGGATTCAGATAATCCAGAAAGTCTCTTAAAATTCTTAGTCACCAACTTCACCTAAATCACTAAGTGTATTTATAGTGCAAAAGGGAAATAAAATAAAGATATTTAATTTTAATTGCTTTTTAATAATGAACAATTATTTTTAGAAACTGGACCACAAAGAGGTCCTGATGACACTGGTGCACAAAGCTGTGCTGACCCTATCCTGCCTTGTCAACTGACTTGAATTTTTTTATTCTCACCTATACTCAGTGCCCCTGTCCTTATTCTCTGAGTGTTATAAAATGCCAAGGCAACTATTGAAGTCATGGATCTTACCTTTTTTGCTTTTCTCTATTTATTAATAGGGTCTCTCTCTTCTCTTTGAAACTTCATTTCTTGAAACTTATTGGAATGCAATCTCTCCTGTTCAGTAAAAAAGCACAGCAATCCTAGTTAAAGCAATAGCTATGGGAGCTGTGGGATCAGAGAGGTGGCAAGATTATTTTTGAGAAACTGTTTTGCCAAATAGGAATGGCTGTTTAGAGACCAGAGAAGCACACCAGCCCATCAGCCCATGAGACTCACCTCTATCTCCTTTCTTCTCGTTTCATAAGACGAGGGTGACAGATTTTACCAGAGATCAGAGGCAACTGTCTGATCCCAGTGGGCTTTGGGGACCAGAGAGGTCTTTCTGAGGGACCTATGACTAGTTAAGAGTAAAGAGCTCATCACACAGCAGGAAGAGATCTGAAAAGATGGAAATGAGGCACATAAATGAGAAGGAGGGATTTGGATAAGAGCAAAAGTGGTGAAGAAAGAATAAAGGACCAATAAAAGGAGGAAAAAACAATAAAATAAAGATAGAGGGATGAAATAACCACAACCCCAATCTGTGCAGAAAAACATCATAAACTTCCTGGGCTGCAGTCCCCTTTTGAAACTCCCCAAGGATCAGCAGGCAGTTTGAGCTGACAGTAAGATGCAGAGCACCCACTGATATTTATGGGAAGGGTCCTTAGGTAAGGGGCAGTTTTTCCTGTGGATACATCAGAATCATTAATTTGCTGGCCCTCATACTTCAGCACATTAAGGCCAGATGCTCCTCTCTCCCTCTGCTCAAGGGGATGCCTTTTTCCTGGATCTTATGTTCAGGTGAGTGGTCTTCCACTGCTGACATTTAATATTGTTCAAGGCAAAGAGGCTGTGTGACCAGACCTCTTTATCAGCAAAAGTAAACACATTTGTAGTGTTACTAAATTTTGTTTGTCTGCCTGAAATGAAAACTAGACTGAGCGATAACAGGCTGAAATACCCTGAGACTCAGACAAATCAAAGACTACTTTAATGAGGACCATGAAAAGTCTTTTGGAAAAATTGCAAGAGCGAAATACTACAGAGCGGCAAAAAGACTATGTTGAGAGGGTTACTTAGTGGTTCTTCCCCTCCAAAAAATGTTAATATGAAAAGACACCTAGATGTTCCGATACCAAAAAAAAAAAAAAAAAAAAGGACAAATAAATATCTCTGCCCACAACTCTACTCAGTCATGCCAGTTCTTACAATATTTTTCTAAGTCTCATCAGCTAGTGAGAGACCATCTGGGAGAGCACTAGTGAAGACTATATAAACTATAGCATTGACTCTTCAGTGTGGCTGTGGGAGCTCCCTCCCTGCAGGCTGAATAGAAGGACACATTAGAAAGCAAAGGTCCTTCTTGAATAATGAGATCCACATTAGCTGCTGAATTACGTACACTCCAATAAAGTTTTCAGGAGACCTTTTAGAAAAATTGGATGAATAGGTATTTTCTCTCACTTAGAGAAAACACTTCAAGGTAAGCAGACTGATACTAGACCTGTGCATGAGGCAATGCTATCTGCCAGTCCCCTTTCCCATAACTGCACCCACAAATGTCCCTCTTTGCTGCAAGCTTCCTCACAAGGGCCTCTTCTCTCAATACTTTTACAAAATATAGCATCCAAGCGATGCCCTGGGCTACATTAAACACCATCCTTATAAAGCATTGCAGATGTGTACATCTCTGCCTTGCATTATGCAATAGCCCCCTTTACATGAAGACTAGAAACAGATGTGCCCACCCTTTTCCCTTGCCACCCATCACCACCACTGTAGGAGCTTCTGCTCAGTTACCTACCAAAGCCCATTCTGGTTCTGTTCTTGTATCAGCTGTCTCTAGATTGGCTGCCTTCTGTTGCTTCTGTTGCTGAGATGAGTGTGATTTCTGCTTCTGAACAGAGTCAGCTTGGATTCAGTAATGGATACTATGTCTGCTCCTCACCCACCATCACTATTGTCCAGTGCAGCACTATGTTATTTGCAAGCTACCTAGAACAGCAGCCAAATGGCCTGGTGCTGCCCATGCAGAGTCCCAACCACAACATTCTGGTGTATGGCACTGTCATTCCTTACATCTGACATGTCTCTGGTCATAGTTCAAGCATTAAGAGATGGAAAGGTCTGGATTTTTCAGATCAGATATACAGTGGACCCCTACATGTCCACTGCTGTGGTTGCAGTTGCAGGGTAGTGCCTACCATTTCCTTGGCCCAAGGCTGCAAAGACACGTCACTGCAAAGGACACATCACTGTCTTCATCATGCAAGAAAGTGGCTCCTCACCAAGTTAGGAAGATTTAACAGATCTGCATGAACCTATGACGAATGATGGAAGTTGTCCATTGTTAGCAAGAAAAGGTAAGTGTTGCTTGGAGTATTTTGACATGTTAGAGATGACTCATGGGAATTCCTTATTTTGCATTATCAAGAGTCCATGCCAAATAAAGAAAATAATTAATACAAGACTAGTTATTTCAGCTCTAAGGGTACCATCTCCTGAATTCTTGTCACCACCTAGAGAAGCTGGAAGCATCTAACAACCTTGTGTTACAAGAAGGTAAACCTGAAAAGTATAAATTTGTTTGACTCTCAAAGCTGGAACTAAAACTCATCTTCCAGCCCCCAACCGATTGTTCGTATCACACTTCTCTCCTAAGAGGGAAAATCTTAGAGTGGTCAAATATTAAGTTCAAGTCATTGTTCAAACTGCACCTGATCCTGTCAGCATATAAATGGGAGTATTACTTCTGTGGACAATTTGTTGTGCAGTCAATGAAGCTGCTTGCAGAAAATGGGTGTCCACAGCTTCTCTCTGTGATAGATGGAAGGCTAGAGCAAATTATGTTTTCTATAAAATGAGAAAGAGAAACTGTCAGACGATTTTCCAACTTCGGTATTGTTAGCTGTTGCTAAATTAACAAAACATCCAGTACGTGACCAAATTATCAAATGGCTTAAATACAATTATAGTGCATTTTAAATATCAGTTCTAATTATATTTTCCTTTGGCAAAGTAATTACACTTCAAGAAATTGCAATCAGAACAATTTTTCACTGCCAAATCTGAGAACAGAAGGTGAAAAAGGTGCATTTAGATGATTTTATAAATGACTAGCTTAACTTTTACATAATAAAAAACCATAATAGTAGAACAGCTTAAAAATAGTCTAGAGAACTCACATCTTAATCTTATTTCAAGTCATTCAATGATTTGTAATTTAATGAGCCTTAATACAAAGCTTATATTTAGTTTTCTTTCCCTCCATTAACTTGATTTCTTGATATTTAAAGTTGCGGGGCTGCCATAGAGAGACTATATATTTTTAGTCCAAAATTCACGGAGTAAAATTAAACACAGCTGTTTCCTGTCCCACCCCAGCTCCAGCAAGATCCTCTCAATGTCTGTTAGAGAAGACCGCCAAATACCCTTGTGAGGACTGAGAGGCTATTTGCTTTGTGAGAATATCAGGATGAGGGCTGTTGAGTATAAAAGACTGGGATAAGAGACAGGAAGGGAAGAAAAAAAACTAAAAACACAGACGCGGCACCCTGAAGGAGCATAGACGCTGTGCTAAAGACCAGAGCTCTAACACTGATTATTGATAGGACATTGCAGGAACCACTGAAAGCTTTGAGAAGCTTCAACCAGATAAGGAGGGGGAAGTAATGGTTCTTAAGGGCATGAGCAAACTTATTATGGGATATTTGAGGGAAAATGTGGGAATGTGATAAAGTTACTATGGGATGTTTAAGAACAGGGGAAAGAGAGGCACCAGGGTAGATCAGGGGGGACTAGTAATGGGAAAAAGGAGAGGAAGGCAGACAAAAGTGATTGAGTCCTGTGCCTGACCACTGCAGTCTGTGATTATTACCTTCCATTTCTAAATATTACCCTGGCTAACAGTGCTCTCCAGTCCATGCAAATCTACTCTAGAGAACTTCAAGATAGAGTAGTTGGTAAGTAGAAGAGGTTTGGAGGGCAGATACCAGGGGTCTGAGAGTTGGCCAATGGAGGGATCATGGGTCTGAGCCAGCTACCAAGCAATCCAGGGCCCTGAGAGGTGGGGGACATAATAGGGCTGGATCTGCTACCAAAGAGACCCATTTGTGTTTATTTGTGCATGTGCATGTGCATGTGCAGGTGTGCAATCTGCTAGCAAGGTCTGATCCCAATTAAACTGCAAATAAGGACCATTTGTATTTCTCAGGTTTATGTTGGGTGGCCATTGCAGCCTGGAAAATGATGCTGAGCCCTCTCCCTGACTCAGTTTCCCTCCAACAATGCTCCCTCTTGTGGTCCTGCTGTCTTCACATACACACACACCCCTCTCTGGGTGTGCTGTCAATGATCAGAACCAATCTGTCAAGGCAACACTGAAAGAAAAAACATCTGTTCCATCCCTGCCATGTGAACCTAATCTTATTCTAGCCTGAGACAGCAAGGGATGCATGGAAAACCTCCCAAATTTCCACCAGGTTGACTTTGATTAATTGCTCCTTCTGGACTGACAACAGTGGGATATCATCAACACGACTACAGCAAGAAATTATGTTCTTCGACTGTTTTCACCTTTTCTCCTCACAATGCAAAGCATGAGAGAGGTTGCTGGTAGCACACAGAAGATTACAGACTTAATGCCTACGGGGTCTTCTGTGAGAGGTTTCCTCTGAAGGCATGGCCTCCCTTTCCAGGACAGCATGGTGACATGGGTGCAGTATCTTTTTAAGTCCTACCTCAGTCTCAAAAAGCCCCAATAAGGTCTGAAAAATCTTCAAGTAGCACCTGACGTACTACCTTAGCCACTTACTTCCCCATGGTGCCTTTGAGGAAATCACACGCCCACAACAGCTCACAGAGAAGCTTGGTGGAGATACAGGTAAATAGTGGGTTCAGTACAAGTTCATCTGCACAGACAGACTAACAGCAGATTGAGAGGGAAAAGATAATTAGCAATTTTGGGAGTGCGCAATTTGAGACAAAAATATTTGCTTTGAGTCTCTGACCTATAATTTTGCGTGATCTCTGTTCCAGTCTCCCTATCAGATGATACTGCCCAAGTTCTGGCTGACCGTTGTTTTACTTCCTTTTTTTTCCCCCCTGTAATTAAAGTATGTTACATGCTTTTGGAATCAGATAATTTTGTTCAAGGTTTTCCTTTTAGCCCTGTATTCAGCTGATGAGCATCACAGCCATTAAATTCAAAATTAGTCTGCGGGTTTTAAAATCCCACCCACCCTCGACTGCAAGGTTCAGGGCTACCGCAAGCTCTTAGCAGCCTCTCACATGAATCCAAGCAGCTCATACTTGTTTTCTTAAGAAAGAAAGTATCCCTAGAGCAATGCTGTGTAACAATTATAATTGCTACCCTGGCTTTTATTGCTGTTTTCCTCTCACCTTTTTATGAGGGGAAACTCTTTCTGTTTCAGAGGTTGGTGCTGGGACCCAAGAAGCTGTGAAAGCTGCACCGCTGAGCCTCAGGAGTGCCGCACCAATGTGATGCTGACACATAGACCTGGGAGTGACAATCTCCCTGCTACAAACAGGTTATGGGGAAGTAACTGCAGAAACAGTCTCCATCGTCCTTGCAGTTGTGTGTGCCTGGATCAGAAGTACAGGTGTGTCTCATAAGAGCATTACACAGAACAGTAGTTACACCTATGGCCATGCAGGATAACTGGGCTAATCAGGCCGTGTTTTGACCCACTTCTCACGTGAATACTGCAACACACTGGAGTACTGCACCCAGCCAGTGGCTGGTTGTAGTTTATAGCCAGGTTCTGAACATGAACAATGCCCAGAAGTTATTTCTTAAAGGCCTTTTTGTAGTAGTGATTGTGATTATAATGGAGAAAAAAACCACATTCAGACACATTGGTATGAGATCCAAGTAAAAAGCATTAATGTAGTCCTAGAGGTCATTGGCCTGATATATGGCCCAAATTATTATATTCCTCCAGGGTTTCAGTGATGACATACTGGCTGCATGCTGTCTATTTCACACAGTTCTTGATCTTTCTCAGCATTCTTTTGTAAAAGTCAGCATTTATGCAAAAGAGAACTGAGGGAAGATTAGAAAGGCCAGAACGTCGTTAGGCCCAGCATACAAAGCACACAGCACTGCTTTATGTGTTGTCCCAGTGGCATGGCTGTCCCTTCTGCTCTCCACCCCCACTCACAAAACATCTTTGTTTTCCCCTTGAATATCACGACGCTTCACCAAAAAAGCACACGAGCCTGGGGTTCGCATCAGCAGGGCTTTGGTGTTGATTATGAGTCATTCTGATGTTTTCCACTGATTACCATTCAGGCTTCTCTCCTACACAACATCTAAAATGATTCCTCGTGTTTCTGTTGTCCTCTCTCCTAATATAAAAGAAAAGGGCATTTCCTAATCCTGAAAGGCAGATAAGGAACACTTTCCCCAGGCAAAGAACAATTAGCCTGTGGCCAACTTCTTTCACAATATTCCTCTATGTCAACATCTTCCTAGATCCCCCAAATGATTATGCATTCATACTGATAAAGAAAATACCCAGAGGTATCATAGTGCCAAGAGCTTTGACGGGAATGTGTCTCCTCACTCTTCCTTCAAGGTACAAAACAGCTTCTCATTCAAGGAGATAAAAAAGAAAGTTTCTGTATACTCAAAATATTAAATAACTGCCAACTTCGGAGTTTTCTAGCACATCTGGTACCTCCTGTTACTGAAGGCAAAATACTGAGCTGGATAGATCTGTGTTTGAATAACAAGGTTATCGTTCATTAATATCATAAAAGATGTCCATTGTTCACTAAGATGGAGCTCTGCTTGACAGCATACCATTCAGCCTTTTCAGAAATGAATGCCAGCTCTTATGGCAATCATGAGTAAGACAGAGAAGTGTGATATCAGCAAATTTTGTCTCAGTTTTTTCCTTGTTTCTCATTTGTTTCTCTTTAAGTCCCATTAGCAACCAAAAATTCAACAGTCACCCAGGTTGCCTTACTCAAAGCAAGAACTTATTTTAAACTTGACTTACCTATTCTCTCACAAACTATCTACCAGAAGCAGATATTTTACAGCTTTTAAAACACATTAGTATGAAGCTGGAGGCAAGAGTTAATGACAGTCATTTCTACCTTTCTCAAAGTACTGACTGTACAGGCAGGGACTCAACGCAATTATTTCTAGCAGTATGCATCCTTCATGACAAGACAAGGAATGAGGCAAGTTTCCTTTCTTTTCTCGGAAGACAGGCTTTTAAGGACTTAACACTGCAAAAGAATCACAGGTTAAAATAACAGCACTAGTGTCCTTTTCCTGCTTTCCTTTACTATCTCACCCCAGGTTTCAGGCACACCAAATACTCAGCTGCATTGTCACAAGACCATTCAAAAAGAAATATAGAAGACACTGAGGGCCTTCAGCCATTACTCTGGGTCAATGCCAGACTGACTCAATAGGTGTGTCCAGCTTTGGCATTTCCCTTGTGAAAAGCCCCAGATGTTAAAGCATAGCAAATAAATGAGTCCTATCTCATGCTGTGCTTCCCCACAAGACTAATGCCAGAAAAGTCAACAGCAGGATTAACTCATGGTTTAATAAGAATTACATATGAGTCATTATAATTGAGTCATTTCATATCTTGCTCTACACAGTTTATACTTGCCACCGCTAGAAGAGTCCCACCAAACTGGAACCTCTCTGGCTTCCTCTGCACACATTGCACAGCTGCACAGAGGTGCTCCGTGTGTACACAGGAGATGTCCCACACCTCAGAGCCCATCGGACTTACTGTCCAGTTGTGGACTGACTTCACACAATGTGGGCATCGAGTTTTAGGTACATCCACCTCATCATGCAACTGAGCTGCACTGAAAACGAGTTGCTCTGAACTGCCATATGTGAGGCAGCCTAACCAAAGTAAGCAGCCTGGCAAAAGCTGTCATTTGCATTAAGACAGAGGTACTTTTCTTGGTTTCACCAGCTTTGTTCTTCTCAGTCTCAGTCCCTCTCAGTTTCTCAAGCTGTGAGCAACTGTGGACACAGCTCATGACTACAATTTGTAGGAATTTCCCTATAGCTCAAATCCTGGAGTTGACAAGCCTGCTCTGTAAATAAGTGAATCAGCAGTTTTTCATCCTGTGTTTAAATTGAGTTTGAACATTCTGAAAAACCTCCTGTGAACCTGCAGTATTGATAAGAAGTACACGTATTTACTCCTTGTCTAACCTATCTCAAATGAACCTCCCCCTGCCCAGATAACTTCTTTCTGTTTGGAGGAAATTCTGTGACATTCTGATTCAGACCCGTAAAAAAGGTTTAGGTACTTCACCCAAAGTTTTGTCTCCAGCTTGAATGCTCAGCTAACTATGGAGGAGTCTATGCTCCCTTGCTAGGGCTTGAACGACGTAGTCCCAGGGTACTCAACGTGCCTGCTGCCAACATGTGCCCCACACCTACCATCACACTTATATCTGCCTTTCCCACTCCTCCCACGTGCTGGCCCTATGGAAATGAACAAATCAGACTCTCAGAAAGCATTAACCAACTCAGGCTTCACTAAAAAAAGAAATAAAATATGAAGGGTAACTTCCCCCTCATGCCCACCTTGCTTACCATTGATATAAAAGTGCCAGATCCAAATCCTTGGATTACTCATTATAAGAAATCTTGATATAAACACAGATTTCCAGCAAGAGTATCCTGACTGTTAGACTAAATTTTCCTTTCTCCTGTTGGAATTTCTCTACTTTGCATGTAATTATCCAATATCTTTTGGAGCAGAATTTTATTGTCTGTTGTCTACAACTTCTCGTTGTACGTATCGGGTACCACACACCTACAAAACAGTGTCTGCAGAGAATGTGTCCCCCAAACAAGTATTGACAGTACATTAAAATAGATTCCCTTGCCCTAATGGAATCTGTCAGAGGCCTTCTGATTCCTTTGTGTAGGAATAAAAAAAATATACATATGTATATTAAAAAAAAAAAAAAAAAAGCAGCTTTTGGCTTCTGTTGTCAAATTTCTGAGCATATGCAGCTTAATTTTTTTTTTTTTAATTTGTCTTTTTTTAGGTTGAGGTATGCTCTCAAGTGAAGGGATCGACTTTTGTGACTACAGAGATCAATGAGAGCATCACCATGTCTTTTTATTTTCTTTTTCCTCTGGCTCTAGGATTTCCAGAGAAAGCAACTTACTAAGCTCTTTCTGCATTAACCTTAAGGTGAACTTTCTAAAAACATCAGAAAGGTATCATATTTCTTGTGTATTCGTCCCTATTCAATTGAGAGTTTTCATGTTCAGGAAAGATGTTTTAAAATTTTTTCTTATCATCTATTTAGCTCACTTTCCAGTGAACACACCCTCAAATGAAATCAAGGAATTTATACATTCTTAAACTAATAATGGGCATTTTATTTCCAGGTAGTATTAAAAATTGCATCTGTTCCAGCTTATTTACCAGTGAATTTCATTCATATATTCCCTTATAGGGTTAGGTCACCTTAGCAAACATGAATTTTACCCCTTCATCTTCTATTGTTTGTGGATTTTCTTTCAGAAGTAATATCTCAGCTGCTAGCACTATATCCATATCCAGCCTGAAACTAATAAATATCCCATTTCCTTTCATGCTGGCAGTTTTTTAAGCTTTTGTTGCAATTTCGACAATTATTCATATGATATATTTTCTGAGATAATACCATTGCTGCTATCGTCTGAGCAGCCTGGGCGTGAAAACCCTGGCAATGCAAATCAACACAACTCAATTTAGTTCTTGCATGTTTGTTGCAAATACTAATCATTGCCTGGAGTTGAGTGATTTGATAAATGTGCTGAGTTTTTGTGGTCTCAACCTCTGAATTGAGTCTGCTTTCCTGTCCTAGATCTTTATTATGATTTTGATTATTGTCATACTTGTAGCAGCAAAACAGTCTTGAGCCTCTTTAAGGTAGTGGGTTACTCACCTTTCTCAGTAACCTGGTTTCAGTTTTTTCACATTTATATTTATTCAGAGAGGAGTTTGGATCAAAATATACTAGTCTTAACATTTTTTAGTTGATTTATAGGGAAATGTTTGAAGAAAAATAACCCTTCTCATCATCCAACACAAAGACATACTCCTGCAGTTCTTGTTAATGAAAGTGTAATAAATTTGGTGATATCCAAAAGTCAGTGGTATAGGTCCACCAGCATCCTAATCTAACTGTACTGAGCAGGAGGTTGGGCTAGATGGCCTCCAGAGATCCTTTCCAATTCAATTATTCTATAAATACATAGCATTAGCATCTTATCCTTATAATACTGATTTTATTATTGTAATTTGCTCTTTCAGGAAGTTTTGCTGCAGAACAAGCGGTGAATCTGGTTCTTATGAAATCACCAGACAAATAAGGATTACCTAACCTTCATAGCGAAAGCAGAGGTTGTGTAAGCTTCCTGGCAGTTTTTACAACCATATTTTGTAAATACCTTATTCTTTTTTCCTGTCTATGGAAGGCCTGCTGTACTAACTGTGTGGTAGATCAGTGCTCCAAACATACAATACCCTAAACCCCACAGGTTGCTTTCAATCTTTAGATGGCGAATCACTCAGTAAAATCCAATATATTTATATTGGATAAATATATATAGAGAGAGTATATATATATAAATATATATATAAAAAAATATATATATAAAAATATATATATAAAAAATATATATATATATAAAAATATATATATGTATATAGTACAATCCAATATTTTCTCCTGAGGCCTGTGTTTTTCTGTAGCCACCCCTGAATGCAGGAGCTCCCAGTCTGCACACTCTTGCTATCCATAGAGTCCTGCTCAGCCAAACCAGCTAGCACCTTCCCACTGAGGCTTTCTTACTCTGCTTGGCAGTATTTTGGGATGTTCATGACTTTCCCAGCAGAAGACTTTTCCAAAAGGGAGGAAACTATGAGGACTTCTCTGAATGACACAGACCAAGGTGTAGCTGGTGACAACATTACTCACTCATTGATGGAAAAGACTACGGCAGAGCTAAGTTAGAAAAAAATCACCAAATGCAACCACAACAGCTTTTGTCAGAGACCAATTCAACACAGCTCCTAACATATTTCATCACCATCTTCCAGCCCTTCTACAGCATGATTTAATCCTCCTCCACATGGAATTCAGGATTCTGAATGTTTCTGCTGTAGATGCATAGGTGGGCACTAGGAGCTTGCTACTGCTTGGGGAGCAGAGCAGACACAAAGTCTGAACTGACTGGAGCAGTATAAAATGTAGACAGCCTGCAGCCATCATTCCTATTCTCCTCTATCACCTGAATATGTAAGTTGAGTAAATATTATTTTCTCGGGTGATTAATTCAATCAATAGATAGATTGAAAGATGCTATCAATAGATTTCAAGCATTGGAAATATTATTTGTTTAACTGTCCAGCTTTGGAAAGGGTGACATTAGGCAAGGAAGAATGAATGCAGCAGAGTATGTTAAAGCAGAAGGAAGCACAGAAAGGGAAGCCACACAGCCACAGACAAGACCAAATTATTTTGGGAGAGTGCTTACGCAACCAGGAAATCACCTATGTGAAACATAAGACAAAGCCTGAAAAAACAAAGCTGAAAAAGTAGATGAAATTTTGCGTAATGTCACAGTCCTAAAGCTCAGTAAGTAGAAGTCTTCTACTGAAACTGATTTCAAATAAGAAGCTAACTTCGAACTGTGCACTAAGTCAGAAACGTAGAACCCAAGGTGCTGATACTGCTCAGGATGGACCATTACCTATAGCCAGTTGGCACAGGCAAAGGGATATAGAATTATTTAAATAAGGATCAAAATTTAATCCACGAGGCATCATCACTCTGTGTCGTAATGGCTTTAAAGTTTTTGGATCACAACAAATAATAACATCCATAAATTTTATTGCATTTGAAGACCTTTATTCAATCCTTATTCACCTGCTCTACAGTAAATAAACTAATTGGAGGGGGAAAAAATATCAGATCTATTTTTCTAGGTGACACGTGAGCATATAGATCCTATGATTAGCAAAAAGAAAATAGATGAAACAAACAATTCACAGGAAGCTTATGGACTGAAACACTTTGCTCAGACTACCTGGTAAATAAATGACTAGGAATAACAGATGTAGCTGAAGAAATCAAGGTTGGTTTCAGAAGGACCTGTAAACAAATACAGGGCTAAATCTGCAGTGACCTGATCAACTTCACAACCTTGATACATCCTACAATCCCAGCAAAGATGACTGTACCATATTTCTAGCTTACAGATATCAGATGTGACCAAACCGGTTTATTTCTTGTGATCTACAATGTTAAAGTGACACACAATAATTAGTTATTTCAGGATTTATCACAAGCTTGTGATTCCATCTTTGCAAGGAATCAAATGTTACACCAGACATTACAGGAGTATGCTGTAAATCTTAGGCAAAACTGGAGCACATGATCAGTACGTTAAGCAAGATCTGAAGTTACATTTTTTGAAACTTTTAAAATGGCAAATCAGCTTCCTCCTTTTCTTTGCTATTCCCAGTGCTGCACATAAAGATAAGTTTAAACCTTGCTATATTTCAGAAAGGACTGGGCAAATCAGTATATTTCTTAAGATGAGTTGGTGAGTACATTGCTTGCATGACACCAGCTGACAAACTCTTTTTATGATGCATTAACATTTTATCTCTAATTGTTTTGTGTAATTTTTTTTTTTAACATGCAACTATATCCAATTGCTAAATTGCTTAAATGTGTGGTTACTTATTTTGTGGTCAGTTAAGGATAAGCGGTACTTTGGGCCACAGGATAGCTGAGTTAAACTGTCTTACTCAAACCACCCCCTGAAAATGTAACAGCAAGTTGAACCTATTGTTAATTCTACATTTTATCCCTCTGTTTCATGTTTCTTTGCATCCTACTCTCACCACATACTTCATATTTGACTTTGATTCCTAAGTATAAGGGGAACCTTCTAGTTTTAAGGGGAGAGGGAGAGAGTAGCACCAGAAGAATTGCAGAAATATATTATGTAAATTCCCAAGAGATTACTTCAATCACAAGTAATTTCTTCAATCATTTTAATCAAGCAACAAGAACTCACATTGCGATAATTTTCCACATTTTTTAATAACTGCCCCTCCTGAACTGATGTTAGTCCCTATATCGGTTTTCTTTTGGGAAAGAGCCTTGTAATCTCTTACTTCCTGGCAGTGTGAAATATGTTAATTCTTGTTGATGAGTGTTTTCAATAAAAGTAAAACCAATGACATCACAATGTGCATGTACTCACTGTGGGAAATTCCAGCACCTCTGAGCGAAGGTCCAGCTAGATCTGGCAAAATGTCCAATATCCTAGTGTGAAATTTTTTCTCCAATCCAAAATTCATGAGAGCCTCAGGTTTCTCTTCACTTGCACTTGTTCTTACTCTTACTCGCTTTCCATCCAAGGGATATTCTATATTTCGCAGCTCTCCAATCTTCAGTATGTTATTTGAAGTCCTTTACTATCCTGCCATCCCTGGGCATGCTGACATAGAGAAACCTGTAATTAACAAACAAGGACAGAATGAAAAAATTATGAAAACTTTAAGGTCTACTATCCTGTGACAAAGATGTAGTTTTGTCCCAACTAATTAATGCTGACACTGAGTGTGCCATAGAGCAGTTAAATTGCAAGCTGTTTTGTTTGTGTTAATTGCTCTGTGGGCATTATTTATCTGTCCTGCATTGATTTAAGCAAAAACAGGTTTTGTTCTTTGGATTTCAGAGAAGACTGTATTAAATACAGCTACTTTCATTTCCTTTACCACTTTTCCTTCATGTTGCAAAAAGACCAATTTGAAAAGAAAGAAGAACACAGTAAATTTTGGCTCAGTGGGAGATGCACTCACAGTGGGATCCCTTCCCTTTATATTTCTCATAAATGCACAAGTATGTTGCCTCCTGCATTTTCCTAATGACAGAAATTTAAAGTCCTAGACAACAATCAACACTACAGGGGCAAAAGTAGTGCAGTTTTGTTACCACAGAAATAAAATCAAAAGCTGGATCAGAAGCTGTACATTTTTCAACTCTTCCTTAATTTCCACTTCTGTTTGTCATTTATCAAAAAAACCCAAGTTTTCAAGTTATTACTGAGTATATCAGATCATTTTTTAATTAAGTATGAATAATAAATAACAGGATTGCTGCTTTTCCTAGTGAACACAGTATTCATATGAGTAGCATGTTGACAGCGGACACTGAAATCCAGGTGCACTAAATAATTTCCTCAATGCCCCCACATGGGAAAAGTGGCAAAAAAAAAGGGCATGGGTGACATTACTAGGCCGTTCTGCAGGACAGGAGTCAATTTGGAGAAAGGTTGTGAGGTCTAGAGCAATCTGCACAGGCAGAATGCAAACACACTTCACAGCTCCCATTGGCTGCAGTAAATTTTCTGACGTTTTATGAGATGACATTGTTGAGTGTCCAGATAATGCCTTGACCTCCAGTGGGGCAAAACTAAGATAAGACATAAAATCCACATCCAAATGAACAAGCCCCCAGTCTGTTCAGCGATTTCTAGCTAAAGGAGAGGAAGGGACAGAACTAAGGTTATGATTTTGGAGCAGCTTGAAGGATCAGGACAGGGTGACATTGTCCAAAAGGGATGAAATAGTTGCCTTAGGGATTTAGTAAGGATACTAGAGAAGAAAAGGATTGTGTTCCTCTTTTGTTTCTTTTTTTTTTAAATAAAAATTAGTAATGTGAGATGAAAATTTGAAGAGTTTTATGTTTGCCGTGTTAAAGAACTTAGTAGTAAATACAGATGAAGATACAAGATTTTTTTAAGGAACTAAGAAGGTAGTGGATCTTTCCGAGCAATATTCGTCACTCAAACTCCCCTTGATTTAAACATTGCTACAAGAATCACTAATGCACTGCAGAGATAATAGATGTCCCCGAACAAAAGAAAATTACAGGGAGATAATCACAGAAATACAGCCTCAGCACAGAGAGATACCAGTATTTTCAGACTCTAGCAACCTCTGCTCAAGAGAAATATAGCCAGAATCAGACATAATTTACACTAGTGAAAATCCATGTTGAAGCAAATAATTAATTTTAACTAATTATTCTGAATAGGGGTTAGAATCCATTCCAGAGCCTATAATTTTTCATCATGCCTGAAAAAAACGTAGTATAATGGAATCAGATATCACAAGACTAGGACCTTATAATTCTCTGAAATTCTGGACAATGATGAAAAGTCTGTTAGAAAAGGAAGTCGCAACTTCTAGTCCGGACTGTGACTGGCAGCTGGTCAGCCATCACCAGCTCTACACTGTCTCTGGGGCACAAAGCCTCTCCACTGGAAGGTGTACGAACCCACGCATTCAGAAGACAGTAGTAGTTCAAATCCTTCTTATTAAATATGAAAGATATCAAAACATTTGAGACTTCTTGAAAAAAAAAAAGACGTTTTAAACATAAATCAGGGAAAAATATGTACAGCAATGCTGTTTCGGTATTGGTTTGCAGTTATTCTAGGAAAATAAACCAACATTCGCATTCTCAGACATGTAAAGGGAATCCCATTATATTCCCTTATAAATGAGGGGAAGGAAAAAACTGAGTTACATTCTTCCTCCACACACTTTTCTGCCCTCCCTATTATTGGTGCTGAATCTGTTCAGAGTACCATGCAGATCAATATATTACTATTGACAACGTGTTAAGATTTTACTTCCTGAATATGAAAATCTCTACTTCAACCTATGTTATTCTTAGCGAGAAACACTGTATTGTTACTGCTGTGGCTGCTTTTGCAATTTTTTGCATTCCCAGCAGAAGCAGAAGAGGATGTATTAGTTAGGCAGTATGAATGATTCACCATTTCTTAGGTGTTATTACAAAATTTGAATTTTGACACCTTTACTGGAGACTTCTGTTTTTATTCTTCATGGTTTTAGAGCTTTGGAGATTGTGTTGTAATAAAAATAAGGGAAACGCATTAGCACTTCTTGAAATTCACATTGCTGTATATGCAATTTTTTTTTTTTAAATAACTGTTAATAATAAAACAAAGACATGCAACAGATTCTGATAATAGCACACAATCATACCTTTTACTCTGTCCAGGCTCGGGGACCTAAAGTGCTTTTAAATTGCAGCAAACTCTTCATTCGTACCCACACACACCTTCATAGAGAGCCCTGTAGAAATCCCTACAGCCACTGCAGCTCAGCAGAGCAGCTTTTCGCAACTCGCAGCAGTGCTACACAGCAGTTATAAGTACCAAACACTGAAGAATTGATCCAGTCAAGCTGCAGGAGGATTTAGGGACACAAAATATAAAGTAAGATATTATAAGCTAAACTGGGAGCAATGCCTTCAGTTAAGGTCTTTCATCAGGCTCCATATTCAGTTGCTTGTAAGTTTAATTTAGCCACTGAGTTGGAGGCTCTCTGTCCCAGATGCCTGCCTTGATTTAAAGTTTCAGATCAATTTTTTCCACTGTTCTGAGAACAAGGGCATCACCAATGGAGTGAGTGCAATTGCGTTCAGGTAGTCAAAGAAGTCACTACTCCAACAGGTTTCAGTTACCACTGAAGAGGCGAAGAGCTCTCACGCTGTTCACTACTGCTCGGAAGGCTCACACAAGCATGATAAGGCAATGAAACCTTCACCTTCTCGGTTCTGACCACAACAGCATTTCCACCAGTGCTGTGAGCATAAGGAAAAAGTATAATGCTTGGGCCATATGCTATTCTCAGCTGTTTTGTTGTTAATGGCCCTAAGCTCTGAATGAAATGTTCGAAAATTAGCATGGGGGGGGGGGGGCACTGAAGTGTTAGGAATGACAATGTTCCTGTGAGAACTCGAGGCTTAACCAAAACTACAAAACTTCAGGGTAAACCTTATTTACCATAAAATTATGAAGACCCTGGGTAAAGAATGGAGACAATCTCAGGAGGAATGCATCTGGTGAAGGATGGGTCAAGGACTCAGGGTGCTGCGTTACCGGCTGCACTCTGTGGTACCTGAGGCACTTTACATGCACTTCAGAGAAGAGGGAACCAAGATCGCAGGACACAAAAACTCTGTATGGGGCGAGGGGAGAACAGGGAAAGGGGAAGCAGGGCAAGTGGGTGGTTGGAATTTATTAGCAGAGTGGAAGAGATGACTGGGTTTTGAGGAAGAGTAAATAAAAAAGAAAAGATCTGGAGCTAGGGAACTGGAGGCCAGGTGGAATGGCAGGGGATGGGTTCAATCAGGGTGGTGATGGGGATCAGGGCAGGAGTCTGAAGTGATGGGAGGAGGAGGCAGAGCAGGACACACAGCACAGGATGCTCCTCTGAAAGCCTAAATGAGAGGCGGTTGTTCTGAATTTCTTCATTCCTCTTCTGTACTGTTTAACCCAGCCAGGCTGGAAAAACAGTCTGTCATACCACACCATATGGGCCTATCCTGAGGGCCAGTCATCTGAAATCCATCACATAAGTGTGAGTTGAGCAAGTGACTTGGAGCTGTGTCACACAGTTCTGCCTTGTGATGGTCTGCTATCACCAAAGCACTCAGAATATTAAAGGATTTTACAATGGCTAGAGGACAAATGAGGACGCATTTACAGTGACAGACCTTAGGAATGACTCCATACAGTATTGTACGACTGAATTTCTGTGTCTTCAGGTTGGTGGGGATTTTTGTTTTAGTTAGTTTAGTTGCTTAGGCATTAAAAACCTAACACTGTTGGAAAGAAAGCAAAAAAGAAATATTCAATAGTTTATTTGTACATGGAATGAACAAGGGCTCCTCTGGCAGAAAGGAGCATGTAGTTCAAGGCAGTAAGATGCTGCATAAATCCAAAGCAGCTGAAATTATTTTGCAAAGAAAACCTTTGATCTAGCATTTCCCATCTTTTGCAAGTTTGACTTGTGCTTTAGTATTTCCTTACTGGGAAATGGAATAAGGGAGTTATGCAAACTGTGGTGTCTGGGGTCATCTCATCACCATCATCTTACCAAAGTAGCCTGGGATATTAAGTATTTCAGGGTGAAGTTATAAGCTCATTTTCAGAGTCAGTGCACCACGGTTTTAAGAGTTGCTGGGAAATGCTTTCCTTCTTCTGCAAAGTCATCATAGGGTGTGACGAGCAGTTACTCTTAAGACAGGAACTGAGTGGTCTGAAAAAACAGGCATCTCATCTTCATTCTGGCAGGTCTAGTTTAAAAAGTGCCCATCTAAATGCCGGAGCAGACATAGAGTGGTTGCTGCAAAATGAGACAGGACCCAAAGAGGTTGTCTAATGTCACATGAGACCACAGAACAGAAAGCTATTTTTGGAACTATTCTTTCTTGTGCAGCAAGTAAGTACCATTCATTTCTTCAACTGCTTTCATAAGCAATTTCTCACCAGCATGGGGCTTGATCTGTCAAATAATATACCTGTCTAGGTCCCATTTTAGTTGTTTTTCAGAGTAAAGAATCTCAGTTGATCTCCTGAGCTAGCGTAAATTCTTATTACATTATGGAATTCGTTTCATTGATGATTGAAAAGTGAGGACTACTTGGGATTTGGCATTTGAGGTGCTCTTTGACATCTATGAACTGAAGAGCTCACAGAAGTCATTAACCAGAAAACAAGTCAATACACAAGAAAACTTACAACCCCAAATCAGGATGTTTTTTCTCTTGAAAATCATCATTTGGACTTCTTCCATGCCCACAAGCAAAATTCAGGAATGCAAACACATGTGCACAGCTCTCATTGAAGTTAGTAAGAGATGGATATGCTTAGTGAGGGGTAAATCATTTTCTGGGAGACTCTGAATATTTTATTTGCAGATGTTCTAGAATCTATATGACCAGTATGGGTAGACATTATCTCATTTTATTTGCCTTCAAATGCAAGTGGATTTAGAGAACGAAAGCAGTAACAGAAGTTCAGCAACAGCAGCCTTATTTTTGCATTATTGCAACCCAAACACGACTGGTACAAAAAAAATAATCACAAACTGATGCTTAGTATTTCAAAAATTAATAAATAAGTTAGTAATATTTGAAAATGTGGGTACTGTACATGTCCAGTAATTTTCTTTTGCCTTTTTAAATCCATATTCCAGAAATAGCATCACAATCACTCCAGGCATGCTAGGAATCGGTATCATCGAATATGGGTCCTAGGTGTTGGTCTTTGGAGCATGTTCTTACCATGACAATGGTTCAATGATTACTTAATATATTAAAAAAATCTTGAATATTTTATAGTATCATCATGCCATCTAGAGGTGGGATATCACTGAGGCTCCCACTTATTTTTGTGACAGAGAAAAGCAGCACAGTTAGAGGTATAGTGGGATGAAGGCCTTTAAATATAGCCTTTCACTGGGGTGGAGATACTGCCATATGGCATGGGCCTTGTGCTGGGGAGTGTATCTGGTCATTCCCCCATATAGAGGTAGCAGTGGGAAATAACCCTCCTAGAAGGGTTCTAACTCTTCATACCTCATATGAAGCCACTCAGCTGATCAGAAATCAGGCTGCCCAGCTGTATCTGGCTGGGAACAAAGGACACCAGCCCTGAGCATCATATACATCCCATATAGGGTCAAGTAAAGAAAAGTCTCTTCTGGAAGCCTCAGTGCCAAGACACATGACAAAAGAATGGCAAACATGCTTGCTATACTTATGGAGAAACTCCCTAATTTAAATGGACTAACTCACACCTCTTCAGTTACAGCCCCCATTACAGAGAGACGCCAGGAGGGATGGAAAGCTCAGCAACATGAAATACGCAGTTTTCAAGGAACTGTCCATTTGGGACATGGAACATGGACCTTCTACATCCAAACAGTCCACCCCACCAGCCGCAGAAGAACTGCAGGCCTTGTGACTAGTACCAAGACATGCATGAGCCCTGCCTGAGCTCACTTGCACGGCTCATATATCCCTGTACTTACCTTTGTTCTCACCTGCACAGACCTTCATCCCAGTTATTGCCTAAGCTGATGGCAGAGACCCTAACAGGGTCTTTCGCCATTACCTAACTTCTTCCTCTTATTAAAGACATGGAAAGTTAATATCTGAGGCAGTTCTATCAGATTTGGTTGCAATTAGGCCATGGATTCCAGCACCATTTGCAAAGGACAGGAAATGCTGTTGCATGAGACTCATTAGGAAATAAGTTAGTTAAAAATCCCATTGCATATTCGCAAAAGAAAAATAAGCACTGGATAATTTGTGGCTTTTTTACCCAGCTCCACTAGAAACTGTGCTGCATCCGGCACTCTTTATTCGCCTGCCTATGAAGTCCTACAGAAGAACAAACACTGTAAGGATCGATGTTGCTTGAAGCAGTAAGTTGAGTCAGGTCCATTTCAAAAAGGAAAAACTAAAAGAAAGACCCAGCCTTTCATTCCCGCATGCTCCCCACCTGCCTTGGCCCTTTGATTTCCCAATACTTTTCCTACTTCTCTGAAGAAACAGGTCCCTGAACAGGAATTGAGTATTTCTTACAGAATTAAAGGACCACAGGATAATTAAGGCTGGAAGAGGCCCCAGGAAGTCTCTGGACCAACCTGCTGTTCAAGCAAGGAAAAGGGTGAAATCAGAACAGCTTTCTCAGGACGTTGTCTAGCCAGGTCTTGAAAACCTGCAAGGACAGAGACAGCACGACCTCTGTGGTCGATCTGTTTCACAGCTCAACTGTCCCCGTGGGACAACTTACACTCTGTCTCTCGCCCTCCCACCGAGGGCCTCTATGAGGCTGGCTGATGAGGCTGGTTCTGTGTTTTTATAACCTCCTTGTTGGTAGTAGAGGGTTTTGATCCCTCCTGAAGTCATCTCTTCTGCAGGCTGAACAAACGCCACGCCTTCAGTCTCTCCCCACAGGACAAGTGTTCCAGCCCTGACTACTCTGGGGGCCCTCTGCTGAGCATGTTCTTATTCACTGATGTCTTTCCTCTATTGAGGCCCCCAAACTGGCTGTAGTAATCCAGATGTGGTCTAATGAGTTTAGCTAATTAGCACACCCCAATATTTGTTATAAATTTATTATATTTGTTAGTATTTTTTACAGTATTTTCTTTCATTATCTCATGATTTCTGTTTAATTGAATAGCAGGAGATATATGTGTTTCATGCACATGTACAAACTCTCTTCTTAACGAGGGGGGCAAAAATAAGGAAGAAATGAAAGGACTAATGACAAAGGAGGTTGCTTTTGAAAACTGGCAAGAGAAAGAGACATGATTATGTTTAGTTATGATTCTCAACTTCTTTTACCTTCAGGTGATTCTTGTCCTGTTTTTAAGGATACAAGAACAGCAAATTAAATAAGGGTATTGCATAGCAAAACTGCTGAAAAAACCAGAAATATCTTTTCCCCATAGCAAGAATCTATCGCTTGATTTACTTCATGCCTCCTATTACACATAAAACCTATGGCTGAGATCACTTTACTGTCATATTCCTACATCTGTAAGTACAGAACAAGCAAATGTCAGCATTGAAAAACAATATGGAAAAGAAAGTCTCAGCTCAGCACCCTTGCAAAACAGCATCAAAGGCATTCTGGGAACAACCCTCATCACTAGAGATATATGTCAAAAGTAGTAATTAGTACTGTAATTACCCTATAGGCTTGGCATCTGCCTTACATAAACACTTAAGCCCCAAGAAAACAGGTCAGCATGACTTTGGTTGACACAAATATATGAGATTGGAAGAGCCAAGCAAAACTCAGAAAACTACCATGCTAACTACATCTACTTTCACTTGGACAGCGCTACATAGGACATTGATGTTTCCAACAAGCTCCCAACACCATCTCTGTACATTATCTAACAATTCTTCCGATATAGAATTGATAGGCTGTTTTGGAAGCAGGAGTTACTCCATTGTGAGCTATGGCTCTTAAGAAAAACAGTCATTTTCACTGTGCTCTGTGCTGCATTTGGTGTTCTTGGAGCACGAAGCACTCACCTCCACCATGGTAGGAACCTGGGAGGTTGCACAGCCACCATGGGCCCCGCTGAAGAGGCTCTCTGCTCATGCCATGGTAGACATCATAACAAACATGCTGTGGCAGCTGAAAACTGAACTGCTGAAGCTACTGTCTGCAACTGTGGCTCAGCCTCTTTGAGATACCTTGGCCTTTCTCAGCAGACAAGTGTGTTAATGGGAATCAATGACTGTTGCATCATAATTTGCAGCCTAGCATAGTAGGGATAGATGGGCTCTGATTTGGGTTTACCTGGAACATGAAGATCAGTCATTCCTGTGGATGTGGGAGGTTATCAGTCAGCAGGGCAGAGCGACCATGGCCTCCTCAGCTGCCCATCCTCACTTTGCGTTCACCCCAGTCTGAAGAAGTAGGGCAGTCTTTGCCTGAGCTTCCATATGCCATTTTGGTTTTCCTCTATGGGCACATGCCCTTGTGTCTCTGAGCCAGCACCTGGTTGGTTTTGGCTAGCGAGGAGAATTTAAAAACTCCTTTTGCCTTTTTCTTTCTCTTTAGGAAAAGAATCAGTTAAAAACAGCACCAGATTTGATGCCAGAACAGATCTGCTTTCTTCCACTCTCTGAAACTGCAAAACCAAATCTTTTAGAGGAATGATAGAAATAATAATTTTATCTCTATTCATATTCTTAGTCATAAATGTTTGTAAAAACCTTGGAAATCTGCTATAAAATACTGTAGGTTGAGGCTATCTGCTTCAAAAAGAAAGGTTCAGACTTCAATATGTATATATTTATTTCAGAATGATTAATTTACTCCCTTTCAAGATTATCAGATACTTGGCTTCGAATACAGAGGTGGAATTTTAAAAAAAAACTAGGCACAAGACTGCCGAGTTTGTCTTGTTTCCTAAAAATCAGCTGCTTCTTTTGTGAAATATTGAGAAGTCACAAGTGCTGAGACCTCAAAATTGTCAGTAAAATATATCTTAAAAAATGAGAGATTATTCATATGTATATGAATCGTGATATATTTATTAGATAAAAGATACATTTATTAGAATGTGAATGCACGCTTCTCAAGACAATTCATGGTTCATTCAGTTCATAACAATGGAAGCTCATTTAATTTAAGTTTTTACAGGATAGACAGCTACAATGTTGAGTTTCCTATTTCATGAGCTAATGCTAAGCTTCCCAGCAAGAGCCTGCCTTGTGAGTTAATCTTGCACTCATTATGTACACCAGCAAAAATACACCCTTGTGACTGAAAGAAATGGCACCTTAGCAGAAAATAGAAAAGAAAAGCAGCTGCCCACTGTGATGAGAAAAAACAACCTGAGCACAATATTCCTTGAGGACCCATTTGAATTGATACATAATGACAACCACCATCAAAACAAAGATAATGTCATGGAGCTCAATAAAACAGGAATAGTGAGAGGGTGTAGTAAGTAATATTTGCAGTCATAAAACTGTTTCTGACAAAACACTAAATAAATACTAATACAATCAAAGAAAGAATTAACAGGACTGGATTTCCTTCTTAGCAATCCCCCATTTTTTTGCTATAATGAGCAATCAGTTGAAGGAAAAATCCAATTACACTAGCCCTTACATGGTGCAGGCAAGGATTTGTAAAGAACAATTTGCATTCAGAGAGCAAGGAAGCTACTGAGAAACCTAGGGTGTTTCCACAAGTGCCACCAAACTCTCTTTCCAGATAACATGCTAATCTTTTATTCTTTGTGATTCATCTCCCCATGCATGTCATTCACATCAACTATCACTCAAAGAGACTTGTAAGCACAGAGGTCCAATGGAAACACAGCCCAGAGACTCCCAGGTCTGAGACCCCTACTCCCTGCTGCTTCTCCAGACCTGACCTGCTGTCCTGCACAGGAGGGCACTGTTGTACAGTTCTCATTAAAGGCAGGCTCTTCTATTTCTCACAAAGCCAAAAAAAAAAGGCAAGAACAAGTCACCCAGTACCTACATACTTTTGCTGAAGGTCCTACAAAGAATTTTTACCCTGCACCACCTGCACCTCACAATACTGCTGCTGGGCATGAAAATGTCCCCAGAACAAGGGCAGGTCAGCAGCAGCATCAAGTGGTGCTCAGTCCCCTTCCAGCTGCCCTCACCTCACCTCAGCTTACCACACTCCTAAAGTTCACCTGCACTTACAAAGGTGAACTGAGACCTACGTGCTCATCGAAACGTCATCTGTTGAGACGTGAGTGTTTGACTCATTCCTGATTTTCTGCACACTGCCCTCCTCCTCCCCAGCCTTTACCGTGAGCTCCATCCTCCAACCCGGCTGGCAAAGGGACAGTCAATAGTGTTTGTAAAGCTAACCACCAAAAGCTCTCTCACCACTCTCAGAAAGGAATCAATATGAATACAGTGTTTGGCTTCTCCATTTATTGCTGATAGAGTAGAATATTAAAGTCCAACTTTTATTCATTGAGAGCACTATCCTAAACTTCCTTTTGTATTGCCTGTTGCTATACATACAAGAAACAGAAATCATCAATATGAGTAGAGTCGCCCCTGAAAATGTGTTGCATTTAACTGAACTATCACATTGTTATGGAAACACTTTTTACTCCTTTCTCCTGACTTATCCACATTGTAATCCTTTAATCTTTGTTAGCTTTCTATAAGAGGTATATCCATAAAAATAACAAAATCTCTTTGCAAAGAGTGACGAGTGAAACATTAATACCTGAGAATTGACATAGTGCAAGAGCTCAAGAAATGTTGCCATATTTTCATGCCAGTAGCAGCTAAACTCATGAATCACTACCCCTGTAATGCGACATGTCTATCACTTACTGCAAGCCTGACCCACAACCACCAAGACCCAGAAAGAAAGAACAAATCTGTGTGTTGTGTGTGTAAATTTGAGGTCTGAGTTCCCTTGCATACAAAGTCAAAAGACAGAACTTTCTAGAAAGATACCCCCTTATCTCTCTAACTGGCTGAGTCTCACACAGACCCCTTCACATTGCCTATATTGCCTTGCAAACCTGCCCATATCTGTCCCCCTGGGAAGTGCAGAGTGCTGCCTCTTGTCAGACAGGCTCTTTTACAAGTAGGACGCAAAGGGCACCAAGCTTCAGCTGTGTCAGTATTCCTTGCAGTCAACAGCTAGACATCTAACTATAACCGCTCTCTTTTGGCTTGCCCTTTCCCACCAGTCCACACTGGTATGACTTCTTGCCCAAATGGTCTTTGAGCATCAGTCTGTGCTATAACCAATTGTACAGTAACATCTGAGGCTTTTATTTTCTCCAAAATGGTTTATGGCCTTTCCCTTAAGGTCCTTCATCTATACAGCAGGGATTTCTACCTTCCCACCCCACCCCTCCTTTTTTTTTCCCCACATAGATGGAAGTGCAGGAAGAAGAGTAAGCCCTTCCTATCTGTGAGCTTAAGGCTAGAGTTTGAATCTTTTAAGATTTTATCATGTTTCAATTACAATTTTGCACCCTGGTCTGTGCAGATTTTCCTCGCAGTCTTACAGTCAAAAGCACAAGAGGGCAAGCATTTCGAAATGAAGTGGTTTGGTTTTTCCCCAGGTACCTAGATGATTAGAGATGGACTACCAACAGTTAGATCAAGAGATGGCCATCAGTAATGATTTTGCACTATTTCCTGATAGGAAAACCATAGCCACATTTAAACTACCAGAAGTCCCAGAGTGGTGGCTGCACAATACACTGAGAGAAATGGGTCTCAGTCACCCAGAAAGTTTTTCAAGGTATATGTCTCACAGTTATTTCTGGTGCATATGCAATTACTGGAGAGTGAGCAGGTAGCTGGGCTGGACTGTAAAGGATCTGAGACCTGTATCATGACATACAGGACTCCATAAACACTGGGTCTGGTACACGTGCCCTGAGCAGGCTTGGATTTACCAGGTAAGAGTGGTCAGAAGAATTCCCACCTTCTGTCAAACCTGTACTGCCTGCCTTGTAACACCTGTGTACACCAGCCTGAGGCTGTCCATACCCCAACCTCTCCTCCAGGCTGGGTCACACCTGGTCCTGTGGCAGTCACATCCTCAGGGTCAACTGCTCAGAGCCTGCTGTAAAATAAAATCTGATCAGGACATCTGGGTCACCTCCTGTCAAACCCCCTGGGGTTTGGTACTCATTGTAGGAATGTGTCCTCGCAGCCAGGATGTATCCCATCCTGCGTGGTGATAATGACCAGTTCTCTTCTTGAAGCTGGTAACTGTAGGAAAATAAAAAAAGTAGGCGCTCTGCCAGTGGCTCACTGCCCTGTGCATGGAAAAGGCATGGGGATTAGTCTATAGAGAGAAGCCCAGGCAGGACTGACATTCTACTGACCACATTCACAGTGCCACAGCCACACAGCTGCTGGCTGGCTGGGCAGGAATCAGCTCAGGGCCCTAGAGCACCGCAGGAACCGCTTTGTCTTCAGCAGCTTCGTGCAGGTCCTCCTTGGGGCTCCGGCAAAGAACTACTGTGCAGCCAGAAAAGACGCAATTCTTAACATGGAAGGATGACATTCCTTCTTTTTTGTGTGCTAGACTGCTGAATGAGAGATACCACATGAGTAGGTGAACTGGCTGTTTTTTCCTTTGATATCACATAAATCAAATTAACAAGTAGATTCTTTGTTCATTCCAATGACATCTTTTATTTCAGATTTACTACAGTGTCACTACGGAGACAAATTTTATTATGATGTTCTCCAGCACAAGGTTGAATAATTGAATTGTCAGCCAAGCAACTAGTTGAGATCTTTAAAAAATATTTATAACTGTTGAGCACAGAAGCATTGTAGTGTTTTCAGGACACATTTGTTCCCTCTTTAAAGCTTTCAGATCATTCGAATGGAGTCCGTCATTATTATTTTAAAGGATGTTTCTAATACGTTATTATATTATCTCTACAGAAATTGAACATTCATCAGTTTAGGCAAGGTTGTCATGGCTAGCAACAGCTTTTGGAACTGCAGATGTTTATGTATTGTGTATTGCTATCAATCACAGCAGAGGTATCAGCATTTTTCTTCTCAAAAGAATACAGGTACACACCTGCCCTTTATTATTCTCTTCTCTTTTGATGCTTGTTCTCACATACAGGTACTGCTACTTTTGTATCTTAAGTATTAAGTATTCGAATACTTAGTATTAAGAATTAGAAACCACTCTGACCTGACTAGGCCAGAAATTACAGGCAATTTTCCCAGACATCAGAAAGTAAGATACGTTCCTTAAATGGAGAATTGAAGAGAGAAATCAAAGCCAGGTGGAGATGGAGACTGAAAAGTTTACAAAGGGATTTGGAAAAGTACTGCGGACTGCAACAGCACACAGTGGGACACAGAGATGCAGGAGGCCTTCTCCAAATACATAATTATCATATGTGTTGCTATATGTATTGCTACATCCTGTTGCAATAAGTCTTCAGTGCTGCCTTCATCCTCAAGGTTGTGCCTCCCCTGCACAGTGCTCCTCCGTGGAGAAAGGCTAAACTTGTGGACGTGCCACCCTGCGCGCAGACCTCGAGTGGAATCAAAGCCACCCCGTGTCTCCAGAGGCACGCCCAGCCACCACTGCACGACCCTGTGCCACCGGTCACGGCGCCACCAGAGCTGGCGGCGAGGCCACCTGCCTGCCCCTCGCTCCTCAGGCAGTCCTGCTGGCTGCAAACTGCTCTTTGGAGCAGCTGGGAGTTCTTTGCAAATAGCCTTAATTAGTAACGTCAGCGCTGATAATCAATCACAGCTCAAGTAATATCCAGCTATAACAGTGCCATAAAAGGAAATCAAATGCTTTCATATTAGGCCAATTAAGCTGTAGGTAATAAGAATATCTTAGGCCATCAGAGTGGCTTTTTAAATAGATTACTGAAACTTGAAATATCCTTTGTTTGATGTGGGCTTTATCTTTTGATGCGGGGTATTTTCAAATCTTTGCACTCCTTGCAAAAGCGCTGCCAAACCTGCTTACTATCATCACAAGCACCGCTACCGAAGTCAGTAGTAAACAGAAGGCTTAATAGCAGCATCAGGTACAGCAGGCTGCAGAACTGGGCAAACAGGAGAACGAACAGCAGCCTTCAAGCAAATAGTTTCGGGAGAGATAATGGAATAGCATAAGCAAATAGGAAATAATCTACATTTTAAAACCGAGTGAACAATTGGCCAACCTCCTAAAATAAATATTTAGTCTTTTTTTCCAATGAATTAGACATGAGGCTTTCTATTGACTTTTTTCATGCCAAATCTCTGGGTTACACCTGAACATATTATACAAGTAAATCTTTTCTACATTGACCACTTTTTTTTTTTTTTCCTAAAAGACAGGTTTTATTGCTCTTGAGAAGATAAGAGATGTGGTTTCACCCCTAGACAGTGAAACTAGAATATCAGCATAATCCTTCTTAATGCTTTCTTTGCTACTTTAGCTACGTAATCGTTTCCAAAAATATCTGTGTGACCAGAGATCCAAATGAGCTCAACAACAGCTCCAATCGATTTCAATTGTTCACACAGCTGTATGATTTAAGAATATATCCTTTATCCTTATTTGGATTGCTAACAGAGACCCACTTAAATCCTGTAGGATTTTATCTGTTCGTGTGAAACTGCCTCCTGAGTAATATTAACCTGCCAGTTTAAAGCTGGGATAATACAATTACCTAGACCTAGATCTTGCAGTCCTACTTACACCTGTGAGCACATAAAAAAAACCTCAGGAAGCATTAAGTAACTCACAGGGGAAAAAAAAACCAACTAATATGACGAGGGAATACATAAATTAGTGCTTCCAAATTTACATCAGCCAAAGTTGATGGAAACTTTCACGGGAACATAACTAGGCCTCTAGGCAGTTTGCATCCGTGGCCAAAATTAAAGGATGAGTAGTCCACCAGCTCAATATTAATGATAATGTATCATATCCATATAATTAAAGACAATTCTTAGAATATTACAAAGGACAGATGAAGGGGAGAAGCAATTTTCACTGACAGGTTACTGATTCACGTAATTTTAACTACATCAACGAATACCAAAGTATTAAGTACCGGTGACACTGTCACTAAGTCATCAGTTAACAGGTAAAATTAAAACACTGGGAGCCAATAAGTTTGGCTTTCTATTTGTCATGGAAAATACAAATTATTTTTTCATTTAGAGGGTTTCTTGATCCCAAAATGTATGTTGTGTTGGATTGCACATCTGACCTCTCACAAGGCCTGTTTCAGAGAATAAAATGAGGCCATCCCACCTGCCATGCTAGTGAGTACCATTAGGCTCTCAGAGCAATATAAGGCTAGACTGAAATATTTCACAAAGTAATGCCAAAATACCAGTGCTTAAACACTTTCTATGAGAAATTGCATAGAGGATGCAAAGAAAATATGGCTATTATCAACACATTGCTTCATCTATGACAGAGATATCAAAAACATTTATTGATAACAGGTTTAACTGTTTGGCTTGATTGGGGTCAAGTGTTTGTCACACCCTGAAAATATTGGCACAAGGCTTTAAAAGCACCATGGCTGGGGGGTTAGATATTGCTATTGCTTTGATGTAGTCTGCCTTTGTTCTGGGGAAAAGAAGATGCTCTTGCAACAGTGTGCGATACTTCTTAGACTCTAACAGGCTTCCATGTTGTTTTTCAGCTAAAGAAGGCTAAGACCAAGGTGATTTTTCAACTGTTTCTTCTTTTTATTCACATGATTTTCAAAGTAATTTATCCTGTTTTGCCAAGTGATCCAGCACTGATGGATCCTTTCAAAGGGTTTTCCGGTAAGTATTTGATAGCAGAGTTATCTAAAATATGAAATTACATATCAGCACAAAACCTCTGTAAGTGAAAAAAATTCTGCTGTATGGTGCATTTTTTTCTGTCTTTACAGAAAATATCTCTTCTGGCAGTTCTTAGTTTTTTTACTATAAATCTAACCCATACAAACTTTCTTAAGATGTATTTCATTGTTTTATCAGTGGGTCTGCAGCACCATATACTAGTGTCATGGACTATCCACATTGCCTCCTTTGTACTTATATTTGCATTTATGTTCATGATGTGCTTTCTTTTGAGGACACTGTTGTGTTTACCTCAGTGGCACTGCTGTCTTGCACACCTGTAGGTCCACTGCTGGCCTATATTTCTATATTTGCTCTCTGACTGATTACAATTGAACAACAATTCCAGAGAGATGGAGAGGTACTCAAGCTGGCATGTGTCCTCTCAGTTTGCAATATATTTTGTATGATGTAATGTCCAACTCCAATTAAGTATAGTCTTGTAACCAATCTGCAAGGTTTTCAGGTAGATTATGGGGATTTTTGTTCTGTGATGGCTGGCTATATATGTAGAAACATATATTACAAAATAGGCTTCAGGTGCCACAGTTGTAATGAAATTACCAACATATCATTCATCTCCCTTTTGCAATTATTCGCATATACACCTCTGACTCGATAATGGGGTGGGGCACAGAACATAGCGACCAAGAAAGAGGAAAACACTGAGGTACTGAATGCCTTCTTTGCCTCAGTCTGTAATAGTAAGGTCAGTTGTTCTCTGAGCGTCCAGCCCCCTGAGCAGGGCAAGGGGGAATCTAGAGCACAAGTCTTATGAGGAGAAGCAGAAGTAACTGGTGTTGTTTAGCCTGGAGAAAAGGAGGCTGAGGGGAGACTTTATCGCTCTCTACAAATACCTGAAAGTAGCTTGTGTGAGATGGGATCAGTCTGTTCTCCCAAATAACAAGCAATAGGACAAGAGGAAATGGAGTCAAGTTGTGCCGGGGAAGGTTTAGGTCAGACATTAGGAAAAATTTCCTTTACAGAAAGGGTTGTGAAGCATTGGAACAGGCTGCCCAGGGAAGTGGTGGAGTCACCACCCCTGGAGGTATTAAATGATGTGTAGATGTGGTGCTGAGGGACATGATTTAGTGGTGGCTTATGTTAACAGTTGGACTTGATAATCTTGAAGTTCTCTCACAACCAAAATTATTCCATCATTCTATTCTATGGTCATTGCAAAATTAATTATTTAATAACATGTATTAAAATGGGGTTTTTAATCTCCAATTCAATCATTGTCACTTAAAAGGTACGTCTGTTCTGTGTCCTATACCTGAGCACACTTCAAATCAGTAATTTTTGTGATGATCAACATTAACAATATTTTGTGAAGATCACATATTCAACAACACCTCCCTATTGAACTTCTGCTATTATAACTAGATAATTTCTGCTTAGATCATTTAACTTTCCATTCTTGTTTTTTCCCAATTACTGCTAAAATAGGAAGGAAAAATCCTTTAGGGAAAATGATCTCTCAACACTATCTCCTAGTGGCATTTGTAGAATGATGTAAGAGGGCATCAATTAAGTGTACATCTGAATATAGGACTAAAACATAATTATAATTCAGATATTTAAAAAAAAACTGTTACAGGTTTCATTTCAAACAACCACAGATTTGTCAATACAGGATAGAAATTACAAGACCAAACCAGTAATTTTTTTGTGGCTATCAGGAAGTTATGAGATAAGTGACCACATGGTGTGTAAAGGATTCCAGTACCAAGCATTTTGTCTTTGTTTTTAGAGAAGTATGTGTATTGTCCTAATCAATTAATTTCTTTTCCCTTGATAATTTTATAGTCCTGGAGCTTATAAACAAAGCTCATTTTATACAAGAAACAGAATATAAAAATTTACAGGGTAACTGCATACACTTGTAGCCAAAAAAAAAAAAATCGGTATCTGCAATTCTGATGATTTGAGATTGACTTTAAGAAACTGATTAAATCCAGCCTCTCCTCTTGATGTGAGAAGCTTACATTAACCATCACAGTAGAAGTAATTTAATATTTAATGGCTTTCTTCTGCTTTAGAGATGTTTTGAGAATTTAAATTTTTCCTAGTGTCAGAAGAAACAGAAATCCTATAAACTGGCTGTAATAAACCAGCAGGAGTTTCCACTATGCCTACAACACTTATCTGGGACAGATACTTTCCTTACTGGCAGATGTTTTATGATTCATGTCATTTATGACATCAGAGTTTTACTGTGTAGTGCTATTGTATCTTGTAGAAAAGGCCATAATACACATCTGGAGGGGAGAAATTTGCCTGAGGGTTCCTTGATAGCGCTCTTAGCTCACGGCACCATAGCAAAGAGCAGGGGTTTCACTGCCATGAGGAAAGTCTGGCAGTCTCCTTCCCCACCCAGCACGAATTCAGACAACTGAGGGATGCCCAAACATCCTTTGTCCAGACAACACTCCTTCCTCTGTCTCATCTCCCCCTGCTCTCACCCAAACCCCTGAAAAGAAGCTACATTTGAGACAGCACAAACCCTGAAAAGGACAATAAAGTTTTGGTAACAATTAAAAAACCAGCACTGTATTTAACTTTGCTTTCCTTTGTGTTTCAATCAAACAATGCTTCTGGACAGGAGCCAATGAAAAGTCAGTGTTGACAGCGAATGGTTTGTGGTCCACCACAACAGGTTCCCTCTTCCCCATTTGAAATTTGACCTTCTCTCTCCAAGGGTAGGCACTGTACCAGCCTGAGGCTAAACTGGGACACAAAGCTCCAGCCTGGAAGGAATGATCTCTCTCATAAAGCAGGTAGTTAGAAAACCTTTTGTTGTGCTCTCAGTTCCATCCATCATGACATTCATGCTTCTTATGCATCAGTTAGATGCTTCTCAGAAGAGTTAAGCTACAAATCTCAGTAGGACTTAGGCATGAAAATGAAAGTACTACTATGCAATCATTACTTTCACCTAGAAGATTTTATATTGCCATCTTGTCAGAACATGGCTTGGTTGACTGCAGCATACTGTGCAACTGAGGAACTGCAGCTATCGGTTCTTAGACAATACAAACTAATCCAGAATGTAGGAATCTATCTCCTCACCTGTCTGAGAACACCAGGAGTCCTCTCCTTTGGATTTCACCTCATAAGACTGATGATACATTTGGCCAAGTCTTTGCTGCCTAGAAGCAGTAGCTGAGGAACGAGGCTTCAAGAGGCAGAGCCTTTACAAGCTTGCAAACATGGCATTGCTGTTGCTAGTAAGAGCCCACAGCCCTTGTGTTAGGTCTGCAAAGCCTTGGAGATAAAGCCATCCCAATGTGTGCTGTCTGGATTGTCTTGGCCTGCTTGGAGCTCTGTTTTAGCTAGCTGAGCTGTAACAGCAATTATTTACCTGCCAGGTGAATATTACCTAATTTGTTGAAGATTTAGCCTAGCTTTTTTGCATCGTGTATTATAATGCCTATTGTTACAATACTTCTGAGGTTTATGTATATAACAAACAGTAGAGAAGCAGTAATTATTTTGTGTAGAGGCATCTATAACCTAGAATAAAACTAGTATAGAGGATTATACTAGTAACGGATTATAGTAGAGGTTTACTTAGTGTGGAGACAGGATGAAAGCAGAGGCGTCTGGGCTATAAACAAATCACTAATGATCAATTATTAGTCATTACACCCTTGGAAGGCCGGTAAAACTGGCTTTAGAGATAACAAAGGGAACAAAGAACAAATGTGACACACATAATTAAAACATGCTATATATAGTATATTTAGATATAATGTCGATTGTGGACCAATGAGGAAAGGGCAATGCGCAGTACGTGCTAAGAAACATATAAAAATAGCCCCAAGCAGATCCTGGAGTAATGTGGAAGAAATCCTCAGCAACATCATACTTCTTCCAGTGAGGAACTCAGAATTAACTCTGTAATCATCTCTCCTGCTTCTTGAGGGCTGACAGAATGGTAAGGATAATACCGGAGAAAAGGGTAGAGTAAAGAAAATTGATGTGTACAAGTTTCAACTGCATCATGGCTGGGAGTGAGCTATAATAATTAGGAAATTTGGAGTGGTTTTATCAAAAATGAAACTAATAATAACTCTTTGATTAGACTGCTAATACCTTAATTCTTGGATTGATACATGAGGTTTGGGGTTTTAGCCCACATAAATCGCACGGTGTGTTTTGTTTGGGGCATTTTGTACACATGAAGCTTATTTGTCATTGTGGATGCTACACAAAAACACTTCAAGGAAGTTGTTCCCAGGAGCGTATGGTCTATATGATGACAAAAAGTACCAGCTGCATGAGACAGAAGTTGAAGTATGAGTTAGTCCTAAACCAAGCACATTATCTACAGGAGACAGAGATTTCAGAGAGACAGTTCTGTTATGCCTATAGCTTGAAAGAATAAATAAAGCCTCTTTGGTTTATAGAAGATGAACACTTTATTCTGACAGATTTGTTTTCCCATTAGTAGCTTCCCATGGCATTGCCATGAGATTGTTGACAGAAATGTGGTTTTGTAAGTAGTAATTTCTAGAGGGGGTGGCTCTGTCCCTTAGGCCATAATTTTTGTCACAATAGAAGCAGCTTTTCACATTGCTAAAATTAGTCTTTCAGTTGACTTTGCTAGCAGAAGTATGACAAATACTTCTGAAAATCCTTATTACGCAAATTTCATTGAGGTGTTTTTATTAATTTCCTGACATTCTTTAAAAAATGCAAAATACAGAGTACTCCTCTGAGGTATATGCACACATTTAAATAACTTCTTACAAAAATAACAGGGTGTAGATGAGAATGGTCAAGACAACAATAGCTTCAATGTAATATATACTGGCATTTCTATTTCTATTATTAGCATCTCGTACAGTCTACCTGAACCTTCTGCCTGTTTGCTTTGTGATTTTTTCTAAATGACAAAGTGGACTGAGAGGCTGGAGGACAGAGAGCCCGACAGAACTGAGTAGAAATTGTCCTCTGTTTCATACACAGTCTCTTAGAGCTGCTGTCAGCATATTTACAAGGCACACCTGCCTGTGAAGTACTACTTGCAAAACCTGAAAATCTGTATCTTCACTCTTTCTGGGAGGCCTCTTATTCCTTCTTCATTGAGTTAGCTGTAAACACTACCTTCACAAAAAGTAATCTTAATGTTGCTGAGAAAGAAACGAGACAAAATCTCACTGCTAGTAATAAGCGTACTTTTTGAAAAGTTGAGAGAACAAGCAGAGAAGCTAGAAGAAAGAGAAAAGGAGCAGAGAGAGGAGTCAGTGCTGTCAGGTCAGTAATAGGAAAGTGTGAAGGGAAGAGACTTTGATAATAGAACATTTGTTGTTCTGACAAGACCAAAAGCAAGACCTTCTGAAGAATTATGTCATTTAATAACAGCTCACAATCATTTCTGAAGAACTTGATCTCATCCTTTCCATTGGGTTAGGTGGTGTTACTCTCACTCTACAGAAAACTGAAGACAGGTCAGAGGTTCACATGTTCTCAACCCAGATGAAGACAGCTGAGCACCAGCCTTTCAGCCAGCCAAGGTCCTAGCTCTGGGACTCGAGAGAGGAGAGAGATGATGGGATACCTGCTTGGGTCTGCTCACCTTTGGATCAATCCCAGCTTTGCACTTGCTCTCCAGGTGGCAGCATTAGCTCTGGCTAAAGCTGCTATATGCACAACCCACTCTCCACATTGCATTGACAAGTGCAACCTGGTTTCCTTAAAGAACTAATTTATGACCTTCCATTCATTAATCTGAGCCATGCTGCTCAAGTCCTGCTAAGTAAATGAGAGTAGGTATCCGGACAACTATCTTATCCAGTGAAATCAGCAACTTGCTTTGTCCAAATGACTTCCTCTTCTGTCTTCTGCTTGGTGGCCAAGCATAGCAATGATGGCAAGTGATATCATAAGCACTCAAAAGCCTTTAATAAAACCACTGAGGAGTCTCAGATACCTGATACACTACAGACATTCAAGTCCTCTCTGTCATTGCAAGGCTGGCACCAGAAGACATTTAATCACTTATATAGCCTATTCATCTTCATGTCCCCTTCTTATTGCTCTCTGTCATAATGCAGTACAAATCTTTTTTCTCTAATTGTAATATCATAAATGTATCACTGGTCAGTAAGTTCTACCCTTCTTAAGGTAGCATAGCTACAAAGATTTCCAAATAATTACTCCTAGGCTAAATGTTAACTTTTATTTCTGTCTGTATCTGCTGGTTACTGTTCACATGATAATGAAGTTCCTGTTTTCAAAAGGAAAACAAAAAAAAAAAAAAAAGAGGGAAACAAAAATATATTCTGTATGTCTAACTAGCCTAGAAGAAATATTATGCTTTTTCAAGCTCTTCCTGTGCTGAATGATACTGAGAAATATCTATTAAGAAGCCTGTGTCTGGAAAATTTATTTTTACAAGTTGTCAGGGCAGATTAAAGCAGGACACAAATGCCATGTGCATGCAGCCAGAGCTATCTTGACAGCAGACTTAGGCCCTGCAGAGCTCAGAGGAAGAGATTTAAACTAATGTGGTAGTATTCACTGGAATAAGTAAAGAGCATGGACATGAAGAGATAGTATGGCTCAACTGATAGGTAGCAATTCCTTCAGCTGCTGTGACTTGGTCATATGTTCGAGTATTTTGGCAGTAGGGGTGATTTTGTCAGCGATTGAACTGAGCAAAAAGTCTGGCTCTGCCAGTGGTATGATTACCTGGCTGCTGGAGTGAGGTGATCAAAATGCATTTGGGGCTTTTATATTCTTTCAGAGACCAGCAAATGGATTGGTTGATCTCTCTACATTTTCTGAGCTGTTATTAATAGGGTTAATATTTCTCCTTGTGGCTCATTTTTTCAATTAGCTAGATGATAGCTGTAAAGACACTACATAAAGAGAATACAATCATCTGGTATGGTTATGGTTAGAAGTTCAAAAGCTTATTTTCTCTCTCATAAGCAATTATAAATTTCAAAATATAGTTACATCCCATATGTGGGAAAAAGACAAAATGGATTTTTTTTCAAAAGTTAATTTTAAAAATAGTTTCAGTTGAAAGATCTGTAACATTTTGCAAATATATAAACATCAAGAGATATTCAGCTTTCCAAAATACATCAAACACCTGTTTTTAAACTCCCCTAAATATGACAGTTCAGCTTCATGGAATGGAAGCAAGTCCAGTTAGAAGTACTAAGTAGGGGGGAATCATCACCCCTGACTTACAGATGTTTGTAAATAAACTTTTAAAAGAAAGCACTGTTTGTACTGAAAAGACTTATTGGCTTGTAGACCATGAGGATCTATTCAAAGTAACCTCGGTGGCTTTCAGCTCAAAGGCATTATGGTCTATAAATAAATATGTCTTAAATTAGTATCTATTTTCCTAGACCCATTTTGAAATTGAATTGGACATGAACACACAACCTAAAATATGGCACCCATTCCTGTGAAATTTAAAGTATGGTGTCTCTAGTTGTTGAGGACACTCTACAGAAATAAAGGACTCCCACTATGACACCATTACATTTGTGAAACTTTCATACTTCCCCACATCCCATGGAAAAATAGACCCTTCCAGCTTCAGAAAGGATCAGTCAGAAGCTCAAAATCTAGGCTTTGTGTTTTGGTTTTGATTGAAACTTTTCAATGTGTTTTGAAGTCTCTGTTTTTTCACTGTACCAGGATGTTCTTCCCAGAATACTTCAGTTGCAAGTATTTTGCTTTCCACTCACACAAAATCACAGTATAGTTTATTTGTGAAATGCCAGGAATTTAAAATCCTGTGTATTGCTCCACATCAGACAATAACTATGTCTAAGATGTCAGATAATGTTTTTGACCTCCTGGTAGCCACTGTCATCAGCAGAGTATGTTTCCAGAATTAAGTTAGCAATAGTGTCACGTATTAGTTGTAACTTAAGGAAAGACTAATTAGAAATGAAGCAACAAGCTTGAATGCAGCAGGAACCCAGGGCAGCCTTCACAAATGCATACGCAAGAGCCATCTCTGGTCATGGGGTAACTTTATTTGCTGAAACAGCAAGGAAGGCTGATACCGAATGGTAGTATCATCTCAGAAATGGAAGTGTCACTCTGTGAATAGATGACAAACACCACCTGAACAAAATTACCTTTATTTAGCATATAAAACATTATATTTTGCCAACAAGTGTCTTCAGTGCCTTAATCCCCACTTAAAAGCCAAATGGCAAGTAGCCAAAAAATAGAAAATAACACTAAAAATTGAATAGCTCATACAGTTGCATTTTTCCATCTTCTGCTGACACTATTATAAGAGGTCCCTCTAGGATCACCTTTACTGATCTTCTCATGTTCTTTGAAGACTAATGAGACACAATGAAAACCTGAGACACCTCACACATATGTTTGTGAATGTAGTTCCTTTGCAGATATTAACCTTATAGGCAGGAATCCAAGAAAGCTTTGTCCAACCTGGGAACAGCAGATGGGAAAATGCTTCAGTCATTACTGAAGCCTCCCATGTGTCAATCTCACTTCTGACAACAAAAGTTATTCCCCTTGTCACACTCCTCACTTCTCAAACCCTTTCTCAGAAGATGGTCAAAATGAAGCATGGATTGGCTGGATGAGGTTGGTGATTTACATATAAAGAAAGAAGCTAGAAAAAGCTATCTCCTCCAAAAACTCACCTGTTTCCTAGCTTTGAACATCTGATCACACCACAGCTCATTTCATCGCTGTCCGTATATTCTTGGCTTTTGTTTTCATTCGCTGAACACCTTATGAAATGCTGTTTATCTTGGTCTGCAACTTCAAGCAACCTGTGCTGCTCACCTGCTTGCATGCACAGCATTTCCATCACAGTCTTACAGATAAATCACCCAAAGAAAGAAGACTAAAGCTGTCAAAAGTTCTAGAGCTTATGCTCAGCAACAGTCTGGATATTCCCACTCTGTGGAAATTGATAGCAAACATTTACAGTCAACAGCTTCAGCTTAAGCACATGAAGAAAGCGAACCATCACCTGAAAGAGTGTCAAGCAAAGTTCAAGAAAGTTTGTTGACTTTATTTGAAAAGGAAATACAATCTGAGTTGCCTCCTAAATACCACTTTTTTTCCTTTATTTTTTTTTTAAATCAAGTTTCACTGAATAGCTTCAGGGCAAAGGAGCATGAAGTTACTTTGAATTGTTTCCAGTTGGTGATGATGCCATTGTACAGAAACCCCACAGATTTAACAGTGAGACCTGCATCTGTGATTTTGTGAAGGGTACAAGAATCATGTTTACTGGTTCTGAGAAAGCTCATGTCAAGCCAGCTGCCCCTAAACACTAAGGACGCAGTACTTCACTTGCAACAAAATATGCTTTGTCCAGAAATGCCATGATATGGGGCAAAGCACACAGGACCAATTTCATTTGATACCGTGTTACTGTATGTTCTGTTTTCAGGTAGAAAATCATCCTATTCTGGTGTCACTGAGATTTGGGTTAACTAGTACGCTTGATGGTGTTTTGTGATCTCTAATGTACAAATCCTGAAAGATATTTTGACTTCCAGCCTGGATACCTTTGCAATTTTGGACCTCATAATGAGCACCTAGCACAAGATCTACATTACTATGTCCTCCACTCTTTGAAGGCTGCACATGACAAAGAAAAGCTTTACAATGCTATATCCAGAACTTTTGTTTCAGATGCTAGAATTTCAAGGCACAATCCCAAGACTATACCTTCCCTGCCAAGGAAAAATTAAAAACAAGTATATTTCAAACAAGTGTTTATCACCAACTGTGAGATTGTGTTTATCAGTAAATTTCCATTAGCCTTTGAGGTGTCCCGGAGGTGTCCCTGTGGGCATGCTGGCTCCCCTAGGGCACCAGGACTGCTTCTTCCCAGGGGCAGTGATCCTAGCTGTGTGTCCTGGGACACCCTGGTCGCAGTGCATATTTGATGTCTGGTGGAGATTTTGCAGCACAAAGTGACAGGCTCCTTCCCTCTTTTCTTCTCTTTCCCTTCTGGGTTTTTTTTTTTTTTTTAGAAGGCTGTCATCTCTTCTTCCTTACTATCTCTGAGCCTGGGGAAACAACCTCCTACAAACAACATGCAGCTTTGTAACACCATTGCTCTTTTTTTTCTTTTAATCTAAAAAAAGGAGCAAAAAGGAGCACAGGGAACTGATGATAAGAGACAACAAATGGAAAAAAAAAATAAAGCGAAGGGTGAAGTGTGAGAGTTGAGAGCTCAAAAATTTATCATGAGGCCCCCAGAGAGGGACACAGAGCATAGCACACCACTCCCAGCAGGCTGCTTGGGGTTATTGGCCATCTAGGAGTGGCAGGCAAGGCCTGTGGTCACAGCATCCCCTCTTTTGTGCTCCACATTTCTGGTCACAGAGATGGACAGAGTGGCCAGAGCCAGGAGAACATCAGCAAGCAGGTCCTGTGATTGACTGGACCTTTGGATGGGCAAGGCAAAAATGGCGAGGTGAAAGGAAGAGCAGAGCCAGAAGCTGTGAGAAGTACTGGGGAAGCCAGAGAAGGGACCACAGGGAATTGCCACCTGCACAGAGAGGTGGAGGCTGTGCAGGAGAGGTGGCAAGGAGTTCCTGCGTCTCTTGGTGGCTGCGGGAGTCCTGGTTGCTTCCCATTCCAGGTCTGGAGGAGGTCCTTGGAGAAGACCAGCAGCCCAGAGAAGTCTCCTGAAGGCAGATTACTGCAGGAGACAGGAGAAAGTTGCAGTTGCAGCAAAGTACTTGGTGGTGATGGAGGAAAGGGCACTTCGTCACTCCCCACATCAGACTGCCTGCTCCAGGGAGAGGGCCTGCAGGGCCTGGAGCAGGGAGGTTTGGACCCAGCTATGTGTGCAGACCAGCGACCCTGCCCTTCCCCCTCCAGGGCCAGGAGGACCTGGACATCAACCCTGGACCTGAGCAACCCAAGCAGAAGCAGCCCCATGCTCCCCTCCTGAGCCTGGCCAGAGTCACGGCAGGGTGCAGGCTGCTGCAGCAGGACCGTGGCAGAGTCAGGACTAAGAGGCTGATTACCAGCCCTGTCTGCCTCTGGGACTGCTCTGACACCCTGGCCCAGGGCTCATTCCGTGCTGGAGCCAGTTTTCATGCCTTGGCGTTGCACGGCCTGTGAAGCACCAGCAGCTCTCGGGGCCCCGAAAGAATCTGTGTAGGTGCAATTCACCTGTGTCTGTATTTCTGCGTGGTATTTTGATTCCTTTCTCCACTGCTTTATCGGACTGAGCAAGAGGGACTGGACAAAACCTCTCTGAAATTGTAATTCCCTGCTTAAGCTTGTGTTTGATGAACGGTTGCGTATTGTCAGGTACGCTAGGTCAACAAAAATAAATTTGACAGACATTACAGTCTTCTGAAGCTTCAAGAAGCCTTCTTGTCAGGGGCAAATAATTACACACAATAAGGCTGCCTCAGGAGAAGGAGACTAACGGTTTGGAACACAAACACACAGGAAGCACAAATAAGCATATCCTCTCATGATTCAGGTTTTTTCCTGTTCTTCTGAAAACTCTGTCACTAGATATGGCCTTCACCTCAGCCACACTACGTGGGATACACCTTATTCTCTTTCTAAACACAATTGCTCAGCTGAGACTCATGTACAAGATGTCTCTGGCCTTTTCCTTGTACATTTGAATCCTGAAGTTATCCTCATGTATGCTGTGGAAAATCTTTCCCAGTAGTACTGCCAAGTTCACCACTCTCATGTTTTCGGGCTAAATTTAATCTTGCATTCATGATATGAATTGTTTTCTGAAGCATCTCAGCCTCAGTAGCTATTGTTGCAATAAGAGTGATGTACAAGTATCTCTCTGGATTTGGTTCCATTGTCAAATGCTCTGGAAATCCTGCTTGCAATTTCAAGGTTATATTGAAGCTGTAAGTCACACGCACTAACTGAAAAATAATGAAAAATAACCATTGGCCAGGCTATGTTCGGTAATTCCTTATGATTTATAATCAGTTTCAAATAGCACTAGCCTTCAGTAAATAAAAATGTATGGGTTTGTTTATCTCCATGACTAAGATTAAATCTCTTTTTTTTTTCTCTGAGTATACCTAAGTTTTGTTAACTCATAAACTACTGTGATGATTTGGTTTTTCCACACTGTTCAAACGGACTACATCAACGCATGCCCCAAAATCCTCCATGGATGGTTTATTCTCAGGTCTGAAATGTCTAATTTACTCCTCCTATTTCTCAATTTTTTCAGTAATTACATGCGAGATCATCATGACAGCACTCTCAAGAAGCTACACTAGCTTTACAGTTCAGATCCAAATATTTTTGGAGAACGCAAATCACTGAATGTTTTCTGATGATTTACTTGGATTTTGTGCTAACTTTTCTTCAAGTATGTTATTATTTGTGTTACATGGCATTTACAGTGTTGTTTGTCCAGCTTTAGCCCAGAAGCACGATTCTTTCCGCAGCTGCTCTGAGCCAGCGTTTTTCATCAGATCTAAATGTCATCTGTATAAATCTTACTAACCTGAAAGGCATGAAAAATTTATCATGTTTTTCCTCAGGTGCCAAATACAGTCTAAATAGACATCCGAGAAAACAGTGCAAAAAACCAGTGCAGCTTACAAAGGCTCCATGGAAGTTCAAGAAACCTGCTCTTTTCTTTTTCCTAAGAGGAACACCTGCCAGGAGCCTTGTGATGTACAAAGCACAGAAAGATATTTATCACTGACCGTATCTCCCCTTGGTAGTCTAACAGATCTGTTTTGTTCCTTCAGGACTATCTATGGACAGTCAAGGGGTTTCATCCATCTTTTCTACAACTACAAGAACTACTCTGTCAGTTCCTCCAGTCATCCCAGAGCAATGAGGGTATCCAGCAACTTCTTTAAGTATGGCCATGCAATATGAAGGGTTTGCATAGGTGTGAGAATTGTTGGAAAATTCTACACTTTCCTATGTTATTTGATATTTGTGAGGTATTGATCCATTGGGAAATGGCTTCCAATTCTTGCTCAGGTTTTTTCTCATGTTCTTACATAGGATCTAAATGTTCAGTTCATCTTGATGCTCTGAGGGGCATAGTGCTTGTCCTTTTTTTCCATCTACTATGAAATTTATATGTCTTTCTCACGTATCTCCTGTGGGATTAGCCTTGTGATTTTAAGCTCTGTGAGTCAACTGTCTTCCTTTCCACTCCCTGTAGATTTTATTTTAAATATAATAACACTATTTACGGCAGCATGTTAGTTGATGGGTCAGCTGAAAAAGAATACTACTCGGTTTAATCCCAGGTACGTCCTCTGCCTTGGTGCCCTTTTCTCCTATGAGAAATTCTGAGATTACCTTTATGTTTTGTCTTCTCAGCATGATTTTCTAGTTAGTTTCCAGTAAGTCTTCCAAAGGCAAGCTGATGTAAAAAATATTTTTCTTTTTCTTTCTTCCTCTTTACTGGCAGACATTCCTTGCAAATATAGAGTGCAATATTATTTAAATCCCCTTCCATTAATTTTTCAAACTTCTTAGAAAATCTCAGTGCTAGTGGGACTCTCTTAGCCCCTTTCTCCCATCTGGACTATGACTTAATCCAGTCATTTCTTGATGCTCAAGGCATCTGTTTGAATTATGTCCCATTCCAAAAAGATCACAGAATCACAGAATCACAGAATCATCTGGTTGGAAGAGACCTTTAAGATCATCGAGTCCAACTGTTCACCCTGCACTGCCAGGGTCCCTAAACCATGTCGCTCAGCACCACATCCACACGTCTTTTAAACACTTCCAGGGATGGGGACTCCACCACCTCCCTGGGCAACCTATTCCAATGCTTAATGACCCTCTATGTAAAGAAATTTTTCCTGATATCCAAACTAAATTTTCCCTGATGCAACTTAAGGCCATTTCCTCTTGTCCTGTCATTCGTAACATGGGAGAAGAGACCAACCCCCACCTCTCTACAACCTCCTTTCAGGTAGTGGTAGAGAATGATAAGGTCTCCCCTCAGCCCCCTCTTTGGCAGATTAAACAATCCCAGTTCCCCCAGCCGCTCCTCGTAAGATAGGTTCTCTAAACCCTTCACCAGCTTCATCGCCCTTCTCTGAACACATTCCAGCACCTCAACGTCCTTCTTGCAGTGAGGGGTCCAAAACTGGACACACTACTCAAGGTGTGGTCTCGCCAGTGCCAAGTACTGGGGGAACAATCACTTCCCTGCTCCTGCTGGCCACACTATTGCTGATACAAGACAGGATGTCATTTGCCTTCTTGGCCGCCTGGGTACACTGCTGGTTCATATTCAGTCGGCTGTCGACCAGCATCCCCAGGTCCTTTTCTGCTGTACAGCTTTCCAGCTCCTCCTCCCCAAGCCTGTAACGTTGCAGGGGATTGTTGTGACCCAAGTGCAGGACCTGGCGCTTGGTCTTGTTGAACCTCATACAACTGGCCTCAGCCCATCGATCCAGCCTGTCCAGATCCCTCTGTAAAGCCTCCTGACCTTCAGGCAGATCAACACTATCTCCCAACTCAGTGTCATCTGCAAACTTACTGAGGGTGCACTCAAGCTCCTCATCCAGACCATTGATGTGTAACATCAAGAGCTTATCCCTCCCATTTCTCAACACCTGTCCATCACAGGCTCTGGCTCCACAGGAGCTGGCTGTAGCTGCCAAGAATATCTAGAGAATCTCAGAGATCAGGTACTTTCAACCATCCCAATGTCAAATTTCTTTCATGCCAATGAAAGTGACGTTCTTACTGTCCCTGCCCACAGCTGGAATGGGACAAGTGAGTCATGACTCAAAAAAAATACAAAACAAAACAAATCAAAAAAACCAAACCAAAAAGGAAGCAGCTCTCCTTCAAGGCAAATAGTTGCTGTTGTGCTTCTACAACATTCTTGCCTTCTGCAACTCTCAGGTTAGTCTTCCAAGAGCAGCCAAACTTTAGCTCTGGCTGATAGCCAAGGGGCAAGTCAGTGCCAGCATGACAAAAGCAACCACAGCTTCACCTCAGCTGTAAATACAAGGGCTGGGACTTTCCCTGAGATTTTGACAGGAAGTTCTACCCTACACAGACAGACAAGGCTTGCAACATCCCCTCATCTCACCCTCCCCTGTGTGCTCACCCTGGCTTCCACTAGATAAATGCCAACGAGGCTGTCGGGTTTCTGCACTCTGCTCCAGGCAACAGGACCCCTCTGCAGCTCCTGAGGTCTCTCTTGGTCATCACAAACAGCATCTCACTGGCTGGGAAAGCACTGGCTTGCCTAGGGGGACTGCAGAAGGCAGAGTGCACAGGTGAGTTTTAAAGAAAAGCCACAGGTTTCTCTCTCTTCTGCAGGTCGAATAGGGAACAGAATGGCTAAACTATCAACCTCAGAAGTTTAAGTGGGCTTGAACTTAAACCTTTAAGTCTCCTAATAAAATTTTACCCCAGCCTTTCTTCCTGCTAGATAAAAAAATACAAAGCCAGGAAATGTTTCCTGGTTTTATATTGACATTAGACAACCTATTAGTCACTAAGAGCTGATGTATGGAAGCCCTGAGACATAGGGAAGGATTTGTATCTGTAAAGTTGGGACAAACCAGAACTTCGGATTAGTCGATTGGTATTCAGAGAGTTTACATAGCAGATAATAAGTGTATTTAATCTTCCAGAGGTGTTTGCTATAGTTAAAAAAGTGGAGAAAGCTTCTGCAAATAAGCATTGGTCAGTGGGCTTTAAATGATGAAGCTAGAAAGTGGGGGTTTTTTTTCCCCAAGCCAGAGCCAAAATTTTGGTTCGAATTTCAGTAGCAAGTACCAGCACTCCAAAGATGTTTGATTTACCCCAAATCACAAGTTATCACTAATAACAGTTGGAACTAATAATTCTTTTCACTTCTAGATTTATATGTGGATTTCATGTTTTCTCTTCCCATTCAAGCAGCACACCAATTTTAATCCTGTTTAATATTTTATAAGCAAGAGGCTTCAATGCTGCAGAAAGAAGTGGATTGTCTTATACCAGTTCCACATTATTAATTCAGAGGACATTTGCAGCTGTCAGAACTGTTCTTCAGCTTTGATATAGGAAAATTTCGTATCGTCTCTAAATCTGCAAGGCAGACTGTCACTCAGACTATTGGCCAATTTCTTCAAGACTGTTGAGACTTTATAAAGCGATGCAATTAGTAGAATATGTAAATTCTTTTTAGGACGTGGCCTTCCTGAAGCTCCTAGATTTATTATAGCAATGATTTAGACTAGCATGAAGTAGTACTGTAACTACATACCAAAATATTCCAATAGTCATTGATAAATCAAACATCCCTGTATTTTCTTCCTCCTTCTATTGGAATTTTCTTGTACAAACATATTAAGTATTTTTCATATTTGTACAATTTTAGGCAGGTGGCATGTTTTTCAGTTGCTTAGTTACAGACAGAAATGATGGCTGGATAAGGGGTCTACTTTGTGTTGAGAAATTATTAACAAAATGTGTGGCCTATGTTAGTGTTTTATTTCAGAGCAGAAACCTACTTGAGAAGTGGCTCTGCTGCCCTCCACCAGGTACCATGACATGTTTCACATTACGGAGCAGGCTGGGGACATGCAGTCTCAGCTGCTCTTGGGTGAAACATTGCAATCCCACCACTAATGGCAAGTAAGATCACGGTACCAGACCGGAGCTAGTCCAGAGTAAAAACTCCAGCCATACGCTTAACGTGGACACGGTGCTCAGAACCACCTTTTCCTCCCTACAAACCAGTTCCTCAAAAATACAGACAGCAACTGAGGCTTTCAGGGGGAGTAGTTAAAATCCGCATATTTAAAGGCCTCCATCACTGATTCCCAGTCTATTTTCATTAAAACCTGTTTATCTGGTAACTTCAGGATTTGAGCCAACCATTTCTCTCATTCTGTTCTTAGTTACAGTGCCAGCAGAGCGGAACTGCAACACTGTGTATAGTTTATTTTCTGTGGGACTTTTTATAGATGTTGGCATTTTGACTTAATTTTTATTTTATTTAGATTTTAATGTGTATTCACTTTGGTTTTTGAAAGCTGGTTTTTGGGAAGAATGGTAAAGACAGGTATTTGAATGTCACCTTTGCAGATGTTTACTGCAGTTCAAATGTGAGGTCTTTTTGTCCAGGTATGCTCTAAAACAAAAAAATTGGGGTGTTTTTTCCTCTTTTAATTTCACTGTTTAGATCCACATACTCCCTTCTTTTTTGAAATTTCTCCAACATGTATTCCTCTTAGTGAGAACACAGCCAATTTAATAGTAAATTCACTTACTTGTTGTCATAGACGGGGCGGTGAGAAGTGAGTGCAGTCTCAAATGTGCTCACACAGCATTTCTGGGCTGCTGACAACAGCTCTCTTGGGTCTCTGCTGCGGCTTGGGCATGGTGCTCTGGCAGGGCTGCAGCGGGCAGTGGGTGGCACCTCGGGTATGCACTGGTTATATCAGTGCTTCTTGGAAATGGAGGAGGAGTGGGAATAGCTGCCAGCAAAAGCATTAATTAGAGGACTGACAAAGCTGTCTCCCAACCTCATAGCGCTACTCAGTACAGCCCTGGAGACACAATTGCAAAGGTGGCTTCAAGAGGGTTTTTTTACTTTACTAAACTGTTGAGGTCACCCTCTTCTGGTGGGATACCCAGAGGAATGCTCTTTGGTGGTGGCAGTGTGGTGGAGGCACAGATTCAGGCTACCTGGCTCAGGACTGCTCGTCTTATGCTTGGCTGAGCTGCTTTATGTGTCACACTGGCAAAGTCCTGCAGATCACCCTGGTTCAGTGACAAGGCGAGTTCTAAATCTCCACTGGTAGATGCAGTTCCCATGACTTGCTTAGGAAAACATGAGGTTAAGATGAAATCAGGACTGAGGACAGGTTCTCAGCTCTGGATGATTTCCCTCCATGTGCTTTTCCCAAGTGGAACAGCCTCACCAGTACGAAACTGAATGTGCCAAAAAAAAAAAAAATTTCATAAACAGCATGATATCCTATAAAAATTAGAATAATAATAAATTTCATTTGAATTCTACAACCTGAACTGCCCCAGAGCTTCATATAACTTGGCACTTCAAAGGTGCTTAATTATCATAATCTGCTACAAACTGCTTGATCAATGGTGGAAGCAGCTCAGCCATCCACCTCAGACAAGTTACAGCACCTGAGAACTGGGATCAAAGTGTTTTAGTGCTGCCTGTCACCAGTCCATTAGTGATACCAACTGTGTGAGCAAGTTTCTGTAGGTCTTTACATAAACAAGCCTAAAGTGCTGAGAAATTTAGTGGAGAGGTTGATTGCCAAAGAGCAAAACACTTTCTGTCATCATTAGAGCGCAGGAATGTTTTGCAAAGGATTTCTCTGGGGTGGTCCCATGCTATGAGGACTGCAAGAGAAGGAAATATGTAAAAAGACATGAGTACTCACAACAAGTGGGTAATTATGCAATAATCATAATAGCATAAAATGGTAATGCAATAAAGACAATGGTTTTATTCAGAAAACCCAGTTCCTCATTTTGTTTTGCATATCCTTGCTGGAGCTGCAAGAGAGGGTCACCCTGCAGGAGGGAATTATTTTGTCCAATTAGGCAATTACAAAAGCAGCATGACACTTTGTTTCGTACCTCCTGGCACCCGCTTCTTTGCTCTTCAGCTAAATTTAGCAAGAACACATAAGCTTTTCATTTGTCTCTGCTCCATATCATGTCCCAAATATCCACTTTTCCTTCACTCCAATTGCATAGATAGAGCCTGGCACACTCCTTTCTTGCTTATTACATGTCCTGACGTGCAGAACCAAGAGCGTAACTTCTGCCTTGACCCCGCATATTTCACAGGGATAGGAACAACAGGCACCCAGTGGCCCTGACTGAGATCCAGGAGCAAGTAGTAGACAGAAATCAGGGTGACTTCTCTCTGAAGGTGACAGCCTCTGTGAGGAGGGCTCAGGCAGCAGAGGTTTGTAAGAGATCTTGCCTAGGGTTTCCTACACCCCTGTGCAGTGGACCAGGGCACAGGGTAACACTGGCTGCCCTGTGCTGCACTGCCAGCCCTTCAGAGGAAACACTGCACTCCAGGAGCAGTAGCTCACAGGCGGTGCCCTGGCAGAGAGGCTTCCTTTGTACCAAGGCCTGGGCTAGGAGCCGAGGTAATGACCCACTGCTGCGCACCCCCGTCCCGGCTTGCCAGGCTAGCAAATTACCAGCAGCAGCTCAGGCATTTGCAAAACCTGAGTTGAACTTGAAGGGAGCTTTGGTCAAAAAAAAAAAAAATTTAAAAAAACACCAAACTAGATCTTTCCATTTCTCAGTATAAGATGCTGTTCCGAACAGTCCAGCAATTTTTTTACTAATCTCATCTCTTTGTTTGTTTGTTTGTTTGTGGTTTTTTGTTTTGCTTTGCTTTGTTTTGTTTTGTTTGTTTTAAAAGCATGTTTTTAAATTCAGGCTTCTCAGTTGATAATTTTTGAAGCCTGTAGCTTAAGGTTATTGCTTAGAGTCCTGAATCATTGGCTTAATAAGAAAAGTAATTTCATCTTGAGAAAGAACCAGTTTTTTAAAAATTGCCTGATAAGAATTTTTCTTTGCTGAAAAATACAACAGCATTTAAAATTTTTTTTTTTTTTTTTTTTTTTTTTTTTTTTTTTTTTTTTGGTGAGGAACTTAATTTCTTCATGTCTGAAAATACCAGTGTACATTTTGTCCTGAGGTCAGGCACATCTCTGCAGATGCCACTTGACGGTAGTCAAGTAGGAGGAAAATGTTCAAGTCCATGTAAAAGAAAGAAAGAAAGAAAACCAGAAGGAGCAAGTAAATACATTTAATGTATTTCATACAAAGTGAATAAGGAAGCTGATAAAGTTATCCACTGTTAAATCACGTCTTTAATGCGTTTAATGTACAGGCTTTTGTAAGCAGGAACACAGATTAATGAACTTTCTGTAAAATCTGCTTGGCCTCATTCCAGACATGTTGCAAATCCACATATATTTGTTTTGGCAAGAAAACTTCATATTCATGCTTCTTTTTCTTAAACCTTTCATCATACTCTCCCTCTCACTCCTCAGATTTCTGAGAGCATAAGACAGCCAAGAACATTTTCACTGCACTGCAGCAGCCACATCACGTTTGATTGTATCACAGGTGTTATGCAGCAAGCAGGCTTCAAGTTCTTCCCACTTGTGCCAGGCCAGTCCAAAAGCAAGCTAAGCAAAAACCAACAGTTCCATTAGTGTACATGGGAAGAGAGTCAGGCTTGTCACATACTCTTGGAGCCCATAATAAATACGAGGCTTGAACGCTGACATTTTTAGCACTCTGAAAGTGTGGTTTTGATTGGTTGCTGGTGTAACGCCAGCTAACTCCAGTCTCGGTGTATCCTATTGATATGCTGTCAGTAAAAGCATCCCAAATAACATCCCCTGCCTCATCTTCCACGTCTTTTGACAGACCAAAACATCATAGGGTCAAAACTGAAGAGCCATTTCTCTCTTGTTTCCTTCTCTTCTGGTGGTACAGACATGCATGCGTGTATATCATGAAATTTTTAGGGTGTCAATTATTTTAGCCTGATTTCTGTATGAAATAATATTTCTCTGATCATGCAGAGGTATGTGCGTGTATGTATGTTTATGTGTGTTCCTCAATCAAATATACCAGGAGGAAAGAGGACTCTCTTTTCCTTATGTGACATGAAAAAAGGCAGCTGAAGACCCCACAGAAGAGTCCTGAAAAATTAAATACTGTGACTATATACATCTGAAAGACTTAAAAATTCACAAGAAGAAATGTTACAGGAGCCATCTCCTGTGATTGGAAACAGCTTCAATCAGCACTTGTAATTAGCCAAGAAACACAAACCCCTAGGAGGAGAGGCTTCATTATTTCTAGTGTTATTTCTCTGTGAGACAGAGCTATTTGTTAATGTCTCTAAATGGCAGATAAAAAACACTCAGAAGAATAGCTTCACAGTGAGGGGAGGACTCAGCAGGAATCCAGGAGGTGTTTCTCCATGTGTGCTGGATATGAAAACATGTCTTTCAATGTCTCAGAACATCTCCTGGGCCAACTGGGATAAATCCAGTGCACCCTGCACTGTCTCTCCTTCTCACCCTTGCTCACCTTGAGGTGTTTTATGATGTATTTTCATTCTTCTTGCAGTTGACTAGACTGGATTAAAGCTTAATACCTACACACCTCAGAACAGTACAACAACCCTGAAAAGACTGAGGAAATTACTCAAGTTACAGCTGGGTCTTACATGTTTATGGGAGCAGCTGGAGGTGGTGAGATTTCTAGTCCTCTCAGTACTTCTGCTGTGATTTAGACAACATTAAGCACATCTATTTAGGCCTATACTTCATCTATTTGAAGAGCCTCCAGGCAGCTTTAGTGTCCTCCTGATAAAAAGTGAAGATGTGGGAAATGCAATGTCTTCTGTAGGAGGATTTATTGTCTCAAACAATTATTTTTTATCAGCCTTGTCAAACTTACAGCCCAGGATTTTCTGCTGAGAAGAGCAGCAGATATTAATTTGCTTGAAAGAAAATTAATGAATAATTTATTGTAATACGTTTGTTAGGAGCTATTCTGCTGTTTTCTTTATATGTTTAAGTACTGGATTAATCATGGGAGAGTAGTTTAGCCACATGACTTTCAGTTTTAGGTGTATCAAGCAGCAGAAAATGCGGTTTATAATTTAGGGCAGATTTGCTTCTACAGCTGTCAGCTTATAAGAAACAGTATTTGTTATAGAGGGTATTCTTTCTGTAGGAATGGTAAATGAAATTTTAAGTAAATGAGATTTCCTCAGAGTAGGAGACTTTTTAAATCCCATTTCACCTGTTTTCCAAGCTGCACCAGGATTACTGAACACTAAACATGTGTGAAATACTTCATAAAAATACTTCTGAAGCTGCAGTACTATATATGCAAGAAATGAAGTATTATTCACTCTCTTTTTCTACTATATGTAATGAGATACTATATGTAATTTTATTGTGTTAGGGCACTTTTGTCTAATATATACCTTTTGATCATAGACGACCAGACAAAGCAGGATTCTCATTTACAAAAAAAAAAAAAAAAAAACCCACACCACAAAAAAAACCAACCCAAAAACCCAGTAAGAACAGTTGGGTATGTCTCCTACTTGCCAGTACATGCAATAAACAGCTAAGACAATAATGAAATTAACTCTATTCCTGAAATAAACTGTTTAACTTTGGAGAACTTGCAAGCATGGGAAACTAAAAATTACCAACAACAGCACAAAAGAAGTATAATTCCAAACAGAAATATGTACTCCTTTACTTATCTGGTTGAAGTTCACCACGCTGGTCCACAGGTATACATGGATTTAAAGGAAAAAAATTAATAAAGAGACTTGATAGATAAAAAAAAAACCACCACACATAACAGCCACTTCCACTGCCTTTGACACTCACATTTGTAGGCACCGCTCTTCATTGTCACCACCGTGAGCACATCCCATTAGCATGGTGTCAAGCCACCATGGTTACGAGGCGTGCAGCCCACCCATGATTGAGAAGGATGTATGTTTATTGGGTAGGGAAGGATAAGGTGCACACAGAGGCATTGGAGAAGCAAACCTAATTGAACCTGGTTAGTCTGTTCAAAGAGATGTGAGGAAGCTCTGTGGGAAAGGGTTTATTTTCACCAGTTCATCCATAAATGCCAATTCAAGATCAGCTCACAGTTGCCCAGCAGGATTAAGACGTAATCACGTCAAGTCTGACAGTGTGCTGGGCTTTCTCTCCATAGTGGTGGTGAGAATCCGGTTTCAAAGTGTTTTGGAAGATATGCTCTTAATCACTCTTGGTGAAAAGAGTTGCAATGTGCTCAGTCCTGCCTGTGTGGTTCAAGATATGTAAACAAGTTCTTGAATCCATGTAAGAAACTGCATGTTTTCAGGTGCTTCCTGACCAAAGAGATACAGAGCTTTGGCTGAAAAAGATCTTTAGCAAAGGCTATAGAACTTATATATGTGGATGCTGTGTGAGAAAATTCAGCTGATCCTTGCTGTAATGACAGCAAGAGATTTGGGAAAAAAGAAAACAGAGACAGACAAATCCTCTGTGTTAGAAGAGCAGTAGAGTTAAGGAGAGATGTAAGAAGTCTTGTCAGTAGCTTAAAATGAGGTCTACAGGAGGGCATAGTCTGAACCCAACTGCTTATCCCAGATGTCCTGGTTTCACTATTGCACAAGCAGAGTTAAACACCGAAGGTTAGCAAACCTGAGGGAAGAATTAACTTCTTCGTGCAGCAGGATAATTAGAGTTCAGCTGTGCAATGGACTAAATTTAGTAAACTTGAAAGTGTCAACCCAAGTGTCCCCCTGTTGTTAAAGAAACATAACACTTTTGAAATCTGGAGAAACAAGCTTTTTCTATAAAGGTGATCCTAGAAAACAGACTGCTCATACTGATATTTTAGTACATGAATCACTGGAATATACAGTCAATACTGTTGTCATGACTCATGTGTAACTGTATATGAATTCACGCAGATGAATCTACCCCCACCATGCTATATAATCAGCCAGATGTATTATGTCATGACCTTTATTTACCTCCAGAATGTTGCTAGACCAATGGTAAGCTGCTCCAGAGAGGCCATTCTCATTCCTAGCTCTGTTTATTATTTACACAGTATAACAGAGTCCCTGCAGTTATTTACAAGGAAATAGCAGTCAAAATACTTAGTTTACATAGAATGAGGGCCTTCACCTTTTAAAGTTATGCTCCCATAATATTTGTTCTTCATATAATCTTTATGATCACCTTTGGGATTATGACTTCACAATGAGCTCAAAAAGAAAAAAAAAAAAGATAAGTGGATCAGTGTTGTAAATCTTGAGACTGGTTCCTACAGTAGACAACACCGTAACCTGCCTGGATCACAGCTGTGCTAGGCATTAATTCTGTTCTTATTCTACATATAAATCTTTCTTTTACATGGCTATGGATCAAACTCCTGGCAATGCTTTGGCCACTTGTCTTCTCATAGTCCTTACGTTCCATCTTCTAAACTTTTGCCCTGAATCAAACACTAGAAGGATATAGACCCAGTAGAAAGAAAATGATAGAAGGGAAAATACAGAGGTTCTGGCATGTCTGGGAGCCACCACAAATCACCAGATGAGATCAAGTGCTCAAAAATGGATTTGTAACATAGCAGAATAATAATCAGAGTATACTAGATTCTGAAGATGGGAAGGTGATGTTCCATGAAAAGTACAATTTGAGAGGAAAACAAGGTCAGTGGATTTGGCAGCTGCTTTAAAAAACTATGTTAAAATCAGAGACATAAAGATTGCCATGCAGAGCAAGGATTGCAGTAAGACAGCCATGTGGCTGGAGTTGTTAGTTCTTCAGAAACTTCAAATTCAAGTAGCATACCTAAATCAAAATCTATGGACAAGCACAGAACTGTACTAATATGTTGATAAGATTTGAAATGCACAACACAAAAAAGAAGTGTAATTAGTAAGGTATATCTAGAATAACAAGAAGTGTCCTGTAAAAACATAAACTGTTAAAGGAAAATCAAGGAGAGAATTGATCCTCCACTCAACTGTGAGAAAACTATTGACTAATGACTCCAAGAAAGTCAACACTGTAATGCCTATTTTGCTCTTTCTTCACTAGAAGGGTCAACTGTGATAAAAGGGTTTACATCAGCAGCAAAAAGCTGAAAATTCCAGCTAGATGACAGAAGAAAAAGATTAGGCTGTGCTCAGGTGAGTTAAATGACCTGAGATCTGTGAGGCTGACGGAATTAACCTCACATTGTTCAGGGGATAACTGAAGCATTTCCACAACCATTAATAACTATCTTTAAGAACTGTGTGGAAGACATAAAGTTTTGAAAGACTTGGAAAGGCAAGAATAACAGCTACCTTTAAAAGTAAGAAGAAAAAGGAGGTGCAGAATTATGGCCCAATCCCTTTAAGTACGATTCTCAAACAAATAGCAGAAGCAAATAGAAGAAAGAAACAGATTATAGGCACATGGATTAATTAAGAACAAATCGTTCCATATCAACGTTTCCTCTTATAACCAGATAACAGGCCTTGTGAATCACAGAGACTATTCAACTTGACATGAGTGAAGTTTTTAGTATGTTGTTAGAGAAGATTTTCAAAAGCATACTAGGAAAATGCAGCCTAGACTAAGCTCATATAAGATTAGGTTCTGCAGAACCAGCAAAAGAAACATTTTCAGTCTCTCATTTAATCCTTGTCAAAATGGAAGACTACATTTACTGCAGATATACAGGGGGGCTCTCCTGGCAAAAGTCCTGTTCCAGAATTTCATTAAATGCTGTAGATGCCAGAATAGATGCTACGCTTATTGAAGCTGACAATCTGACAAAGTTGAAAAGGGTTGCAAGCACATTAGAGGACAGGCTTAGAAATCAAAATGATCTTGACAAATTGAAGGTACAGTTTGAAAAAATATGGTGCTGTTCAACAGGGACAAGTGCACAATACAGTTCTGAGTCAGAAAAAACTACAGAAATCAAGGATGGAGCAAGGGGCATGGGAACAGTTCAGTTAAAGGCTTGGGTGTACAGGATGCATTTACACCAGTTCTTCAGTTACAATCAGATGTAGAAACAGATCACCACTTTTCAAGCTTTGCTTTACGCCACAGAGAGCTATTAGAGCATAGGAAACTAGATTCCTTTCCACAAAAGCTGAGACAGAAGACATGCTTTAGGCGCACCTCTGTGCACTGCAGCCATTAATGGGCACTCAGGCTGCGGTACCAGACCAAAGTTAGTCCCAGGTGGAAATCTCTGACACAGCGATAGTGTGAACATCATGCTCCCAGCACCAGTTGCTTCACTCTACATCTTGGTTCCTGTTGCCACACACTTTGTTAAAGTACTCACAACCTTAATGCATCACAAGCTGACTATGAATCAGCTGTGTTGTGAATAAGACAGATGTGACAACAGGATGATGCGTCGTCTATGAGGAAAGCAAAGAAATCCTTTTTTATCTGGTAAAGATCTCAGCAACAGTACTTCATTCAGTTTTAGCACCATGCTTTTAATTAACATTTGGAGCAGTTTAGCCTAGAAAGATCAGAAGGAAAGCCATGAGAAAGATCACCACTCTCAGAAGCATGAGGTGGGGTTGTTTTATCTAGAGAAGAAAAGGGTGAAATGGTAACAGCTTTCATGTCCAACAAAGGCTGCTGTGAAGAGAAGGAAAATAGACGCCTGTGTCTACTGTGGAGGAGCCGATATAGATTGCATATAGGAAAATCTGCCTAATACTATGGCTGAGAAAGCAGTAGGCGAGGATCCACAACATAAGAAGGTTTTACAAACAGGTTAGATGAGCATCTGTCAGATTTCGTTTAAACATAGTTCATCCTGCCTTAGGGAGGGAGATGTGCTAACCCCTTGAGATCACTACTGGAGTTATTTGGTTTGATTCTTTGTTTAAATGTAAATAGTAAAATTACTCTTTCCTGCTCCTTTCATCTTGTCTTGCTATCTTTTGAATCATTCCACTGATCTCCCATCTGCCACTTCACGTTACATCTTTATAATCTTTCCATTATCCATCCCAGGCTATGTCATCTCTGCCTTTCCACTTTTTGGCACCATACCTCATCTGTGGCATTCCTTCTGCTAGGAAATCCCTCCTTTTTCCCATGTGCAAAGCAAAGTGCCTGTCTTCATTCAAATTCCTACAGAACCGAAGTATTTACATATAACTGCTGAATATTGTACCTTCGATCAGTTCCCCTAGAGTTAATGGGGGAATAGTGTTAATTCATTGGGTAGAAATGACAGTTTGCAGTTAGCTTCTTTTTTTTCTTTCACTGCCTCCTTTTATCATTACTGACTAAGTAAACTCAGAGATTACCACTATTCTCCTTAAAATAGGATAATTCAGTGTGTAAGAATACAGCAACAATGCAGAAGAGAAAGGACAGAGTTGATCATTACAGAAGCTTACACGGGCTATCTTTCAAACAACAAATGGAATCACTAGTGCTCTAATGTTAGGGGGATGGATATAAGCAAAAATATGCATGGATACAAATCTCTACGGCTTTTTCTCAGACAATACATGGCTACATATATAAAAGAACGTATAATGATTACTACATGTTTCTTTGTTGATATTTCTGCTTTCCCCTGGTGCTTTGAGAGGACTCAGAATAACCCATGGGCACGAAGGCAGACCCCCCACTCCATCAGCTGCTTGCTGAGAAACTCAGTGTCAGCCTTTGGGCTGAGCTCCCAGACACCAGACTGGCCCTGTGCCCTTGTGATGTACTTCTGCTTCCCATCTTGCATACCCATGTATGACAATAAAACACCTCATCCTATAGGCAACTACTACCTTCTTGCATTGCAGCTGTCGCTGTCGTGGACTCTGGGAGGCAAATTTCTCAAATACACAGAGCAAAGCCAGAACTTGTCTACGCGTGGTCTGTGTGCTTATAACCTACCACCTAAATGAACCTCCAGAAGTTCACTGCAAAGACCACAACCTTCTTTAGTTCAACAACAGCCAACTGGCACAAAGGCATGTTGGAAGGAGGCAGGGAAAAGGATTCATTGGAGAAAATTAATTTCATTTCCATCTCTATTAGAAAGGCATGGTCTGGTAGGCCTCAGATTTAAAAGCAAACTTGCCTTGCCTTACATGTGATTTTCAGAAGCAGCAGCACTAATAATAGCAGCATTATTAATATTGGGTTTATAATTTTCTTAATTTGTAAAAAAATTCACTGGTGACCAGTTCATTTCTAATATATAATGTGTACCATTATAACAGCTAGGGCATTCCTATTCAGTAATTCTTAAAAAGAAAAGGCAAATTCTGCTTACTTTATTCAAGCAAAGTATCTCTTTAGCTAAAAGTGGTATTAAGCTAAATTAGACCACCAGTATTAAAGGCAGCTTTAACCCTCTTCAGCTTTCTATGGAATAATATTCACTGCCTTGTACAAGTACCTTTACATCCTAGATAGTGGTCCAAGAACCTGTATTTTGAATAAAAAAAGAATGTTCCTTACATTAGTTTTGCTTTTCATCTCCCTCTTTTTCTCTGTTCTGGCAAGATGAGTTCAGTGTTCACTAGCAAATGAGATGTTCAGTATTAGTGAACAACGGAAGCACTTATAGATTTATTTCTTCCTGGTGAATCCATTTCTGTATTAAATATTTTTATAAGCTCAAACAAAACCTTACTTTAACTGACCTACCAAATATACTACCTGCTAATATCCATTTGAGGTTTAGTTTTTTCTAGTCTTACTTTGGAGAAGAGAATGATTTGCATAGTTCACTCAGGAATAACTTAATGGTGTCTTAAGGGCAAATACAGAAGTTTTCAACTGGATGATTGTGTGTTACAAATAAGTTTTACTTTTCATTTTAGATAGGAGTCTACTTTATTAAAAGAAAAAGTTAAGAAAGGAAAGTTGAGTCTTATTAGGTACTGAGTTGGACCATTTATTAATATTACACACACAACTCCTGTTCTTTTTGAACTATAGACTATAACAAAAAAGGAATTTTATAGCTTTAGTCACATTAGAGCCTCATGGGACATTAATAAAGCCCTCAAAGAATGATTTTTAAATATGTCAAAGGACTTTGCATTTGTATGCATGTGTCAGAGCACACAAATATGCAAGAGACATTCAGATGGGTCCCTTTGAGGATCTATTTTCATGCTCAGTGCGTTACTTGACAAAGTACACGGAGTCCAGCTGCGTAGCTGGGACAGCAGCTTCAGGAGAGCTGGGGTTAACACCCTGCTGTGCTGCAAAGTCTCCCATGGGACCTGCATGAGCCACACAGGCCATGAGATCCTCAGGCCCTTCTCTGCCTGAATCAATGCCTTCCCCTAATGACTAGAAGCGAACACCCTTGGCAGCTCTCTAAATCCCAGGGCTCCCACAGCTCATTGCAAGAGTGGTGCTGAACAGGCACTGGTGCCAAATGAGGGCTAGCTAGCTACATACAGAGCTAGTTCAAAATATTCACACATGATTCTCAGAATAAGCATTTCTCTGCCTATCTTGCTAGTGAAGCTTATAGCGCAAGCCAAAAGATGTGTGCATCCCCGAATCACAGCCCTTAACTCTAGGTCACAGGAGGCTGGGGGGAAGTTCAGGGTTTGATTCTTTTATTCACCAAACAAATGCAAGTTTTGAGTCAAACAATTTAAAATCCTGCCAGATTTTTGAAAAGCAAAACCTATTCTGGCTAGAGAAAATTTAAAAGGAAGTGAAAAACATTATCTTTGTATTTTCAAATGGCAGTTTCATTCTGAGAGGTGCTTCACAGAAGATTGTAAACAAAGGGATAAAAACCAGCAGTAGCAAAGCAATTGCTTCGGGTCTAGCTAACCATCTCACGCATTTCTTTCCTGCAAATTGGAAAATCAGTTATTCCCACAGCTTTAATTGAGACAGTTATCTGTGATGCAGTGAAAGATTTGGATCAGGGCTCCTGCAAATTAAATGGCTGCTCTAAGTAATAAATTGCTGGCCAGTCCAAGAGAGGCATGTCTCAAGACCTCCTGTTGGAGGTCTTCCTTTGGGCCTTAGGTTTTCTGGTCTGAGTTCACCTTTTGTAAAGTGAGGACAACAGCATGTGAACCTACAGCAAGACCTTTGGAGCAGACCTTCTTGATTCTGTATTTGTAACATGGGGCTTACTCTGCAAGTACAGAGCGTACGTACTGCTATGGCATAGATAATACATTAAAGACTTTGAAGGTTCCAGGTACAGTGATAAAGGAGGATAGACAAAAACCTCAAAGAGAATTTTATTATGATTAATATATGAATATCAAAAATCTATATTCAACATGAAATATTTCGATTCCACTGTCCAAATTCTTCATGTGACATATTTCGGGAAATTGAAGAACTATAAAACAAACTAGCACTGACTAGTCATATTAAGGAAATACTGAGGACAACAGATAGGTTTGTAGCTACCTTTTATATCTCTTCTCAAATATTTTATAAGAGACCTTACACGTTCTAATCCGATTAGAAACACATTCCTGTTGTTGTCATTTAACCCCAAGTAGAAACTAAGCACCATGCAACTACTCACTCATTCCCTCCCGGTGGGATGGAGAAAAGAAGCAGAAGTAAAAGTAAGAAACTCGAGGGTTGAAACAAAGACAGTTTAATAGGTAAAACAAAGACCACACACGCAAGCAAAGCAAAACAAGGAATCCATTCACCACTTTTCATCAGCAGGCAGGTGTTCAGCCATCTCCAGGACAGCAAAGATCCATCACATGTAACAGTTACTTGGGAAGACAAACCCCATCATTCCAAACATCCACCTTTTCCTTTTTCTTCCTCCAGCTTGTATGCTGAGCACGATGCCATATGGTATGGAATATCCCTTTGGTCAGTTAGAGTCAGCTGTCCCAGCTGTGTCTCCTCCCAACTCTTTGTGCACCCCCAGGCTACTCACTGGTGGAGTGGGGTGAGAAGCAGAAAAGGCCTTGACTCTGCATAGGCACTGGTCAGCAGTAAATGTTATCAACACTGTTTTCAGCACAAATCCAAAACGTAGCCCCATACCAGCTACTATGGAAAAAATTGACTCTAGCCCAGCCAAAACCAGCATACCTCTTCAACGCTTTTCTATAGCTTAAGTTAGCAGAAATCATTCTGAAACCTGTGTAACCTTTGCTCTCTGTGCTCCTGTATCTTTTCCTCCTGCTTTCCCCTCGAGAGAGCAAAAATGCAACTGTTCAGCTGAATGTTAAAAATCTCTAAAATGAATAGAAAAAGCAGTGCTGTAAGATATGGAGAGGGGAATATCCAGAACTGTTTTTTGAAAACTGTACAGAAATCTTCTGAGAGTTTGCAGTCAGAAGGGTATGCAGGAAGCATATTAAGAGGCAAGAAAATGCTCAGTATTTATTTTGTGTAGCCAGAGTGGATGCTAACCTTTCATTTTCAAGAAATTGATGTTTTGCTTAGTTTGTTCTCATTTTTTTTTTTTTTTTAACCGATAGAATAAAAATTCTTCCAACATAATGGCTTTGGCTCCTAAAAGTTCTAACAAAAGAGAGACGGTGTGCATATTTGGAACTGGGGATTTTGGAAGAGCTCTAGGACACAAATTGATTCAGTCTGGCTACCCTGTCGTGTTTGGAAGCCGGAGCCCCCAGACATCCAGCCTGATTCCCAAGGGAGCAGAGGTGATGAGCCATGCAGAAGCAGCACAGAAAGCTGCCATCATCTTTATAGCAATCCAGAGGCAACATTACAACTTCCTTACATCACTAGCAGAAATTCTCCATGGAAAAGTCTTGGTGGACGTAAGCAACAACTCAAAAATAAACGCGTATCCGGAATCCAACGCAGAGTACCTCTCTCAGCTGGTGCCCGGCGCTAAGGTTGTGAAAGCCTTTAACACCGTGTCAGCCTGGGCCTTGCAGTCGGGCCCACTGGATGCAAGCGGCAGGTAAGACTGAGCAACAGGGTTCTTATGTCACAGAGTTACGTATCGTATGGCTTCTTAACAGCTAGACAAAACACACATGGGAGATATGAATCAGACAGGCTTCAGATGGTATTTTCATTATTATTGCCCATTTTAAAATTAAAAATGTGAGCTAAAATTCACTTTGTGCTTGTAATATGGAGTGATAAGGAATATTAATAGCTTGCCTCCAAACTCAGTAAGTTGTCTGGAGACACTAGAGAAGCAAGGGAAGGGGGTAGGAGGAATATATCAAAGCAAGAATAAAATAAGAGAGAAAATAAAGGGAAGCAAGGGATATGATGGGGCAGTAGAATGAGTAGGACAACAGAAGTGAGCTGAAAGGTGAATAAATAATAAGTTTTCTAAATCAGAATCCATCACCACAAAGTTTAACACAACAACAGTATGGGCAAACATTTTAACCAGCTCCTTAACCACAGGCCATCAAGGATGGAGCTGGTCATAGGAAGCAACACGGCGGCTTACTTGAAGAAAAATCATTTTTATTACCCCATTTTCCTGCCGCTCTGAGGCCACAGTGCTCTTGTACAAGGCACAAATTCAGCCAGCTACTCAAATCATTGCCAGCTTTGCTTTCTGCTGCCAGATAATCAGATTTGTCTAAACTAAAGATCCAAGTACTTCCAAGCTTAGGCTCTTACAAACCTTCATCATATCAACGTGAACAGAAATTGCCCCCTTTCTCCCAGTTGCAAAAGGAGTATTGTCTTGCATACTCACAGAAAAGATGGTTCCTTCACTATTTGCCTAGACTTGGAAAGAAATAATATTTACTTTTTTGATAGGGCAATCATGTTTTAAAGGTCTCTGTCCCCAGTTCCCTGGAGTACTTACAGACCACTGTAGCAGCAATTGAAAATTTTGCTCTATTTACTCATACTGAAAATTTTGCTCCTATTTACTCATATAAAACCTTGCACTTACAAACTGCTTGCAGATTTTCAGAAGAGTATGTGAAGTCTTCTAGGCAAATATTTGTAGTAAGTGTGTTATAGACTGTTCTTTTCAGACACAAAATTTTGCCACTTGAAACAATCTCCTTCCCTAAGGAGAAGGACCCATATTCTTAGTTCTTGGACTTGTTGGCCAAGAACGTACCTAGAGGCTGCTTTTGCCCATATAAATTAAGGCCAGCAGGAAAGCCAACAAGGAGCCTAGGAAGCTTGGGCTCGTCATCGATATCCAGGCAGGATGGCAGTAGAGAATGTCACAGAAGTCTGCCTAATGAACTTCTGTTTGTTTTTGGCTGCAGGTGTTTGTCTGTGGAGATGATACGGAAGCTAAACAACTGGTGATGGATATCGTTCGTACATTGGGTCTCACTCCATTAGATCAGGGATCCCTCCTGGCTGCTCGGGAAATAGAAAATTACCCTCTGCAACTCTTTCCATGTGGAAATTTCCCATCCTTTTGTCCCTTGGCCTAACCACATTCTTCTTCTCTACTGTTGGCTCTTGATGTAATTTACCCTTACGTTATGAGAAGAAAGACTTTCATTTTTATTGCAATTACCATTCCAAATAAGATCTGCCAATATTGGCACTCATCCTTCTTGGCTTGGTTTATCTTCCTGGTGTACTTGCTGCAATCATTCAGTTATACAGAGGTACAAAATACCGCCGTTTCCCAGACCGGCTGGACAAATGGATGCTGTGTAGGAAGCAACTAGGACTAGTAGCATTGGCATTTGCATCTGTGCACGTTTTGTACACTCTTGTTATCCCAATTCGCTCGTTTGTAAGATGGAGAATCAGCGATCGAATCATCTCCCAGGTAAGTTCCATGCCCTACATCTTCCTTTCTTCTGGCCCTGTTAAAAATACTACCTTCTATTTGAGCTTCAGAAATTCTGTGGACCGTCTAATGCTCTTTACAATAGGGTTATTTTCCTAGTTTCTGTGTTCCTTTTAACCATCGGTATATCCAAAGTTTGTTGGTATTATGTTGAGTTGAGGGGATTTTTTGGCCGGTCTTCCTCCTAGCTGGTTTAAAATAAATAAGTTAAATAAGTTAATAAAATAAGTTTAAAATGAAATAAGCAGGGAAAATTTAAACATTAAGAGTAATTTAAAGAAACATATTTCTCCATATAATTTTAAGAATGGTACATATTTCGACTTCAAAAATGGAACATATTTGACTTTCTGACCTTATTTAACAACGAAGTATCTTATACCTGTCCTCAACAGCAGATCTACAGCAGTGTAAAACATGAACCACAATCACAGGTGCAGGGAACCTACATGTAATATAAAGCCTCTTCTGCTTTTGGAGTAGGCGTTCAAAGTAAATCTCCAGTGATTTACTCAGTTAATGTACAACATTTATCTCTTAGTTATCTTAAAGGATATTTTTTCTGCATCTTGATCCTAAAACTGCTATCACTAAGATACACCTGTTCTTCTTTTCTTCAGGTACTGAACAATAGAACAGAACTACTCAACACCACTAATGCCTGGATTAGTGACTCTTATTTGGCTTTGGGGATTTTAGATTTTTCTTGTTTGTTCTTCTGGGAATAACTTCCTTGCCTTCAGTCAGCAACAATGTCAACTGGCGAGAATTTCGATTTGTACAGGTAAGAAAAAGACTTACTCTAAAAACCTTCTTCCCTTGTAAACTATGACCACAGGCAGGTTTACTAGAGACTTAAGGCTTTCCTCCATTAGTATCTCCAAATGTGATGTGTGCACTATCCACCATCACAAAGTGGAAAAAAAAACAGACTAGACAGCTAGGTGGCTAGACAGCTCACCTGTAAAAAATCACAACTGCTCTAATGGCTCCTTATGGTACAACTGGGACTACTGCATTAACAAGAGAAAATTATGAAGGCATGAGCTTCTAAATGACAAACAGAAAGCTGACCCTGTGGAATTATCAAATGCCAAGTCACAAAATATTTTAGCCATTATTGGACTAATTTTGTTGGTTCACAAGACAATTCAGTTAAAATGGGTATGAAAATGACTTTATAACTCAGAGCCTCTCAATGTGAAGCATCTAAAGAGAATCTGCAGCTTCTGCAGACTAAAAACTGCTGTGCCTATAAACAGGCTGCCTTTGGTAATGCTATAATCTCAGACCCTGTTCGGAGGAAGCTTGGTGCAGGCTGCCGTGCCTCTGCAGGAGCTGGGCTAGCAGGGGACAGGAGGCAAGGGTAGGGGAAATTGCTATCAATGAATGTTTATCAAGCCAAAAACCTGCACCAGTATGGTAGTTCTGGATGGATTAATACTAGAGCATTTAAAAAGCTTGGATCTCTCCAATTCATCATCATTTTCTCTGCATTTTCACAAATATGGACAACCACTAGGCACTATGCGTGAGCTAGGAAAAATTATCAGGATGGCTGATGGAGGAAAAAAACCCGAAGTGTATTTCACCTAGATCCCTTTGAATGAGTCTTTATTTTAAAACAATAATAGCCTTTATATCACATAAAACGGTTTCATTTCAGCAGTCCCTATTTGCTCCCAAAGTTGGCACATTCCACAAAGCTTACTGTGTCCTGTAAATTGTATTTGTTCTGGTTTAATTTACTGTTCTAACCTCCACTTCTTTCTCTCTTTTTTTCCTTTGTTCTTCCCTAGTCCAAACTGGGATACCTGACACTGATTTTGTGCACTGCACACACGCTGGTTTACGGTGGAAAGTGGTTCCTGAAGCCCTCATCATACAAATGGTATCTTCCACCCGTCTACATGTTCTCTCTCATTAGTCCGTGCAGTGTACTGGTTGTCAAATTTGTGCTGATATTTCCTTGTCTAGACAAACCACTCACGCGAATTCGACAGGGCTGGGAGAGGAATCCCCAGTACTCAGAACAGTCAATTACATTATCAACAAGTCTGCCGTATAATTAGACGAACCTGTATTATCAAAAAGAAGAAAAAAAATATTATGAAGCATATCAAAATTAAGACCTCAGCCTCCTTTATCTGGAGAGTGGGAGAAAAGTGAAAAACTTAGCTAGGCCCTGAGTAAAATAAAGCCACCCCAAAGACACGCTTAAAACACAAGTCAAATGAGAACACTGAGATCCTGCACCCCAGGCATGCTTTCACACAGGTGCAGGCCCTCTCTTTTGCTCAGTATATTCTTTCTTGCCTATTCACCCTTTATTCCTAAGAAGGGAATGAGAGAAGTAAGTGGTGCTCCATGTCCCTCCTCTGTTGTTCCAACCTCCTCCAGGACTGGGCAGAACCAGAGTAATCTTTGGCGTTAAATGGCATCTGCTCCTTTTCCCTGTTCTGCCCACTGGGACTCAGGTCTACACCCACACACATCCACACAGATCCACACGCACACATGCATGAATTCACACCCTGCTTCCACCCCCAGAAGATACCAGCACCCATAGAATGGGTGCAGGATAGATGCTGGCTGAGGAAGAGCTCTGCTCCTCCCAGCATTACTTTATTGTCCATTAACATCTGATCCAAAAGAGACTATGCTCATACCTTAGAATGGGTTGAGTAAGATTTGTTTGGTTTGCGCACAGGAAGCCTAATTTCAAAGTGTATGGGCCAAGGATCACTGAGTCCTTGCTTGTACTGCCCTACCAGAAACTCAGGTGGCAGCAGGACAGAGGAGAGACCAAAATGGCAGAAAGATGTGAGAGGTGCTCAGAAGCCTAAGCTTCTTGAGTATAGGCAAAAAGTAGTCAGTGATTTTTTGTGTAAGCAGTGAGTTGGAAGAAAAGAAACTGAAGGAAAATCCTATAATATCAGGGGGTTGTATTATATGTCATGGTTAAATCTCATGAAGACAATGTTGCTGAATTTTCAAAAAATAAACCTTTGGATACAATATTACAAATGTTCTGTGAAAATATACATATTTTAACCACAATAAAGAATTTTTTTACAATGTTGAGCTCTGTTATCGTTTCTGGAACCTCTTTTGATATAATGCAGCTGCTGGTGTGCTCAGTTGCACAAAGGTTTTGGAAGACCTTGGGGCAAGGAATAAAATGGGATCCTGTCTTCAGCCAGCTGCCTGAGGTCACCTTCTGCCATCTTTCTTTGCTCTTTGGATGTTCATACAAGCAGATCTTTGCTTAGTCATCAAAATGGGCTGAGGATGTTGTAGAAATACAGGATCCAGCTGGGATGGACCTCTTGTTAAACTGCAGACAGAGGATCTGTTGACTGGAGAATAAAGAAAAGGCAAAATATGGGGTTTTTGTAGGAAGATAATTTCGTACCATCTCTAGTTCTCCTTCCTGTCCATAGACGGGATAATATTCACCGATATAAAGTAGGAGCACACTAACTAATATAGCTAACTGTACTTTCAAACAAGCACTATCAAGCAGGTCTAAAAAAACCCCCAAACTATCTGAACAATACTTCTCTTCATGTCATCCTCCGGCCCAGAAAGAACATTTCTTAATACCCGAAAGAATAGTAAAGAAGTCTGGGATATCAGCAGTGATGTAGCCAGATTTCTTGCAATAATTCTGTCACCAAGTACTCTTACTAAGCACCACTGGTGCATATGTCATACTTGGCATGTCATAAGCTGATATGCATATGTTGATGTAGGTCTATACCGTTTTCCTTGACCTGTACCACAACAGAGCAGGACCCCGTTTCAAGCCTCCTTCAAAGATTTTCCAGGTTAATCTTACAGAATCATTGGCTGCAGAAGGATCAGGTATGGGCTCAAAGGGCCTAAGTGACAACACTGTTGTGAGGATGCCTATAACACACCTCTTTACAGCTCCCTCAATAAGAAGGGAGAGAGGCAGAAGCAGCAGCGAGGAAAGCGAATAAGGCGGAAAGAAAGAAAATGTGTCTATATAGGTAGAAGAGAAAGGGACAGATGGAGCAGCAGCCTGAGTGAATATCCTCTAGATTTGCCACTTTGGAGCCAAATTCCGGCCTCATTGACAGAGTTACTCTAGATTTATGTTATTACAAATAGTAACAGTTCCAAGACACTGATACAGGTTGGGGGTTTTTTTATTACTTTTTAAAGTATTTATTTCCAGGTTTCTGCCTATCCCAATACAGATCTCTCTCACACAGCTGAACCTCCAGGTTGGAATTCAAACTGCAACAGCCATGGCAAGTAACACCCATTTAAAAGCCACGTTTTACAAAATACAAGCATTGCTTGCCATGCTCTTCCTCTGCAAATGAAGGCCAAACCAGGTCTCATTTTCATCGCTCAGCGTTAGTGCAAAATAACTGCACCTGACTGATAGTGCCTGTATATTCACTCACTGCTAAACCACAGTCTCAAAACACACACAGGACTGTAGCTCCTGCAGGAAAGACAAAAGAACTTCAGGGACGGATATCACATTGCTTTGTTGTGCTAAGTCGCGGGCCCAGATTTAGTGGAAAGTGCTAAGCGGTAGGGTTTGCAGTCTGCTGTGTACTCCAGGAATAAAGTGCCAGTATCTGCTGTGTTCAACCAAGGAGACGATGCTGTTTGTTTGCACGAGGTGCGTGTGGCAGCTCTCAGGAGCTGATCCAAAGCTCTCACATCTGAAGTCAGCAGCAGGCTCTTTGCTGACTTCAGTACATAATAGGTCAGATCTCCAGCAGCACTTGTTTCTCCAGTCTAAAGGAGGGATCTCACATCCTGTTTTTCTGGGCAGCTGGGGAGTATTGTTTCACAAATTTACATATTTATTTCTTCAACATTGTAGAGAAAACAAAATCCTTCGGCAACCTTACATCATAATTAAACTAAAAGCATTCAAGGTCATATTTTGAAAACAATAACCAGTTTGGTAGCTTGTACACATTTCTCATGGCTGAGCTCTTCATATTTTTTTTTTTTAATGTACTGAGAAACACTGACCACAGAGGATATCAGAAGGATTACTACCTGAATTTTGGAAAGGGATTTTCCATATGGTTCCCAGAAGCCAAGAAGAGACTCTATGTGCACATGTACATAATGCTATTCTAATAATTCCTGCAGGAATAAAGCACTGACTCTCAAATTCTACTTCTAAATCAACACTTAGAAAATATAAATTACAGATTTTTAAATAAACGGTCACAGGGATATTGCCATGGTGACAACTAAGCTTGGATTTCATTGCATAAGAAAAAGTATTCTGATGGAGAGTGCTATAGGATAGTGTGATTTTTAGACCTCTACATTCTTCATGATGTGGCTAATTTAACTTCCTTTTGCCTTTTTGTTATAACTAGGGAATATCCAAGTTTAACAAAAAAAAAAAAAAAAAAAGGCACTTGGTAATGAAAAGAAAGTTTTTAATTAATATATTTACCTGAGACAGTAGTGGGATGTCAGACATGCACTGGCCCCAGGGATGCATCTGACACCCAGATGCTGCTGGATCTTGAACCACGGAGATCTGAGGAATTCCCTGTGGTTCCACCACACCACACTGCGAGTCCTGAGATCAGCAACTTATTTTTGCTGTGCTGAATGACATTCTTCTGTCGGCCTTCTCTGTCTTATCTAAGAGTCACCTCTCACTCCAAGATATGACCATTCATGACCGAGTCTAAAAGCTGCTTTTTTCCAGCATGTCAGGTTTTTATGGCTTCACTCTTGATATCTCCTATCAGACACAAGATTTTTACACGAGCATCTCTTGCCTCAAACACTGGTGAGCCTGTTTGATTCATTAGTCCAAATAAGGAACTGGCGAATAGTATGAACACTCACAGGACCTGTGTAACCTATGTTCAGCTGCTCTTTCATACTATGATTAACCATATTTAACAAATCTTTGGTGTTCCTGTAATAGCCTAAATATGGCTTCTCTTCCACGCACCATGGAAACTTTTCTCTCCTACAGAGACTCTTTTTTTATCTCCGCATTATCACAGAATCATAGAATACCAGGTTGGAAGGGACCTCAAGGATCATTTGGTCCAATCTTTCTTGGCAAAAGCATGGTCCAGTACCCTGTCCAGCCTAATCTTAAATATGTCCAATGAATCCACCATTCTTTGGGGAGATTATTCCAATGGCTGATTGTTCTTGTGAAAACTTTCCTCTTGTGTCTAATCAGAATTTCCCCAGGAGTAAAATATACCCATTACCCCTCATTTTTCCAAGTGACTCCTTGTAAAAATTTAACATTCTTGAATCTGGGAATCCAGAATTGAAATAAACATTAGTTCTGACAAAACTAGACCCCTGACATATTATTTTTTATAAGGAACCTCAGTGCTACCAAAAAAAAAACCAAAGAAAACCCTGAAGAACCTTGAGAGGACATGCACAGACCTCAGAGAATTGCCTGAAACTAGCTAATGTCTCTAAACACTGCAAAGCAAAAGTAGTAATTTCTTGTTTATATACGTGTGCTTTGCACACATCCTTTATTCCCATCTCTCTTTCTGCTTCCACATCCAGATTTACTTATTATTTGAGATTCATTCAAATACAGCCCCTTCACTGTGCTTGCTTCTCTTCACACTTGCTCAGATTTAATCTAAAAAAAGGTTTAACTGCAATCAGGAGGCTCAAGTTATTAAACACAGTGCAGAGGCCTTTCCTAGTTTAAGACCCATTAATTTTTTTCCCCATTTTATGGAGATGAGAAAGTGTAGTGTCTACAAATGTCTCTTTAGTGATCTCAGAAAATAGATAAATGAAAAATGAAAAAAATGTAAGTTATTGTAGTATGCTTATCATTGAAGGGCACAAGTGGTTGAATACTGCTAGACCAAAACAGACCTTCCAAAACAGGCATGTTTGGTTATGCCGCATAGAAGGAGGGAGGAATGATTCAAGGAATCATGGTGGAGAGGGTGTATGGAACAAAAGTAAAAAATTATTAGAAAGAAAGAGAGAGAAGGAAAGAAGGAAAAAGAAAAACCTGCTTTTCTTTTTCCTATCAGCTCGATGACAGAAAATGTCACATATTTTGGCTGCGTGGTACCAATTATTCAGCAGCTTATAAATATTTAGATGAGGAGTTTGACTTGGCAGCCCTGAAGTCCAAACCAGGTTTTAGGATCCCACCATAGCCTTCTTTCCCCAGTCCAAACTGGTACAAATCAGCCTATTTTTCGTCCTTTACAATCATCACTCACTGTTCAGCAGCAGCTGTAGCAAACCCAGATGTGCATGAGGCACAGGACTTACATGGCTCAGTAGTGAATACAGCTGGAGAAACTGTTTCCCCAGCGAAAAAGAATCAGGAGAGATGGCAGTGTCCAACTGGCCAGATACAGGACAGAGACTGCTTAATGAACTGCTCTGTTTCAATGCGAGACACCATCATCTTCATTTATACTTAAGAATTGAAGCAAAATCAAACACAGATTCCCACTATAGAAGGGTAAACCATTAACGTGGCATGAAAATTTGAATCAAGGGAAACCCTACAATACTGGATGAAGAAGAAAGCGAGAGGTGGACAGGGTGAACAGAACCTGAGGAAGTGGCTGGAGAGGTAGTCCCCAGGATGAAGAAGGGGACGGGGTAGCTTCCCCCTCCCCCCTTGGCTAGTGATGAACCAGAGCTTCAGGAGCCCCAGGACAGGACAGGCATGATGTCCCCATCCCTCAGAACTGGCCCAGGCAATCAGAGGGGATGGTTGCAGAAGTAATCGCAGGGAGTGATGTTAAATACATACAGAATTATAGTTTGTTTGTTTCGCTTGCAGCTTCTGTTTTCCGATCCTGTAAGTACAGATTGGAAACCAAATCCCATCTTTAATTGGATCAGTCTGAAGGTCAAACCTCAAATCACACTGCAGAAACTCCAGTATTGCTTTACTATCAAGCCTGCCTAGCATTGTTGAGATAAATAAATCCAACAGTTTAAGAGACTCAGTCTTTCCAGGGCCTGAGGGATACCTCCTGTCCAGTTATAGAAGTCTGAAAGACATAACAGGGCTTGTGAAGCTACATGCTGACTTTTGGTGCAATACTGAATACCCAAGCATCACTGAATACCTTGAACCACTGAATACCTTCTAGCATCTCTTCTTCAAACAAACACTCATGTTTCCTGGCAAAGCCATCTTCCCTGTCTTTCACAAAAGAAGCTGACATTTAGATTCACACTTAACTGTCATCACAGACATATCCCAAGTTTCTTTAATGATCGTTGTGTCAGTGACTCCTACAGCATCACATAGGAAGTTGGAGGCAAGGAAAGGAATTGGATGCAGGTTTCCTGAAGCTGAGGATAGTTCTCTAATTATGAGGAGCTTTACAGATTAGAGAGCCAGAAGGCAACCTTGTGATTAGCTATTCTCTCTTCCCGCAGAACATGGGCTGCAGACACTGCCTGAATTAATTCCTTTCTGAACTATCAGGAGTTGTCATATTTTTCAGTTCACAGACCCCTAAAAATTTTCCATCAGTAATGCAGATTGCTGTAAAGCTTAAGCTTCCTGACAACACGCAATTTTATCCTAGTACCATTTGTTATTACTGGCAGATAATTCATTAAAATGGGCTGGAAACTCCTGAACTAAAGATATTCTGAAAGAACTGCTGAACTTGATTTAAACATTAGAAAACTCACCACAACTTTTGGCAAGTGATTTTGACAGCTGATTACCCTCACTTCAACATATATATAGTAATCAGTAGACTGATTTTTTTTTAACTGTGGTATTCAGCCAATATAATTTATGATTTCCATGACTTATCTGAAGTATCCAGAATGATGTCTATATATGAAACATCCATATTACTCTGGAGAAGAAGCTCAGATGTAAAAGAAAAAGTGTGGTTTTATATACATAAATTTATGGAGAAAAATAAATTATACTGGTCCTACTGTATACATGGAAATAAAACAACACACTAAAGTCTCTTGATGATGGCAGTGAAACATTAAAGGTATTTCCAACTAAAATGTTTATATTTTAAAATTTAAAAACCTAAATAAAGTAAAAAACTAAAAATAAACCAAACCCTAAAAACTATTAACAGTCGTTATGGATAATCTCAAACCTGAACATAATTTCACTAAAACCAAATGCTAACAAAAATCATTAATAACACTGTGATAACAGCTCGTATGTTACCTGGAGGACTGCAGTTTTTGTAGCCTACTCTAGTAAATTCATATGGAAAACAACTACCAAATAAGCAGGTTTCTAGGGAGTTTCTCAGGAATTAGTTGCAGGCACACTGTTACACATAACAACTCTAAACACAAAATCATTGCTGAGGAAATGTGGAAGCTGTATTACCCTGGAAATCCTTATGAGTAATGAGGGCAGATGCACATGGAAGTGAGTCGACAAATGGTACATTTTTAGCTACAGCACCATTGAATCCAGCTCTGCAGAAGGTCATTGCAGAGAAACAGACTGTATGCCACACCTCCAGCCCACGGAGATGCAGCCTGGAAAGCAGCAGCTGAAAAACCACTCACAGAGGACCTACTTACTAGAAAGGGTTATGAACCATGTTCAGATATTCTGGGGGAATAGAAAGATCTAACATGGTCTTGTGATTTTCAGATGTACTGGGAAGGAAAGTTCCTTGACTGCTGCAGAGAGTAGTGGCTGCATAGTGTTTCGCACTGTGAAAGGGACAACGAAGACTCTGGAGAGAAGCCCATTACACAAAAAAAGGTGCGAGAACGTGGACTACAGGAATTTCATTCACCCATTTCAGCCAAAAATGTCAGAGGTGAATGTAATAATACATACCCAGGTCACTATCCTATTGATGAAATTTCATAATCCAGTAACTGGAGAAGTGGGAAAAAGCAGCTCATCTCTTTTATGAAACAGCAGGAAAAAAAACCCCAAGTTATACAAACATACACAACTCTGGGATTGTTTAACAGAGTAGCAGGTGTGACAGGGAGTATGACATAAGCTTCAGATATAACCACAAGTGTACTTAAGCAACTCTGACTTGGTTTAAAGGTCCAACTCTATTTATATCACTCTACCCGGAAGCTGAGAGTAAAGAAACTTGATCAATTCTTCTCAGGTTTAGGTATTTGACATTTGATGCTGTTACACCTATTTTCAAAGAACATACATAAGGACTAAATGGCTCCATTACAAAGTCTTTTTCCAAAGAAAAGATCATGAAGACTAATAAGCTGTAAATGCTTAGGTTAGGAGAAGTATTAGAACCATTAGAGAGACAAAGCACCAGTATCAATATCATTATCCCAGCATGAGAAAGATACAACTAAAATGCTTGGAGTTAAAGCCATACAAATTTACATTTAAACCCTCTGGTTGTGCTTTGAAGACAAAATCACCAAGAATAATTTTCCTCATGATATCAGGTGAGCATTCTTTAGCATCGGTGGATTCACTGTTTCCTGCAACCATTAGATCAAATGTGGATGTTGCTGTGGATGCTTTAGTCAAGCCTAAATCACTGAGTTTAGCATAGGGACACCAGCATTAGATGAAATGCTAATTGTCTGTATAATGCAGAAAGTTACACTACATCACAAAACGCTTGTTTATTCTTTAAAATGTAGGAATGAGTGGGTGAATGCTACCACTTGCATACCTTTTGATTATTCCTCTGAGTTCCTAAAAACAGACAAATGAAAAAATGATCATGCTGTTTCATCATCTGCTTCTTTCCCCACACGGTTATGAAAAAAAAACCAACAAAATGTGACGAGTTTCTTAAGTAGGTCAGTCTAGCACAGGCACAGAGTATACGTAAATAAAGAGCCCTGGATTTTCCCCTTAGCTATCTGGAAAGAAGTTTCAGTGACCAGTTCAAACACAGTTTCTGTCAGAGATGTGCCAGGAAAAACAGTAAAAATGAACTTCCTGGAACACATAGTAACAACAACTTCCTACGTAGGGATGTTTAGTTTTTAGAAAATATAAAACAATATAATAAACTAATTAAATTCAATCTGTTACCTACGGTAGAAGACACAAGCTTAAAAAGGATCACAGTGCAAGAACTAGGTGCAGCGATAATGCACTCTATGAATATGCCTTAAATCCTAATCTTGGATCTAATAAATGCTTAAATAAGATTACTTCTGCTGAATATTCGTGATGTAATGAGTTGAATTATGGAAGTTCTACCCGAAGATTTTACAAAGTAAATAGTGGAAAGACTCAGAGGGGAAGGGGAAAAAAAAAAAAAAAAAAGGTCTGTTTACAAGGAGATAAAGAGGTAAAGAAAAATGTTCAAAGGTAGGCAGAATCAGAAGCCTCTGATCACTGTTCACACCCTAAGCATCAGAAGAAAATCAAGTCCCTCTCTTTGTGTACATAGTACATACCTCAAGTACGTATACATTGAAGACAACTTTTAAAATCAGATCTTTCAGCCAGGACAATGATAACCCTTACCATGCCTCCATGCTTTATTCCAGAGAGAAAGAGGACAATATTTGCAGAGAATTGTTTTCTGACTAGTTTATTAACAGAGTCCGTGAAGGAACAAAGCAAAGCACTTAATCCATATTCTCCATTCCCCCTCCCTCCACTCACCTCTTAAGAAAAGCAAACCTCCAGAGGAAGCAGACTTATTTACTTCTCATATGGAGAAAGCTTGGCCACTTCTACAAGCATGAAAATAGGCATCTGTGATCTTCTCTCCCAAGCAGGTTTTCAAGCAGAGAGCTTCACAATACTGTTCACATTTCAGTCTTTGAATCATTGTAAGTTCCTGTGCAAAATAGGATAATGCAGGTATAACTCGCTGTGTCCACTGCCAGTGAAGGACTGAGGCACCTTAAATCCGAGATAATGATGGTCATGAACTATCATACAACCATCTTACATGTCAGAGTATGGACTTGGCTCTGCCCTGAATATGTTCCCAGTTTTATTAGACCATGGTTTTTAGGGTTTTTTTCCCCCAGACTTTATAATTTTCATTAGCCTCCACTCTTGAACATGATGAGAATACTAGTTTTGATCAATTTTGTGAAGCATGTATGTGAAATGTGAATGTGAAAAGCTGACAATTCTTTGTGGTGTTAGATTTGGAGGTATTATGCTTAAGGTAAATCCTTACTAGATACTAGCTAATGAAAAAAGTGATGAAAAACAGCAGAAATGAATGAAGACACAAAACCTGTGGATGAAAACAGAAAGGGAAGATCCTTCGAGAGTTATACAAACACCCTACTTCCATAAGAGTGCGGAGGTGACTGTGCTTATCCACAGTTTTGGTGGCTGCACCAGGGCTTTAACAAGCCAGGGAGCCCACCCATATACAGACACTGCCCAGACTGGGCTCCCAGATCTGAGAGCAGCTCCAGACTTCAAAGAGCCTTTTTTTTTAAGTGTCTGCTGCCACCAACTGATTGCTCTACCCTTTGCTTAAATAAAATTCAATGGGATTCAGAAACCTTTGCTGCAAACTTGCAGAGTACTTTTAAACAGCTCACGGCCAATTTATTCCTGGATGTAACACGTCAAGCATGCACAACACAAATGTAAACCAGCAAGTGATTATTAGCATCTGTAAAGATTCCTGGAGCAAGTAGATTACATAAAAATATGTATTGCTGTGTAATGACAATACACAGATATCAGAACAGAAAACAAACAAAGTTCTGTAGCTTTTTTTAAATTAGAGAGCCCTAAACTTTTTGAAGCACAGGGTACAGCAACTGACAGCCCATCTAGTCTCTTTACCCTTTTGCTTTTTCATAAGCCCTTTGCACATTTTCAAACAACAATACTAAGAGGTGATATAGAACCCTTATTTTATTTTCTTGAAAGTTCTCATCATTTTACTGGAAGAATAAGGAAGACTCACCTATAATGTATACATTAACAATGAATGAAAGGATTCAGCTACAAAAGAACTGGACAAGAAAGAAGCATCAATATGACAAAAAAAGAAAAAAAAGAAAAAAAGTATAGGAGACATCTGACAAATCTGAAGTAAGAACAATCTGTATAGCATCAGATGCCTGATAGGCATGGTACCATGTCCTGACACTGGATGCATCAAATATGTTTTGATACATATTATACATAGCTAGCTAATGATTTCGAACATTACTTGACTAACCATGACCACATTTGTAGATAGTGCTCACTCTTTATAGGTGGACAAAAATATTCTTACCCCCAACAGAGGGAAGATAAATGTTTCCTGTAATCTAGTTCATATAAAATATGGCAAATTTTAGAAATTACACTGCTTAACCAATCTAGTTATTTTGAACTATCATACCCAATCATTTAGATATTAGCCTAAAACTTCGGAATGGATTTCCAAAACTATATGCATGAACTTAGTCTATGCTTTTTCCAATAGAAAAACCTATATATAAACTCCTAAAGCACTGTTAGATATTTTTAAAGGGAGTTTGGCACAATGAATGGCTCAGGAATATTACAGCTCCTGTCAGCACCGAGACCCAAGGAGCTGCTCCCACGCAGGTACCTGACACCTGTCTAGGTGGGTTCCGTTTCTACCCTTGGCCAGGCTTATATTGTATATGATGAAAAAACGGGGGTAGGTTAGAAAGCCATCAAGCGTGTGGCTGCTGTGCCCGTGTTAGAAGTACCCGTGCGACACCTGGTGGGCACTTTGTGAGACAGCAATAGGCTGTCTCCTGTCTTTAGCAACTCAGAAAGGTCATAAGAAATGAACAAAGGGAGCAACATATTTCGTTTCTTACGACCTTTCTGAATGCTAAAGCTGAAGGAGTCAGCCGATTGCTGTCTCACAAAGTGCCCACTGGTACTGCTTTAAGAGTCTACTCAGTATGATAAAATTTTGTGACAGGAACTGCAACTACATCTCATGTTGGCCGCTTGGGGATGTGTGTTGCAACATTTGAGGAATTTTCAACCCACAGCCCATGTAGTAACAGAAACAGTAACCAAACAGGCACCAAGAGGAGACATCATGATCAGGAAAGTGACTTTCTCCACAGGGTGTGGCACATCCCTTTCACTCCAGGCATGCTGAAACTTGTATTTACCCAAGTGCTAGAAACTCCATTGCATCATTTGTGGTAGGGGGGCAATTACACAAGCAAGCAAATGAAAAATAAAACTTTATTTTCCTGGCATCATCTATTGCATGCCTCTTCTACTATGTGAGTCCATGTAAACCAGCCCAAGGCATTTTCCCCACTAATTCTGCCAGTCTCATTGATTATGGAAATTACAGATCAGGAAAAGAAAATGAATTCTGGTAGCTCTGCAGTGGTGTCAACTCAGGTCAAGCACTAGACATGGAGAGGATAAATGCTGTCTGCCTAGATTCTCAAGAACCTAGGAGGTAAGAATGAGAGCCCACATGGACATCAGGTGCCTAATGGTGACAATCACAGTATTTAGACACCTGAAACACCATTTCTAAGTTCTACATGCTTGTTTTCTGCTCCACGGCTGACTAACCAGCTATAGCTTATTGCCACCTACCACTAGTTTGGTACTCAAGCAGAGCATAATTCATGCATAAATTCTCCAACTGGATCACTTAGCAGAACTGAGCTCACTGCAAAACATGGTAGGGATAACAGCACAATGACTTTTTTTTTTTTTTCTTTATAACTAATGCATAACTAACCCTAATGCTTAGGGATTTTACCCACAAAGTGGCAGAAATTAGTTTTAGGCTACCTAAGAACAAGTCATCCTTTAAATTCTTACACCAAAGGAATTTTGTAAAACAACATGCTTCAGCTCACATATTAAAACAAAGCCAGTGTGCAACCGAAAATTTAGTCAAGAGAACAAACCAGTAGGATCATTTTTTTTAGCCCACAGATTACACATTTCAGGCTTGCTCTCCTGGACTATTTGTCCCTTTTTTTCATTAGATAGCCAGAGGTTTTTAACAAAATCTTTCAGAAAATAGGGAGTGGCACCAGGAACATCCTCTTGCAGCTGGATACCCACAATACTGCTTCAGAAGAATGAGGCTTCAGCAGTACCTTCTTTTCCTCTACACCTGAAAGTTTACAACCTAATGCTTATCTTCCGGCTAGTACAGCTGAGTCCTACCCTATCAGAAGGTAAAGTAGCATCATATATATTCTGATTTATCTCAGAACATATATGCTGACACATGTAATTGCAAAAAGTGCTGTACAGAGAGAATCCAATGCTTTATTGGTGAACTTGTTCTGTGCTGCAATCATTTATAATAGTTCATTTTCATACTCTGGCTTCTGTCTGGCAAAACCAGACCAGATCTGGATCCTGTCCCCATGTTATTCAACCAAGCTTGTACCTCTTGCTCTAGTTCTCATCAATCTGTTTTAAACTGTCCAAGTTTCAGACTGAAGGCTTTGAAATACAGTATGTGAAAAAGGAATAAGATCAGTTGTAAAGTGATATGCAAAGTAAGCAGAATTGTAAACATCTTTTCCAAGTCATAGATATATATCACTGTTATCTTCAGACATGTTTATACTCTAATTATAACTTTACCTAAAGACCACCTTGGGAACCATTTGACTGCAAGCTCTGAGATCCTGGAAATTAATCATGTCATGCAACACATGCATTTTAGCTTTAGTCCTGTAAAAAACTCATGCCTGGGAATGCACAAACTGCTACATTATAATGAATGGATGTGGTAAATTGTGTTATTGTACTGCATTGAATAAAAGCTGATTGTTATCCTCAAAAATCTCAATATCAAAACCTCACTAGCTGCACCATCCACAGTTAAGGTTATCTTGTCTTGGGCCTTCAGTGATACTCTTGCTGATGCCCAGTGAGTGATGAAGTATTCCCACAAGCTAACACAGAAGAAACAAAGAAGGGAAGGAATATGGAGTAAGGAAGTTGGTCACCGCTGAACCAGCTGTTAAAGAGGTTGGAGGTGGCAGGAAAAGCAAGTCTAGTGGTCATCAGGATTGCAAAAAATTGAGGTAGCTCAAACTGAACAATCAAAATTTATGGAAAATTTAATCTCCAGACTCTCTTTACCTATAAAGTTACAGAAATGCCTTCCTTCTTATCCCTACCCTTGCAAGCACATTACTTGATGATTCTAACACTAAACTTGGCTATTACAGAAATCCTTGTGCAAAATAACTGGCTGCAGAACTGAATAAATAGAAAATAGAAATAATAATAAATAAATAATAAATAGAAAAGAAAGGGTGGTTTCAAAGAGCAGAAAAAGCAGCAGATCAGTGGAGCACCATTCATTCTGGGCACTGAGTGAGGCATTATATTAAAGACTTCTGGTGTGTACAATATTTACCTTTCCACTGTTTGAATTTATTCCTCTTCTCAAGTTAGGGCAATTAAAAGAGTAAGGAGATTATTTTTTTCTCCCTCTTTAAGTAATATACTTATTCTCAAGTTTTTATCCCCCCAGATGTGCTAAGTAAACATTTCGGGAAATTCGAACTTTACACTTAATTCCTTGTCTCCTCCGCGGCTTCTTTTATTGCAGTTCTGGAGAGGACAAATTCCACACCCGGCTTACCAGGCAGGTGTGACACCTCAGCACGTCCCCGAGTTCCCGGCCTCCACACCAGATGGGAACGTAACTGGCAGCACAGGGCGGCTCAAGGCTTTCCGTTCAGGGTGGCTGAATTCCCACATCACACGCAAGCTGTCCGGGTTACACGCACCCACACTTCGTGGGGCAGAGGAAGGGAAGATGGGCAAGCAGATAGCGTACGACTTGTAGTGGGTTTATGCTAGCCTTTGTCCACTGTGAGGAAGCGCGGTACATAAAAGGAATGAGATTTGTGATCAGATTTTAAGCACTAATGCTATTATTGTAGCTCCATTTTGAATGCTTTCTGAACATCCTATTACAGAGTCCCCCACACCGCCTCCTGTGTCAGGCGCTGCGGGGAGGGGCGGGACGGGCACAGCAGCACCGACCCTCCAGCGGAGACTCGCTCGGAGTGCAGTCTCCGTCCCGGCTGTGCGCTGGCTGCCGTGGGCGCTACCTCCCGTACGCGTCTCACCGCCGCTGGCCGGGGCACCCCGCAGCCGAGCTGAACCCGCCTCCCCTTCGCCTCCACCGGCCCCGCGTCTGACCGCCGCAGCCTCCAGGGCCCGCAGTACTATTCTCCTGCGTCCCGCCCCGACAACGCCAGCAGCGATGGAAACGCAGAGGAAGGAACCGACCCGCTCCGGGCGGGGCCCCGAGGCACCGCCGCACCGCCCAGTCACTGTGGGGAGGAAAAAGCCGCCTCCGCCGACGGACTGTACCATCCCGATGGGGGCGGGGGGGGCGGGGGTCTGGTCCCTCAGCTCCCGGAGACACCACCTTACACTGCCCAGCAGCCCCGGTGACGGGAGGCAGCCGCCTGCCCGGCGGGTGGCAGAGCTTTCAGCCCTGGCCCTTGCCGGAGCCTGCAGCCCGTCCCGGTCCCCTCTTCCTGACCGGGTGGTTGCGCCGGGCGAGGCCGGACTAGCAGGGGCAGCTGCCAGCCGAAGATGGCGTTTTCCAGGCCAGCCGGCGCCCGGCGGCGGTTTCTACCAGGGCGGGGTGAGCGGGGGCTGGCGGCGGGCTGGGCCGGGCTGCAGGGGCTGGCGGGGCGCCGCCGCGCTGAGCTTGCGCTCGGGACAGCCGCGGAGGCGGCAGGGCAGCCTGGCTGAGGCGCGGGCTATTGATCTTGGGGCGGGACAGTCCCTTCCCTGCCTTTCCCCCGTCTCCATGTATCACCAGCGACCTGAGGCGCCCCTCCGGGCCGTCCCGCCCGCAGAGAGGGGTGCCGGTCCGGGCCGCCCCCCGCCTGCGGTGGCCCTGCCCTGCCGCGGGGCTTCCGTCTCCGCGGCGCAGGCAGGGGAGGCTTCGCAGGCTCTTGGAGGCGGGGGGGACACGGTACTCTGGGGCGGGGGTGCGTCAACCTTCCGGCCCGCGCAGGGAAACGATGAGGGCCGTGTTAGGTGGGGCTCTGCCCGGCCCTCCCGGCGTCCTGCCGCGGCTCCCCCGCGGGAGGTGCTGTTGGAGCCGGCCCGGGACGGCCTGGGGCCCGCCCGCGGGGGAGGGGAGAAGAGAGGAGGCACATATCCGGCAGGTGGTGCCGGTGCGCGAAAGTCGGTCTGCGAGTGTCGCTCCCAGAGCCGGCTCGCCACACGATCCGCAGAACAAGGTCTTGTGTCTTAACACCTTGTAAAAAGCTGTCTTGGCTTCATGGGGCCGATGAGCAGCTATGCGGCTTCGGAGAGCAAGGAACACCTGATCAGACTCTGGCCAACCCCAAAAAAGGCATATTCTGTCTCAGCAAAAAATGGGTATAGACTCTATCAGGCATAATTATTGGTTCAACTCAGTCAAACAGGATTAACTGCTGTCATTCCATGACTTTCAGTTAAGAATCAATGTTACTTTCAAATTGCCATGATTAATGCATATTCTTCCAAGTATTTTCCCTAGAAATCTGCCTTGCTCAACTTGTTTTAAAGGGAAGATCAGCAGTGCCTTCAGTACCCCATTTTCTGCTAATAGTAGGCTAAAATTTAGCCTTCATGACATACACCGTACTGTATCTAGATCGGTGGATTGTTCCTGTACAATGTACACTGATCTGCTTAAATTACGATAACTGAGTATATTGATACCAAGATTGTGTCTGGTTTATGTTCGGCTTGTTGGTTTTTTTGGGTTTTTTTAAGGAATTTGGTTTTTTGTTTGATTTGACTTTTTGCATGGTGTGTATATTAAAACACATGTTGATTCTTAAATACAAACACTGCAGCTTCTTACAGTTAACTGAATAATTGATTTAAAATTAATTTCTTTTGATTTCTGAAGTATGGTGGAGCTCCAGGAGGACCAGCATTCCCTGGACAAGCTCAGGATCCTTTGTATGGTTATTTTGCAGCTGTAGCAGGGCAGGTAAACTTATATTATTTATTTCCTGGATTTTTTTTTTTTCTGGAGAATAATTTCTAATTAGCTTTTGGAAAGAGGAATGCCTAATATTTGCAGTGAGGAAAACTATTGTTTCAAGTTTGAAAAAAGAAACATAATGTTTTTACTCAGCCTATCTGCTATATATAGCTGAGTAGCTATACCATATAGCTATATACACACAGTAACTACAGTTTGAATAATGCTGTTAGTTTCTATACAGTGTGTGCATGTGTGTGTAAATGCATAGATATTTATATATATACACACGTGTGCACACATGCATTATATTTATTATGCAATTATATACCAGGACTATAGTTAAATAAAATGTAACTGAATTGTGGCTTAGCTCTGGGTTGGGGAATGCTGTCAGCTTCAGGAGAAAGGAGCCAGAAAGAATGGGAAGCATGGGCTGTGGAGATGGCCTGGCTACGAGCAGGAAGTGCTAATAAGAAAGACATGATTACATGATCTTAGTAGACTCACAAGTGGAGAAGCAGTCTAGAGTTGTGCAAATATCTGTGTTTGCTGGTAGGATAGAGTGATTCTTCTTTTAGAGAAAAAGGTATTCACTTTGATTTACGCCTTTCTGTTTTTCCTCCTGTCATTCTGCACTGCATTTTAATTTCTTTCCTGTAATTTTGTGGCTTATATTGTTTTTGTATGATTATGGATGTTACTAGAAATAAGTAGTTCCTGAACTAGATTACAGATTTTAGAAGCAGATAAGTTAGGTTTATGGAGCTGAAGTTCTGTCTTTGGCCATATGTATAGCTATTTATTGCACAATTCTAGGGTATGTGCAAATCTAGAACTCTGCTCTTGGATCTGTTATCCACAGGTAGACAAAACCACAACATGAAAGTTTGAATTCAGCAATATTAGCTGATGTTTAAATTCCCAGTTTAAGACTGCAGTTTGTGTTATTTTTCTTCTCTATGTTACTCTTTCTAATTAATAATGCATCTCACAGTCTATATATTACTTCTTTAACATTGCTCATGAGAATATGTAGTAAAGGAGAACACTGGAATGACCTATGTGTAGTGAGGCAAGCCCCTCTGGTAGGGTGGAGCCCAAGCTAAATTCTGCTGAACTTGGTGACGATTTTCCTGCCAGCTGAGATGTGTGCCAGGAATCAGCAGTGGAGCCAGTAACTGATGCTGGAAAAATGAGTAAGCTTCTAGTGTGAAGAGAAAGGGAGGTTAACAGCAAATGGGATGCAGCGCTGTGGAGGTGTGAGGGCTTGGACCTCAGCAAAGCATAGATCATCCCCAGGCTTCTCAAGAGAGGCATGGTTACTGAAAGCTGGGGAACCAGTGAGCTAATGGGTACATCAAGTTATCACTGAAGAGTACTTTTACATAATTTCTATTTGTTCCTTACTGAAATAAACTGGGTAGCTTTTGAAATGTTATCCTTGGAATTGGAAGAGTTGGTTTCAGAGACTAGTGGCTGTGCAGAAGTAACCCTCTAATAACCCTATAAGGAGACAGTGAAATGGAACAGATAAATTATTGGTTGTTTTTACAGGCATTCGTGCAAGTCTGTAAAAAGCCACCTGTCACAGTTTTCCATAAGTACTCACTGTAGAATTAGTAGTGGTTTTTTTTATGGTTTGCTGCTCTCTGTGTTGTTTTCATGTCTGTATAATGTATGTTATCTCTGAGCTTTCTTTGAAGTAGTTTACAACAGAGATCTTGTCTTAGATTTCAGGAATTAGTTTCCTTTGTTTACAGAAGAAAGTCAAAGTAGTGTTCCAAATCTTTATTCAATTAATTGAGTCTGTCTTTGTAGGAAGTAATAATGTTCTTTTTTTATTGTGTTCACAAAGCCCCTATGCCTTGTCTAGTTTAACTGCTTAAATTCTACTTCAAAAAAAAATAGCCAAGTGTCTTTTTAGCAATGTTAACCATGTTTATAAATCATACTTTTCTGTCTTGCTGCCTATTTTAAAGCTATGTGGAGCCTGCCTTTGTTTCAGAAGGCACAAGGGCTTTGAAGAGGCTTTGCTGCTTAACATGCATGGCTATTTCAGTTCTCTTTTTGTAAGGTTTTAAGTACATCTGTATAGTTAGACTGATTGTTGCAGAGGCACCCACAAAACAGACAGCAGTAGCTACCTCAAAATTGCTGATTTATTGCAACCAAAGTTGCCCAGCACTCCCAACAGACCAAAGTTAATTACAATCTGGATGTCAGGCAGGAATATTTACTACACCACGAAGTCCTAAACTTTAAGGAACACTCTTTGAGAAAGAAGAACCAAAATGTGCATCCACACACGTATAGAAGGGAAAATCTCCCACTCAAGGGTACCCAAAACCAAGGGGGTGACTCACCGAAAAGGCAGTAAGGATTCACTGAAGGATATATCCGCAAGAATTATTCACTCAGCAAATGGGGTGGGGTGGGTGTATGGGTGTGTGGAGTGTGAGGGCTCACTCAATCCCAGGAAGTTTCTTTGGATGGCGTCACAATCCAAGGGGAGAGTCCTCAACTGCAGACCCATTGCTTTGAGGAGGACTGCCTCAAATTTGGCTCCCCACCAGGGCTCCATTTATACCCTAGTTGAGTCCAAACTGTGGCCATTCTAATTAGTTGGGGGCAAACACAAGACAAAGGCAGGCTGAGGGCCTAGACTGTGAGGCAAGAGCCATGAAGCTCAAGCTGATCTTTACCAGGTGTTTGGGCAAGCCCTGGTCTTTGTCAGGTCCTTGTCAGGTCCTTGTCAGGGTGGCTGCACCTGCCACGCTGATGGAGCAGATTAGATGCAATTTTGGATTTAGCTGCCATTGATTTTACATAGAATCAAAATGTTGTTGCTCTTTTTTTCAGACCTTGTGAAATATCATTTAAGATATTAACTCCTTTTTGTCCTATATCTAATGATACTACTTGAAAGTTACCTGGCTGTGCCATTCCTACCATGTCATTTAATAGCACATCTCTGTTCTTAAAAAAGAAGAAAAAAAATGCCTACTGGATTTAAAAACATTAGGGAAATGCTGAGGCAAATAAATTTGTTTCAAATATAAAGCAACTCTTTTTTCACTATTTAATGTTTTTCAAAAGTCACATTGTTTTTTTATATCTACAGATAGAGTGTTCCATCCCTGAATGAGGTTAAGTTATACTCAGACTCTCTATGAACTGAACTTCATGTGGGTGTGTGAGGAATGTGACTTAGAATTTCAGTTCCATTTCTGACAGCTTATTGCTTTCCATGAATTGGCAGTTGTTTTCTCTGTTTGGCCCTGAGCAGGATGAGTTGGAAGCGAGTCATTTCCCAAACCATGCACACAGGTATCTTTTCTGGGTTTGCTTTGGTTTTCTTTCAAAGTTCCTTGCTTTCTGCTTTTGTTTGTTCTGCTAACAACTTACTGTTCCCCCAAAACCAGGGTTTTTTAGATCTGTAGGTCTTAAAGCTGTCTTGAGAAGAGCCTGCGTATGATCAGGGTTCTAGGTTTCCTACTGTAGCAGTGAGATCATAAATGTATAATCTAAAGTGATTACAATACCCACGAAGTTAAAATTAGTGCTTTAAGGAAAGCTGTCTTTCTGTTCAACGTTTTGCACCTTGGTTTCTATGCAGCTGGTTCTCAAGTGTATGCTACCATTATTTGATGTGGGTTTGTTGCTTTTTTATTTAAAAGGTTAGATTTAGAGCAAACCTGCCAGTCCTGTTCATTTTCTAATGCATCACTAGATGGGAAAGCTAATGCGTATTGCAAAAATATCAACTGAAGAAACATCATTACAGATACGAGTTATAAAAGTCAGTTTCTGGTTTGTAGTTGTTTTTTGAAAGGGTAACTAATTTAATGCCACTGGAAAGGGAGTGGGTACTGGGAATAACCAGCCTGGGAGAAGGAATTAAAACAATAGCTGATACATCTTCTGTTATCAAAAGGATGGACAAATAGATGCTGATGAGCTACAGAGATGTCTCACGCAGTCAGGGATTGCAGGAGCGTATAAACGTAAGTTAATGACGTAACCAAAAAAACCACGCAAGCTTAAAGCATACTAATTCTTCTGCCACCTACTAGAAAACGCTTTGTAGTTGTGCTTTCTGCAGAGTTTGGGGGTTTTTTATTATTTGCATGGTAAATGGGCTTTGAAACATAAATTCTCTGTATTCAGTTCTGTACATACAGGACTTGCCTTCTCAGCCTCCTTAGTTCCCCACTGCTGAGCTGTGGAGTTGGAGAAGTGTTTTGTTTTGTAATGGACAGCCAATTCTTAAAAGGGTGTTTTGCTTGTTTTTACATTGAGCTTTGATATTGACCAAAAAATTCTGTGGCAGGAATCCTCTGTCTGGATACCTAGTGTTCAGTTTACAAAATTGAGCTTCTATGAATAAAACTGTTTTGCTCAAGTGGTGTCTATGGTGAAATATAAATGACCACTTTGACTGAAACTCAAAACCTTTATAGATTAAGTTTTAAATATAACTTGATTTGCCTCCAGACTGTCTGCTGTCATTTTTTCTAACAAGTAATGGTTAAAAGCTCATATTTGGATCAAAATGTGGTATGGCTGTATACAGTGGAATAAATTATATAATATTTTATACATTGTAATATATTACAAGTATATAATAAAAAGTAATTTAAAATTATACTTTTAGACAAACAAAACTGAATACCATTCTTATAATTTCTTCTTCTTTTTTCTAATTTAAACAGCTTTCAACTTAGAGACTTGCAGGCTCATGATCTCGATGCTGGATGTATCCTTTACTATGAAATGTAAACATTTTTGCATTCCATAAGCAACAGTGACAGAGTGCCAGAAATTTGGGAAATGCTTGGTGATTCCCATTCAGCACTTACTTGATAAGTACGGTTATCATTATGATTGGGGAACTACAAAATTCCATTCTTAGTAATTTTACAGGATGAAATAATTATAGTAAATGAGGCTCATGGTGATTGATCTCCTTACAAGTGGTACCCCTCTAAGCCAGGGGACTGTTTCTCCATTGAATGTGTGAAAAGTCAGGTCTGGCGGCCCAGAATAGAGTTTTGTGCAAATTTGCTCGTTTTGCTTTTCAAATTGGACAACTTTCTAATTCTTCCTAATGAATTAAGCGTTTGTACTACACAGCCTGAATACGGTCTAAATCCCCTAAATCCTGTTCCTTGAATGAATCAGGTTTGAGTATCTAATGGGATGGTATGTGACATTCAGCACACATGGAAGACTTAGGTATACTGTGCAAGGTTGGAATCTTTAGAGATTTTTAGTCAAAACTTAAATTGTCAACTTCAAATGTTTTGCTGTTTAAACAGAAAAAAGCGGAAATGAAACTGCAACGGCTGTTAGCTCACCTTGAACAAACTGCTTAGAATGCGAGAGATCTGATATTATCCTAACTTAAAGTAATTTTTCATTTGGAATCTATTTTATTTTGGATATGTATTTTAGCGGTAAAAATTACACTGCATCAGGTAAAAGAGAAGTGTGTGAACCAAGTTAAATTCACAAATTGCAAATAGTTTTATCAGGCTTCACTGAGAAGAAGTGGGGAGTACTTTCTCTGACCTTTGGTTTTGGTCGGTAGTAGTACCTCTGTCTGTGCTGTAGGATGCTCTAGTTCATTTTCTAGCAGACAATAATAGTAAAATATTGTTAATATTGACCTTCAAGAAACAGTTTTTAACTACAGATGATAAAAAAGATAAATTTCCATTGAAGAGAGGGCTTTTTTAATTAAGTTAAGAAAAGTTTTTTTTAGCTTTGGTATCAGAGGGACATGTCTGGCACACTGGGATTTAATGAGTTTCAGGAACTCTGGGCTGTGGTCAATGGCTGGAAGCAACACTTCATAACTTTTGACAATGATAGAAGTGGTACAGTGGATCGTCAAGAACTGGAGAAAGCCCTGATGAATATGGGTAAGTTGTGAAATGTTCTTGCTTGTGATGCTGACTTAAAGCATTTCCCAGTACGAGTTATCCTCCTGCAGACGCATGATATTTCCCATTAAAATTGTGTTGGAATCTGTTAACTTACCTGTCTTTTCAAAATAGACTTTTTATTTTCGAATAGGTTTTAGACTGAGCCCACAGGCAGTGACTGCAATCACAAGGCGATACAGCACTCGTGGAAAGATTACATTTGATGATTACATTGCCTGCTGTGTGAAACTCAGAGCTCTCACTGGTATGCTGGATTATAGCCTTGTTACTATCATCCCCATAATATATTTTTATTTAATAAAATCTGATTACTTGCTTATCTCAAGTTCAACTTCTATGTACCACAAAATCGATGCCTTTCAAGAGTTTAGAGACAGAACTGAAAAAATTATAGATTATTTTTTAAATCCCCAATGAAAATGGACCTAATACTAATGCAGGGTTTATTCCAGAGACTAGAAGATTTATATTATCAGAATTGGGAAACTGTATTTATTAACAGAACATAGAGGGTTGTATATATCAAATGTGAAAATTAAGAACGCAAAATTAAGTCCTGGAATGAATTGCAGTGTTCTTCATGAGTTCTCATACATGTGACTTGGGGAATTTTACGGAGGTACTATGCATTTTAAAAAAATTGATTAACTGTAATTATTCTTCCCTCATTTCTGTTTTGTTTTCTTAATTCATTTTTGCAGAATGTTTTAGAAGAAGGGATACATCTCAGCAGGGTTTTGTGAACTTCCAGTATGATGATGTAAGTGAACTTTAAGGAATCAGTTAAAATTACAGGGTAAAACTAAAGACAAACTTAAAACTGAAGACAAACAGTAATGATTTGAGTTTGTGCCTGTCTTTCCTACACTTAACGGTGTTACCTGAGAGTACAAAGGTTCTGGGTTTTGCTAAGTATTATCTCAAACTTTTCACATATTTATAAAATGGTGGTGTGCATTTTCGTCTGGACTTCTTACCAGGATGGTTTAAGAAGATTGAAGAAGCTATGTCACTTGCTAACATCACTTTCAGTGACTTTTTTCCTCTGTTTTAAGGCTTGGTAGGCATCTTTTGCAGGAAAGGTTGGGGCAGGTGCGGTTGGGACAGGCACAAGTCACACTCGACTAGTCAGGCTTGTAGCTCTTGGCTTTCTGGCCACATCTGTGCAGGAAAAGAACACTAGATTTAAGTATTCTTATTTTGAAGGAGATCTTTGTTGTAATTAACTATTAGCTAATTTTCATATTTAGTTTCAAAGTGGTTTTTTTTGGACTGAATTTGTTACAGAAAAGGAGAGTGACAATGGGTATATTAGGAGAAAAAATGAAAACTTCTTGTCTACAACACATCTAATAAGTGGTTCTTCTTTTTTCAGTTCATACAGTGTGTTATGAGCATCTAAATCAAAAGGAAGCAAGCTCTGGATGATCACAATTAACATTCCCGTTTGTGGTTTGCTTTGCCAAATCTTGTAGTGATTATGTATCTCAATATTGGAATTTGCTTATTTTATGAAGGTATCGCTTTACCCGCTTGCAATTTGTTTAGACAATGACTATAAACTACTTGTATACTGTTGTCTTTAATTTCCAACCTGTGATTATTAAAGATGTTTTTATTTTCATAAACTTGCAATTCGCTATGTGTAGCTCAAATTAATTATGCAGATAGTAAGTTTTTCTGTAATGTTTTTACTTTTTACCTGGGATTCACTAAAACCAGTTCCTGGAGTGTAACTTATCTTTTTCTGACTTAAACAGTGTCATGTGTATGACATAGGATGATACATATTCTTTTGTCTTTGACAGCATAAGACAGATGTTCAAACTGCATGAACTTTTGGAAGGATCACTTTACATTGGTCTGTTAGAACATCAGTAAGTTTAAGTAAGTTGCTTATTTGGACAGCTAGCTATATTTTCAAGATGAAGTCTGTGACACCATAGAGTCAGTGCAAGATGACGTGTTAGAACTTCTCTCTGTGACAGAATATACCCGACAATTCTTGTAGCAGTGTGCTCTTGTATAGGGGGATTCTGTTGCAGTAAGATTCTTGCTCTGTTTGTGTCACTATATAGAAAACTTTTAAATATACAAGAACTGTGAACTTCTAAAGCTGCCAAACTTCAGTTCTGTGTAAATTAATGTTTCTATCTATCTCCTCCACTTTAAACCCCAACAAGTAGCTTTCCTGCTTCTATATGCCAACTAACATACAAGGGCCAAAATCCACTTCAAAAAATTCATGCCAGATTACTATTTCAGATCACGGTGCTGCAGAATTTACATGAAGGCAGATACAGAAAGGCAAAACTTCTTTGCCTGAGATTTTTCAGGTGAAAAAGGAGGGGTTTTGCTTGGTGGGTTTTTGTTGGAATTTTTTTTTTTTTTTGACGGGAATACTGACATTGTATGAGAAGAAGGAACAGCACAACCGTATGGAGGTAGTTCTATGAAGTTTTTGTTAGTTTTGGTCACTTCCATCTACCACAGAGGAGTGATAGGTGTTCTTTTGCTAGCCCTGTAAATGCAAAGAATGCCAGAAGAATGCTAAAAGGAGCTGCCAGGTCTCACCTAAAGAAGCAACTACTGAAATTCAGAATTCTTTGGATATTGCTTCTAGGTTTCATGTCAGAAGCTAGTTCTCGTTCTGCTCTCAAAAATAATTGTAAAAGCATAGACATGATTATACTTCCCCATTCTTGCAACTGTACGTTCTCCTGTTGCTCCTGAAGTTGGGAAACAGTGGAATGCTACAGAAAGCATTTCTAACATAATGACCAAAGTTTGTCTGAGTGAAGCAGCCAGCAGCAGTTCTGCAGTTCAAAACTTTGACAGCTGACAAGGTTAGTAAAAGTATGAAGCAAAGGATGTTCTTCCTGAAGGGTTTTGATTAGACCATTTTATATAAAGAAAATATTCACTCTTACACTGTTAATTTTACCCTAAAAGTAATGAGACAATTTGTCAAAATGCTCATTACCCACACAACTTTTCTCTTATGCTTTTGCTTAATTGTTTCTGGTCTTTTACTGGGTTTGGCTGGGATGGAATTAATTTTCTTTATAGCAGCCCAGCGGCTGCTGTGTTTTAGATTTGTGATTAAAACACCATTGATAACACGCCAGTGTTCTAGCTGTTGCTGAGCAGTGCTCACACAGACTCAGGGTCTTCTGTTTCTTACTCTGTGCCCCCAGAGAGTAGGCTGAGGGTGGGCAAGAGGCTGGGAGGGAACATGGTGGGGACCGCTGACCGGAATGGACCAAAAGGATATTCCATTCCACGTACCATCATGCTCAGCAGTAAACCTAGGGCAGGGGTCTCCAAAGCAGCAATTGCGTGGGGACTGGTTGTGCATTGGTCTGCTCGTGGGAGGTGATGAGTGAATACTTTTCCATGGCTTTTTTTTTTTTTCCCTTCACTTACTAAGCTGTTTTGCCTTGGTCTGCTTTTTTTTTTTTTTTTTTTTTTTCCTTTTACTCTTCCAATTCTTCACCCACCACAGGCCTGAAACTATTAATGAAAGAAAACATCAGGCAATAGTGAATATAGCATTCCTGCAGATAAGTGTAACTTACCAAGATGCCACGGAAGTTACACACTCCTATATAGGTATGATGTTATGGAATAAATCATGAGAATTATTGATGAAATAATACGTGGGACTAAAATTGCGCCTAGAAATAAAAGCTTGGCCTGAAAAATGTGTTTACCTTATTTAGCATACTTGGGAGGGGGAGGTTACTTTTTTTTTCATGAGAGGCATAACAGGTGTCTAGACCAATGAAAGAAAAGGACCAATAACAAACACTCAGAAAGACTCAAGTCTTCCTCAGTTTATTTCCCCAGGCTGAATTATTATTTTGTCACCAGCCAGCTGCTGGGCAGTGGAACACTGCAAGAACAGCAGCGTGAACCAATAGGGTTTTCTTCAGGGATCTTCTTGTAAACAGAACAGAGAAAACTGGAAAACAAATTGCTCCAAAACCAGGAACAAATTCTAGCTTACCCAAGAAATAATTGCTTTTTGTTCTCCATAAGCATTCCAAAAATCCATGGTCTTCCCAGGGACTGATAGGATAAATAATCTTTCATGTTTAAACATAATATAATAAATACTTTTGCTGAGGTGTGACTGCAGAATTTGCTGTCATTCAGCTAAAAAAGACCCACCTGAAACCTATGTGAAAATTGCTCCCCCATGAAGAGCAGATGCAGTGGGCAATTTGAATATGCACGTTACCTGCTATAGAGAAACAGTTATCTGTAACTCAGAGTTAAGGTTTCCCTTGAGCATACAGGGAAGGATGCTTATACGATACTAAATAGGGCGATTGCCCTTGACCTTTGTGCAAAGAACTGGGCAAGTTTAGAATGCAGGTATTTTTTCTAGGTTGCCCTCAGACATGCAAACATAAGCAACAGTAATTTTAGATGTGCCCTGAGAACAGCAGGACCCGAAGACAAACACTGAGAAGCTCACAGGATCATTTTCACCCCTGAAAAACACCATCTGTAAAACAGCATCTGTATTGTATTATTATTATCCATTAGCCGCCTTCTTCCTATACATGCAGCATCTCTTTTTTACTAAGGCCTATAAAGCAGCCAGTGCTAAATATAACAACTTCTAAGAAAAAAATACACACAACAGTCTTTGTCATTGAAAGTCACTTTACTGATGTTACAATATGTTAGTAACATTGAAAACCACAGGCATTTGTATTAAATACTCTCATAGAAGTGGATACTGTGATGCTGTTATTAAAAGTGAGCAGGAATTTAGAACCCCAAATTACAATGATTTGATTTTATAAAAAGCAGCATTTTGTTTAGCCACATGAAAGCCAGATTTATTAACTTCAACAGCCCAATGCCTGTAACATTTATGACAAAAATATCACGCTCCAAGCTAGAAAGTTGTTAATTGTGATGCTTCATTTTGGTGTTTGTCAAAATCTTACGTTTCTATAACATCAGGTATGATTTTTAAAGGATTTTAACTAGCAAAGACAAGAATAAGATGGAGATTGTTTGGGTTTGCCAATACTAGCCCAGCTGCCATGGTGAAACACAATTCTCCTTGCCTCTCTAAGGCTAGTATAAGTGAAAAAATAGCTTTTTTTTTTACAGCAATGCCCAAGTTAAACATTAGCACAAAATGAAGCTGGCAGGGCCAATTGGTATATATCATCCCAAAAGCTTTGCTGAAATAACTGATCATACTGTCACTAGTGTTTCCTCCAGCAGATTAAAAATTCTGTAATGCTTTGCTATTCTCAAAAAAATATTTTGCATTTATGCAACAATAAAAATAAGTACTGTATTCTATATAAAACACTACCTATTGTAATATATCTTTACCCTTAAGAAAAGAAAAATCAGGTTACATATTCAGTTTGAGTATGTCCTAGACTGTATTTCCAAGCATAAAATATGCAACATCTCTACACAGACAGTGAGCAGGAGTCCTTGTACTAATAATGAAAATAAATCAGCACTTACTGTTATACAGAGCCTTACAATATTGCATGATTAGCTGCTAGCACCACTGTACACTAGGTCGGTCAGGCCCATATACAGAATATCTAACGCGGTTGTAAAAATAGAGTCTCCATGCTAAAGTTAGACTATATAAGGTCTTAAGGCCTCATGTTAAGATTTTTTTTTTCACCAAAGCTTTATTTTTTTTTTTTAATTCAAAGGAATACAGAAACAGAAAAAAAAAATAGCTTGTTGTATACTCTGGTCATTAAAAATAGTGTAAGCCACCTATACTTCTCCCTCAGAGAATGTGTTTCTTTTTAAACTGCTCTGCCCTTATTTTCCCCAATCTTCCTCATCTCATTCTGAGATAGCTACATTGCAATTATGGCCTGTCCACATAGCATAAGTTTTTAAACAGTTTAAAGCTGGCTTAGCTCAAGTGATTTTGAAACTGGTGTTGATTGGATTTTAGAAAACAAAACCACTACACCTGACTAGGTAAGCCCACTTTGAAGTCAGGTATAGAGTTTCTCAAGTCTGAGCAAACGACCACATTTCTGTCCCCTGAATTTATTTTACTGCTTGTTTTGGTTACTTGGCTGAGATAACATAAATCGTGACTGCTGTAGTGCTTCACTAAATAGTTGCAGAAAACTTGTGGATGACAAGAGACCACTTCCTGGGTGTATGGGCTACTGCTTCCAACGCTTTAGTTTATATCAGCATCCAGAAATGTTTTCTGTAAGCTGACTTGGAAAATTCTCAGGCCAAAGGAGGTTTTTTTTAGTGTAGATCATAGAAACTATTAATACCTTTCCTGTTTCTGGTGAAATCATACTTGAAAGAGTCCTGTATGTATTGCAGCTATGTCTACACAATCACTTCCACCGTTTCCTTTTTTCCTGCTCTATTAGGATATTAGTTACATGCAGACAGAAACATTAGCCCACCATGCTGTCATGGGATAACAAGTTGTATATATGTGTGCAGATTATTCATGTTTGTCTTCAGGAAATCTGATCCAAGTCAAATCCCATATTGCTGATAAATGGCATGTGGTTGGAAGCCATGCAAATGGTGGGTCATCAGCTCAGCAGTCTGATGGATAATCCATTCTAGGCAAAAAAAAAACAGCTTCAGAGGAGACCAGAATGCTCTAACTCACTCTTTAAAAATGAGGTAAATAACCTCACATTGTGGTTGATTACAATGTCCCAAACAGTCTGCTAATGATACAGATACTCAGATAAAGAAATGGATGATCTTCAGGAGCAAAAGAAATAGGACACAGCACAATTTTCAGGATCACAGACTTGGTGATTAAAGAGGCTTAGCCTTCAACAGAGCTAGAAGGTGAGAAAGACACAGGATGGCTGAGCCACCAAATGGTTTTACCAGTTGCCGGTTTAACTCCAGCCAGCAACTAAGTACCATGCAGTGATTTGCACCCCTCCCCTCGAGTGGGATGGGGGAAGACAACTGAAAGGGTAAAAGTGAGAAAACTTGTGAGTTGGGATAAGAACAGTTTAATAATTGAAATAAAATAATGATCATGATAATAATAATAATTTAAAAATTGTAACAACAGGGAAATAACAGAGGGAAATAAAACCCGAGAAAAACAAGAAATGCAAATGAAAACCGTTGCTCACCACCAACCGACTGATGCCCAGCCAGTCCCCGAGCAGCAGACGCCCTGCCAACCTTCCCCCTAGTTTTACTGCTGAGCATGTTGTCCTGTGGCATAGACTATCCCTTTGGTCAGTTGGGGTCCCAGTTGTGGTCCTTCTCAACTCCTTGTGCACCCCCAGCCTACTCACTGGTGGGGTGGGGTGAGGAGCAGAAAAGGCCTTGAATGTGTCAGTGCTGCTCAGCAGTAACTAAAACATCCCTCTGTTGTCAACACTCTTCAGCACAAATCCAAAACAGAGCCCCATACTGGCTACTGTGGAGAAAATTAACTCTACCCCAGCCAAAACCAGCACACCAGTGCAAATTGCACATGAGACATGAGGCTCCATCACCTACACTGTAGCAGAAGCAAAAGATGAATTAACAGCACTGGAACAACTTATCCAGGCCATTGTGTGGAAAGGTGACTAAAGTAATAGCTTTTTGATCTCAGCCAACTAACAGAAGGGGCTGGTAGTGGATGTAATTATCATTTATGGAAATGCTTTTCAGTAGGAGTGGTAAGGGGATGGAAGAGAACAAGAGCTCGCTGAGTTTTACACTGGAGTGTGATAATTTTGCTTGTAACAGCTTGGTATGGGATTCAATGACACAGCAAATCCGAAGAGCTAACTTCTTATCCCACAGGATTATGGAGTCTCATCCTTCTTTCATGTTACACCCTATCCTATTAATTAATGAAGTCATCAAAATGACTGCAAATGTCTGCAGAATTTGTCATATATGCATGCCTGCAATAGGGTACATACCTATTCTTAACTCTGGTTTTGAAAAGGGTCATCACAGTGGTATTAACAAGACCACTCAGTTCGTTTACAACCAGCAACAGGGATTCAGGTAACAGGACTTCAGTACACTATCTATGGACACTATTTCTTTCTGATTTTAATTCAGGCTTTAACTCAAAGATCCATTCGTTCATTGGCCCAATCAAATCTATCTAATGAGTACACTAGCTTAGCAGGTTCAACATCTCATAAATCAGGAACTCTCTGAGTCATTGGGAAGTAGCTATCTTCAAAGTCACACTTCAAATCAGATAACTGGCAAGTAGTGACTTACACTCACAACTTAAGCAAAGATAGGCTGTATAAAATTAACAAATATCAATCACAACCATTTCTGGTATATTGCCTGAGTTTGTTCACCAAAAATCTGTAGTACAGATTGCTGAAGTTCTTATGTCAACAAATCCAGAATTAGCAGGTAAATTTTTACTTGTTAAACTGTGGCATCATTGTGCAGCATTGTTATTTGAATGCAATCTCTATTTTCCAGTCACCATCAGTTAGTCACACTAATTTTCTTTAAAATTATACAAGATTCTTCTCCCACATTAAAATATGTAACACTAACTTAAGTATAGCTCATCCTGCAGGTCCTATGCTCATATGGACAATTACTTCGATTTGAGAAGAACTGATAAGCTCTCCACTTCAACAGACATCTACAGGATAGCTGGCAATAACTAGTTCATTTATATAACTAAAAATAAAAACAAAATAAAAGCATGAGTCTCAATGAGTCAAAATGACCGAGACACCTTATTGACAATACAAGTACTCTATTTTAGACTGGATGAGGTATTACGCAGCAATTTATATTGCTATTGCCAGTGTAACTAACTACAGTTGATAAAAGTATTTGCAATCTTCCATGTTACTAATCTGGCAGCTTTCCAACACACTACATTTCAGAAGTAGGAAACCACCGACTGTAACCAAACAACTTCTCTCTTTGACCTCCAGGGGCTTTGGAGCTCACACAGCCCTGCCAGTTCAGGTTTTGCACAATACCAAGGTCTCCAAGTTACCAACCTGATGCAAAATTCTCTGCGGAAGAATTTTGCAAAAAAATCCAAGTCCTGTGATGTTCTCACTTTAGACCATCAAAGTGAAAGTCAGTGTTTATTTAACTTAAACTTAGTGCTCATAACTAGACTTGCAGTCACTACGTATCGCCAGATGTGAAAGTGACTGCTGAAGTTACACCACACACATAACTGTATCATCATATTCTACAAATGAATTATACCAAAACAAGAGAGAAGCTGACGGCACGTGCTACATTGAAAATACAGTCAGGAGAGCCATGTGTTTGCAAAACGAGAAGCTGTGAACATTACACAAAAAGTCAGTATGTTATATCCAGTTCTGTCTGCCAAATCTTGCTGTTCTTGATAAGGCCAAATAGAAAGGGAAGAGTAAGCAGTGGTAAACATAAAATATGCACAGAGCTCTAACAGGATTATTCAAAATCACACACCAGTTTGTATTCAAACAAAATACCATAAAAGGCACATGATGAACAGTCCAGTTACTAAAGACAAGGTAATAACATGGGAGGGAAAAATAGCTTCCAGGCAACAGAGTAACACAGTGACTATCAGGTTGGCATAATGTTCTAATGTGGGCAAACTCCTTGAGGGTCCTGCTCAAAGTCCAGTGAAATCAGTAAAAGACATATTGATTTCAAAGTGATTATGGCTCAGACCCTAACTTCATGAGCTCCACGCTACCTTTAATCCAGTAACCTACACTCAAAGTAAATCTTTGCAAAAAATATTCTTTAGTGCTGATGGATACTCTTCACAAAAGTGCAGAATCTTTTCCTAAAGCAATTACAAGTGACTGGCTCCTTCCAGATGGTCTGTCTGCATCCACTTGCACTCACTCATATTCTTCTTCCTCCAAAATACTTACCAGAACCTGTCAACTGTGAAGGAAAATTACTTGAACACCAAGGCCAATATTTTGTCATAATCCAATATACTGCCTAATCATAAAATATAGTGCTTCTAAAAATCTGATATACTTTACAGTTGCTGACATCTTTAAGCATTTCTTAATTTAATCTCACATATCTCTGACTTAGAAGTTAAAAAAATATATTAAAAGGCTGCAAGTGTTGGGTTCGCTTATTAAAGGAAATACATGAAAGAGGTAGAAGATTCAGAAACACTGTAGATGTTCCCACTACAATAATATCTAATTGATCATATGGCCATTGGGCAAGGTATTCAACTGTGCCACACAATCAGGTGTTTTATTCTGCAGTGGTACTACCTGAAGCTAAGAATCAGTTGATTCTGAAAAACTGGAGAATTAAAAACTGATTTAATATGGTCCAGTTTCTTACTGACTGAAAATTCCCAATCAAAACACATTTGTTTTATAACAACCTTTAGAAGTCTCAGGTGTTAGACATCAAACACTTACACACAAGATTAACATCTCCATGGTAAAGGGTTTGTTCCTCCCCACCCTGTTTTTTTTAGGCTAAACTCACTCTCAGTTTAATGCTCTAAAAAATTGTCAAGGGGGCTTCAGGGAGAGCAGGCATAGCATTCAAGCGCATGGTAAAGGCGATTCCAGTAACGAATAAAAGTTAAAAGACAGCAAGGAAGCTGGCCACTGGCCCAGCACTGTTATTCCCTAGTGCAGTTAAATCATTACGCTTCTCACAAGCTACGCCTTGCCATCTAAAACAGTGTCTGAAATGCTCTATCAAAAATACACAGCAACTCCCACCAGAAGGACTTCACATCACCACATCCTGAATTGGCTACTTAGAAGTATTCCCAAATGTCCAGTAAGTTTGAACTGCACATTACTTAAAGACTGTTGTCTGCCGAATCATTCTTGATTACACCTGTGAGAGGATACACTGGTCATCTCACTGTACAATGGATTTTGGATGGTTCCTCTTACGATGATTTAAGTGCTGCTGTACTGGTTTCTGCAGTCTACCATACAACTGAGATTGTCAAGACAGTATAAGATACTGAAAAGATAGTATAGATTTTGGTCAAATGCCAGTTTCTGAGGGACACAGTTTTACAGTACTGTCTGTATTTCCAAAGATGTCTGCTCATAACATCAGAAAATCTGAAGGGTGATGACGTTAGTCATGACTGTTTCTTTAGGCAGTTGGCAAAACACACTTATGTATAACAGCTATTTGGACATTATCAAATGTTTACATATATACAATCTGTATACTGAGATTATAAACACGTAAGGTAAAAAAAAAGATATAATCCTTGTTTCTTTGATGTTTGTGTCAAATAGTGGCCTTCCGAAGCTTGAAATCCTGTCACAAAAAAATCCTATGTTTCTTACTTCTGCATGCTTATTTCTACTACAGTATGTTGTTTATTCCTTACATGTGGAAAGCAAAGAACACAAGGTTCATGCATACAGCATACAAATTTACACCGGCTGGGCTCCCCAGGAGGTGCGTTCCCAGTTCCACTCTGCTCTGACTCGGGACTGCAATACATCAGAGAAAAGCTTCTCTTATGTGGGGCCAGGCAAATGGTCTGCAGCCGGGATCCTAGGTAAGTATATCTGTCATCATGCAGAATAGCCTTGTCACATCTGGGCTAATTATCCCTTGTTAATTGTTATGATTTTGGTTGTTCATCAAATCCATAAAATACTAGTCAACAAAAAAAAAAAAAAAAGACTACTTTTTTTTCCCTTCCAGATGAGAGGAGGTTTTCTCTGTGATCACAGGCATCTCTGTTGATCTTTCGAATTGTCTGAAGAGCAGATGAATGTGCAATGACTCAGTGAGGCTGAGTTTCTATAAAATTCGAAGGAAATAGTTCTGATGTCACCCCAGGAAAACAGTGCAGCTAAATGGACGTCTCCCATAGCTGGAGAGGGGGAAGAAGAACACAAACGCACATTGAACAACAAGATAAAACAGGCTGTCACCCAAGCAGTGTGAGGAGCTTGTCTGGGAACTGCATCTACATCTCTTGGGTCACCAAGGCTACAGTCTTGATCTCCTCCCAGCCTCTGGTGGGTATCTGTTCAGACCACAAAGTCCACAGACAGTCTCGATCATTGCAGCATGACTTAGTAATTGTCCACGGCTGGGAGTGCAGAGAGTTTGAAGGAAAAATGTCAGTGCAGCATCAAATTTGTCCTAGACAGCTTTGACTTTACAGTTACACTAACTGATGATAGTGTAGAGGTAATTTCCCACTCTCTTTTGCCGAACTCTGCTCAGAACAGCATGACTTTGTGCTGTGGGCTTGAGCTGGTGCCAAGGCAGCTCCAGGCATGAGACTCATGAGTGCAGCCCTGCCCCCAGGCTGCACTGGGAGACCCTGTGCTGCACCTCACACAACTTTCTGCTCCAAGCAGGACTGGGAGTAGCAGCTTGCAGGTTCCCTCAGCAACACTCCACTCCTTTTTTTCTTGACAAAAAAGGACGGAGACTGGTGATGGGAATCTCATCTGGATCAGGAGCGTGAAGTAAAGCTATCACAAGTAAGGCTCCTGAAGTAAATTTCAGGGGGGTTTTGCTATTTCAAATATCTGCTATGTCTGAATTGACACAAAAGAAGCAACAGCTAACTCTGCCTTTTGGCAGCAGCTGGAAGTCTCTACGTATGGAGCATCACTACCCCACTGCAAATTCCAGTGGTTCCTGCTCACCTTGGTAGGGCCAGGGTGGGCTCAGACCACAGGGCAGCAAAGTCCCTCCAGGTCTGCAAGGGCTTGATGCAAGCCCTCCTTATCCTCCTTAACTGGAACTCAGTTACCTTTCCATAAACCAGGAGATCAGCTATACCCCAGCACAAAGGAAAGTTGCCAGCTGTGTCAGCACCCACCCCGAAGGGTTAAGGGAGAAGAGCCAGACACGCCATCTGCTTCAGGCTGCCTGTCCTTGAAGCCCAAAGGCTGCCCCAGGCACATTCTCAGTTTGAAACAAGACTAGTGAAATCTGGGCTTCAGGGCAGCTTTAAGAGCAACCTGAATGGATATCTGTAAACACAGCCACCAAGGCTGCCCTAATCGCTGCCAGAGGCTCAGCCTGCAGCAGCTTCTGGAATTAAGGGTACAAAGGAAATGCCACTGCTGCTCTCACTGTTAGTCAAAGATGCTGATCTGCCATGCTTTCCTTTTGAAAAACTACCAGTAAATGAAGTTACTGATTAAATACACAGAGAAGAGGGACACGTACCCTGGCACTTGGCCTGTTGGCTTTTTTCTCCTCGTCAGGAAGTGGTGGCATGGGGTAAGGGTATTTTCTGCTGGAAGCAATAGATCCAGTGGATGAAGATGGAGACTTTGCAGGAGACAGTGTCCTGAGATGTAGAAACACAAAATAAATGTGATGTCTTCAGGTCCCAGCACTACAACAGCAACTGCCATTACTCTGAAGCTTGGTTCAGAACCAAGTATATAGCTTATTATTAGCTCAATATGGGGGGGGGATAAAATTGTTTGATCAGTAGTCTAATAATTTCATGACATGAAAAAAGGTATTTATAGCTTTCAGGAACACTGGAAGAAAAAATAAAGTTTTGCACTTCTTATTAGAATTGTACTGCATAACAAAAATGATTTCTTAAATTGTTTTATATGGTACTATAATTATTCATTATAAAATTAACAAACCAAATCTGCAATTGAATAAATACAGAACTAAAAGATAGACATGGCATTACGAAGAAACAGTGATTGTATAAATACAAGCTGAACAATGTCTTCTGACAGTGACTAAATGGCAATTATCAGTGTCTTTATGCCTATCTTACACATGTCCTGTACTGATACAAACATAGCAAATAACTCTAGTATTTTATAACACATTGATTTACACAAACACATGCACTTGAAGGCCAAACTGTTAGTTGTGAAGTAACGAAGGCATATACAAAGTGCTAATAACAAATTATTAGACATGCAAGCATCATACAGTGCATATTGTTCCAGCCAAAGAAAGAGTCTGATGAGAATATACAAAAATGGACTGATTAGTCAATGGCAATCAGCATTTCTGTACAAGGTGAATAGAGTAAGCAGGAGCACGTAAATGTTTGTATCACATGAAAGGCATTCTTTTCATGTCAATAAGGCAGCAGCACATTATTGACTGAAATTTTATACCCAAGAAAAACTCTTATGCTTCTGTTTTGAGATTCTGCACTTTTCCCACTTGAGAGGTTCCTATCGGACTCTAAATCTGTGCAGAATAAAAGGGGAAAAAAGCCCCAAAGTAGAAAAACTGACCTGCCCTGGCTTTCTTGTTCTGTTTTGCGGACTGAGGGTATTTTTCAAAGCAGGCCTCCCACTAGAGCAGGCACATTACCCAGACTCTCCCTGAGCACTGCCACCTACTATCCTTTGAACTTAATGCGTCCCTGAAGAAGGAAGGTTTGCCTCGTTTTCTACAGACAAGCCCCTCAAAAGCAGCAGGGGGCTGTGAGTTGGGTAGTTGTAGACCCCAGTAATGAGCACCATCACTGATGCCAAGGAGCCACAGAAGCCACCCCTGGCAGACAGCCCCACTTCCCTGGCTCTGGAATTTGCAGGACCAGGTCCTTTTGACTAGAGAGGATTACAGACATGGCAGGGACTCTATTGCACCTGGCATTGTTTTGTACCTCTATTACTCAGTGAAATTCATTTACCTTTAAATAATTACTTTTTTATTTTGGACTAGTGTATCATATTGTTGTGTCTGTACCTCCCTACAACAGCACGCTCATGTCTCCCATACACACAAAGATTGATGGTAGCCATGAGCACAAGGTGTCAATGGAAGTTATATGGTGAGAGCTCTCCAATCTGGCTCATGATGCTCTAATGCCTCATGCGGTAGCCTCTGAGTTCAACAGCACTTAAAAGATGTAGGTTGGTACATCTATCTAAACATGGAAGAGCAAATCTTCAGCACTTGCACTTTGATCACCCATTAAGTGAACTGGACATACATGAATGTTTTCAGGAAGAAAATTTCAAACAGCTACTGCAGCATAAAACAGGGCTTTTGTATGTCCAGCATCACAGATCTGGGCATCAAACTGCACAGGCAAGTAAACAGGCGTTTGGGTTTTTTTTTTTTTAAAGAACATCCAGGGAAAGGTTCTCAACAGTGCCCTGCTGTTCGCTACCCATACAGGTCCTCTCATCTCTGCTCATGCTTGGACTGGTAAGATTCACTAATAAGTTATTACCAGATTTAGAATGAAAGAGGAAGAAAGGAAGATAAGGAGATAAGGAGAGCAGATTTTATGTATTATTAATAATCCAATTATTCACAAATTTTGCCTCACAGCTGCAGGAGAATTTAAAATCTAGATGTTTAAAATCCCAGCGGTGCACCTAGAAGCAAGAAACCGGGGATGTTAGATCTGACTTGGCAAGCCCTATCAGAAAGCTGTTTATATAGGTACCACAGCCAGGAGGTGACACGCAGAATGAAGGCATCTCCCATCCCTTGTGTCACAACCAGGCACAACATCACCTCCTGCACACCACAGGCTCTTCCCATGGGTTATTTTAGGCACTGCAAGAGAAGGCCATGGTGAGAAGGAAAGCCATGGCCAATCTACCTGTTCATCAGCCTGAGCAGGTGATCCTAGAAGGAGCAATAAACGCCCAAAGATGGGGCATCTTGAACATTCTCCCTGCACAGCATGTCCTCTGACTAGAATCTGTTACTGAGCCTTTAGCCAGGCAGCTTTGCACTGTAACTCAAACACAACGCTACCTTTTCAAAAGATTTTGAAGCCCAGACCTCCAGTGTAGCTGCCTACATTTCATTCTTTTCGATCCCTCTTCACGTTGCCTGATCAACTACGGTTTGCAGACCTGATGTACACGTTGCTGCTCACCTGCATGTGCAAAGTTACAGCAAAATACATCGAGAATGCAGTTGCACACTTACAGAAATGACCTTGCCCTCCCCTCACAGGGCCTCTCCACTTATTTCCGCTACACAGTTACAGACTGTGACAACATACCACTACTGAGTGTATGCTCACAGATCGTACGATGTGTTTTGTGTAGTAAGCGTAGTTGTTCGAGGCGTTTTGACCACCTTTCAGGTTTTGCCCTACAATTCTTTATGTGCTGTGTATCCCAGATTTACATATACTTTAAATGAGAAAGAGCCAGACATGTCCTTTCTCATTTACGGGATGGAAGAAAGACAGCATTCAGGGACACTTGCGGGTAATGCCGGGGTTAAAGGTAGGCAAAACTTTGCGGTTTTTGGTCCAGGGTGGGATACATTTAGCTTTCCATAGGGTTTTAGTTCTCCTGCCCCCAAATCCATTAGCTTTCATGCCAAATGTTGCTCCCAGCTGAAATTTATACAAGAAACTAGGACTGCATTCTGCCCTGTACAAGCCATAGCAGAGACTCGGAGGCTTTACTACCAACCCCAAATGAAGCCATGCACTTAAACGCACCATAAGAATTCTAATTTCTGACCAGGAAACAAGATGTAGTGGCCCCTTTGTGTCTGACTTTCTGTCTTGGAAGCTGAAACTAAGAGCATGGGGAGACCATGCTGTGATTCACAACCAAACACTGTGGCAGCAGGAGGACATCTGCATGGGCTCTCCTGCAGCCAGGCGCTTGCCTGCTCTGCCTTCTGTCACCTAAACAGTGAGAGTATTGGCCCACAAGAGACAGCATGAAATGTGTCACCCGGTCACACAATGAGTCTTGTGACTTCGGGTGTCATTTTAGCTGAACTCAAGGCAGGTGCCCTGACAGATCTGAGCCATCCATAAGCTGTGCTTGATTCTGTTTCACAGACTGAAAGAATTTAAGGAAATTCAATTAACATTCACCTGGTGAAAGCATTTCAAGCCCAAATATAGATACTATCAATCAGCCTAACCTGACCTTTGCTGCCATGGGTTAAGCTCTTTGTAGTATATCATCAGCCTAAATTATCCTAAATTAGGAAGTTAGGATCTTCTAAAACACTGGTGTGGCCAAACATTTTAAATATAGTTCCTCTGAAAAACCACAGATGTGTGCAAGTCTCCTCGGAAAGTGCAGCAGCAGAGGGCAGGCTCAGCTCATGGGTGGCTGCAGAAGAGGCAAAGGCCATGGCTTGAGCACTGCACAGCAATGCCCCAGAAGCAGGCATTCACATGCTTTAATGAACACTTCTCCCTAACTCTTGAAACAAAATCCTGATCTTACTGATGTTAATAGGCTTTTTTTTTTCCACTGCCTGCCATCAAGGCCAGTATTTTGCTTTATTTGTAATGGGGAAAACTTTTTCCTCTAAGCACGGTCTAAGGCTGCCTCAGTGAGAGCAGAGAGCTAATGGCTGGTCACGGCTCTGGCCTCAGCTGGATGCTCCCAGAGGAAGCCAATGGACCTGGCAGAGCAGCAGAGCCAACTCTGTTTAACAATTAGCTCAGGAGGAGCGAAGAAGAAATTGAGCAGAGAGTGAGAACACCAAAGCACAGTAAAAATATGAGGAAAATGATAGCCTGCTGTCTCCTGCCTTCCATGCCCCGTGTCAGTGCCCTTCTGATATAGGATGGCCATTTTCCTTCTGGGTATGTGTCCTGGCTCTCCATCTAAAAAACCTGTTTTCTTTGTAAACGATTTTTCTATTTAAACAACTCCCACAGAATCTAAGTTACTGTAAATATTCACATTAAATCAAATGTGGGCAGCTCAGTGCTTCAGTAGGTGTCTTCCAGCCTGTTTTTGTCTGTAATTATCTACAGAAATACCACATTTTGGGACTATGACAGTTTATCTTCTGACACCACCATGGTTTCTGAGTCTTTTAAGATTCAGTGAGGATTTCCAGTAATCCTTAACTGTATTTCATAAGGTCAGTCTATGCAGCAGCCACAGTAATTGACAGTAACAAGCAGTAGTAGCACACTGGCAAACAGCACACCTGGCAGCAAAGCCAGAATCAGGGAAAGATTTCCTGGCTGGGTTTATTCCCGAGGTTACTCAGCTATGGCCTGGCACATAAAATTAAAATATAGCCTATACTCTGGGAAGGAAAATGAGATTTTTCTTTACAGATCTTATTTTCTTACTGAAGGAAATCCCACAGCTGGGAGCTTTCAGGCACCAGAGACACCGGCCACTATTATTACTATCATTAACAAAAAGTAATTATATGGAAATACCCATCAGACTTGTAGACTCGAAAAAAAAAAAAAATTAATATCTAGGACACCAGGTGACAGACAGAAATTTTGATTTATACAGATTTTATTTTTTAACCTGATGGAGAAAGTCTTTGTGATACCTAATATCTCTATTTTCTGAAAATCTGCATCATTCCTAGGAATTGTAGGAAGCATTTTTGTCTATTTTTGGAATTCTACTTCAACTCTACCTGCAACAGCACCAATCATCAACACATTACTCCTAAAACTATAGGGTGTCAAATAAAACAGCAGTGTTACTTTCAGGCTGTCTTTAAAAGACAAGACGAAGCAAAGATTAGAAATAAAAACACTACTCAGCTAATTACCTGGTGTAAATATCTTATGCTACGTATTATTCCTAATATGTAGTATCAGCTGGGCAGTCTGACTTCAGCCTGACTTTCTGGTTCATCAAACAAGATTTGTTTTGTCAATTACTTCACAGGCTCAAACGCCAGTCATACGATGTTCAGACACACCGTTCTTAGGAACAATATTTCCCTGTCCATGACAGATTAACCAAAATTGCACCCAAGTCTTGGGGAGAAACTGTTCAGCACAACCTCTCGTAGACCCATGGCAACTCATCTCAGGAGAAAATTTGATCTTTTGTCGTCGATGATGTGCCTGCGGAATACTTCCCCATGGTTACCTCAATTAATTAGGACATACAGGTTTCCAAATTTGTTCTAGTTTCTCTCTCATTTCTAAAGCTACTGCTGCAGGCAGTCATTAGTAAGCTTCTACGGTGTAAAGTTTTTGATTTATGTTTCACCTCTGCTGATATAGAGCCCTTAAAACTCACACGGGTCAGCTTAATCCTCATCTACATGCAAAAAATGCTTGCTTTATCTCAAATACAGTTAGAAATATGACTCATTCAGCGCAACGGTTGAAAACCTTCAGGGGTGTGATACGGTCCCATCAATTTTATCTAGTTACTACATCAAGGTTTACTGATGCTAAAAGATTAAAACCGAATTAAGAGTATCGACACAGGAATTTAAACCTGTTTAACTAAACCCTTTAAAGTAACATATTTTAAACTAGTACTGTCTTCATATTCCATCAATGTCTTTGTTTGTGGCAACCACAGGACTTTTCACACAAACACCTTAAAAGACAGCTATGGTATTAGGTTATGGTGGGTGACTGATGGCCTTGCCTGAAAAAGAAAGATGAAGGGGGTATTTTGAGGAAAAGGTTTGCCTAATTTCACCTTCCCGTGACTTTTGGTCATTATCGGTCTTGGTCTGCTAGTCTAAAGGACTTCCCAGAAAGGTTTTGCTCTATATCCAGCTATGTGGATTTTATGATCAGGTAAGCATTTGGCTGCTCCATTAGACTGAACAGCTTGAGGTCCTGCAGTCCTTTCTAAGGTTTCTCAGGGCTTCCCTGTGCTTGAACATGCTTCTTGAACTGAGGACACCAGAACTGGATCTTGTATCCCAATGCTAAAACCAGCAATGTAAAACTACTGGACTCAGAATACACCCTGCATGAATGTCCAAGCATCAACTAAGAGACACGGCTGATACCAGCTGCCACAATCACAACCACCTCCTATAAGCCTTGGGATTCTTGTGCCAGCGATTTTCACTCCTTGTTCAGGACCAAGATCAGGACTGACAGGCTTAAATTTACCTCATTTGCCCTATTTGTTCATTGGAAAGCCTTCCCGCAACTTACTCTGTGATTTAAGAGTTCTTGAAAGCAAACAGAAATGGTTTAAAAAGGTGACAATTTTATGCTCTTTTAAGACTTTGTGGGACTTTTAGTTCTAAAAATGTCTAAATTCCCACTCAATGAATACCTGACAGTGCTACTATTGGAATGGCAGTGTTTCATCAACATCTTGTGATATAACTCCATCATGGTTTTTTCCCAATACACACCGGACACACTTGGTGAATGTTTCTGCCCTTCTGCACTATTATTAGGTCTACTAATGTAACAATAGTACTGTTAAGATTCTATTTACTCGTTCCTACCACCCTTTGCTGTTTTGGCTAGAGATTCTGCTTTGTATTCTTTTTCTTTGTATTTCTGTAATTCTTGTTTCAACTTCATTTTTGGTATGTCATCTTACAACTCATCCATTTCTTTCATGTTTTATAATACTTGTCATAAATTGTCTTCCATTCTCTCCTATGCTAGCTGATTATTTCAGCTGATCCAAACTCCTGTCTCAGCTGTGGGATCATATCTTTTGATAATCTACGAAAATGTTCTCAGTCTCCTGATTCATGTACAACAGGGAGGCCAGCCTCATGCATGCTTCTTTTCTTTAACTTAGAATATATCAAATAATACACACTTTCCTCTCTCAAAAATAAGTGGTGTTTTTGGTTGAACCTTACACACACTTGTAACAGATTGATTAGTGTTTTGATAAATAGAGCACAGGGTATATTCTCATACATTTAATTTTCCAATTACAATATATTAATTATTTCATTGTAAGCTGAGGGTAAAATAGCACTACTTTTTGTTCTTTTTTAATTTAAATTTTAGTATGCACTATATAAGACAGTGGGTAGAGTCAATGTGTTATGAAACTACTTGCCTCAGAAAATTACATTCTATTTAAGTTAATACTACTTTATTAGTGATAAACATGTCTCATGCCCATAAAACACTACTTGGCATAAAATGATGAGAAAGCTACTACAAGCTATAGATGATGGTGGGAACGCATGCACTACGCACACCCTTTTCAATGGCTTCATTAAAACATTCAGAAAAAGAATTGTAAATTGCACATGAAGCCAAAAACAGACATCAAAATGCAGCAAAAGAAGAGGGGCCCTTTGCACCTACAGTAACTTGTATTGATTTATACAAGGTAGGAGTCCCAAGATATTTGTATATGCTGGAACAGCTCTTAAAAATGATATAGAATTAATTTACAAAATACCTAAAGTATGGTCCTTCAGTGTTTTTATTCACATCTTCTACCCACTTAGCTACATTATATTCTCTTTTGAACCATGGGTTTAAATACCTGCAGAAAGCAATGGAAGGAACAGAGAAAGCAGAAGAACAAGAATAGAAAATCTGAGAACACACAGCACAAGCTTAGCAAGGATGTCTTCATCCCCAAAATGCAAGTGAATATGGCAAATAAATCAGTATGTTGGGTGAGGACTAGGCAATGTGTACAACTGCATGAGAACAACTGGCCTACAAGAAGACTCACATGTTTGATTAATCTGGAAACTCTTCAGGATACATGATTCATTTAATATCTTAAGGGTAAAATTCACTCCTATGCAGAGGGCCAGCATTAAGCTCATGGTTTGAACTCCTCTCATGATCTCAGAATAAGGATGAAGGAGCATTTTGGCACCAATCCTGCAGTTTGCTTGTTGAAAACACACATTTGCACCTATCTAGAATAAACTGTAGTATAATAGCTTAATGAGCACAGAAACTTGGGCTTAGCCCTTTCTACAGGAATGAATTTCAGCCTCACTGTATTAAAAGGCTTGAATTGTTTGCCACTACAGTGGCGATTTTTACACTTAAGTGGAACCACCCTCTGATTTTTCAGTTACCATTTAGTTTGGTAAGACCACAAGAAGCTGTAATGGAGGTGGGCTGCAGAGTTATCTCAGATTTTACAGAAGCAATCCTGATACCAAAACCACATTTTTTAGGAAAAGTGTCTGAGTTGCATACTTATATTAGTTACATGAAAACTATGAAATAAAGATGGTATTGAATTATCTGACAGTAATATTACCAGGGAAAATTTTTTGTAACTGGTTTCCCTTAGCCCCTAATAACAAGATTAGCAAATTCCTCCCCCCATCATGTTAAGACAAAAGGGCAGTGTAGAAACAAGAATCTGCCTGGTCCACTTTAAAATCTGTTCTTGTTGTATAAGAATGGCAGCAGTTTAATGATTATTTGTGATAAACACTTTTATAGAATAGAGACTAGCACACTCTGAAATAGGAAAAAAACGTAACCAAGGAAAAAGGGAAAGAAAATTAAGGGGTTTTTTTTTTATATTTCTGGGCCAGTTCTTGCCACTCTTGTTTTTAAGAGTGACTTCAATGTCCTCACACATGGGAACAGGCCTCACAAGGGATTGCTCAGATGAGTAAAAGTTGGGCCAGATCATGCCGTCCAACCCCCACCACATTTCAAACCATGTTGATGACAAAAGCGGCAGCACTTTTTCAACTTCTTTTGCTCCTTTTTGCTCTGGAACTTCTCCTCCCCACCCTGCGCAAGCACAGCCACAGCTCTTGGAAAAGTACTCGCCCTCAGCCACAAGTGCTTCTAAATAGCTTCCTCAGCTCGCTTAGTTATCAGGAATCAGGAGTGCTTTATGCTTTCCAGCTTGGGCTCTTAGAGAAAGAAAACATCAAAAGTGGTAGCGCAGCAACAGATGAACCACAAGTGAAACAACAGGCTGACACCCGCATCACCAGCTACTAATAAACTTCTGCTTTAGCTTTAATTTCAGGTGCGACTACACTTTTTCTTGTACTCGCTTGCAGTACTTTTGACTTGCTGTTTTTTCATTTGAAAGGGTCTTTTGGTAACCATGAAACACTCCCAATCTGGCTTCCTGTATTAGAAAACAAACTGTAACGTGGTATCAAAGCATGCGGTTATTGCACAGCCATGTTCCAGGGTTTCCTGGGTCTGGTTGTATTACAGACCGTCACTCACCACCTCAATTCATCTGTTACAGAAAGGTTAAACTCCAGTTACTGCAGACCACTACACGACACTATTAGAAAGCTCTTAGGCTGATCCTCCTGGCCACATGTTCATTAGCAATGGCCAGAATCCACATTTTCTTTGAGTGAGAAATTCCCCTTTAAAACACAGGTGTCCTTACACATACACCTACTGCTAGACCAACAGCTCTATTTGGCTTGTAGCGCAACATGCAACAAGGCACGAGACCTGGGCCCAAGAGTACTTGTACTCCTCAGGCTAGCGAGGAGGAAGGTTAGCTAGCGCTGCATCAGCAGGAGCACCTCCAAGCAGTCAGTGTTTTGCCACAGTGAAACTAATGTATACCAAGGGAAAGGACTTTTCATGGGATAAAACGGCAGCCCAGAATGCAGGGGCAGGTGAGACTGACCTGTGATCCCGACTCCCTGTTTGGGGGTGGTCAGAACCCCCTGGGCTTATGCCTTGGGCCGGGATTTGGTGGGCGAGAGAAAGCCCAGGCTCAGATGCATGGGTTACCCTGCTGCAAAAAGACAATATATAATAGAAAGTCTAAGCCAAAGATGTTTGTATTAGATATAACAATGACGATGACAAATGCTTATAGGAGAAGCAGTGCAGATTAACAAAGGTCAAAATTGCTATTTAGCAAAACACATGTTCCCTGGGACCTGTTTTAACACAAGCTCCCAATTAAACTGTCGGTTTATTCAGAAAACTCTCATCATCATTCCTGGATAACTCTAATTGATTTTAATAGCAAACCTGTTTCATCAGGCCATTTCATCAACCCTGTTTCTGAAAAAGCTGCAGAAACATTTGGCCTGTTGGCATTCCTTCTGTGTGAACTGAACCATCTGCTTGTAGTAAAGAACGCTAATTTTGTTTTAAAACATCTAGAAACCATTAAAAACATCCCAAAAGAGCTTTAGCAGTCTCCATAGAGCTATATGCTTAGCAGAAGCCTTGTTCATGTATCTCTTAGGTACAAGGGGTTGCACAAAGGTGAGCAGTCTGTTTTTCAGGAACTGCTCAATGTGCTTGCATCCCTCCTGCCAGTGCTGCTTGTGAGGGCTGCAGAGCTTAAACTTTGCTCAGTGCTTAAGAAATATTGCTTAAATGATTAGATCGCATGAATCTCTATCTGGTGCTTGGCTGTACACAAAGAAAGCCTTGTGCGTAATATGTGCAGTTACTGTGGACTCGTGCATATGTCGAATACTTTTGTAGGCAACTGTACTAGTGTGCACCTGCTTGAAAAAAAATTGAATTCTGCAAAAGCTACAGCACAAATGAACCCATTTTCTAGTGGTTAACTACACTGTCAGTACTTAAAGGGGGCTTAGAAGAAAGCAGGACCTGTTGTGACAGGACAAGGGGTGATGGTTTTCAACTAAAAGAGGGGAGATTTAGACTAGATATAAGGAAGAAATTTTTTACAATGAGTGTGGTGAAACACTGGCACAGGTTGCCCAGAGAGGTGGTAGATGCCCCAGTCTGCAAACATTCAAGGTGAGGTTGGACAGGGCTCTGAGCAACCTGATCTAGTTGAAGATGCCCCTGCTCACTGCAGAGGGGTTGTACTAGATGACCTTTAAAAGACCCTTCCAACCCAAACCATTCTATGATTCTATGTTTCTACACTACTAACAGGAGACCAACAGTGTTACCCCTTTTACTGCATCTCAACAAGTATGCTTCATCGGACTCCCAGGGGCCACACAGGTGGACTTTCCAAATGCCGTCCACTGTTTCAGAACAGATTTCAAAATTCTTCTACATTTCCTGGAGAAGGTAAGAAGGTAAACTTGTCTGGGAAAAGTCTCCATGTATTCTGAGACATCCTGAAAGCAACTGGCATTGGTTTTTGTTTTCCTAAATGAATAAATGCTGGCCATGGTTAGATCATTCCCAATTAATTTAGTTGCAAAGGAAGTCATCTTGTCTAACCAGAGCCACTATGTGCCCTCAGCAATTCTCTCTGTTCCCCACCGAATTCACATAGCACATGGGTCATTCAGCAGGAGCTCTCTCTCCAAGGGGTGACAAGCTTGCCAAGGAGTCTCGGACAAGCCACTTGGTCCCGTGCAGTCCAGGATAGACCCCGTCAGGAGAAAGAGCATTTTCCTCCCTGGCCGGTCTCTACCAGGAACACACATGCTGTGCTTCATCCCTAGCAGACTGCTGCACAGCCCTTGGGAAGTAACAAGCCTACTGCCTCCAGCACCAGGGCTGCTGCCCGGTTGAGAGACAGTAACAAGCAGCAAGAAGGAAAGCAGAGAATCAGGTGGAGATTGAGGGGCACCTTCAAAAGAGAAAAAAATTTACAGGAAAAAATATTTCCAACTCACATTCTGTCTATCCACTTACTTAGTGCTCCAAAGTTCTCAGAGCAAACATACAATATACCAGCTGAGCAGCACAGAGGAAAAAATAAACTCATTGGATTTTTTTGCTTTTACTGAAACCAATACATTTCCCCTGCAGTTATGTTCACTCTAGGCTAAGAAGAGCTGATCTGGTTTCATTCTTCATGGACCCCTTTGGCTCCAGTGTACACCTCTGCTGAATGACAGAATAATGGTATGACTAATTTAAACTTCATTTAACAAATTTTGTTTAAGAAATACAATTGGAAAATTAAGGAATGCACAGGTCAAGTTTCTAAAGACGGATGTGCAATCTCATTTGTATTGGCACTTGGTCAGACTAGTTTTGCATTTATCAAACTGTCACATGCAAGGAGAAAAGAAAATGAGCAAAACAATGTTTCAGTAAGAGTTTATCAGCACAAAGACCAAAAGCAGAGGGGCACTTGACAGATAAACTCCTTCAAGGGATCTAGGGCTAAAATTTCTGGTTCCATGTTGCCATTTTGACCGTGCAATGTTATAATTGCAATATGCATCAAACTATTATTTCTGTACCCTGTAAGAGAGGGTCTCCTTTATGAACCTTTCTGAGCCCACTCACCTCAAGACAGTGCACTGCAGGTTGAAAAATAGTTTCAGGACAAACTCAAAATCCCCAAACCAAAGAAAGCCCGGCCCAGGGAGGAGTTAGCATTATTAGTTTCCAGCAGGGTTGGTATCAAGCCCATTTGCCCATCAACGTGCATAGTTAGTAGTAATGATACAGGAAAAGGGCACTGTCGTTGCCACCATGGTCAAAGGGGCCGTTCCCATATGGCCTAAGTGCTGTAAGAGCAGGCCAGTGCTTGACAAGCCCCGGCGTTATGTTTCCAGCCATTCACCATTCAATCACAAAAGGAGTCTGAACCAGCAGGCTTAAGTACATAAGAAAGCCTGTTTCCCTATGGGGAGCACTGCACGCGTGGACTCTTCAGTAACTGTAACCAATAAATCAAGTCTAAGCCATATTGGAAAGGTCTGGGGATCAGTTGCTTAGTAAGGGCTCCCATTACCCATTTGTTGCAGGTCTTACTCAAGACTGGTTGTTTTGGGCTTACAAAGAGAAACCTCAGGGTACTCTCAAGGCAGACCGATACCTCTTCTAAAACCTTCAGGCAGATAGGCAGAGAAACAATTCTCTAACTCTGCAATGGCCCAAACCAAGGTGAAGACAAGGGTAGGAAACAGGTTATCAGAAATTCAGTATTGAACCAGGATACACTCAGCAATGGCAGTTTACTGTAGACAAAAGCCTGCAGTGATGGTGCAGGCTGCCACCATCATTGGGAATTGCTATGGGAACGACTGTGAGGAAGCCTACATAAAAAAGAAAATTGATAGTTAATTTTTAAAGAATACATAAGAAGAGGTTGAAACACATTAGCCAAACCATTTACCAGATTATCAGTCAGCAATCAGAATAGGCCACAGAGCAAAAATGCAGCTGTCTACTTTTCAGTACTCTTAATCTCCATCTACAAAATACAAATACGAAAACTGTACTTTTTGGCTTTGCTTTTATAAGTTGACTTACTCAGTTGAATTAGACCGTGGCCTAAATCTTTTGCCTCTGACTTTCTTTCTGTTTCCTCCTATATTACCTGAAAGAAATCAAAGGATAAAGACAGACAGTGAAACAAGTTGAAACTCACCTGCATCCAGTGCCAAACTGTATATTCTTTTTGCATCCCCAGCAGAACAGTTGTTACCTCAATAGCTTTAACCACTTAAAAGTCACAGGTCAGTCCCTCTTGATTTACCTCAGATCAGCTAAACTTGACACTTAGGTGATCTTTCTCTACGTTTTACTGCAACTGTGCAGAGTAAAACACTCCTTCTTTTCAGCTTTCATTTGAAAAAAATCACTGCACTTCATGAAAAACACTAAACACTGCCTTCAGCAGAGCAGTAGTGGCCCAGAGGCTGGTTTCCACTGTGGCCAGCACAGAGGTTCACACTTACCTTGCCAAGAATTACTCCTAGGCCTCCCATTTTCACAAATGTCTGAAATATGTTTTGTGTCTGGAATCCTTTCACTCCAGGAATGAGATAATCCATTTGACCTGGAACAGGAGGGCTCAGATGCGGTTATTGTTAAGGGTATTGCCTCACATCAATGTTAGCTCAGCAGTTCAGAGAGTCACATTACTAAGGCCAGTAACAAAACAAAGCCTAAGGTCTGTCTGCACTAGCAGAGCATCCAGGGTTTCTGGTTAAACCCTGCAGTTATGCTTCGCAGCCCTCCCTGCAGTCGTTTGGTGTGCCCACGTTCAAGAACCAGGCTTCGGCACTGCCTTCTCACATGTCTGCTGTGGAAAGCATAAACACCAGCGCATATCAGATTGCCTTGGGATTTGCAGCTCTTCCAGTCTCCAGGTTTTTTTTTCTCACACTCAATCTCAACTTGCCTGCAGGCTGCCCACTCCCTCCTCACGCTGCTGCAGGAAAGCTGGCACAGCTTCCTCCACTCCAGTGCTACCAGTCTCAGTGGCCCAGGATTCTGTGATGAGCATCCTCCCACTCACAGCTGGTAGCTCCAGTGGAGTGGTAACTCTGCCTCATTTTTGCTAATTTCGAATTTTTGTTATATTTTGTCAGCCAGTCACTGCATTACATACTTCTAATGCTAAAAGCCAAAACCAGTCTTTGTATCTAGGTGCTTGGTGCAAACTAAAGTTTCACTTTCTTGTTGTGTTCCCTTCTAAGAGTCAGATTATGTCCAAAAGAGAAGAAAACAAGAGGAAGTTGAAAAATGGTCAGAACAGATGGCTTATTTATTAGAAAGAAGATTTGCTTAAAAGAATTGTTTCTGTAGTTTCTAAGTCTGGATACTCTTGCATTTTTCAGTCTCTGCCATCCTTGCAGGGCAGTCATCTGAGAGACGTTCTTCAGTTTCCAGAAGATCAGTCTAATCACAGCTATGCTGAAATAAGTCTAGGGTTTCATTCATTCAAACTTAATTACAGCATGAAAGGTCTTGAGAACCAGCAGATCCACTGACAGATTTTTTTTAATAATTTTCTCCTCCTAAAGGTCTGTTTTCTGTTTCATGAATGTCTTGCTATATACTAATTTCAAGAGTAATCATAAAGTCTTAATCTTTGAATATCCTCTGAACACCAACTTCATAGCGTTTTCCAGCATAGAGAAACCCAGGCAGCTAACAGTCCAGTCATTCAAACATCCCCCACAAGGTGCTATCAGTTATCTGCACACAGAGCAAATCAAAAGCAGCTTGGAAGGTAGGAAATAGAACTCTGGGCACTCAAATGGAAGGACTATGTCAGCTCCACCACAATGTTAATGGAATATTTGTCAGACTTACTTTTCCAAACTTGACAATGGCACAACATACCTGAACTGGTGGTGGGGAACAACAAAACTCTCTAGTATAGACAGACCTTAGAAACCATTAGCTCTTTGGAACAAATAATAAACAGAGACACATGAAAGAAATTAAGTATGAGAAGAAACACAGATACTGAATGAAAGAAGTAGTGCATTAAGTGACATTACTTTAAAAAGACACTTTTTTTCTTAACTGGTACTTGAACCTGCTTGCACAAAGCTATAAAAACTTGCTTTCCCAAGATTTTTTCAAAATTTTATCCAAATGAGAAGAGATTCTCCCATACAAACACTTGCTCTCTGCAAAAAATAATTTATCCACTCACACGTCTAAAAAGCTGAATTTAAAAAATTAGAAATCATTAATTAATTTCTACTACAGTTTTCCTCATAACATATTCATTACAACAGACTGAATGAAGTTGCATACAGGATCAAGCTGCTATACCCAAAGAGCAAATGTCACTGAAAATTTATCTCTTCCATACTTTTCTCTACTTTCTTTGAAATAACAACAAAGAAAGCAGCTTCACCAACTGCACAGTTATTGCAGATTACTCAGCAAGACAAGAATTGAGAATTGCCATTTTCCTATAGTTCAGGACTGTCTATCCCTCCTACAACATAGTGCTTCTTGTAAATTGTTTTAAAGTGCTAGCTGGAGATTTTTGTAATTAAAGGATCTCTAACTGTAGAGGGATGGAGAGCATCATGACCTAATGAGCTTAGCAGTTACAAATGACTCTCAATACTTTTCAATGTATTTTCCATTTTAAAATGTTCTTGGGTTTTTTTAAGTAACTGGAACAATAACAGAATTAGTGAAATCTGATCAAGGGCAAAATCTAATGCCCTCCTTCGGTTATTCATAATAGCAAGAACAAAACTAGCTAAAGTCTTTGTAGAATTATTTTCTAAGATAAAACTTGGTGACCATTTAGTATACTAGTCTAGTAAGTGGAATAAAATGCAAGCACCATCATCTTTAATGAGACGGTAGGAGTATTATACAGAAGTCTAGATCAACTCAGTGAATTAATGACACTGACAAATACAAATGTAAGAATAACATTTACATTGAACAGTTTATGTTTATAACTATTATTGAACCAAGACAGCATTCCTTTTCTTTGATTACATGACCATGATTAAAATAAAATTGTGGGTTTTCTAATTAATTTTGTTTTGAGCCAGCCATTATTATTAGGGTCTACTTGAAAACAATTCTCAAGCAGGGAGATGATGAATATTTGATTAACCAAAAATTGGTTTACAATGAAAAAGTTGTTTATTCTTGCCTATATGTAATAATTAGTAGCTCAGGGCACACTGAGAAAAATCAGTAATCAAAGCACAAAGGATACTATTTCAAACATTCCACAAAGAGAGAAGAAAGAATCAAACCTGCTGCAAAACAATGAAATGTTCTGACTAATGGAATAATGGGTGATGGAACAGGTAGAAATCTGAAAATGCGACAGAAAAGCAGACCTCTTCTTAGAACTAGATGCAGAGTTTGTGCTGACTCCAGGAGGCATGTCGCTATAAAAAGAGTCGGCCTCTCCAGGCTTTTTTACATAATCTCCCTGGGGTATTTGTCTAAAGTATAATAAACATTGTAGAGTCAGAAAACATGGCAGGCACCAGCACGCACACAAACATGCACAAATACTAGTTTAAAAGAAAGAGGAAAGGCTAGCGATCCTTGAGAAAACTGTTAACCACACATAATAAACCCGTTAATAAATAATTCAACCACCTGAGAGAAAACTCCCACATACTTCTGATATGTGCAGCGAAGTGGATTATGTGGTTTTGGTAGGGGAAAACAAGGAACATTTCACTGATAAACTCTGATCATAGTTTTCAAAGTGAAAAGTTTGTGGTTCTTGAGACACTGGATAACCAAGTTCAGACATTTCAAATGGCTCATCACTCTGGTTGTGCAAAGCACCCCTAGGTGCAGTACATATACTGCAGCCTGAGCTGAATGCATGCCTGGATCAAAAAGGAGTTCAGGAAAGTGAATGCTTTTTTCCTTTTGAGATAGATGTTTTCCACTTAATTTTTGTGAACATTACTAAATTCAGGAATAGCAACCTGTCAAGCTGTTTGAACCTCAGGAGAAAACCCTACAGTTTATTAACTGTTGTCTTGTGCAGAGGACCTAGCTCCAGTGCCAGAGGTTCTCAGCTACTCCCAATCACCACAATAGGTTCAATCTGCCAAGACACATAAAAATAATGCCACGCACATCTGACAATAGTTTATCCTTTCCCAGAACTACAATCTCAGTTTTGGTGCTGTCCTGGTTTTGCAGGGACAGACTCCTCAGCCAGCCACGGTCTGCAGGCCGTTAGCAGCTTCAAGCCAGCCAGGGCAGCTGACCTGACCTGACTCACAGGTCTATCCCAGACCATAATCACACTCATTCTAGAGGGGGAGGTTTGCTGAGGTCAGAAGCTCTCCTGCTTCGGGTTTCTCCAGATTCTGCTTCTCCTCATCCTTCTCCTCCTGCTTCTCCCTATCCCTGCAGTTGCTCGCTTACCATTCTGCTCCTGAGGACTGCTTTCCCGTTTATTATGACTGCCGTGCATTCAGTGGACTGAGAGTAATTTCCTGTACTTTATATTGGCACTGGTATTACTTTGGCTGTTTTGTTAAATCCTTTTTCATTTCAACCCGTGGGTGCCCTCTCCTATTCCTGATCCCACTTCTCAGCTGGAGAGGGGTCATCGGGTGACAGAGCAACTGCTACAGTTTAGCGCCAGACAGGGGTTAAATGTAGACAGGTCCACGCAACTATCTAGGCATCAGAAAGTCCTAATCAAATTATGCAGCTTTTTTTACAGACAGTGAATCCACTGCCGGCAGAAAAACTGCCATGCAAATATTCTAGTTGCAGTCCACCAAATTGAAAAATCCTCCCTAGTACAAGTACCTGCTTTGAAAGTTGGCTGTACTGTAATACCAGCAGCTTAGTTACCTATTCAGCCTTGAACACTCCAAGTCCTTTTTGCTGTAGCCTGCCTCTATTATGAGGTGCATTTATCAGAAATTTTGATTCACATTCAAATTGTGTCCCACTACAGACCTGATCCAGGTTCTCTTTATTCCATATCTGAATTTCTAATGCTCCTGAAGTATTTAAAATACACAATTTTATGGCACATAAATCATTAGTGTTGGAGTACTTCCACGCTATTTCTTCTAACACCTCTTGAGTCCTGGTTCTTGTGCCATTCCTCAGCCAGTATACCAGTGTGTTCACAGTTGACTCAGCGTGGGCAGCTCTCCAGGGTTCCGTCAGCAAACTGTCCTCTCAGTACCCCATCACAAATTATTTCTCCCACATAGCTGTGCCCTTTAAGATGCACTATCCCAGCTGGCATAATCCTTGCACATTTGCTCTTTTTATTATTTTCAATTTACTCATTTCAGTTGCTTAGTAGTACCAAATATCATTCCTTATGTAATGCTCAAAGATACCTCAATGGCTTCTTTTCTCCTTTATTTAAGGACTAATTATAAAGAATTAAAAATATCTCCATCATCTTCAAAAGCCTCAGCTTATGTTGGTTTCCATCCTGTCCATGCCCACAGACACAGCTCTGGACTGACTGCATACTCACAGCTCTCTGTTCATATACTAATTTCTGGAGATGAGAGAATTTTAAAAAGTTAGATTTGCTAATATTCCAATGCGAACATGTATGGGGCTGTCTCTTTATGTATTTTGGGGTTCTGACTGCTCTGCCCTCAGCCAGCACTGAAATATCTACAGTAGAGTGACTCATTGGCCATGTTAGCCTATATCAAGTGCCACTGAGCAGCACCAAACCCTGAAATTCTGCCTTCTTTGTGCCAGGTGACATTTACTATCCACAAATCCTTCCATAATATCGTTCCTGCCACCCATCTGACCTTGTAGTACACAACAAGCACTTGGCAGGGCTTTTCTGCTTTTTGCAAGTATTTTGAGCCCAGCAGAGAATGCACTACACAGGCAAGGGAAATGGAGAACAAGCACAACAGGTAGCGGCAACACACAAAGCAGCAGCTTGGACCAGGAGGTGGTAATATGAGCAGAAAACAGGAGAATTTGAGAAACCTTCATATCTGTCGGGGACTGTGAGAGGAAGGAGACAACTCCTTTCCAGAAGACCAGTCTGCCAGGCAGATGACTGAAGAAAAGGAGGTGGTCTTCCAGGAGCCAAGCCTGAGTCAAAGGAACTTTTGGGTCTTTGGCCACAAGACTAAAAGGGTGAAAATTCAGCTCTGTGCTGAAGACAGTACAGTGCTTTGGCTACAAATCAAGCAAGCAGGGTGGTGGGAAGGAATGGGCTCTTCATTTGCACAGCAATTTAAATGCATTGTATTTTTAACTGCAAAGAAGCTCCAGGAATGGATTTGTCTCAAAAGGTTCCTGATCATCATGTTAATATTAATTATTCAATTCTCAGCCTCCCAAGAACATTATCATCTCTAACAGCAGATTTTCAGTCTCTCATATTGGAAATATTCTCCTGTTTTCCTAAATAAAATATTCTACCTCAGAAGTAAACACGGTATTTGCTACTGAGTCCAGTGAAATCAGGATTTCAAGCAATGCCTTTATAGAATAAATAACAATTTCATATATTCAAGCAAATATTCTTTAAGACACAATAATTCTTCACTATACTTTCTATAATGAAATTATTTTCATTATAGCATGTAAATAAGAGAAAAGAAAAGCTATTTCCAGAACTTTCAAATATGCATTCTATGACTTTTATCACATACCTCTGTCTTCTGTAGTTTCTTTCCATACAAAGAGCAGAGAAAGAAAGAAGAATGAGTTATCAGTATGCAGGTATACTGGGTCAGTAAGAGAAAAAAAATGTATGCAGAATGAAATTTTTGCTCAAAATACTTCTCCAGAAAACACTTCTGAAATAAACACTCATAAAGATAAAAAATCAGAATAAACAAGAAAAATATATTAATGTTCATGGCTAATGTCAGCGCTCAGTTGTAGGTGCAGTTCATGATGAGTTTAAGACTCCTCACTGTGAAGCTGCTAGCGAAAGATGCACTCTTGCCTTCCACTTCCAAAAAACTAATCCCACTGGCTAGATGTGATGTCAAAATGAGCCCTTAACTTTTGTAGTTGTACTCAAAACAGAAGTACAGGTTTTCACATTCTGCCAGAAGCTGAGTGTGATATGCGAAGACAGAATAACCAACCTTTTTACTATCCTAATCTTCACGCTTTTTTCCAAGTGCTCCTTTCCTTACGTATTTTTCAGCTGCCCTCAGTCTACCTCAGCCTAATAAACCAGCAGGGAACGTGCCAGTTTGTAATGCCAAGCTGCTGGGCCTGTGTTTCAGCTACAATACTGCCCACAGCTGGACCTGCCCTGCCCTCCAAGCACACCAAGGACCTATGGAGGAGGGACTTCAAGAACCAGTCTCATCCAAACTCAGGCAACACAGTAAATACCTTGAATCTTTTTTTTAATACAGGCAAAAAAAAAATAAACCTCTCTGTTTTCAGAAGAAATTCACAAAAGGAGAAAAAATGAAAAAGATCAGTCAGGTTAAAATAATCTATTTTGCCTCCCAGTGAGCAGAACACTGACAGCTCTATGTCAGGAGAGAACTTGCACTTTATTTGCAAATTACAGATTTCTCTCTCTTATGAAAAACATGCCTGAATTAATTTCAGGTTAAGCTGACTAAATATGAACATCCTTCTAAGGAAGTCTATGGTTAAATGCTTTACTGACTGACTGAAGGCTTATCTTGCTAAATTTACTTTATCAGACTTATAATCGAATCAGACTGCATTGTTGTATTTCCTTTGTCAGATACAGTAAAAACATAATCTGATTGTCTACAAAAAACCAAGAATAAATAACTAATATATAAGAAATAAATTTCAAACCTGGAACAAGCTCTCCAAAACCACATACACATGTAAGAACTGCTTGAAAAATGCTAATATTATACAAATGTCACTGTATAAATATAATCCAGTTTGGATTTTTTAGATTATGTTTGAATTGTTCTTTTTATAACACAATCAGCTATCAGATGAAATAGACATATATTTAACTGTATTAAGAAGAACACAATTTACTTACTTGTAACCCCAACCAGTTATTCCTAAAACGAGAGCCAACACTAAAATGGTGCCAGCAATAGCCCCTATTATTATATTTGTGCTAACAACACCTGGAAACACAAGAAAGGGGAAAAATATACAGGGGTTTAGGAGAAAAATACACAAAACCAGTAAATGCACTGTCTTTCAAAAACCTGCTTGGACAACTTGCACTAGGCTGATTAACCGTAACCAGTGATATAATCTCTGTCTGTTCCCCTTAACCGAACACTTGTTACATGGGAAAGTTGTGCCGGGTATGCCAATATAATGTTATCAATATTAAACCGCTGTAGCTTACATCCTTATAACCTGCCTGGCGAATACATGCTTACATTGGAATAAAAGTTACTTTTTTTTTTGCTTTGCCCAAACCCCTTCCATAGCTGAATAAACTAACCAAAAGAGACATTCGAGAAAACGGTAGAACTTCCCCCCCACAAGGATTTATAATGAGAAACATTTACACCCATATTTTCCACAATATATCTTTCTCTTGTATTCAAGCCTGAAGATGAATAAAAAATTGTACTCAAAAAACGTAAAAGCCTAAGATTTGTGTGCTGACATTCTGCATACTGGCCACATAGTAAAAACTTGACTCTACAAATGAAAAACAGTCATGAAAGTAACACTACCTTTTCATCTAGATATGAAAAGTTCCAGTAACTTTTTGCTTGTCCTAATCTATCAATATACTTAATAAGGCCACTCAGAAGACTAGCACAAGCAAGGTACAACTAGACACACTGGTACCAGTCCCAAGAGATGTACTGAGTGCTCGTGAGCAGCACCACTTGCATCCAGCCTCAGGACTGTGACTGTGACCTTATTCACAGACACTCAGTGCTTCTGCTGTGGGAGGAAGGGAATGAGGCTCCTAACGGTGCATCATGTTGTATGCTAACTGAAAGAGTAGGAGAGCTAGTTTTGCTTAACAAACTTTCCTCAGATCCAGGCTTTTCCAGTTATGGGTAAAAATCATGAGAACATACCTTTATTGATGGCATCTTTATCAAAAAATATATCATCTTTGATACGAGAACTGCAGTCATCTCCTCCCCAGAATCGGTCACAGACACACTTTATTTCATTGCTACAGACCTGCAGCCAAAAGTGTAGCTCAGAATAAATTCATAAAATTAATCTATTCCCATAATTAATACCTACAGTATAGGTAGGTATTAATTATATAGCACTGAACTATATAGCATTGATTTTAACTGCCTGTAAAATTTTGCAAAAAATTTTTAATATACAGTATTTTTAAATTTATGTATTAGATATGAATATATTAAAAGTATTATTATACTTTACATACAAATATATGTAATATACATGCTCCCTCCCTGGAAGTGTTCAAGGCCACGTTCAATGGAGCTTTGAGCAACCGTATCTAGTGGGAGGTGTCCGTGCCCATGGCAGGAGGGTGGAACGATATGATCTTCAAGGTCCTTACCAACCCAAACCATTCTACGATTCTGTATTAAGTATATTAGTATCTTTTTAATGTCATCTATATTTAATAGAGCCGTTTACGATTGCTTTGGGAGACTTAGAACGTCAATGATTTGCTTGAAATATGACATGGTCGTTAAGTTCAGATAAAAAATGAAGTTTTAATGCAGTGTAAAAGTCCAAAGACATGAGAGAGAACAACTCCTTTGATCTCAACTCAGCAGTAGGGACCTGGACAGTTTCACACTGTGTCAGGGACAAAGGGACTCGCCAGGGCCACAGAAAAGCCACAGGCTGTGCACCAAGCGGAGAAGCTGCCACTAGCTAAGAGCCAGCTCACTGCCCTCTTCTATGGAGCAAAGTAACTCTCAGCCAACAAAATCCAACAACTTTATAAACCTTCTTGGCTGTTGGCACAATAGCGAGGGAATTAAAAAAGGCATCTAGAAGAACAGAGACCCAAGTTTCTCAGTTCTTAGGCCTTTATATTCTGCAGTACATTACCTGAGGAAATATCAATCAAGTTAGCAGAAGTGATAACAAGATGATTTATTGATAAAATTTTTGCAAAACTAATATGTACTTACTGTGACTCATTGTTTAAGAGGCCTTGACTGGTATGCATTATGCTTATTTATGTGCCTCCTCCCCCTTTTTCCTTTTCAAAAACTTTTCCAGTATAAAGACTTCTACAGTCAAGCTGCTGGCTTCCTGAAAGATCTAACTAGTACACCACACAATGCCAGATACTCAGCAAAAACAAAAAAACAGGATTAAAGAGTACAAGCACATACACCATGTCCTGAACAAATTTGGCTGTCTGTGGTGCCTGGGCACGTACTGAAGTTGAAGGCCTCAGTGGGGAGGCAGCGATGCTCAAGGCACACCATGTTGGGTCCACATGGCGTCCCGTTCTCCACATAGCCCAGGTCCGTCTCCTCATCTAGCTTCACATGGCCACCACTGCAAGACAAACAAGAGAACCCTGGAGACTTGTGCTGTGATTAGATGTGCTTGAGAAACTGGGCTCTAGGCTGCTGCCTTAATTTGTGTCTGCATTATAGAATGGCCAGGACCAGGAAAGAGTAAGTATTGCCTTATTTATCTTACTGGCCCTAACGCGAAACAAACCAAAACGCAGTATATCTACACCAAACAAATATAATGGTAAGAACAAAGACCATTTTTCCTACGTAAGAGATAGTGTTGGAGAAAACATTTGAATAGGACATTGTTGTTCTCCACTTAGGAATGAGAAACCTGCTTTTCCATGCAAGAGGGATATTGATTGTCTCTGTCCCGCTTTCAGGATTTCCAATTACCTGCAATTGTAGACTTTTCCAAACTGCAAGATTGATGATGTGATTTCACCATCAAGTTCTCCAAGTCTAGGCACACTGGATATATTGGAGCAGAGAAGGTATCCACAAAGCACATCCCTGTATTGCAAGAATAAACAGGTACTCACTGAAAAGAAAATTCAGTGAAAGTGCAAGATCAAAAAAATGTGGTTTTCTTTGCTTGCTTTGTAATATTTTTGTTATTCCTTGCTTTTCTCCCACTGATAGTAACTCTCATCAATAAGGTCTTGTTTCCCAAGAAAATTATTCTCCTTGGACCTTAGACGGGCAAAAGAGTAATTTTTAGGACATTACCAAAGAATGCTCTGAGTAATAGCAAGCGGGGAGCTGTCAAGAACAAACCACATGAAACTGATTTAATAACCTATTAAGATGGTCCGTAGAGGAGAAACAGTAGATACTGACTGGCTTTAAACAAACTCTCATATGACACATATGTAAGGGAACTAGAGACACCAGGTTGAATTAAACTGTTGAAGGGACTTTACAACCTGCGTGTGGAGACTTGTGCATTGTCTGACCTCTCTCATATTACTGAATATCTTTTACTCGTGACTTTGTAATGGAATAAAATAAGGTTATCAAATTTGCACAAAAAGGTGGGAGAGGACATTAGTTCACCTGAAGGCAAGACTAGAATTCAAAAGGCATTGACAGAATGGAGAACTCATCTGAAAAACTAGGGTGCAGTTTGATGAGGACCAGCAAAAGGTTCAGAAAGAGGCAGAAATAATCAACTGCATAAATACAGAATGTGAAACAATGGCTTAGGTAGCAGGTTGCAAGAAAAGACATGGAAGGTTTCAATATGGTGAAAACTGAACACTACTTAGCAACACAATGGCACAGCATAAAAGGTGAACACCACGCTAAGACAAGAAACCTCAGGCTGCTCTCCTGTTCATTGCTAAGCCTTGCCAAGAGTATTTGGACCACTTTTGGTCCAAGTGCTCCCAAAGCTCAGATGGTGCTCTCTTGTCAGAGATCATCTCCTCTCCCTCCAGAATTTCCTGCATTGAGGTCTGCATGAGGCCAAGAGAAGTCTATTCCGTACAGAGGCTTTTCTGGCCTCTTCATGGCAGCTAAAGAACTAGATCAGGCACAAAAATCTCATACCAGTTGTCTTCTAAATGGATCAACTTACTGTTTATTGCACTGTATCCAAGAGTCCTTGTCTCTTCCACAGTTTCCCTTCTCAGTTCCTTCAATATTCAGCTTCTCATAGCAGTACCTGTCAGCAGCTGTCACTTCTAAAAGCAGAAACAAATTTCTTCTAAGATGATGAAGGCTTCGAAAAGCCAGGTCCTGGGAAATGGCAACGCACAATCAAAGCAAGCAGAGCTTCCCAATCTGTGAACTGCAGTACCAATGGTCTGCAGCTGGCTTGTGAAATTCAGTGTTCTCAATTAAACGTTTTATGTCGGCATCACATGTTTTAAGATTTTGTTCAGAATGACCTGTGTTTATTGGTCCAAAATGTCCAGAAGCCACTGAAATAAATCAATAGAGTATAGGCTCCCTGGGTGCTTATTAACGACAAGTTATACCTAAGATTTCAGAATAATCACCAGTAAGTTAACCAACACTAGAGCTGGAAAAGACAACGGAAAGACAAAATGATGAGGGAAGAGGGGGAGGGATGTACAGTCCTAGCTGTTTTTAATGGTTCTGAATCTGCCTCTTCCTTTATTTTTCTCAGCTAAGATAATCTTTCAAGCCACATGAACCACAACCAATTTAGGAAATGTAACATTCACTCACTTTCACCCCAGATATATTTACACTGCCGGTCTCTGGTTTTACATCTGCCTCCAAAACAAATACCCTAGAAAGATGAAAAAGATACATATAAAGTTTCAAATAACTTGATTTTCCAAATTCTGTATTTGTTTAATACACAGATATGTCTCATGCTTTCTATTGAGGCCACTAATATGTGATTCTATTTTCTGCTAATTTAAATGCTCGACTCCAAAATATAACTAGAACTCAGAACACAGGAATGTCAGCACGACTGACCCAGGTGACTTCCACAGATCTTAAACCAAAATCTATAAAAAGCTATCTATAAAAGCAGAAAGAATGTAGAACAAATGGAAGTGCTAATTACCTGCTTGTTATCACATGAATATCCATCCATTTTATGAATATTGGGAGCACACTACAGAAAGAGACAATAACTAATAGATCGGACAAGCATGGAAGAAAAGTATACAACAGAAGTCATATGAAAAATTACTTCAGTGCCATGATGGATTTTCAGTATCGGTAAGTTTAATACAATTTTTACAAACCCTGATATTCAAAATGGTAACATTCATAGTGATTGAGAGACTACAGGTGTGGTTTTTTCATCTCTTGGATAGAAGATAAAAAATTACCTGACTGGAATTTCCTGTACAGTTCTCTGCAATATCGCAATCATTAACTGCTTCTCGGCACAAAACCCCTTTTGGTTCAAACTGAAAAAAAAAGACAGAAAACTAGTGTCTTGGTTTCTCCATATCTTGCCTTAAATGCAACGCTTCCTTAGAGTTTTAACTAAAATAAAAAACGGGTAACATCCCTGTGCTGACTGAAGCGGGAAGACTTTCTTTACCCTGGTGCAGACACTGTACCACTAAAGCCACTGGCCATTTATGGATGCAAATGGCACCACTCTTGCAAGGCACTTCCTCCCAAGTGCATTGAGTGCAGGGCCAAGCAGGGTAAATGCTCTCACGGGACACAGGACCCTGGGGTTTATCAAAGCAATACTACAGTGGCTTGAGCATTATCTCAACCAGGTCACTGCAACTTTTTGTGACTATTTTACTCTTCTTTATAAAACACATAGAGTGATCCTGATCTTCTCTCTAGGCATGAAGAACTGAAAAGCTTTACATTCCATTAAAAAAAGTGCTTAGGGAAAAGTGATCTGTTCCAGCATAATTTGTGCTTTTTTTTTTTTTTTAACATAAGGATGAACCCAAAGTCAAGAATGTGGTCCACAGTTATTACTAATGTTCCTCCTATGGAAATTAAACCATCAAATGCCCACAGTCAAAGATAAAAATATCACAGCTTTAATAACATTAATTATCATTATTACTAAATTAGTATAAACAACTATTTGAAGTCATATCTAGGTGGGCTTCCTTACAGCCAAGATCTGGCTAAACCTCCTTTTCCTGTTTACTCATGTATCAGGAAGAGTACCTTATAGTTTACATAGGGCTTGACTCCCTTTACTTTCCCATTCAGCCTCATGGGGCAAATTCAGAGCAACATGTAAAGCATTAGGAGTGCTGCATGGGAAAGGACATGCATGTTTAAACAAGGACGCCTCAGGAAACCTCATGGAACTTCAACCTGATTCAGACTGGACTGAAACAGGAAGGCTTTAATTCACCTCTGCATTTAATTACAGTCCGTGCCCCAAAAAAACAAGCATAAAAGACAGAGAATAGCCCCAGACAAACCAGTTTTCAGACAGTTTTAAAAGGTAAGCTTTCAGAAAAGTAATCACTAGGTTGTCAAGGAAAACGTGCTGTAGTGCCTGTGGCCACCTGGATGCTTTCCTGCCAGGATGCTGCAGTGAAGGTTACTGCCCTTACCCGGCACTTCCGACAGCAGAGCCCGTTGCTGCACTGGGAGCCTGCCGTCAGGGTGCAAGTATTGCAGCACTCCCCTCCTTCGCTGGCGCACTCCTGAGGAACACATACATTTATAACAGAATACATGGGAAAAGCAGATGAGCCCCAAGCTCTCTTATTACTTCTTGTCTTAGCATGCTACCTGAACAGATTTTTAATGAGGTTTTTAGGCACCTCCAGGTAGAAAAAGGCATGCACCGTGGCGCATGAAGCTGCTGTTTCCTATGCAATACAGGAAATAATTTTTCTAAATTCACAGTGTCAACCGTTAAATGCTGACATTTTAGCACTGACCAGAGTCATGCTCCCATCTAGGAAAATAAATTCTTTAATATCTTTAAGGCCCAACTCTGCTCACGTAGCTATTACTATTACTCTTCAGTATTTATGTGGTGATAAAATAAAAAAGGTGGCCCACATTGTGTTAAACATGATGGAAAAATGCAAGAAATTATGAATTCTTTGCCACAAGACCTTAACATTGCCTGTCTTCCTCCACTTGATGTTAATGGCAGGGATGGGCAGCACCAAGTCTTGGAGAATCTAGATGCTAATTTAAAGTATACTGCACTTACTGCTATTGTCCCACAGTCGCACTCTTCTCCATCTTCCACAAAGCCATTGCCACATTCTGGAGGATCCAGAAGCTGCAGGTCAAAATCAGAAATCAATCTTTCTAAAATTTCTAAAGGCAATTCTTCAAAAATATTTTTTTCTCCTCTTTGGGCATAAGAAATGTAATAGTAACTTTCATTACATAAATGAGAAGACATATAGTGTGTCATCAACCCAAAAATTTTTCAGGTTGTCCTCTGAGTTCTCCAATTAGACCAGGATCATGCCAGAAACCACTATGCTTATGAGCCATCTGGACAAGTACATCGCTCGTAGTGCAGAGTGCATTTCTCTTTGGCTGCTGCCTTTTGTCAGTAGCCCACAGGATGGAGCATCATACCATGCACCTCACTGTGCCACAAACCAGCCTGAGGCTTGTAGCACAGGATGATGTGCTATTGTTAGATGCCCATACTGAAATGGAAATTTGACTGCAGAATGAAATGTATATGTAGAATTTAACATTAAATATAAGCCAGCAATTATATTTTAGAATGATTAAAGAGTTCTTAAAACTGCTTGTTTCCTATGTATTTTTCCAGATATTTTATCTTCTTCAGTATCTATAGGTGTGCTGCACAATACAGACAAGTAGATGGCAGTAACAGAGGGTCCTGCCTTAAAATATTGGGCCAATTTGTTGTAGTACATAGGGACAGCTAAATACGAAATGGAAGAAAAAAAGCATGAAAAGCATGAAAATTGGGCAACTTTTCCCCAGAAGTCATATAATTCATCCATTCATTTGAAAAAAACCATGCACTCAGCCTGCTCCAGCAGTCATTGATGTAATTTTTGGGATCACAGCTGACCTTACAGTGGAGGGAACACTGTCAAACATTGCATGTTGTCACATCACTTTTCCTTTATCTCATATTTCTTGAAAAGTGAAAGTAAGTTTGTGTTTCACCACCCTTGCTAGGAAACACATGTCTTTGACAGCCTTATGAATTAGACAGACATCCATTGACAATAACTTCAAACAATCCCAAACAACAATACACAAAAGAGTCTAGATCACTGGGACTTCCACATCTAACACTCACATTTCCACAGGCCATTAGAAAAAATTGTAAATGCTGCCAATCAAAATTGAGATGAGAGCAATTGGTTTTTTTCCAAGTGACAGATGTGTAAATGAACATAACTGCTATAATAAGCCCAAGTAAGACACATTAAACTATGGAAACAATTCAGTCAGCAAAGAAATAAAACCATCGATATTTCTCTCCACCTTTAATGAGATGGAAAAAAGCAAACTTCTAAAATGCAAGTGCATTTTAAAGAATGAGAAATATTATTAATGAATTACAGTGCTTTCCTTCCCCATTTAATAATATATTCTTCCATGAAAAGGAGGGCTTTGAGAAACAAGCAGACTCAGCTTATCCAGATTTGATGCCTTCACTTCCAGTCTCTAACATTTATTGAAATTTCGTGGTTGTTGGAAATGCACTTTTTCTCAGCTGCTCCAGGAGGAATGTGCATTACTCCAGAACTGACTTTCTCCTTTACATGTGACCACCTCAGCTATCAAGATTTTTTTCCCTATTAGACTGTCTTTCTCCCATAGCCTCTTTCTTTTGCTTGTTGCAAGATGGCCATTAGAGGATAACATTAATTATTTATAGAAAAGACTTATCATTAAAAGTTATCATTCTCTTGACTACTTTACATTTTAACACATGCTTCAGTAAATGAAGCAGGAATACACTGAAACCCTGCTGCAAATCCTCCACTGCAGAAGCACCTGCATCTTGGCTGGAGTTCCTTTAGCCTTGTTTTGTATTTTCCTCCTTTAAATATCTCAGTTAATCATTTCATACTCTTTGCTTCCTTCACATGAATATATCTGGTTAGCAGGCCAAAACTGAGACAAGAGAAGCAAAGAAAAGGCAAATACAATCTCAAGAGAGATTCCCACTTCTCCTGATTTCCAAGACTCATATAGCAAGACCTCTGATTTCATACGTCAGAGGCTAATTTGGGATGGGTCAGGGATTTAAGTGGGTCCCAAAGCTTTTGTAGCTCTCCCGTGCCCAAGCCTTTAGGCACCCTGCTAAATGAGGCGAGGTACAGTGGCACTGAGGACCAAGGATCAGCAGAGATTCACCAGCCTTCCCCGTCTGGGGGACTACCCAGCACAAGGCAGGGCTGTGCAGAGCCACATGCTTTGGCCTAGAAGGAACTAACACAGGGCTGAGATGATCTGAGCACTTCTCACCTAACACATTTCTCTCCCAGTACACATACTTCAAGGAATGACAGACCCTGGTGACACGGACCATGTGGCCAGCACCTAGGGAATAAGAATTGTGACAGGCACCCAGCAGCCACAGGTTCTCCTAGTGAGTGTCCCCTACTCCTCAGGGCTTTCTCTCCTGCTCTGCCTCTTCCAGCTTTAGAAAAACTAGTCCCAGTTTTCAAACTCTGTTCTGAGAGCTGCTGTAAAAACTTTGCCTCCTCTAAACGGGAAATATCATAACCACTTGTAACCGCTCGTGCCTGCAAAGCTGCTGGGATGCATGGTAGTGCATTCCCCGCAGAGGCTCCAGGAGCCATGTCTGTGAAAAAAAAAAAAAAAAAGATGTAAAATAAAACTAAAAAGAAGATGTAAAATAAAAGCAATCTTACTTCAGCTTGAAGAGGTTTGTACCAAAAGACATCCGTTCAATGCAAATTAGAATTCAAGCTGTGCCAAAGTTTACCAAGACACTTGAAACCTCAGCAAATAAATTCAGCAACATATTGTATTTACAATATTCAGAACAAATTGTGTGAGGGATGGTTCTACATCAAAGCCTGTGGGAACTCTGTTGGGCATGAAACCACTTATTAAAAACTTATTTAAATATAATTTCCAAACTACTATGAACTAAAATCAGCTACTTTCACTCATATGTCACCAGAAAATTTAGAGCTTAGAGAGAACTGGTAATATCAAAATTACATGTGATGTTTTTTCCAACATCATCATTTTGATTATTCTTGGGTTCATCTAAATTAGAAAAAGAATAGAAATAATAATAATAAGGTAATGCTTACTTTGGTTGGTTTATTGAAAAGGCAGGCTCCACCTCCATTGTTTAGAAATTCATGATACTCTTCAATATCACACTTGGAGAACTTGCTTGGAAGATAATACCTGGACAGAAATAAGGGACCAGGATTACTTTCTAGACTGTTTTTTACACTATGTTTTCTTTTCTCAAAATAGGCTAAAAAATAAGATGTTATACTTCAGAAAAAGTTTAAAAGCACCCTGTTCAGAATCAGAGTGACTATCTGCTTGTAACTCTAATTTGTAAATCATTTTAGTAAACGACAAAGAAGTTTCAACTATAACACAGAGCTCATGGAAGGTGAGAGGTCTAAAATATTTCACTAAGTTTATGCCAAATACCACAAATCTTATTATATCATATGTAGTACTCACAAACACGACCTGTTCCACTAACAGGCCTGATTTCAGAAACACTGTTATTTCTTCTCGTACATACTGCATGAGATAAAGATTGCTCATAGCTCATTTACCTCTCAGATGAAACTACTCTTCTGGCCCACAGAATTTTTTTATAATAAGAGTTATGCCATTTTAACACATGCTTCTAACAAACATCAGCTAACATTTCAGCTTCTCCCTCTCATGTGCCTCTCTGAATAAATTTCATTTGAGTAGAGTGCCAACCAAAGGCACAGTGTACCACCTAAAAACAATATGATGCAGAGAATCTTTGCATGGATCGTTTCCACAGGGGAATAATTTTTCCCCAAAGTAACTTAAGTGATCTTTATATTTAGGTCCTTAGTCATGGAAGTACTTATGCTTCCAGCAGATTTTGGAGTCTCGAGGGCTTTCCTATATCAGCTCATCACTGAATTAAAAAAATATTAGCAGAAGTGCTCTACAAAATAATGTGCACTGCCAGGAGTGACGGCTTGCAAAATATAATTGGCTTTTGCAATTTCTGGTCTTCATGATTTTGATCTAAAGACTAGAGAGCATGTGGGATTCACCAACCTTTATCAATAAGCTACCTAAATACAAGCTTTTTTTGTGTACCTAATAATTTGGAAGGTTTAGACTTCAGATAAAGAATTTAAAGACCATTGGATAAGAAATCACTTTTACAGGAATCAAGAATATTTCTCAGATTGGCTTTTTAACATACTAAAAATCAGAAAAATCCTATCTAGTATGTTTTTAGGTAGACAAGGTGAAAAAGGCACACACTCACACTTCCAAAACGCTTTCAATAAAACATTCTTCTTTGTTCAAAATTATTCTGACCACAAAGTTATTGTGAAAATTTGCAGGTCAGTTTGAAAGTTAAAAATTTGGAGCAGTGTCTATATCTAAAACTAGACTATCATTTAATTCATACACATGACAAAAGATGGGCCCATAATATGAAGAATTAAGGTCTGAATACACGTTAGAAAGCATCACATTTCACCTAGCACAAAAGATTTGCTGATTCACTAGTCATTAGATAAGTGACATTACATATGGGTATAAGCATACTCCACCTCCAATGGGAGCCGTTTTTCTAACATTATCACACAAACTGGGGGATAAAAAATGATAGATATAGATGAAAGAATCCAACAGAAACACTGAAAATGAGACATACTGAAGAAATTTAGTAATAGGATTTCAAGAATTAGAATGTGTCATTGTTCATTTCCACAACTCAATAGCAACCTGGCAGAAGAAAAGAAGATAAGCACGCTTCTGTTCCTTTGCAATGATGTGGCTTGGTTGCTGAGCCCTGTGCTTTGTCAGTTAAATCAGCAGTCACCCCAAATGCCCACGTATCCTCTCATTAACTCACTTATTCTCACATTTCTTTCAAAGTGTCTTTTTTACATACGTTGTAGAGCTAATACCTTACTTTCTGAACAATAATTCACAGAAAATATTCTGTTGAACCACAAAAGACAGATGTTTTCATGCCTTTCTTTTATGTCATCATATGAAGGACACGACTTCCCTCTAGTGAAATGCCTTACCCTGTGTCTCCCATTATGCATCCAGACCATGTGTCCTCACACTTACACTCACCTGACAACAAAAACAACAAAAAAATTTTATCTTGAGTCTTGTGAGTCCAAAATAATACATTTCTTATCACAAAAAACACACTGTAGTTAATTCAATGTCATATTTAAATACAAGTTGGAAAGAATAAAATGTTGGTTGATTACACACCTTAGTTTAAGTGTATCAGTGCATGCTGATGAACTTTCTTTCAAAAACTATACATGATTCTATGCAATCCTGAGCTTTGAATATATGTCCTGTTTTTCATTCCTTCTCTTAAAGAGAAGTTAAGGGAAACTGCAGTGTCAGTCTCCAGTACTTCCAAATCATAAGCTAACTCTCATGCCTTCTCCCGTGTCATGGTATTTGATTCCCAAATTTTCAGGGTAAAAAAAAATAATTATTTTAACCATTCTTCTAGTTTTTTTGTTCTCCTCTTTGACTATGCCACTGTGACTGGGGAAATCTTTGCTTGAAAAAAAAAACCCAAAAATAATGCACACAAAAATGCATAAAATGGTCAGTAAAAAGAAACCAGGATAACAGGATTTAGTACCTTCTCCCTCCGCTTCACCTGCCTTCCCCACGCGATTCCCCAGTAGGCCGAGGACAGCCCTCCAGCCATCCCTTCTGCCTTGCCAGGCTGGGATTGCATTACTGTAGTCTGAGCCCTCCGCTCTCAAAACAGTGTCCTTGTCTATTTCCACACATATGCTTCACACCTGTACTTTCTGCAGTTTGCCTACTGTAATACATGAACATCAGTTCATTGCTTCCATTTTAAAAGTACAATTAAAAAGGAAACAAGGCTCTGTCCAACAGTTGCATTCTCCTTCCTCTGCACCAAAACAGTGTCCTGCTCCTCTGCTCATCCATAAAAAAGGTAATCACCACTATTACCTTTTTCACTTTTACCCTGCCCCTGTATCAGGTTAATAACATGCAGCTGAAATACCAACCATGTTGGTAGCATAGAGCATCTGACCTACATTGTAGATTATTTTTCAAAATAAAATTACGTAAACTGCAAAAACCTCCACACGCAGATGTATCTCTGCAATATATACTGCCTTTACGATGCCTGAAAACAAAATTCACCTAAGCAGAGTTCTGTTACTCAATATAGTAATTATTTTTCATGTAAGCCACGTAGTACACATGAACCAATAACTAAGTACTCCAATTCATTATCTACATTATTTCAAAACTGTATTATTATTATTTTAATCATATCATGCTGGGACCTCATATAATATGGAAGCAAAGAGGGCGAGGTGCTTATTGAGGGGAACAGAGATCTGAATTAAAGCATTTCAGGTAAAGAGGGGTTACTAAGAAGTTAAATACCAAGATTACAGCAGAAAAATGGTAGCTGTAGGGTCACAAATACAGGAGATTTGGGTCATCTGCAAGAGGAATTCAATCAAGGCAAACAGGGGCGAAAGCTATGTGGTCAAACTATCCTGTGTAACAGGACTGACTTGGCTCCTCCTCATCTCCAGGTCAAATAACATATGTTTCTACCTATGTACTATAAGATGGCAGCCATTCAGTCTGTGGGTGTGACATCAATCTCCCTGAAATGAAGTGGCGCACACTTTTATCACATATTTTTAATTAAATGGTGATACCGGTGCTGCCAGTAATTCTGGGCAGGGGGATATCACAGCATTTATCTAGAGGAAAATTAATGACATGTCAGTCCCTCCTTGTATTATTATAAGAAAAATATTCCAACATTGTGAGAAATGTGGGAAAAAAACCTTACCACTTATAAGTTTTCTTCTGTCTGAGAAAATGCCAATGTTTTGGGCCAAAGTCTGTGCCAGGGTAACTGCCATTAAGTCTGGCTTTCCAAACTGAAATAAACAAGCGAGGTGGGAAGACTAATCAGTTACATACAGGTATCTGATGTAAGTTAAGCTTTTTTCATTTCAAGGCAATAAAAAGCAAAATCAGACGCACAGTATTATAGAGTTCTTACTTCAGAGCAGCTATATAATGGACAAGTTAGGAAAACTAAGCACTGGCTTCTGGACAAGTAAAAGAAAGTCTGTTTCTTTCTTACTATTGCGGCTGCAATGTGAATGACAGGATATTGCAGAATCTGCTGAAAAGCGTATTTGAATCCACATACGACTTTATTCACTCATCACTCTGGATTGAGACATGCCTTCTATAGAGCTGCTCTAAAGCTCTGCATCAGCAAAGAAGCATCAAGATATTTTGAGGAACGTGTCTGCGGTGATAAGCTCTGCGCAGATAAATTCTCACCACTTCTTGCTCACACCAGTATCCCCACCTACCTCATTCACACCTCCGCCTTTAAGCAAGGAGCAGATTCCACCAGTGTGGGCTATACCACTTCGACTGCTCTGAAATCGACTCCCCCTTTGACAAAAAGGAAAAGAAAGTTTACCCTGCTCAGTCCATGAGTTTTCCACCTACCCATCCCAGTATTTACCCTTCTGACTTCCAAATGAGAAACTGACATTTGCGTATGTTGGTTGCCACTATTATGCTGCAAACTAGTCAGAACAAAATCGGAAAAACAGATAACCACTCACAAACCTCACATGCCAAATTATCTCCAGAAAAGTTCATGAACTTCCCTCTTCCTCAGACTATCTAATATAAGAAAGCATAAAGAAGAAGGGGACTGTTTTGCCAAACCACCTGAACGTCACCAGCCTTTCATTCATTGATGTACTACTGCAGCAAGCGACTTCTGCCGAAGAAGCCAACCTTCGCTGTGGAACCATGCATCACCTTCCAGGTAGCTGTGCTTGCGGAGCAGGTAATTGCATAGAATAACCAAGCATTACAGCACATGCAGCTCAAGCTTAGTACATTAAAACTGGGAGTCAAACCTCTAGTTGCACTGGCAGACAGCTTGTGCATTAACTTTCTCCCACTTCCCCATCAGAACTTTATTTTCTGCATTATTGTGGATTACGCACACAACAGAAAGGAGATGCATCAGCCACTTGTGATAAGCAACCCCCAAGGAAAGAAAAAAACCCAGTAATAAAACATCACACGAGGTTACGTACGAAAAAAGGTGAACTGCGTCACTTTTCTCTCTGATAAAATCCCTCCTATATTTCATAAACTCACGTAGGGTCACCAAGGGGTTTTCAGAGATGGTGAACTTGTTATCAGTAGCCCAGGTTTCCATGGCAACCAATACTATCCTGGTGTTAAGTTGCTCTTTATATATCTAGTACATTAACAGAATGAACAAATATATTATGTCAAATCGAGTAAAGGTGACTTTTATCCCTTTTTTGTAATAGCTTGCATTTTTACGTAACTAAATATTTAGCTTGTTCTAGCACACCTTAGGTTCTCCCAGGTGATTTTATCTCCCTTAAAAACCAACCAACAAACATAAAAACAAAGTAAAACCTAAATTTTAGGCCTAATTCTTCAATCAGCCCTCTCAGCCTGCAAAAAGATCCCTTGCAGGTCTTACACAGACAGAGATGCATAGAAGGGAGATGGGAGTTTTGAAAAAAATACTACAGAACCATTCCAAGTAGTGCAAAGATCTGGAATTAATGGGTCTTTTACAATGTCCAGCTCACATGAGTGACACACAAGGGCTCTCTTAAACCAAATAGTTATCTATAAAACCACAGTTTTCACTGTTTTACACCTCTACAGGAGTATTTAACCTCATGCTGGCTGAATCATGAAAAAATGGCCATCCTTTCAAGGCTGGGGGTTAATACTCCACACCAAATACTTTCAAGAGTGAGAACAGCATTTTTATTTTTCTAGTAATAATTTCCTGGGGTGAGGTGCAAAAGTCAGCAGCTCATCTGATTTAGCATCACAAACATAACCCACATAATCCTGTATGTCCCTGTTCTAACTCATTTAGTCAAATGCATCTTTTCTGGAGAAATTGTAATGCATTCTAATTTCAGATTGTCCTTTGGTTTTCAAGTTGTCAACACAGGGATGCTGTGTTAAAAATAGTCATATCTAAGGTGTTCTTTAAAATTCAAACAATTGATCCAGCAGGACACTTAAATGTTTGAATTCACCACAAATCTCTAACGTTTTATGTTAGACAAAAGTCTTACAGGTGGCTGATAAAAATTTGTCACCTTTACATATATAATTAGGGATTCCATGAACTGACCACTGCATCTATCAGCAGAGAATCATACGACTCATCTTACACATAAAAACCATTTAATTGAGTGATACTTACTAAATCTGCCATGTTCACAACTGATTTAGCGTAACTGTTTGTATGACCAACGGACAAGCGGTGCTTTTTACACTGTGAAACAAACACAGACAAGCTACATATACACACTTCAGAAGAATAAGCTTCACTTCCAAAAACGTATGAGGTAAAAAGCAACTACATCAACAGTAAAATCCCTGTGCAAGAAACGGTCTCCTTTGCTGAATGTAATGCTAATCAGCGATAGCAGAAAATTGCTCAGAAATGCACATTACTGATGTACTTCACAACAGCAGTTGTGAAGATCTACTAATTAGGGAATCCTGCATGCAGTATTGACCATTTTAATTTAAGAATCTATTGCTATGCTCACCAAACTGAGCTGATGGATGAGTACATTATCCAAGGACAGTGGCACATACCTTGAACACTGATGTCTGTTTTTGCTAATTTGGGCATTGCTTAGGAAAAGCTGCATGCACGTTACAGAAAGGGTAGATAAAATGTATAGATATATTTTGATTTTAAAGCCATAAAGGACAACAAAATCAACTAATGTCACCAGTCTGAGGGGCACCACCAGTCTCTGAATTTTAACCAGTTACTTCAGGACTGAATACTATTGTCTGTGTTTGACACCACCACATCTTCCAGAAATACACTGTCTGGATTTGAAAACTGCAAAGTGAGGGAAAATAAACTATTTTTTGGTATTGCTTTCATTAATTATTAATCATCTTCATGGACATAAATCTGTGCCTTTTCCCACTTGAACAAGCCTAAGTTTTCTTCAATACGCTAATCTTTATTATGTCTCTTTCCTCTACATTAAAGAGCCTATTTATGTTCTCCCAGAGAAAGTATACAAGCTTAACAAAATAACTTTCACTACATTGATTTGCACTTCTCAAAAAAATGTAGTCACTATTAATCTCCCCACTGTCAAGAGCTGCTGCACAATTGCAATAACTGCATTATTGATTGCTGAGTGGCTCTAAGTAAAGTGCTCAAGAAAGCCAGAAAGAAAATCACTAGCTTAAGTCACACTGACATTACTTCCTTTATGACACAAAGCTTTAATATATGACCCTTCTTTCTGATACACAGGCCTGGTTGCATTTTTGATGAAATTACCTTGCCGAAACTCAGAAGCAACTTCATCAACAGTTAATGAGACCATAATCTCTTAAGTGCACACTGAATTTATTCTGGCCATGTATTTTCTTCATGGTTTTCCTTTACAAACCAGTTAAGACAATTTGATGTTAATAATAATTGCAAGACATTGAAATGTGTCAGTCTTACCATTAGATGATCATTTACAATCATTAGCTCAATGTATTTTGTTTCCTCTTCAACTTTACGTGGAATCTGACGAACCTATGGAGAGAGTACAACTCTAAGAGACTCTAAGCAGAGAGAGCGTAACCGGTAACTAGAAACAGCATCAGAAACCAAATTTCTCATTCCTTCTGCATTCTTTATGAAAAAACTCTGCACAAATTCTATTATTTATTTGCACACTGATCAATTCACACAGTGAACACAGTACTCACCTCTGTGTTATGCTTACTCTGCATTCAGAAGCATTTACAACTGTGATTCTTCACGGTGTCCTTGTTTTCTGGGCTTTTCCAGGAGAGTTATTACATCATTATGATTTAAAAATGCAGAATAATGGCTAGTTTATAAAAAGGTAGCAAACCACCTGATAAAAAGGCGGGTCCTCAAGAATGACTTCCGGAATTTCTCCAATGTCTTTCTCACTTCTCTTTTGCCTCTGAGAGGCTTGCATTAGTCAGAGATGTTAAGGTCATCTTCTCCTCTCAATACTGTCAGTATTTCCTTTTTGTCTGCACTGTTCAGACCCCTGACCCCGCTCTGTTTTGACCTGTACCATCATTTGAGCTACATTCCTAAAATGCAAAAGAATTGCTGCTATCTTTCCAGGGTACAGACAAACACCTACATTTAGTGGCTCCCCCACTTTAATAAACAGGGAATGAACTCTCAGTTTAGAATATTCATTTTAAATCAAAGTCAAGCAAAATAAAGTAGCTACTTGTCACTATTAGCAACATTAAAAAAAAAAAAAATCTGTAAATGTTTCATTAATTGGGAGTTTCTGATAAAAATCTGTACTCAAAACTGGAGAAAAATTTTTAGCTACTTTTTCATTTGCAATGTAGCAGTGTTTTAACAACTCTATAACTCTTCGGGTCGGCAATGTCAAAGAGAACTCAGCCATGTTTTGTCAATGTTAGGAACCTCTTTTTGTAATAGCTATATTGATACAGAAACTTCATGCCAAACCAGCAGCAGCAGCAGGATTCCATCTGGACAAATTAAGTTATCAGACACAAACCAAACTTGATCACATATTACTTATAAACAAGCATATGGGCACATACCTGCCTTTTATTTCTTATGTGTCTTGGCTTTACAACAAACTTCTGCGATGTAGTATTCATTTGCCAGAACTCTAAGCAGAAAACAGCCAAATAAATTGAGTATTTACAAGAATATTGCCCAACAATTACTCACCCTGATGCATGACAGTAGTATGGCATTCTTACGCACATTAGATGAGGTAACAACTCATTTTTGAAGTTTCCAGCTAGAAAAGAGGTAACACTACAGATGCTACCCAATATCAGGGTTCTTATTAAAAACTCTTCTATTGATAATCTGGGTCTACTGAAACAGATGATCTGTGGGAGTCACATTTCAGAAAGCACAGCAGATGTTCTATGCCAAAACTTCACTGGGCATGCAATATTATTAGCACAGTGCTTCCACAGTGATTCACATTTTTGGAATTCAGCAGACATACACAGAACTCTCGCTATAGCTACCTAAATCAATAAGAGCACAGAAGGCAGAATTAATGCTTTAAGACGATTATATTCACAAAGTAAAATACATTATAGTTGGGAGAAACTTTATGAGATTTTGGCAATGCTCACTATGAAAACAATATTTCTCCTTGCTAATCCCACTGTGTCCTTAATTTCTTAAACCTCTAATCGTAAGTACCAAGTAGTTTATTCTTTTGCCAAATCCCTTTCACCAAATCTATTATTCAACAATAGTGTCAAACGGTCACACTGTAAACTAAGCAAGAGACAATACTTGCTCTCACCCTTTTAAATGTCCAAGAAGTATTTTTCCATCTTCAATTTTATATTCATAGTCCCTGCCTCTCTTTTCCCTATACAACGTAAATCTCTTTCCTTATCTTGTATAAACACGTTTACTATTCACATAACCCCAAGAAGATCTTTTTTTGAGACGTGTAAATTAAATGGTTGCAGTTGCTTCTTGTAATATGTCTTTTGCCCTTGACCACTTTCCCTCCTTTGTGGTTTCTGCAGTTTTGGACATCTTTTCAGTCTCCAGGAACTGAAAACTGCTTTCTGTATTCCACAGTGATTTTACCAGTCCTGCAGAAAAGTAGATGGTACTATAGCAGCTGTGTACATTAAGGTACTTCCAGTTCACATACCTTTGTACACAATTTTGGTTCTGTTACAAAATCCTGAACAGTTCAGTTTATCTGGTGAGACCAGAAAGTTTCTCACAGCTCCACCTTCCACCTGTTGTACGTTAACTGCGCAATTTCTGGATGAGGTTCAAACAATAGGATTAAAACCAATACTGACAGGAATTTGACAGGGGTGCCATAATAGCAAAACCTTGAAACAGGAAGATGAATTGCCCGACAAAAGAATACCAGGTGTGAGTGCTAATCTTAACCAGGAGTGGCTAGTTACTGATAAGACAAACCAGGAAAGCAAAACATGACTAACTCGTATTGTCTTGGCTAAATTTTATGGAGGGGCCTAGACAATCATAGACCCTTTGCTTAAAGATGTTCTCATGGTTACACCAGTGCACTTGAGGATTTTCGTCACAAAAAAGGACCTAAAATAAATTAAATCACATCCAAGGGTCCCCATTTATTGCTTAAAGACCTGCAGTTTCTAAGGCACGCAATGATGAGAAGCTAAATCTTGAACATTTTTTTGCAAATTTGTTTTTTATTAAGCTTTACATATGTTGCTTAATTTAGTATGTGTTCTAGTACCACATAACTGGTTCTCAACCTGTCATTTTAGGTTTCATATCACAGTTAATGAGCCTGGTAAAAATACAACTTTTCAATCATAAACCAATAATTTACAATATGCATATAGGGTCTTAGACAACTTTACCAGCAAATGTGATCATTTTACCTACCAACGGAAGTCAGTCATCTCTAGAGGAGAATGAGGCAGCCATTAACATTAACACACATTAACACTGCACTATAATTCACAATCTGGATAAATTCATGCAGAGTGCATTTCCAGACAGGTACCCTCAGGCAAAAGAACATGACCAGCAAAATGACCGGAAATGTAGGTAGCTGGGAAAGCCTAGCAGAAATTTTGATGGGAAGATACTACCTTGAAAAAGTGTAATGAGGATTCATAGAATCCTTGAGGCAAAAGATCTTTAAGATCATCAAGTCCAACCATAAACCTAGCTCTGCCAAGTTCCACTAAACCACGTCCCTAAGTGCCAAATCTACATGCCTTTCAAGTGACCTCAAAAGAAAAGGACACATGTTATGCATTATTTGAAAAACAACACCTTCAATAACATAGTGTTGTCTAAGGCTATGCCAGGGCATTTTATGTCTCAGTACAGATTGTGAGGAAAAAAAGTAGTCTACTAAATTATGAAGTTAAATGCTCTAAGCATGCCAAGTCATCCATCCAAGATTTCCTTATTTAAAGTCCTCATTACCAACCCAGACCACTGCAAAGAACAGTATAATTAATTCTTTTCTGCAATAGTTTTTTTTTTAATACCTGAGGAGCAAAGGAATGTAAAACATCCAGTCCTTTCCTAGAACAGTGCTGAGTGGAAATCTCAGCTTACACACAGACTCTTAAAGATGAACAGAAAATCTTGACATCAAGGAAGATATCCTTAGGCTTGGTAAATCAATAAATTATGAGAGTAATAAGGAATATAAGAAATACCGATGACATAATCTAGCACAGTGCTTACTACTAATAATAATGATTCTGCTGCAGTACTTTAAAAAAAAAAAAAAAACAGTCACAACAATACTACTAGCAATTAATTAAAATATTGTTTAAAGAAAAAAAAAATTCAAGACAACAGTCAGCACTCTCCAGACTGGCAGGGAAGAGGCACTGCCAAGCAGAGACACTGGTGGGGCAGCATGTGCAAGGAGTGAAGGAGAAGGTGGGGCAGAGTGTGCAGCAAGTTGGGGGATGAACGATAATGCTCCTGTGGTCACAGGGAAAAAAGTGGGGAAGCAGAAGGTGGTGTGGATTGCTCCTCTGAAGCTGTGGCTATGCATGGAGAATGACCTAAAGACTGATAAACTGATAACTACAGATAAATTAAAATGGTGGTACACCTAATGAGGATATAATCTATTACATGTACTGAAACTTTCACTACAAACCTCAGAAACACCTTTCCAAACAGTTTTACAAAAACAAAGTACAGGCATGTGGGAGAGCAGACTGTGAGTTCAAGTTTATTTCCCCATATATGAGATCCTAAACATAAACCGATGGAATATTAGCACCTTATACCTCTTATCCACATTACAAGTATTTATATAATTAATACCACTAGCACTCCACAACTAAATTTCCTTTTCAACCCTTTCTACAATCTTGTAATTCTAATTCAATCTAATGTCACATCTTCCATTTTGTCATATGCTGGGCTTTGTACAGCAAAGGTAGCAACTATTTACTTGCTATCTACAGTAAAATCAAAACTGTACAAGCATATTTTAATTTTTTTCTTTGGGGGGGGAAGACCTATTTTGACAGGTTTTTTTGAAAATTAAGAAGCGTTGGTGGAAATGAAACTGGTGGATTATACCTGCAATGAATTTCTTTTCACAATTTTAAAAGCAGAAAATAATATTATGCCAAAATCTTGAAAACATAAAACTTCACTACTGAGAAATCTTAGAAGCTGATAGATATCAACTAAGTACCGGCTCTGGCAGTTTTCTACTTTAACAGCCTGAGACAGAAGATTTATTTTAAACTCAGCAGTGGCTGCATTATTTCCAACCTTGCAAATGACATACGCTCAACAAAGTTTCATAAAAGATGCATTTTATTATTTGGCCTTATGTTCGACAAATTGTTCTTATTACCATCTCCACAAGTACAGGGAGAAACCATGGTACTTGTCTAAGGGGCATGTACATAGGAAGCTTCATGATACAGATGTCAACGTCTTGCACTCCGTTAGCCTTCTGTGCTGCCCCTCCGTTCTTACGCCTCCTGCACCTCGCCTGGGCAATCATCAGCAGAGAACATGAGGCACCAAGCTTTTTAAACTTCAGAACTGAAATCACGGTGACCCAATTGTAGCAATTTCCCTTTTTTTCCCTCTCATTAGCTCTCCAAATGATTCTATTTTGCTTAAGAACTAGCAAACTTGCACACACTGTGCTCCAGGGAAGGATCCATCTATGTGCAGTACCCAGCATAAGATCCCAGATCCAACCGCTACCACAGGACAAATAGTTTGTAACAAGATGACTGGACATCTGTAAGTCTCCTGAAGAAATTAGTCTAGAGGTGGTTTCTACCAAAATGAGTGTCTATGAAGGACAGTTTTATTTATCTAGGATATATATGCAGAAAATGCATCTGTAAAACTGGCAAATTCTTGACAGAATGAGGATATGCCATAAATACTGCAATTTTAGCTTCAATTAACAAGCCAACTTCTCAGATGAAAACTCATTTTTTAAAAAAACTCTTCTCCCTCCACACACAATAGAAGCTGTTTGTGGGGATTCATCACTACAAGCACTTGAAACCACTTCTGCCTCTAAATTCATTTGTACCGAAATGCATGACCCACACTACAGCCAGGGTCTGTGAAAGATGCTGAACAGACTGGAGATGAGAGAATCACTGAACAGCAAAAATTACTGGCAAGTTCTTGTCTCTCAGGCTTATGATCACACCATGGTACCCATCCTGTATCTCAAAATAGAAAAAATACATGAAGAGTTATCAACCACTGGCAATGCTGGGTTTATTTTCATCATCTTTAGGATACCTCAATCCTTTCCTTTCTACACATACTAGCTTATAATGCAGTCCATAGACCACAGGACTTGTTGAGAGAAACATACATCACAACATGAAGGTCTAGGAGAGGTTTGATTCATTGGATTCAGGGTTTTTTCAGTGCTTCAGGTTCTTTTCCAGTGCTTTCAGTGCTTCAGATTCTTTCTTTCAGTGCTTTTTTTATTTAGTCAGGAGAGATACAAATAAACAATATACTATCACAAGATTATCTATCAAATACAATTAACAAACCTGGCCTTAGACTAAAATAAGTCAATTAAGTCATGAATATTAAAAAATCATACCAGATGGCAAGTCATCCGAAGGAAACTCAAACAACTTGGATTTGTAAACAGAGTGGAAATGGAAGTCATCCTGAAATGGTAAATAACTGCGTGTATTAAATCTTGATAAAGTAATCCATCTCATGAGCATTAAGTAGACAGTTCCAAACGCCCTTGCTATCCAACACCTACGCTAGGGAACATGCAAGTTGCAAGGCATCATTACTCTACACTCTTCCCAGCTGTGATGTGATCACTAAGGCCAAAGTTAACCATCTTTTATTTGGAATATCTGAGTACATCAAACAGAGTGGTTGAGCATGCTTAGAGCTAGGCCCAGGGAACATCAATGAGAATCACAGGAGCTGCTGAACTGGAGTCAAGGCTGAACCCTGAGGAGAGAGATGTAACGAATCCAGAGTAGTAAGTGCCAGAGAATGGGACAGGGCACTTACAGGCTTTTCCTGCTGGCTCCAAGGGACACTCATCACCCTCTAGTGCTGCACTGCTCTACACCCAAGTATTACAGAGTACATAGCACTGCCTAACTTTCGGAAGTCTATTTTTATCTGTGATGATGGGGACTCAGATATGAGGTAAATGAGTTGGGAACGAGGGGTGATCCTTTGGTCCCAGAGTCTTATGCCTACCCTGTACCCATGAATGTTTGTATTCAACAAACAACACAGCAAGACTACTGTAAGTTCTACTTACGTCTGAAGTGTAGTTTTCATGTGGCTCAATAAGGTAAGTATGATTTCCATCATAGAACATCCCACTGTCAAGAAAATGTAAATACTTATTTAAAAAACAAATACTAGTGCAACATGAAAGGAAGTTTAAGAAGTTAATCTACCTTAAAATTTTGAATACTAGGAAAGGAAGCCATTAAAATTGGTTTCAGGAACAGAACATAATTCTGAGTCAATCTTTTGTTTCATTTTTTCAGAAAGAAAGGTATTCCCTCCTATGGTGATAAATACTATCCTTCCTTTCCCAAAGCTGCTCCAGAACTCATATAAACACCACAAAAATTGGCTAATTTAGCCAACTGAATATCCAGTTCAGAGCCCCCCACTCCCACACAAGAGATTATCTACCCACAACAGACAAACAAGGGACCTGTCTTTAGGAACACAACTATGAGGCACATGGGCACAACTTTCCTCCAAATAAAAATGTTATTGAAATGAATTGATCCTTAGGTTTTAATTAACTCTTTCCTCAGTAATTTCATATAGTACCAAGTACAAAGGGCATAATGGGCTCTTTGGGGCATAGAGGGCTGTTTTAGGCATTTCAACAATAATAATTTTGACAGATAGTCTTTTCTTTTTAAATTGAGTTAGTTTATATTTCTAGGAATCATTAATGGCTATATGCATTCTCATATCAACATGGACATTATATGATGTTCATGATAAGGAGACAGGAAACCCCATCACACAGGCTTACAGTGGGTTGTGGTGAAAAGAGATACAGAGGACCAAGCTTTCTGCCATACCCATGGTTCTGGCAAAGTACTCATGGTCCCTTTCTTAATGGAATAAAATTCTCCCAACTACAGAAATTTGAAGGTCAATCATGATAAGGACACAGAAAATCTGTCCCTTTGCTTGCCCACACACAATCACCAATTTTCCATATTAAATTTCAACACAAAGTTCAACTCTAAATGAAGAATAAACTGAACTGTTAAGGCTCTCTAAATGGATGAAGACAGTCTGTGACAGTAACACCAGATGCTTTTGCATTACCACTCAAATGTACAGCAAAGGTAAGGTCCATTTCTGCAAGGAAAGTTTCTATTAAGGGTTACCTTAAGTTTGCTTAGGTAAAGAGTGTACTGAAGTTCAGTCTTTAACACAGAGCAGGATGCACAAGTGTGGTTGAATTCTGATAACCAAATCAGCACTGGTTTGGTTTTTTTTTAATAATTTTGCCTTTATTGCAGCGACATACACACATGATTGGGATTAGGCTGTATCAGCATGTCCCTTTTAAAGTGCCACTACTAAGGGCTTTAAGCTTGGCCATAAATATGAGCAGTAAGTTCAAACTTGGCACATAGGACACAACAGCAGCATGAAAGCAAGGTTATTTATTTATTTATTTAGATTACTCCTTAGAAAACTTTCAGGCATCAAAAAACTCCACCAGAATTATAAACAACAAAACCAGATAGTTTTATTTTTTCTTACGCAGCCTTTGTTTTTTTTTTTTAATCAGCAAAATTAATTTTGTTTCTGTACAGGACCAGATGCAGTCAGTAAAATACTGTCACTTGTTTCCTGACTATATTAAGAAACAGAAGCATACATTAAGCTTGTAAATCATTACAGCTAATGATGAGATACTTATTATTATTCACTTCTGGAGTTAACCATGTAGTATTCACAGATGTAGCTTGGGTCACTGACTGTATAACACACATCAAGTGTGATTATGAGTGCAAATTAGAAGTGTTTCACCCTTCAAATTACTTCTACCTATTCTTTAGAAATAAATACTGACTACACAGCTTAAGATAAACATTATAGCACCTGCTGAAGTTTCCTTGTCTGGGACGAAGATGAAGTTTGGGCACATCCTGTAACTCTTAATCAGACAAAACTTCCTTCTTTAATTGCAATACTACTTAAGCGCAGTCTGCAAGATGAAGCACTATCAGCAAACAGCTTCTCATGCGACTGTTTCTCCCAGCAGCACTGGCCTCTGATCAAGTCACTCAACAGTGACAGGAATAATAGTCACAGCTGACCTACAGATCTGACTTGCCCACTAAAAGCATTCATAGCTCTCTTCCAGCCAACTTCAATAGACCAGTGCTCTGTGAACAAATCACATGCTCACAGATGCATTAGAGAGAAAGCAATAGCAAAACATTGGCCATTTCAAAAACCAGATTGTTTTGTTACTTATGTTCTTCAAACAAACCAATTTGTAGTTGGGAACATAAAATTTGCAGTAATAACAGCAGTTTTTGTATTCACCACCAGTGGGCAGTGTCCGCACAACTCGCCTTGAGACGGGATTGCAAGTCGTGCCTGACTATAGCTTATTTATAACCCAGCAACCAGCGTGTTTTGCATTCCAAGTTTTTTGTCTTAACTCATAGGAAACTGTGGTTACTGGATATCCTACATAAAACAAAACAAAACAAAAATCCAAATAAAAGGCTCGCTCAGACTTAAAGTTGCAGAAATGTATTTTTCATTATCAAAGTCATTAAAAAGAGAAGAAATTCACAATTTTAAGTATTCTGTCAGCCAGTCATCTGATTAATTTAACTAATAAAAGGAAGACCACAACATAGACATTACTAACAGGAGAACTCGTAATTTATGGTTAAAAAAACCAAAACATTTTCTCACATGCATGAAAAATTCTGCTGTTACTGGCCAAGATGCAAGGGTACTAGTAAGTAAGAGAGGAGATTAGCATGAACTTTGGGTATATGAAGCTTCTGTTAAAGGCATCTGTTCTGTCTTATGCACTTCCTAAAATGCATGAAAGCAAAACTCCTGCAGACCTTATTAGAAGATAACTTCCTAACTTCCCTTATTCCAGCGAGATGCTCCAAACTGTGGTTGGGTCTAAGGAGCTCTGACTGCCAGTGTGAGTTTCTAGCAATTACTTAGCACTTAAAATCGACTGTGGAGGAGCTAGCTGTAAGGATGGAAATGCAGTGTCAGAGAATGTGAGTTTAATGTAGCTAAGGAAAATACTACTTTCTCACACTGGATGCCAGAATTACCAACCTGCTATAGAAAGCTTCATATCGCATGTGTGGGAAGGATAACTCTGCTGAAATTTTGTTGTATCAGAAAAAGGAAAAAAAGAAAAAAAATGACACCTCAAGGAAGAGATTAATTACATGGGGGAAAAAAATGCATCTTTCATGACATAACTGTGTTAGAAGGGACCAATTTGAACATCAGGCAATTTAAGAATACAGAGCATCAAGAGGGTCAGTCTTAAGAACAAACCCACAAAAGGAGGGCAGGAAAGGACATACACAGGCTCTCCTTCCTTTCTGCTTTTTCTTCTAAGAGTTAGCAAAGGCCAAGACCTAATGGATCCCTGCTAATGGAAGCTATGCAGTGTTTCAGGATGCATTAGGATGCTACTATTTTTAGGTTCACTGTCCATCCTGAAACTGGGCTCAGGTTTCTTGAGCTGCTCAACCTTGATAATAAAAGAGATAAACACAGCTGTAAATCAGACAAGTGCAAGGATGACAAGTCTTCTGCATGCATCCTCCCCCTTCCTAACAAAGAATATGCAAATACAAAAGAAAGACACTACTTAAATTGGCTGAGACCAGAACTACAGCATAGTTGGAGATAGACAAAAAACTGAAGATTTCCCTGAGTTAAGCTTAGGTAATCTCCACACAGGGTCACTTGCTGCAATGGCTTTTTAAGCTGATCTCAGTATTGAAAGCGCTGAGATCCCATAATGCCCAGATTTAACACACACTGAGGTTATCTGGTTGCTCTGAAAATCGAACACCTTTCAACAGTGCCAAAAGTAGGCAGGTCCAAAAGCTGTACAGTCAACACACAGCTCCATGTAACCTTCAGATGACAGGCGATTAATTATATTACCACTAAAAGGATCACTTTAAAAAAAAAAACTATTGCACAATTTTAAATCCTTCGAGATTGTACTATATCAAAGGTATTATCCCATGCACACAGCTTAAGGCCAGTGATTCTGTGAAGAAAATGGGTAGGACATGAGAAACTCTACACCGACACCTCCCCTTTGTAAAGAGAGTAGAAAAGAAAGATAAAATACATCATTGTAGCAACAACAAAAAAAACCACAATTTCCAAATTATTCATGTCAATACTGGCAGTCTTTTTTATTCTTGTAGAACAGGAAAATAAATAGCACTTATTTTACTATAAACAGCTTTATTTTGCTTAAAACTCTAATAAGCAAAGGCCAGTAAAAACAAAACAGCAGACTTACTGCAATCCATGGCATGTTGACAAGGCAACAAATGATACAGGATTTCCTCGAATTTCTCCCTGATAATAGCAATGTTCTCCTCCCTGAAATTGGAAATTGAGATTGAAAATCCACAGGACAACCCACAGTATCGCTCCATCCTGTCAAACACTGCTTTTTCACAAACACCTTGCCGACCCACTGACATGGCACCAAGAACTGACTACCATGCACACAGGGGTTCATCCCATCTCCTTTTAGCTACGGTTTGTTACCTAGACAAACATCATCATTATCATTTCGACTCTACTCTGAAAGAAGATATTTTCACTGTGAAATCTGTGGCACTCTGAAATAGATTTCAGAGGCAAATGACTCCAGAAGTGTTTGTCTTTATTCATTGACTAGGAAAAAGAGTTGGAAATAGGGGTCTTAAGACTCACACCTGGTCTATACATGGCTACATTGGACAAGATGAACTCTGCTCTGAGGATAAGGCAATTCCCTACTTCTGAGGATAAAAGTATGCTTATCAAATAATAATAACAACACCTGATTTAAAAAGAGAACAAATCAGAAGTGCCCACTAGTGCTCCAAAATTAATGGAAACTTTAAGTGTAACCTAGCAGTAAAGGCATACAATGAAAATTAATATTTGCCTCTTCTCTTCTGCAAATAAAACACTCACCTTTCAAATCAAATCCAGCAGACCTTACTCAAAAAATACCCCCCTTAATTTCATACAAGTCACACCAATAGTGAACTAAATCCTGCTGGACATGCACTGAATGTATTCAGTATCACACAGTGTCAGTAACTATATGCAAAATCAGAAAAACAATTCAAACTCCCGTTAATTTCTCACTGCCACTCTACCCTGCAGAGTAACTTACCTACTGGTGCTTTACCAAATTCAGTTGTGTCATATTACTGCACTACTGTTGGTTAAAGGACTATGAAGATTTTTTGTGACTTTTTTTTTCTTTTTTTAAATAGCAACACAAGAAAATAATCTACCTAGCCTAATGTATCCAGCCACGTGAATATTTATGACCATTTACTGCAAGAAGGGAAAGACATTACAATTACTGCTTTTTCAGAAGCTGGTAGTCCCTTGCATGATGCATAGCACAGTCATTTTAGACATCTGATATTAAAAGTTCTTGGATTTTGATTTTTTCCCCTCATATTTGAAAAAATAATCAGGATCAAGAAAAAGACAAGAAAACACAGTAAGTACATTGTAGTTTTGTGTTTTTATCAGGAAATCCTGTTCTGTTCTCTACAAGGCACGCAAACTATTTTTGAAAGCAACTACAAAGTATGGGTGCCTCTGTTTTGAGGTGTTCTCCTTAACAGAGTATAAGAGCCTGTTTGTCAGAGTGTGGCTGCTCTCAGAGAAAGATACCTGATCTCCACCTGATCACTGCAAATCATTAGTTCTACCTCAAGATCCTCTCTGGAGCATTCACACATGCCATGCAGCTGGACCCCAAAGCACTCAGTGCAGCACATTTGGGGGCAGCTCGCAGCTGCTGTGACCAGCAACAGCAGCATTACAGAGAAATGCAGACTCAATCTGACCAATGACAAGTCTGACACTATTTGGCAGGCTTGTTGCTTCATCTGCAAGGAGAATCTTTCATTAAAAGTGTTACACGTTTTTTTCCCCCTAATTTCTTTCAATCTTGTTATTTCCTCCCTTCTACATACCACTTCTTCCTTCCACTTAACTGCAGTGTCAGCAGACACCTCCACTCAGCACTCCATCCACCTCAGCATCCTTTTCTCTGTGTATCTGTTACAGATACAGAACACATTCACCATCAGAGTGACCATTATACTACCTACCATGGGCACTTCTCTACTAAGACGTCTGCAGGAAATCACTACTAGTGCCACACAAATAATGTTCAAAAGGCTGTGCTGATGTTTATCTGACTCACGTCCCTAAGAAGCTCTGGGGCTGACCCTCCACACCAGGCTACAGAGAGGTGCCTGGCAGAAGACATATGACCCATCACTCTTGCACCAGCGCTTCTCAGGACCATCAAGCATTTGGGATTCAGGGGGGGTACAAGTGAAAAGGAGATGGTTTGAGTTTATGCTTTGCACTCACATGCATTTTAGCCAGCAACATCCTAAGTTATATGGGATTTTAGACGGACTACATCTTACTTTTTCTCCTGAAAACTTTAGCTCATTTTCTCTATATTATTATTCTTTTTTCACACCTACCTACTTCCTATATCTCTCGTCATTTGAGATTTCTTTCTTTCAGTCTGTAGGATGTTCCCCACTAAGGGTTCGGTACTGCTTAAGGCTTTCAGGTCTTTCCAGAATATATGAGTAAAACGTAAACAAAGACAGACCCTAGCAAGCTAGCAACAAACCACACAAACTATATGTATGGATAAGCTAAAACCTGATGAGTATTAACATACTCTCTAAACAGACTCTTGCAGTATTACTGTAAAAGATATAACTGGAGAAAGCACATGAATATAGGAATAATATTGAAAAGACTATCAGTGGGGAGTTTTGTACAGAGTTTTAGCTGTGGAAGGAATTTGGAGTAATTAGACAAATTAGTTTGTTCTCAGAAAATGTAGTTAATATGTACCAGAAGTAGAATCTCAGGCTGCATTAGTTTGCAAAACCATGTCTTTGTAACTAGAAGGAACATTTTTTCATACTAAGAATCCAAGTCTGTGGCTCAAAAGTGCGTTTTGATCTTCTTAATGAGAATCAAATAAATGGCCCATGATAGTACCTCCAAATTAATTTATTCCATAAATAAATCCATGAACAAAATTTTATGAATACCGATCTGGAAAAGAAACATATAAGAAAAACAGATCCAAATTCTTGCCACACAAACACAACTTTTTGGGTTTTTCAAACACACAAATTCTATTCTATTTAATCAAATCAATTAACTTACCGATCTACTGAAGTTCATGGTAATTCTGGCAGAGACAGAAATATCTTCTCAGTCTCAGGGACTGATTCTTACTACTACGAAACATGTATATCTATAAGCTAACATCTGAAGGATAATTTTTACACATGTACTTATGTTCCTATAAATGTAATGTAAGTCCCCTCAAACCAGTTAATAAAATGAAAATAGTTTTTTTCACGTACTTGATGCACCTGTGGCATGTTGGGTGTTTCTGAAGAGAACTCTTCAGTGTAAGAAGTCCTGCTGTCAAGATACTCCTAAATGAAGTTCTGAGGATTGTTATAATCTCAGTAAGCAACTAAGAGGTGATGCAGTGAAACCAGATGGCACTAGCACTGGATAGCTCAGGGGAAAGTGATTCCTTAGCATTCCTTAACAGTGTCTCAAGCAGATAAAACGTGCCATTAACCTGTGGCGTGGGCTGGGAAGGGTGCAAATTGGGAGACTTTTGGGAGACTTATTTTCAACAGTTCAGATAACCTGTGAAGAGAGAAGCACTTAAAGCTACAAAGTCTACAACTGGTTCTGTACTGAGCATCAGGACAACTGAAGGGACTCTACAGGTCAATGTTTTCTTTAGAGCATATGTAATTCTGGACAATAAGTTTACTGTCATTGCATCCCTGTAGTGCTGAGGCTGAAATCCTGTTGGTTTTGACATGCACTAAAGCTCCTTTATAGCAGGTGCTGTAATAAAATACACTGTACTACAGGAGGAATCACAGTATATGGGAGATCTAAGACCATCAAAAGACTAAATATAATCATCACATCTATCTTCTTGTACTCTGCTCTTGGAAACACTCACTGAAGGATTTGCAATGTGTCTTTTCTCTATTGGTATCTGTAGCAGTGAGACAGGAGTGACAAATATTCCTAAAAATATTCTGGCCCATATGAAAATTAAGACTCTAGATCTAAAATTAGCATCATTACCAACAACAGTTCAGAATAGAGCAAAAAGGGTGTTGTACGACTTCCTGTAGCTATTAGAGCTCCTCTCTGCTCTCTCAAAAGCAGGCAATAATTGCCCATCTCAGCAAATCAAACCTCCACACTGGCCTTTGTCAGCCACTGGAGAATGGTTTAGTGTTAAGATGAAGAGAAAGACTGCTCTTCTGACATATGCCAGCCATCAGTGTGAGCAGCATATTTACTTCTTTCTGCTCTAAAACTGAGCCTGGCCAGTGTAGAGTCTGGGAGAAAATTAAGCTAAGCATCATATCCTATGAGACAAGGGCAGCCCAGTGATGATGCCTGTGACACAGGCCTGTAACACACATATGCACACACTCACACCATATCCAAAGGCAGTCTAATGCTACAGCGAAGAGAAATTCAACATTCTTGCCTTCACAAGGCTTGCAGCCACTGTTCATGCTGTGGTTAGCACAACACAAGGCAAATTTTCTGCTAATGCCCGTGGCACACAGTTGTCCATCTCCTTGGTTCATTAAGTTCTTCTTCCTTCATGAAACCTCTCAGCCTTACTGGTTACTTCCAAGAGCAATTCAGAATATACAGATGTTTAATAAGAAGTCTATCCATTTGGGGAGCTAAAAATGTAATAACATCCTACTAAAAAAAAAATTTTTTTGAATGACCCCAGGGTCAATTAAAACAAATGAATCATTATGATACTGGTCAATTTATGACTTAATCTTCATGTTGATGCTTAAGTTGAATAATTATAGCAAAATCCTGAATTAGAGTTATCTTGCCCTGTGAACTGCTAACAGCTTCTCACCAACCAGTGTGCAACCCTTTTCGCCCCTGTCAGTTTGAGTTTCCCTGCAGCCTGTCTGGGTAGGTAATGTGGCAAAGAACTGAAAAATTAGAAGGCAGAGATGTTGCCAAATGCAAGTAGAATCTGCTTCTATTTCATTTTTATCCTTTGAGATAGTTTGTCCCTGCCCAGAGAGGCACCAGCTGGTGAGTAAACACAAAAGAGACAAAAAAGACATTAACCGATATTCACAATGAAGGGGGAAATAAGAGCAGCCATGACAGTGAGTGATGGTGGCGGCTCACTCTCCTCTGCAGTCTCAGTGAAGAAAGCATCTGCTGACCATACACTGGCAGTGTTTGTTATTCACCTCAGAGACACTATGGCCTTCCCAGAGGAGGAAAACTAAGGATATACATTCATCTGCTCTCAAATTACACCCGACATCAGATCTTCAAGTAAGCAATTTACAGCAATTAGGAGAGGTGCTTGCCATTAAATCTCATGCTACACTCAGGCAGTGACCCTAAAATTAGTAACTTCCTTCTTCCAGCAGCTACATATTCCTATTTTAAGAGTCATTAAACCAAAGGAAAGGAGATTGCTGGTCTAGTTCAGGTCCTAGTAACACAGCTCTCTCTTTTCCTGCAGCAGAAAGCTCCCAAAAGGCCAGCTAATGACCATGCCACTGTTCTGAGAAGTGCCAGGTAATGATTAGTTTTTTAAAGAGCTACCCACTGTGGGGTCGCTAGTTTTAAAACTGCTTCCTTAGTAATCCCTTAGATCTATTTACAAATTTTGATGCTTGTACAAGTTTTGAACCACTGATAACTCAGACTTCATGAGAAAGCCACAGGAGAAGAAAATGCACACTCTCTCGCTGACTTCTATTTTTAAATAGGGTTTCTATTTTAAATAGAAAAGTCGAAGTGGCACGTGTGTAACTGTATCAAGATAAAATCTTTTTCAAATGACATGTGCTTCAACAAAGGCGTGGGCCTGCCCAACAAGCCTGTGCTGTCCTGCAGCAGAGCCCTGGGCTGAGCCCTTACACAGCTCAGTAACAATTCCAGGTTCCCTGACATCACCTCTTTGCAGAGCAGGTGTCTGGACTTAGCTACAGTGTACTATAGACTCCTGAAAGCCAACTGCTTTGAAAATGTGAATGGTGCCCTCCCTTTGTGGGATGACAGCTATCACACGTACTTACACAACTCAGCGCTGACATGCTGTAGTGACATTAGGTTATAACCCTACTTCAGATTCTGAAACCAGAAAATACAGATTCCAAAATTAGGATAAAGCATCACCACTTCTAGACTAAAGAGTGTTGGCAGTACTCTTAAAAAACACAGACACACGTGTACATGACAGGATCCTGCACACAGGCGACTTACTCCAACTGCCATTGGTGACTCATGGTAGGTGCTTTCAGCAGATGGTGTGTGCTACGAGCCCAGCTTCCTGGTTCGGAGGCCAAATAAGGCTTGTGTTTACTGTCCAGTAGCTACAAGAGAAGATGCTCCACAAATGTAGCTGCAGGGTCTGGACAGAGAGCTCAAGTCAGCCCAGTGCCATCTGGTCTGGGAGCTGCCTTGGCATCTGCTTGGGAAATAGCCTCTCGTCTTGTCTTGCCTTACTTTGGTGTTAAAGAAAATTATTTTAATTATTAGCTGCTTGATAAAGATGAGATAGAGGAGAAGAGGTTTGGTTACCTCTTCCTGCCTACTCTGTTGTCTTTAAGTTGGCACTTGTAGCAGTGCCTAGTGTCTCTCAGTCATAGCATACAAGTCATTTTAATGACAGTCATTTTGCCCTGTGTTCCTGCATGCCTGTCCATAGGTAAAAGAAAGCAAACATTTTAAGGGACTACATGAAAATTCTTTATAATCTCTCCATACTAATCTGTCACACAGTTCATCAGCCTACCCCGAGTCTGAAGCCAATTTACAAGCACAGGATGTCATCATGGCTTGGCTTCGCGGACGAAGATTTGGGAAGGGCTTTAAAAGTGAGTACACCCTTCAAGCCTGCGCGGTGGATTTTTTAGGTGAGGCGCAGCGTGCGCGAGACTGGCCCCACCCTTTACACCTGAGGTTCATCTGCCAGGGCCTAGCGAGCTTGGACAGTGACAGCGAAGTCCTCAGGTCGTAGGTTTGGTTAGAGTATCCTTCTCTTAGATGGATGGCCTTACAGGGCTAAACGAGCTCCATCTGCCCGGGTTTGGAGTTAGAGTTGTCCTTCTCCTAGGATGGTTGCCCGAAGGCTAGTGAGCCCATCCTGCCCGTGGGCACACTTTGTCTGACCCTTCAGTTGAGACCTGTCTGGCTTGGGAGACCCTACCGGAGGCATATGCCACCACCAGCATAGCTCTCAACTTCACAAGGGCACGCAAGCTCTTTCTCCACGGCAAGCACAGGATGTAGAAGATTACTATAAACACAACAGAGCAGATGAGATGTTGGCATCCACTTACATGGACACCAATCAGCCAGAAGAAGATAAAGTTCTGAGTAAAATGGAGAAAAATAGTAATTAGATTTCCTTATTTGCTCATTATTTCTGATTGGCAGAAACTTCTCTTTAAGTGAGAATTCACAGCCCTTAAGACTGTGTCTAGAAACATTAACCTATTGTATTTAATACAGTGCCAGTTCAGTATCCATAGGGAAGAACAGATGTGTTTAGGGAAAGCTATTTACCGTAGTCAAGATCAAGTAAGTAAAGATGTCAAGCTAAAGAACACTGAAGTTTTGCATGGAAGTGCTCTTTCAGAAGTACAGCAGCTTCAGTTTGCTTAGCTTAATTCCCTGTCAAAGGGATTAAGTTAAACCCAAAAAGATACCTCTGTTTTTTTAATAAGAGCATCTACAAAAGGATTTAATGTTCTTCAATATTATAGCAGTAGTTACTTTCTCTTACCCACACTCAGTCTTCGCATAGTCTGAGTTTAGAGAACGCTTGGTTGATGCCACTCTCTGCCTATGTATGCTCTATGTTGTAGCTCATGAAAAATAACTCATGAGGTGCACAAAGTCTAGTAGAACTTTTCTGCAAATTCAAGCACTGAACTGCTGCCCTGCCTCTGAGACACGTAAGAGAGTACTCAAGAGGTGACTCCTGATGGTCACAAAGTCACCCAACTTCTCACTTCAGCAGAACCAGGACCTCACCTCTGGGGCCCACATCTGCAATGGGATGTATGTTTTAAGCTCTTGACAGCTTCCACTTTCTGACAATCTTTTCCCCTCCAGGACTAGCTAAAAACACTGGATTTAATTTTTTTATGTCACAAAGAAAAGGAAGATAAGATAATTAAACCTGTAAGATCCTACATAAGTCACAATCTGAGATTCATGCTAGTGTAGTATATTCAGAAATATGGCCTGGGAAGGAGTCCTAATACTGAAAGCTGGCACTTTTCATTTCCTCCTTCTCAGCAACACGATGTTGTAGAAAGTCAGCTAACAATAGCAGCGAGATAAAAAGATACAAAAAAAAGTTAATGCAAATTTACATTAAAAGCATGAGCCTGCAGGACCATTAGGTCCGGCAAATACATTATGCACAATGGCTGATTATCTTGCAGTGGCACCATACAGAGGATACTACGTTTTACTAAACCCTAAAGGGATTGCCTTCATAATTCAAACAATGCTAAAAGAGGAAACTGAGGTATTTCTCAATGCCTATCAACTCAGTGCGGCAGCATGAAACTGCTGAAAAAAAAAGATGTCCAAAGTAACAAAAAACACACAGAAATTTAATAATTTTGTTAACTCTTCATCAGGGTACATACAGTAACATTAATTCTAGCCAAAATCCACAGGAATTAATCTGACCAGTATACTCTGGGACCACAGTTCCCTTTGGAATGGCAGCATCCTGCAAGGTATGAAGCACATAGCCATCCCCTACTCCACTACTACACTCTAATCTTCTCCTTCTCGTGAAACTTTCAATTTATGAACTCCTAACATACAGCAAAAAAGCCTATAATTAGTCCCTAAGTGAAAGGAGTTGCCATTTGTTCTATCTAATTTCAACCCATTTTTATTTACTCAACTCAAAGACAGCCAGCTCTCCATCACTGCTAGCAGATTTCATTAATACATGCATACTTCTTTTTAAATCTGAGTCATTAACAAGAACATTTGATGACAGCAGTCTGAAGGTAAGCCTTGCAGGATTCCCCTGCTAAACTGTGTCAGGCTCACCGTCAGCTCTTCTTTGGCTAGTTTATTGCTATCACTAAAAAGTAGATTATGATTTATTAATAATTTGCCATAAGGCAAGCAGAGCTCTGTTGAGGGAGTAGAGGAGAGGAGCTCTGACAACACTATGGGAACCCTTATTGAAAATCTTCTCTCAAACAAGCAAGAGTGATTTTTCTGGTACTAACAGCTTCTCTAGTCTCCAGACACAGCCAAAAAAGCCCTGCCAGAAACAAGCATATATAAGTCCTGCATTATTTACTAATTGTTCTTTTTCAGTTTCTTTTCTCCCCCATGGGTTCATCACTAGGTTGTGTAATCTCTGGGTACATACACACACAGCTCCCCACCAGCCCTAGGATCCAGCCTCCCTGGGCACAGCCTCCCTGTGCCTCTCCCACCCTCTCTTGCCAGCCAAAATGGTGCTCCAGTTTTTAGGAAGAAAGTGTAATCCCTCACAGCCTGTTTAGTATATAGGCTTTTCTGGCAAGTTGAAATGCCTTCCTCTTTGGTTACAAAATGGTGAGTTATCAAAAGCTGAAGAAAAATTAAGAGATTCTTCTACAGAGCTCAGACAATGGATGCCCTTAAAACTGGAAGCTGCTGTGGAAGCATCTTGCTACAAGATTGGAAACACACTAGTCAATGATAAAAATGACCTGCTCACTGGCTCAGTGTTTATTCTGGCTGCACTGCAAATCACTGTAGCCTTATGATCAGTTTGTACCTGTGGTGATACAGCAGAATGTTGGAATGCTGTTTAGGATAAGGTCTCATCAAACACAGTCACTAAGATGTGACAGACATAGACCTTGCCCTCAGTCAAGGGACTGTATCTTAACAACTCAAGCAAACCAGATTTGAAGGAGGGAAACAGAAATAGAAAAAGCAACAGCCATCATGTCAAGAGTCGCCAGCTCTCTCCGACCTTAAGAGATTTTAATATTTTTCTCTCTTCTACATTATTTTGCCAAAGAAGGGCATTTAAAGAGCTCTTCAATACACATCACAGCACACACAAGCCAAGACTTTAATCACAGCAAGGCAATGAAGAACAATAATTTTCCACTCTGGTGCACAGGCATTAAAACAGCTGTAAGCCACAGTAACAGGCATTTTGCGCACTCTACTAGCCAAACAATATACATAACAAAAGGAAATAATGTCTATTTTTTCAAATTAAGAGCTCTGCTTTGCTCTGCAGCATTAAAACGCATTTGCCCCATAACCTTCATTCCTGAACTGCAATGACAGCACCTCTGCCAGAGCCACTGCAGAGCATGAGGCCATCGGGGGCACCCTAGCTCGAGAGGGCAGCTGCTGACCATTCGAAGGCAGGCACCAGGCACTGCCCTGCTGCGCTCAGGGCTGCACAGGCAGCAGCTGAGCACCACGGCAGCCAGCAATATGGCTCAGCACAGCCTGGGACACAGAGCCACGAGGCACTCTTAAGCCACAAAGCAAGTTTGCCAAAGCTTCTCCGTCAACATTACAATGGAGAAAAGCAGTACCTAGCATTTAATATTACTCCATTTATGTTGTTCAGTGCTACCACAATTGTGAAGCAAAAAGCAACATTCTTTTATGCTGTGAGCATACAGCATTACTGTAACTTTGTGCCCATAATACACATGCTGTGTTTACACCACCACACTAAAGAATTTCAGGACTGCCTATGAAAATTTGTTCCTTCTAGGTATTTTTAAACATGCCATCAAAAATTCATGGCATTTATCTACCACAACTCTACCTGTGCAAGTTCTGTGTCTGGGATCAGAAATATTCTCATTGCTTTTAAGAACTCATAGACTTGTCCAGTGTTTTGAGGGGGGGGAACACAGGCAGAAACACATTTTTTTCCTACACTCTGCAAAGAGGAAAACTGAAACATTTTATATGAGAAAATGTCACTGTATCAGTTGTTCCTTCTGAGGGAGAAAAATCCAGCAATGTGAATTACTCAGCACTATAGCTGGTTTTGCCTTTCATCTGTCAGCATCAGTGACAGAATGATAACCCAAAAAAGAGAGAGAGAGATATAAAAGGACACAGAGATATACTTCAGCAACATTCAGTATACACACGTCTTTATGCGCTGTGAGCAAAGGATGATCTGGACTGACACAATCAGGAAAAGCCAACACATGAAGGGTTTTTCTCTTTCTTATTGATTATTCTCTTTGCTACCAGAGGGAATTTAGGCCAATACTGCTGCTTTTCTAGCAGTTAAAGAGACGTGATCTAAAGTAAAGGAGCGTGTGGGGGGGAAACACTGAAATAATTCAAAGATCTACCTCCTTTTGTCTTAAGCACTGCACATTGCTGCTGGTTTAAGAATATCTTAGGTGCTAACTGACAAATCAAGATGGACACCTCACAGAAAAGCCTCTCCTGCAGCTGCTAAATGCTGGCACCCTGCAAAAACATGTGCAACACGTTCCACCTGCACAACAGTCCATGGTATTAATGAATTATGCAGCAATCAAACGTAATTCAACTTTCACTTATAATAAAAAGTGTGTTAAACTGAGGACTCTTCTCCCTATGAAAATCCATTTGCTTCTTCAAAGTGGCATTTTTAATGATCTGAATGTTTCTTCCTTTCCCTACCTCCCTCTCCTCTCTGAAGCATCCTAAGTAACGGCAGAAGATCCATATGTATTCTACATCACAAGAAGTTTTACTGGGGAGGAGTGGCAAAAGTAGTTATCAACTCCACACCACATATAGGCCAAGCATCTGCTTCCTGGACACATTCACGCCTGTAACATTCCCAGTCTGCTGAGTATACGTACAGCTGCCTTTCCACAGAGATTCAAGGCTCCTGTCTTCTCCCATACTGCTGATGGCACAACAGCAGCACTGTCAATTTGCATGTTTGTGCAGCATTCCTGCACTGAGAAATGCAAGGGGGAAATATATATATATTTTAAAATACACCTCTCCTTACGTCACTAAGAAGGCCAAGAGGAGGCCCTTTTGTTGTATAAACAGGCTTGCTCAAAGACTGCAGCTGGCAGCGGATGGCAGACTTTTTCTTTCTGTCACCGTTTCTCTACCAAAGCAGGAAGAGGTGTTGCCAGGCCGCCTCTGTTTCTGCCCACAGCCAAAGACAAATAGCAGAGACATAGGTAAAGAGAGGCTCATCAAATCAACTGACAGAAATCTGGCTCCTTTCCGAATTACTACTTCTCCTGCTTAAGAATATGCTGCGTGTATATTTTGTGATTTATTTATGTTGCACCCTTTTGCTAGCTATTTTTAAATACATATCTAAGCAATTTGCACGATCCCTAAAATCTAGTATAATAATTATGTTTTGCCTGGTGCATATTATAAGTACCAATTTAAAGGTGGTTCTACTGGTTACATTAAACAGTCTCCACAGAAATTGAAAGTACTAAATCACCAGCACAAAAAATTCTTGTATTTGCAGTAAGATTTTCAAAATATTTTACGTAAAACTGGAGTTCAGTTTCTCAAATGCAAAACAGAAATTGCTGAGCTTTTCAGAAACTGTTTGACGATGAGCAGATCTCTCCAGAGCACTTATAGGTGCTCTGAAAAAACACTGGTGAGTCAGAGGGAGGGATGGAATACACCTGTCTCGAAGAGGCAAGGGAATCTTTGGCAGCAGACTGGCCAACTTGGTGAGGGGGACTTTAAACTGAATGACTTGGGGGGCGGGGTCAAGATGGCAATGCTCATGCCATCCCACCCAACTGGGGAATAAGCCAGGTCAACCACAGCACCAACATATGTGCCTTAGCTGCCTTCCAAGATGAGAGCCAGAAAGCCAACCACCTCAAGGGTGTGTCAACTATGGCAGATCCTCTTGTAACCCTCCAGGGAAACCTTTTTGCTCAATTAAGCCTCTGAAATGCCTCTACACCAATGCACACAGCACGGGGAATAAACAAGAACTAAAGATCTGGCTGCAGTCGCAGGGCCATGATCTCACTGCAGTTACAGAGACACGGTGGGATGGCTTGCATGACTGGAATGTCGTCATGGACAGCTAAGTACTTTTTAGGAAAGACAGATGAAGCAAGGTAGTGGTTGCTTTTTATGTGAGAGCAAATGGAATGTACTAGGCTCTGCCTTGGGGGGATGACGAATGTCTTGAAAGAACTTGACACTGGTAGTGTAGGAGCCAACAAAGAGAAGTGTGCTGCTGGACCTTGTACTAACGAACAAAGTAGGTCTGGTTGTGGATGCAAAGACTGAGGGCAGTCTTGGCTGCAGTGACCATGAGATAGTGGAGTTCAGGATCATGCAAGGAAGAAGCAGGGCAATAAGTAGGATTACAACCCTGGACTTCAAGAGAGCTTATTTTGACCTCTTCAAAGACCTACTAGGAAGAAACCTGTGGGTTAGGACTCTAGAAGGTAGGGGGGCTGAAGAGAGATAGTTAATTAATCAAGCACTACTTCCTTCAAGCTCAAGATCCCTAGGAGAAAAAAGTCAAGTAGAGGAGGCAGGAGACCTGCATGGAGGAGCAAGGGCCTTCTGGAAAAACTCAAATGAAAGAAGGAAGTTCACAGCATGTGGAAAAAGGGACTAGCCACTTGGGAGGAATACAGGAGCATTGCCAGAGTATGTAGACACGCAACGAGGAAGGCTAAGGTCCTCCTGGAATTAGATTTGGCAAAGGATGTAAACGACAACAAGAAGGGCTTCTTCAAGTACATCAGTAGGAAAAGGAAGACTAGGGAAAGTGTTAGCCCACTGCTGAATAAGGTGGGTGCCCTGGTGACAGAGGATACAGAGAAGGCGGAGCTACTGAAAGCCTTCTTTGCTTCAGTCTCTACTGCTAAGACTGGCCCTCAAGAATCCCAGTCTCTGGAGGTAAGACAGAAAGTCTGGGGGAAGGAAGACTCTTCCTTGGCTGAGGAGGATTGGATTAGAGATCATTTAGGCAAGCTGGATACCCACAAATCCGTGGGCCCTGATGGGATGCTCCCATGAGTGCTGAAGGAACAGGCTGATATTACTCCTCAGCCACTCTCCATCATTTTTGAAAAGTCACGGAGAACAGAAGAGGTGCTTGAGGACTGGAGAAAAGCAAATGTCACTCAGTCTTCAAAAAAAGGCAAGGAGGAAGACCTAGGAAACTACAGGCCAGTCAGCCTCACCTCCATCTCTGGAAAGGTGATGGGAAAAGCTCATTCTGTAGGTCATCTTTAAGTATCTGGAAGAAAAGAAGGTTATCAGGAGTATCAGCATGGATTCACCAAGGGGAAATCATGTTTGATCAATCTGATAGCCTCCTGTGATGGTGTGACTAACTGGGTAGATGAGGGAAGTGCAGTGGATGTTGTCTGCCTCAACTTCAGCAAGACTTTTGATACTGTCTCCCATAACATCCTCATAAGAGAAGCTTAGGAAGCGTGGATTAGAAGAATGCTAACTGAGGTGGATTGAGAACTGGCTGAATGACAGAGCTCGGAGGGTTCTGATCAGTGGCGCAGAGTCTAGTTGGAGGCCTGTAGCTAGCAGTGTTTCTCAGGGGTCAGTACTGGGTCCAGTCTTGCTCAATATATTCACCAATGTCCTGGATGAAGGGAGTTTGCTAATGACACAGAACTGGGAAAGTAGCTGACACACCAGAAGGTTGTGCTGCCATTCAATGCAACCTGGACAGGCTGGAGGGTTGGATGGAAGGGAACCAAAAGAAGTTCAACAAGGGCAAGTGTAGAGTTCTGTACCTGGGGAGGAATAACCCCATGCATCAACACAGGTTACAGGTTGACCTGTTGGAGAGCAGCTCCACGGAGAACGACCTGGGAGTCCTGGTGGGTAACAAATTAACCATGAGGCAGCTAAGTGCTCTTGTGGCCAAGAAGGCCAATGGTATCCTGCAGTGCATTAAGAAGAGTGTGAACAGCAGGTCAAGGGAGGTTCTCCTCCTCCTCTACTCTGCCCTAGAGAGGCCACATCTGGAATAGTGTCCAGTTCTGGGGTCCCAAGATCAAGAAAGACAGAGAACTACTGGAAAGAGTCCAACAGAGGGCTACAAAGATGTTTAGGAGACTGAAGCATCTCTCCTACAAGGAATGGCTGAGAGACCTGGGTCAGTTTAGCTCAGAGGAGAGAAGACTGAGACGGAGACTTATCAATATTTATAAATATCTAAAGGGCAGGTGTCAAGAGTATAGGACCAGTCTCTTTTCGGTGGTGCCCAGTGATAGGATGAGGGACAATAGGCCCTCCCAACAAACTAGAACACAGGAAGTTCCAACTGAACATCAGGAAAAATGTCTTTACTTTGAGGGTGATGGAGCACTGGAACAGGCTGCCCAAAGAGGTTGTGGAGTCTCCTTCTCTGGAGATATCCAAAACCCGCCTGGACGCGATGCTGTGCAACCTGCTCTAAGTGAACTTGCTCTAGCAGAGAGGTTGGACTAGATGATCCCCAGAGGTCCCTTCCAACCCCTACCATTCTGTGGTTCTGTGATACTTATTTTTAATCAGGTACTGGGTGCTGAAATTAGCCTCCCTCAGCGTCTGGCATCAAAATGTACTCAGCAGCCTGCACTCCTCCAAAAACCTTTTGGTATTTGAACTTTTCTGAAAATGTGCCCATGACTGTGGCCAATAGGCTCTTTCAAACATTTTGTCACAGCAGCTGCTTCCCTCTCATCCGATTCCAGATGCTCGGTTGCAAAGAAGTAAAAGGTGTATGTTCCCCTTTCTGGTACACTTCCATAGGATTGCTGCCTGCTGAACTCCTGGATCAGTGAGTGAGAAGGAGGCAAAAGAGCATCCCCACAACTGCAGCAGCCCCAGGCACCCTTGAGAGATACAATGAAGTCTGGAGAGGGAAACAGCAATGCCCTTTCTTTGCACAGCAATGTGTCAGCCAGCAACCCTTCTCACTCACAATTCAGGCCATCTTGAGCACCTAGGTCAACGCAACAATGTCGGTTCTCTACTTAACATGAGTTTGAGAGTACTAAGTGACGCAGTAACAGCCATCCCTGAAGGTACACCATGACCCTGCACAGTGGATAACTGAAGGGGAAATAATCTCTGGGACCCTGGAGACTGGGAGGTGCTTTGCCCAGAAAACACTGTATGACCCTCTGAAAGGCCTGATCCTCCCATATTTTCCCCATGCCATTAAATAGTACTTACATGAGAAGAGCCACTGATTTCAAGCATTTCCTTGCTTACTTAAGGCTTACTCATGAGAAACAGGTATGTCCTAATTCAATGATGGGACTTGCATATATACCTTGACATAGACAAATGGATTGTTTTGTTCTTATTAATATCAGCTATTATCTTTATTTCTGCTTTGACGCATATTCTGAATCTGAGTCAAGACTTCTTGTCTGCACAGCACAGCTGACTGAGAAATTAGTCTTTACAATCTAATGGAACGCATATGCGTTTGCCTCAGTCTAATAATGTATGCAGACTATTATCAGAGAGTAAAAAGAAAGCAGATTTCAAGTTTGCAAATGCTAGAAAGGGATAAGCCAAAGGAAACACATATCTTCAGCTACTCAGTGGCTAAAGGATTCAGCTACTCAATGGTTCATTAGAAAAATTTAAAAAGCTGAAAAGTTAGAATACAAGAAACAAGTTTGCCCCAGAAGAGTAAAACAAATGACCAGAAAAATCAGATCGCTCTCCTTTCAAGAAAACAGGTGGGTTTGCATTAACATCAAAAGCAAAGCAAGTTAAAAAAGCAAAGCATAAGAAGGAAATTCTTACTTTAACTTCCACTGTCTTCCCACCTTGTTCGATATGCCTCTCAAGATATTCAGAAGACAGGAGGTCACTGCAAGAAGAAAAAAAGAACCATAAGCTTCGCACATGTGTTCTTGCACTCCCTCTCAGCACGTACTGATTAAACATTTACATGTGAATAGGGGAAAACCCGCAGGATACTTTTCCCAAAATGTTCATAAAAAAATCACTGAAACAACCACCTCCAATGGAGTTACACGGTGCATGGGATACATTGATTTTTTTTCATACCAGAAAGCAGGACAAGGAAAACTGAAGGGATAGTTCTTCATAGAAGGTTCAAAACCAGCCACCGATAACGCTTTTAATTCAAGAGTCTTTTCTATGTGCTGCTAAATGCAAACTGTAAGGACCTTAGGTGAACTTTAAAAAATGAAAAAAGTAGATGAGAAACCAGTTGGCATCACTGCTGCAGCAGGCCATACCTGAGGGAAAACAGCAGCTGCCTTTAGCAGACTCCTAAGAACACAATGGCACAAGACCGAAATGACCTTGTAATACGAGTACAGTGAGCTCAGGCTCACCTTAAACGTGTAGGAAAAGCCATCAGCTACAGGAGCCGCAGCACGCTCGAGCCTCAGGGCCAGTTCTGCCCAGCGCAGGCACTGAGGCAGGCGGCAGGAGCCATGCTGCCCTCAGGCCCCAGGGCAGGCCTCCATCCGGGCCCATCCCTGACGCGTGCCCTCCCTGGGAGGCCCGCAGCTTTAGCAGTGTCAGGAAAATGCTCTGGGCAACAGCAAACCCAGCCGCAAAAGTACACAGGACTTTGGAACAAACACTGAGGAGGAAAAGACAATCAGATCTGAGGTAAATGTGTACAAGGTACATGCAAGCCGTATTCGCTACGACTCTTCAATGCTAAACCAGTCAAATCCGCTCCCTCCTAAGTTATTTTCTAGACAAGCAAATCCTCTACACCAGAAATTTTACTAAACTTTTTGAAAGATTGCGAAATTCTACTGAGATTAAATCTGTAAAAAGATTTTATATTGTCCCACTTAAGAGGCAATTAAACTGGAAAAGGTGAAGAACTGGTACAGAAAACATAACAGGCACGCTGACCGACAGGGCAGGAGGCAACGAGCACAGAATGTCTTGGCAGAGAGGCAAAACTGAATGTTTCTCCTTCAAACAGCAAAACACCCAGGCTAGAGGCAAACTGGCCTGTTGTGGGAGGGCAAGGACAGCAGAGTGGCACCCAGGGCAGCAGCTGTTCAGCTTTCCAGAGCTTCGCCCTGACTAAACAGGCTACTGGGCCATGGCCCTTTTTGCTCACCTAGGCATTGGTGACTGCCCAGAGCGAGCCCCAGGCAGGAGACGGTTGGTAGTGTGGGTCCTTCCATATCAGCCCTACAAGCTACCAGCTTGGTATTTGCGCTAATAACCCAGGCACAAAACTCAGGAGCACTCTAACGAGATATGCTGATAATGCTAATTTGGAAAGCATGGGGAATAAAGACAAAGATTGAAAAAACTCCCACAGTGAAGATCTGGATGATCTTCCGGACTGGCTATTAGAAACAGGATCAAACTCAATTGTACAATCAGCAAATTTATGCACTTAAGGGCTGGAGGGAATTTCTATTATGTTGTTTTGGAGGGCCTGGTTTATGAAGAAGAGAGACCTGCCTGTACTTGTTTCTGGCAAAAAGATTTGCCACATCAATAGGGTGTCTTTCTGAAAAGCACAGTTGTCATCCCAAAATACATCAAAGAAGATGTATTTCCAGTCAAACTGCGGTAAGATTAATACCGCTGTCCAAAGGAGACTTCTTTCCAAATACCGTGGACAGGTTCTGGACAGCTTTACTTAGAAAGTTCAATTACCTAGAAGCACAGAGAGGCTTCTGAGATAACCAGGGAATGGAAAGCTCCTGAAGTCTAGCAAAAAATAGAGTTGTGAGGGGATCTGAAACCAGAGTTATAACCAAGATGTAAAGGTAGCAAATTAGGCTATAGGAGATGCTGGCAGAACCTCAAATATACACAGACTGTTAATGAGTCAATGGAAACTGGTTGTTAAAAAAAATACTTTGTATCTTAAGTGCAAGTGACAGAGACAACAAAAAGAGGGATGGTAATAAATTCCTGAGTGGGAGCATCCATGGGACAACTGTCCATGGAGGTGAGGTGCTCTCAGTCACTGAGTTCACAGCTGGTTGCTGCTGAAAGCAGGAGGTCTCTGTGTCGCCTTAGCAGCAAGCGTTGAACGTAGCTGGTGTCAGCACAAGCACTCATGAAAATACTCTGTGTCAGAACTAACACTGGTCAAAATACACTCAGTGTCAGTACTGGCACTCGTCAAAGTACACTTGGAAGTGTTCAACAAAACCTATACATTTGCTGCATTAGGTAATTTAAGTCCCTTGTGAAGAGGTACAATAAGCCCCAGAGCTGATGGAAAGAAGGGAAAATACCTGAGCAGCTGTGAACAGGGGAGGAAGAAAGGGCAAGCAACTCCCTCACCTACTGCAGGACTGGCATGACCAGCTGCCCCCAGATTTGCCCTCTAGAACCCCCTTAATTCTGATCAGGCCCACATATTGATGCTTTGCACAGCAGCCTGCAAGTGAACCATTATTTAGGAGCACCTAAAAGAGATGCTGTTGTTTGAGTTACTGATTACAATCCTCTAATTCCTCTTCAAAGTGAATATTAAATATTTAGGATACTCATCCACCTGGGAGAAGCTCAGAGACTTCTATAAGGTCTGTATTTTTTTGCAGATTTAGAAATTTAGACAGAAGCTCTCTTAAAATGTATTTAGTTTAGCTTGCTGAAGTTAGATATATAGTTTCTTAGCATTCACTGCATTTTCTTTCCTGCAAAAGTCTATGCTTCCACGGGTTTACTAAAGCCACCTCTTTAGCTTAGGGCTCTTCTTTTCCTCTCAGCTATTTCTGAAGGACTCAGTTAAACTAAGGTCATCCTCCTTATCTGATGGTCACAAGTGCAAAGGAAGATACAAGCGATGATAAAATAAAAAATACTAAAGCATACAATACAAAAGACAGAGATCAAACAGTGACTTAACTTCAAGGGAGTTTACAGTTTTATTTGGAGGCATGACAAGGAGAACCCCAGGTCTTCTCATGCAGATCAGACAAAATTACTGCTTTTTAAAAGATACTGCTGTTAATGTTTTTATGTTCTGGAAGATCATATGTTCTCAAAGCTCTGGAAATCACTTCTGACATGAAAAAAACAGATTGATCATTCTCTGCCTTGTACAACACAAGAACTAGGAGGTTACAGAAGAGTCCAGTAAGCTCAAAACTAATAAAAAGAGACCTTTTCTCACACAGCCCCTGGTTACAACATGAAAACTCTTGCCACAGGAATGCATAGATGCTGGAGGTCCATACCGGTTCAAGCTGGGAATGGGCAGGTTAATGGACATAACTAAGGGCTGCCAAACACACAGAAATTGCACCTTACTCAGAAAGTCTTGCAGTCCTGGAAAAGGACTCTGGGGAAGCCTCATACACGCTTGTTCTGCTCCTTCTTCAGCATCTGCCTTGGGCCACTGGGACAGGACAGTTGGCCAAGCATTCCTTTGACCTAACCTGGGCTGCTCTGCCTGAGCCCTGGCAAGGCTCTGTTTCTTCTGGGGGTTATGTAGGGTCGCCTGGCATCCAGCCCCAGGGGTGCCGGTGGTCAGTCAGCTGCTCTTCCACCTGCCACCCCTCTGATGGACATACCCAGGCTGTTCAAGTTGTGTTTACACAACTAGTAGGCCAACTAGCCTAGAGGTCAAGAGAGAGATTCCTAAACAGGTCCATCTATTTCGTTCTCCTGCTCAGTCCCCACTCTCAGGACAAAAGATCTGGAAACAATGGGAGCCACTGGCACTTCCCCACCTTTAAGGTCTGTCACAGGTGTCTTGGTTCCCAAAATGAGCCTAGCCAGAAGGGAAACATCATGGGGTCACCAGCCTGCACAGCTCCTGGGGACCAAGCCCAGAGCTTACAGACAACAGGTCTGAAATTTAGAGATATTTTTAAAGCCTATCCTAAGAAACATGGCAGGCAGGATATGTCTGGGAATACTTTATCAGTAGAAAAATCCACAAATTATGCCATGTTATGCTTTAGTGTTATTATTACTATGAGTCACTGCACAGAAAATATCGTAAGACACACAACACACTTGCAGATCCGATAATGCAATCAGTGCCATTACAAACTAAGCTGTAACCTAACTATTATACATAGTCTTAGAAGCTTATGCCAAAAGATATGCTGCTCTCATGAAATCACCTCATAGGTGGAGTAATAGTTTGCCTTCAGTAACAGTGAGGCACATAACTGTAATTTTAATATAAGCCATTACATTAAACCAAACAAAAAGCTACAGTGAAACACTTGTGAAACGTGATTAAAATTAATTAAGCAATATAAGATGCTGACTAATCAACATTAAAATAATATGCATTTTAACACAAATCGCACAACCCTTTCCTATGGTAGAGATGAAATAGAAATAATTTAGCTTGCCTGCCAATCTATCCTAAAAGCCATCTTTGTCAGTTTAAGTAGTAGTTTTGGTATTAATTATAAAGAAAATCTGCATGTGAAAAAAAAGAACAAAACCAGATTGGGGGGGGAATCTTAGAAATGCAAAGGATATAGAAAATTAGAGTGAAAAAAAACTCTACACTGTAAAAGACAATACTGCAGAATGAGATTTTCAGAAATATTTGCTTAGGCGTTGATACAAATGCTTTGAAAAGGCACAGCAAAAACCTGCATATGTTAAGACCTAAAAATAAAACATTCACAGGAAAGAAGCACATGTGATCTGTGGCTTTTACAAGGAAAAACCAGCTATGCTAATAATAGCAATTCTGTTTTCAGAGGTTTGTTATTTTTAAAATGTATACAAATCAAGTAGTGTAGTTTTGTTTACAGCAGCATCATTTTTTGGAGAATTATCTTAAGTCACAACCTTATGAGTCCATCCCATACAGATTCAATAGCATAAGAACAAAGAACAAAGGAAAAAAAAAAATCAAGCTCCTCTCTGCTCTTTCAACTCTCGCAAATAGTCACAACAATAGGATACAGGAGGAAGTGGCTGGGGGAATTTTCCTTACAGGAGAGGACCACAACTAAGGAAATTATCCTAGATCAAGCATGTATATGCACTTAAATTCTACCTTGAATTAACTGTAGCATTTGCACATAAGGTTTGTAAAACTGACCCAGGACTGGGAATCCAGGAAAACAGACGAGCTTTGGAAATAGATGGGTTCCATAGCAGAAAGAGGCTGCTCAAGGAAGCAAAAAGATGGGAAAAAAAAAAAATCAAGTGGCAAGAAAAAAGATGACAAAACAGGCCAAGTGTTTAAAGAAACAGAAAGAAAAAGCAGGTGATTATAATGTACTTTGACTTGAGAGAAGAAAAAAGAGGACATTAAAAATTTTTGAACAGGGAACAGATTTGCATTTGAATGTGAAATGGATAACAGAGTGGGAATTATCCCTGGAAATTCAATAGAAACTTTCAAGAAGAGATGGAAAATGCTCATCGCCAGCTTCTGAACAAAAATTAACTATCCAGATTTAAGAGTGTCAAGTGTTAGAGCTGGGCTGGCTACTGAACGAATGACAGATGCTCTCTATTACCTCTCCTTCCCGCTTCCCCCCCTTTCCCAAAGAGGGGAAAGAGAAAAGGAGCAAGGGAGAGAAACTCATGGATTGGAAAAGAAAACTAAAACTACTTTAATGAGGATAATAATAATATAAAATATATACAAATCTATATATAATACCAATACTGAACCCAAGCCCCCTGATGGCAACCACATCACCGTCACCACTGATGCTGTGGGCAGGCACTGGGGAAGGCCCATACTGAACTCAGCAGCAGATGAGATACGGATGCAGGAGCTGGATTCTGGAACTGGATTCAGGGACGCACAAACTGGGATTGAAGGCAGAATGGACAGAGTCCTCCTCAGACATCGACCACTGAAGAAGATAGCAAGAGGGAGCAAGACCCTCAGCTTTACATAGAATATGACATCTATGGGATGGAACACCTTGTTGGTCAGTGCAGGGTCACCTGTCCTGTCTGCTCCTCCCCACAGGTGCAGCCTCTGACTTACTGCACCCCCAACATGGGACACAGGATTTAGCAGTGACCTTGGTCTGCACAGGACCAAGTACAAGCCAGAGCCTTTCTGCACACCAACCCCTGGCAGTAACTGTGAACATCAAGTGTTGTCACTTCTAGAAGCAGATACTGTCTGCAAAGATACGCCATTAACTTCAGAAAGTGCAGTCACTTAGAAGAGACTGAGCTGGAAAGTAAAATCACTGAACAGAATTAGTGCTGTTCTAACTCAAACCAGGACAGTGAGGACTCTAAAGATGGAATGCCTAAAAGTTATGGAAGAAAAGAGCACAAACGATAAGGACCTCTTTAGAGGCCACACGAAGAATTACAAACTTAAGAAAGATAGAAATAAAAGGCGTTCATAATCATAGTAATAAATTGCATCTTTTTTGTCGTATCACTGTTATGAATCAGTGTTACAAATGAGAGAAATCACTGGCTTTGTGATATTCAATATCATGGCTGTGTCTCCTTGAACACTGTGGGAATTCTTTATAATTTCTTCTGTCTGTTCACCCTGATTTCTGTCTCCACAACTCTCCATTAAGTACACCTGAAATTTCAAATTAAATATGGTGCCATGACAAGGACACCAAATGAGAGATGTGAGCTGAGATGCATTACTGAAAAGGAAGACAAGTTTTAGCTGAAATCAGCAGAAAGGCCTAGACGGGTCAAATGCCAGCAGGAAATTATAAACAGACGTATGGAGACATTCAAGAGAAAATGACAGGTTCAGGGAAATGATGGAGACACTGATAAGAGAAAAATATCGTAGCAACAGTGCAATTAATGCTAACCCATGTTGCGGGAACAAGTCGTGAGAAGGGAGCCTCCTGCAACATCACTCTTGAGGAGACTGCAGTAAAAGGAATGGGCATAGCTTGGGTACAAGCATATGAGGATGAGGGAACTTCCCATCAAGTGAAAGGTTTTCCCTCAATAGGGTGCATCTTCTACCAAGTAACCTGGAAAGATCTGAATTACAACTCAATTATAGAAGGGGAAGTTATCACCCTCAAAAGAAGGGAAAAGGGAGGGAATCAGACTTGTATAGTAGATTATTGTAGAAGATGGGAAACTACCAGCATGCTATTTTGAGAGAAGTACTGAAAGACTCCTTTTATTAACAGGACTAATAGATATGGAAGGAGTGACTAGGGGAGGTAATCTTTTAGAAAAGCCCACTTTGTACACCAGGGAAGAGAAGGCAGGTTGATTATTATCATGAAACAAGGACCAAGAAAGTAGAAAACTAGATGAGAGGGAACAGAAGGGATGTTTCTATCTGCCCGTCAGTAAGAGTACAAGGGACAATTAGCATTACCTCGCATTACATTATGGTTCTAAAACATTTCCAGTATCAGTCATAAGCCAACTGAAAAATACACCAAGATAAACTCTAAAAGCCACTTAGCCGGCAGATTTCTGTATCTGACTACCTAGGATATTTTAATTCTCCTTTATCCTCATGCCTACCCGAACACCTTTCCTCAGTTCATACATGATCTTTCCTTGCACTTCAGGAGGGATTAGCTATCTCCATACTCCATGAATCTATCTTCTTTAACAACCACAGCTCTAAACCTTTCATCCCTTTCTTCCCCTCAAAAGAATTGCTGAATTTCTTTTTATAGTTAATTCTAGTTAATTTAATGACGGTATCTGTTAAGTTAGCCAAATGGACTAATCAATTAGAATTAGGTAGCTTCTCTTAGACATAGCAGCAGTTTTCACAGTGCCTGCTTAGATGAAGGAAAAAAAAAAAAAAAAACCCAGAAAAAACAGAGCTAGTTCTTGTCTTCACAAATCCAAGCCTCTTCCCTCTTTAAAATATTCTTACTGTGCTTTTCTGTTCTTGTTGCTGTTAAAATGAAGGGGAGAAAGGAGAAAGTAGTTCCTTAATGCTTCTACTCCTACTGACTATTTAAGACTTTCTCCAAAAAGAAATCAGGGATTTATGAATGGGTTGAGTCCTCGAGGGATTATACACAAATGCTGAGTCGTACCCAATCTCAGTACTTTCCTGGAGCTTAATTTCATATTTCAGTAATGGACAATGACACGCAACTTTAAACTCTGATCACGTTTCTTCCAAGTACTAGCATTTGCTCAATTTTTTTACCACGACTTCTCTCTTAGATCCCTAATGCCATCTGACTTGAAAATGCACTTAGTCCCTTTATCCTTTAATAGTTAATTGGCCTGTGGGACACAATAGTAACTGCCCAGCACCCTACTGCAGACACCAAACTGCAGAGTGACTCTGCAGCCCTGCGCAGGGCCTCCACCTCTAGCATCAGAGATGAAGTCTAACAGCTCTGGCTTACAAAGAGCACGCATTTGATTTACTGGATTGGCTTCATTTCTTGATGGGAAAAGGTTTAAGCAGGTTGAAGACATTCTTGTTTAGTTTCACTAAATTTGTATTAACACACATGGTTCCTATTACCAGTGGTAATTTCAGTGCTCAGGCTGGTGTGGCCATACCCTGGTGCTGCACATGCCTTGCACACATGAAGCGGAAATGAAGTACATCCAGCTCTCACTGCCAGCAGGCATTTTGTGGTGCCACTGTCCACCTACAGTTACTACACCACAGACTTTTTGGTCCATCCTTTTCAACCTTTGCAATTCAGTCTGGTCTCCTCTATCTAATGACCATATGGGCAATTTTAAGAGAAATTACTGTAAATGTAGCACATAATGATGAACAGACACTGCTTGTATTTTCCAGGGAAAAAAAAACACTAAGAGTTTATATTTAATTTCTGCATCTAGGAAGAGAGACACTTAGAAACTAATCATTTACTGACTCATGTCACCACACATTTCTTTATGTTTTAATGAAATCTGAATATAGCTTCTTACACCAACAAAGTAAGAACAAGAAAAACCTAAAGCAGCTCTGAAATCACAATTTCAGATCTATTTTTAATTGCAACTTAAATATAACGGTATTATTTTTAATATTTCTTGTATCAATATTAACATTTCTTAATATGAATATTGAAATTTGTAAATAACATCTGATATGATATATAATGAGATTTTTTTTTTAAATAAAGCATTTCAAAACATTTTGTGGCACAAGCACTGCATAGGGCAAAAATTCAATACAGCACTTAAATCATCCTGCTGGTGATGGAGGGAAGGTGTTTAGAGTCTTCTCTTTCAGACAACAGGGAGATTTAATCTACTGCCCTAATACGGAAGCTGCACCACCCCACACAGAGATTCTTCCCAGTATCCAAGGGGAGATACTGCTAGTCAAGATGCCATAATGATAAACTAGGTATTTTAACAAGCATAAAAGTGTAGACAGCAGCTGTTCGCAAGACTCTCGTCAGACCGAAAGATGAAACAGGATTTTTCTAGCTCTAAACCTGTTTTCACAGCCAGAATTGAGAGAAGTCTGAGCAAGGTTCACTTTACTCTTCTCCTTACCTGGTTTTCCTTACAGTCCTGATGGCAATGCAAGTGTCGATAAAAATTCACTCTGCTTTTGCTATTGCATAATTTACACCAATATATCTTCAGGCAACTATTTTTTTTTTCCCCTACAGAAGTTTCAGGAGAAGTCCTATTAAAATGAGCAGATATTTTAATACCCTGTTCATACTACTACAAAGCAGTTTTCTCAATGCTATTCTGTTGTACACTTGTTACATTAAAGTCAGGATAAACATAGTTAATTTTAGTATTTCTGAAGACAGTAAAGTGAAAAGGCAAGCACACAAGAGGCAAAAGCTACACGTTTACCTGCACAAATCTACCAGTGTGGTCTAATCCTAGTTTTTAATATGCCTCTTCACACAATCAAGCTGTTTTATACTACATGGAAAATCATGAGTAAACCAACTTGTGATTTCAAGCACATTACAACTTTTTGTATCTGTTTACTGCCCACAAAGACTATATTAAAAAAGAAAAAATGCAAAATTAAAGGATTACATGTTATAAAATTATCAGCCATCTCAATGTGACCCTGACATGACTATGCAATTAAATACAGCACATACATTTTGACGTATATATCACTCAGTGAATGGGCATTACTAAGTATTTTTATTTGGTAGGAAATCCCTGTCAAAGGGCATCACCACTTGTTTTGCATATACACACACTTCCTAAGCCAGTACAGGTAAACTGCAACTGTCCAGCAAACTGTCTCATTGCCAGCACAACCTTGCTCAACTCCAAGACTACCTTACTTTGGCAACAAATAGAATCTGATTACACAAATAAAAACCTTAAGCTGCATAAAATAGGAATACAAAGAAGGCAAATTATGCTCTGCCACAGCTCCTGCCTGTTTCATCATCACCTTCCAAACTCCCCATCGCCATATCGACCTCCTTTGTCCTCAGGTTCCCTCTCCCTGCTACATTCCTACTCCTCCTCTATTCCCCAGCACATCCTCCCTTCTTACCAACCAGCACCTCCATGCTGCTGCTTCCCGCTTCTTCACGGTGACAGGAAAGACCAAAGGAGTCAGTATGTCAGGGTTACATTTACAGTTTGGCACTAACAGTGAACACATCCATCCTAAAATGCACATCCTTAAGGACAGCAAAACTTTCCCCCACTGCGCTGTCGTTTCTTTTATAAGCACTTAGGAAAATCACCCCCTTGCACTCATGGTTACTTTCTGTTAGAACTTGCATTTTATCCTGAAATTTGAAATGTTGCTCATGACCCAGTAATTTTTTATTAAATAATCTGCCCTGAAGAATAATTTCTTACAAACAGCATGTATTTTCATATAAAGAATATTAATATATATGGATTGAAAAATTATGGAGAAGTATGGAGGCATCAACTGTTCAAGTACGTGAGATGTTTTAGAAATGAGATCAGAAAAAAATAGTTACCACTACTTTCATTTTTGTTCACAAAACCTGTGAACTTTAGAAAAGGGTACACCTGGAAATAGCTTTAATTCAAAAGACAGAAAACCTTAAATCTAGGAACTAATTTGTTTCTAGAAACTATTCTGATGGAGACAGTCTGCTAGAATTTCAAGAAGACAGAAATGGGCCTGAAACTATAAAGATGTTGGAAAAAGCCTGTTATTGATAGAGGGGCTAAGGAAAAATGAGTCATGATGTGAAAAATATCTACAATGGCAGGCAAATTAAAGAGCAAGAAACTGAAATTACAGGTCCCTGCTGCAGCACTGTAATCTCACTCTCTTGATAAAGAAGGTCCATTTTAATAGCACAGAACATTGTGTGGATCAGAAGTCAAAGGGGTCACACTGCGTTTGTGCGGAAGACAGGGTTTTAGTCTGAAATCACACAAACAAATCAAAAGGCACAGTTAAGGGAGACAAGGAAAGGAGTCTCTTGAAGAAGCAGTCTGCATTACTGAGAAAATATCACAGAACATCCACACATGACAAATGACACAAAGCTTTGTGAAAGAAAATTCCTGGCTCATCTTGAAAATTAATGAAGAGTGAGAAGACAAGAGTCCCTTATCCACTAAATCCTTAGGAGCCAGATTCTGAGACATCACTAATCACTTAACCACAGCCCAAGGAATTATCACAGTTCCCCAAACTTACAATCATCAATCTTCATTTAGCATATACAACTGCAAGAGAACAGCTAGCTTCAGAGACAAAAAAAATCCATTTCCTAAGGCTATTCCAAGTCAGATTTGACTGGCTTGCCAGATGGCTCTGGCATTGCTGATGACCCAGCAGGTTACTTCACCTCCCTATGTGTTATCTACCAGTAAATTATCCTTTCTAAGCTCAAAAGGCTCTTCAGTTTGGAGGAAAGAGGGTGGGATGAGGGTGGGGGGAATATGATAGAGGTTGACAATATCATGTGGGCTGTAGACAGAATTAATGCAAAACTGTTATTCACCTAATTCCACATTAGTAAAATAAGGAAGTACTTGAAGAAACTAGAAGACCAATTTAAAGCAGAGAAAGCACTATGTCATACAACAAGCTGTGAATCTTTGCAACAACACAGTACCAGAAGGTATGCCAGAAAGGGACTGTAGTCATGGTCAACAGGTTCATAAAAGATACTAAAAGGCATATGCAGAGATGTGCCTTCTGGCATCTTTAATCAAACAGCATGAATGTTGCAGGGGGTGAGTCCAATGGACTCTGAAAGTGGCCCAGCCCATGTGCTCTTTCCCAGTATCTCCCATTGCCAATGCCAGGACAGATAGACCATCAGTATGTCAGTTTCGTTTCTTTTCTGTTTAATGGCTGTCGCTGCTCCTTAGGGTAAAATGAACACAGTAATTTGGTATTTTAAATTAGCTTTCTATCCAAAGTCTTTTCCTGAAACTCTGAGAGAAAATATGTTTGTGCTTACAGGATACAAATTATTTTCCATGTATCAGCACAGGATTGCTTTTAAAAAATGGTTCATATCCACATCATGGAACCTACAATAGCTGTACAGAGCAAAGGCAGTCAGAAGCACCCTGCTAGCTGCAACCACTACAGAGACTGCTCCACATTTGTAACTGGAGATCCGTTACTGAAAATACAGCTTTGACAGTTTTTTGTCTGCTGCTGCATGGATAAGACTATGAGTCAACTCATACTGACAATCCTTCAGCAAAACATCTGCATTTCCTCCTTTTCTTATCATAGGCATCACATCCCTCCTACCCTAACACTAGCTTCACCCTTCTACATACAAAACTCCCCATCTTCACACTCCTCAAAGACAACCAAACTCCACATTAAGGGCAGTTACACTGTAGGTGACATAACTATGGCTGGTTTTTAACTAGTAAAAAAGGGAACAGGATGAAATCACTAGCATTACTAACGGCATTCATATATCCACCTAACTTGGTGCATTGATTGGTAAAAAACAATTATAAACAAAATCCTGGGCTTTCTAACTGGTTCATTCATATAGCAATGGTAGAAGTTCTCATTTGGCCGATTCTCTGCTGCTACCACCCATTTCTTATACACATCCATATATCCAATATATATAAACATATACACACACAAACACACACAGATCCTCTATATGCTATATATCCATGTAGGTTTATATAGGATATATTTTCGATCCCTGGGAAGCATCTGTCAGCAATACCCTACACATTATATATCCAATCTGCTTATTTGTTGTCTCTTGCTCCTTCACCACACCTTTTTCTATCCCTTGATTCTCATCTTTCATGTCCATCCTCTCTTAAAACAGGACCAATTCACTGTCTTGTTTGTAGACTTGTCTGTGGAGAATTCTAGCTCAAAATTCTTATGATCGGAAAATAGCAGACTACATGCTCCCTCTCTTGACTCAAAACACAAATGGAATTGCTTTATTCTGCATGCCTACTAATGTGTCTCATATGCTAACAGAAATTTCAGAATTTGACATAATTTATTCACCATGCTCAGAAAGCAACCACCTGCAATTTCTCATGCTACCACCTAAGCAATGGTTTAAATTTCAGAAGATACATATCCTGGGATGGAAAAACTGGCAGGGTCAAAGCAGACCCAAGTATATTGCATTCTTCCCATAGGGTCGTAAACCTGAATCATCATCTCCGTACATCTCCAGAATGCTTGCCAGAACAATTTCTCTGAAGTGGGCTTATGGTGCCAGCAGAGACTCACAATTTTCTTTTTTGTCATGATGCAAATCCTTATGACTATTTTGTCTTTTCCCGTAGCCTCGCATCTTTCAGTCATGATGTCCCTATAGACAGAAACATTATATACCCATTTATAAAATGAGAGTAGATTTCTAAGAAATATCTTTTTATTACCAATCTACCTAATTTTATTCTTAAGTATTCTCTTCGGGATGAAAAGGGATCTTCATACTTGAGCACACCAACTTCAGTTACCACTATTCAAAGGACTAACCTCTTCATTCTGAGGGTACTTACCTGTTCCAGGTTTTTCTTTCCCATGATTGTCATATTTTCTGTTGGTCAGCCTGAGCACCTGCCATTTCAGATCTGTAGGACTCAAAGAATAGTATTCTTCACAATTTGGCAGCTATCTGTCACCAAACAGCTACGTTTGAATGTGGCGCAGTAAAGCACTACAGTCACAGTGCAAAGTGCATCTTGCAGGAAGAGTTAAAAGATGCACATATGAAAGCAATTCTAGCAGATGTAGAAGTAAAAACATATTCTGCCATTCTGGCATATGCCTTAATTTCCTCCAAAGGGCTCCAAGTCAATGTTTCTCCAAACAGCTGAATATAACTGAGATGAAAAGGTAAATCTATTTTCAAAAGCAACTGCATAGCCAGATGCTTGTTCATAAAAAAACCCATGAACATCTAAAGGTACAGAACAGCTGTAGACCCTTTTAAATGCTATATAGCAGTGTAGCAGAAAGCCTTGAAAGAACAAAAGAATTGCCATAAAGAGCACACAGTATAATATACTCCCCCTCAGAGCCTTTGACTCAGTTACCTTGAATGGCTTCTTCCACAGAGCACTTCACCACAAGGCCTCTGATAGCCAAAAGTGCCACTATGTCTAGGCAAAGGGACAGAGAATAGATTGCTCAGCATCACTTCTGAGTCCTTTTGCCCACCCAAGGGTCCACTTGCACATGCAGAACTGAGATGCAAAACAGCCAGCTGACAGGGTCTGCGGCTGAGAGCACACCCAGCATCCCTAAAGCCATCCCATCAGCCAGGGACACAGTCACACGCAGACGGCTCTAGCTGTCACCTGCATCTAAGTGTGGAGTTGCCCCTAACTAAAACTTACTTTGGTGAATGATGAGTTTGAATTTGCCAAAGCATTTATACAAGAAACCTACTTTCAAATCTTCTGTCATCTTTGCTTAGCATCTCAGCGATATGCTGACACTGTTTTAACAAGGGAACTGCTCCGGCTCCTCACTTATCCTCAACCTGAGCTAACCTGGTGTCCTAGAGAAACCTCTGCAGCTGAGCAAAGACACAGAAGGACCTTTTAAAGAGAGAAGGAAATCACTCCCCTCCTTCACTCTGCTGAGGCACAGGGAAATGGTACACCCACCTAGGAGGCCAGTCCCTATGGGATCCCCTTCTGCACAATCAGTGGAGAGAGTGAGCAGCTGCTCACAAAGGCAAGACATCACCCTCCCACCAGCCTCCTGCCCTGACCACCCTCTGCAGGATCCCATGCTCTCCCTGCTGGCCACAGAGATCCTGGGAGATCAGCCACCTAGTTTAGGTTCCTCTGTTTATTGTGCCTGAATATCAGGTAGGGAACACCCCCATGAATACAAAGCAGTGCCTCAGTGGAGGGTTCAAGAGCCCCTCACTTACAACCATGATCACCAGCTCTTAGGTAACATCATGTGTGGTTTTGCAAACATTAATTTAGATAAGTGGTACCTCTGTTTACATCTACAGCTCACACTGACAAGCACAATTTCGAGATTGTATTCTCCTCTTCAGTACAAAAATGTATAAGGATATCCTTATTGTGCTCCTTACTAAGTATTTCTAGAATCTTGCTCAATACTTTAAATTATTTATGTTTCCAAAAATAATCCTTCTAACATGTCATGCGTTACTTATAATAAAAACTGGATTTAAGTCTTCAGTTCTACAGTACAATGCATTTGACAAGCAATCATCAGGGAGGCTAAGGTGGTTTGCAGAACAAGAAAAAGTCTTCCAAAAGCCCCACACAATATCATAGAACTTAATGTTGAGCTAAACTATAAATTAAAGCGAACCAACTTCCAAGGATGATAATGGTTTTTAAGTTAGAAGACTTAAGAGTTTATATATATACATATACATCTAACTCAGACTTCTTCCCCCCCTCACAAAAATAGAGACAGACATATTTACAACGATACTACCAACTAATCAATCCTGCAATGCTTTTTTCATGGGAATAGTTTTAGTACATCTGCTAAATACTGCCGGTATGACTGAAATCTGCAACACTATCATAATATTTGAAGGTTAGTATTAAACTGAAAATTAGAAAAATAGATACGGCTGTTTCTTAAATTACAAAGATACATACACATTGAGGAGTATTTCCTCAGAAGCTGATTGATTCTGTCTATAGTTATCAGTGTTTGGGGAGAGGTGACATAAGCTCAAACACTGACCTCCATATTCCAAAAAATATATATCCTTACAGAAAAGATAATTCAAAAGTAAAAAGCCTAAGTTCAAGCAATGCCTGAACAGGAATAAATGCATTTTCCATTTATATTTGTTTTGCTTACAGACCAGTGTTGTGTGGAGGTGAAAACAACTATGCTTCATTGCAGTTAGAGAATTAGAGCATAAGAACAGAGAGCAAGATGCCTGAGACGCTTCAGATGCCCTGAAAACCTATTCTTAATCAATGCTGGTCAAGAATTTCCAACAAATGCCTTCCCACCAAATAAAAGTTCCTCCAACTTTTCCAAACTGAAACTTTAATCAGAATTGTAACAGTTTTAACAAAATCTTTTTTCAAAATACATCTCCATATAGCCAAAGACCTGCACAACCCTGTACGCTCACATTCAAAGCGTGATTTGCTTGATTCAGATCAGGGAGTATGATTGGAATATCTCTAAGATGTGTAGCCTAATCACTGCTGTTCAGACTATTCTCCAGTTGGCATCAATTCCATCATTTCTGCTCTGTGTCATACAAGGGATTCACTGGACCAAAGAAAGCAAAAATAAGACTATCTGGAAAATGTCAGCATATCTGAGATATAACAGGCTTCACTTTAAGTCTCCCGGACCTAGTATCATTTCTCTTCCCTCTTTGTTCCCAACAGACATTTTGTGTCAAAAACCTACAAGCGAGGTATTTTGAGCTGATGAGCATTCATCATATATGTTAACAAAGTGGAGGGTACCAATATGCTACACTTCTGAAAATCAGTCTATTTCTGTTTAAACAACAGACTATGGATCAAGCATTGAGATTGATATTGACCAGAAATATATAAGCATTAAAACATTCAAAACAAGAGCATAAAAATGTGGACAGGGTCCCTAGAGATACTCTCAAGTTTCATGGAAACTTATTTGGTGGGAAAGCGTGGTTAAACTCAGTGACAGGTGGGTAATGCACTGTGGAACAGGTGAATTCCAGCTCTTCCAACATCTGTATCATCACCTCACACAGAGTTCAAGCTTTGCACAGCAGCTTTGGTATTTGGGAATAGAATAGCAGAGCAAAGCCCTACCACTTCTGCGTTACAAGAACTGCCTGTCATCACTAAAATCTACTGATCTTACATTTTCTTATGAAATATTTTAAAGGGAAACAAATTGTAACAGAACAGAACCCTTTTCTACATGCAACTGTCTGTCTCTTCATGGAGGTGCGCTATCTCCAGGGTATACACAAATTACTCACAGGGAATTCCAGCATTTGCAAGGCTCCCTTCATTTTGGTATAATGCACCCTAAAACTTTTCATTGTGGAAGGCATGTATAAGAACACAGAAACTATCCAAATATATATGGGTTTGCATTTTGTATTGAAATATTTGAGTTTAAAATTTCCTCAAATAGAACCTCAGTTTAACATCAGAAACACTAGCAAAGTCCTGAAATGCAATGATACATTCTCTACAAAGTCCTAATACACATACACAAACAGGATAAAATTAACATTTATTTAGACATATTAAAAATACAGTAGGTATGTTCTCCCTTAGCTCAAGCATCCTTTCACATGCTATTTCACTTTTTTACAGCTTGCAGCCTAAAATGCTCTTTAGAGTTAAATAATGCATTTGCAGAATTAATATATAATATCAGCAGGAAGCACACGTTAAGGACAAGGTGAAAAGAGGAAACGTTTTCAACTTAGAATGAGGTAACTGAAAAGCAGGAGCTGAAGAACTGCTATTCCAGATATTGCGAGGAATAGAAGAATCTGCTAAAGAAATTTTCTTTATACATGGGATGATGCTACTGTTCTGAGACATAAAATCCGTACACTTCAGTCCTCACAGCCTGAGCATGCGCAAAATGAAGGTGCCCAATTCCCACTTAAATGAGTGGGAGTCAAAGGCACTCAGCCCCTGAAACAACTAAACCCTCTGAGATGAGACACCACTCCTGCCAGCTTAATTTCAGATTACAAGAAAGGATCTATAAGCATAGATGGGTATACACGCCTGAATCCATGTATGTGCTTTAGCTTCATTCACAAACAATGTAATGGAAGGTGACACTTACTCAGAAAACGTAGGCTTAGATTTGCCACTCAAAAGCACTGGTGCACAGTGCAGCGTGGGAATTGCTCCTTCAGCAGCAAGGCAGAACCCCAGCCTCACACTCAACAGATACCATGCTGAAAGAACTAAGTACTGCTTATACTATCACACTATCATCTCAGAAAGGCGGCAAGAGGTGTAGAACCTCAAAGAGACTAAAATTTTAAAACACAGGAGCAGAGAGCAAACCTGTAAGGTGTTCCAGGGGACACCCCATTTCCAGCTCCTCCCACCACCACCATGACTCAGGTGCAGACTGAAGCCAAAGGAAACCTGCTAGACTATCTGATCATCACTCTCCCTCCCTGCTATCTAAACAAAGTCTAAGTATTTAAAGGATTTTGCCCACACTATATTGATATAGTTCTGTCCAGGCCATATTTCTTAGTATCACAATTTTGTACCCCAAAAATCCTTTCACTTTATTTCCCAGTGTATTTTAAAACACGGTAAGTACCAAACAGTGAAAGCTCAGAAAATTCTACTTCGTTACCATGTTCATCATGCCATAGATGGACCATAAAGAGCACATATGCTTTCAACTCTTATCAGAACAGTTTCATTTCACTAGTGGTAATTCAACACACAAACACTAGACCCTTTAGACTAAGGGAAAAAGTGTATTAGCATCTTTTTCCAAATGGTATCCTCCCCCAAGCAATTCCTTTTTTAATCTTCAAAGATACTTAAATAAGAGAAACACACCAAAATAGAATCTTATTCATATTTCCTGAATGAGCAACTTGTAAAGCATTGGAAAACAATTCAAAATAAGCAATTACTCTTTGCTATTTGGCCACTTGAGCCCCAGCAATTTACTCAGGATACAAATACGTATTTTAGCAGTACTACTGATACGGGTTTATAAAAGGAAATGGAAAAAATCATGAGTTACTATCCCAGACTTGAAAAATACAATTTCGAAAAGCACAATAGCACTCTTGTCTCAAATTCAAGTTTTGCAGAGCTGTACAGCAAAGAACCCTAGACTATGACTGAAGAAAAGTCAGTGACTGGGTAAGAGCAACACACCAGACAATGAATGAAATGCAGAAAGCAATATTTCATCCAAGGAGAAAAAGGAAAGCTTGCAGAAAAAGAATAAAACCAAAAGTACAAGAAGCACAAATGTACACCTGTTTGTTAAATCAGAATTTGAGAAAAAAGCCTAAAATGTTTTAAATTTCACTTGGTTTTTTTAAGCCAAGACTTCAAAAGATTTTGCAATATTTTTAAAGAATGTACTTGTTTTCTTTTCCTCCCTCTGTTACTGTTTCTCATCCCTCAGGGAAAAAAAAAAAAAGGAAACTATCAAAAAAAAAATATCCCAAACTGCTTTTTTGTTGTTGGTTTTGTCAGAAAAGCTGATAAATTAGATAAGATTTTGGCAAACATTTCCATTATTTTTCTCACAGAAAACCATCTTATCTCTACAGCTATTATTTATTTTAGTTTTGATGAGAACGCGGCTTATCACTGGCAAGCCTGCTTTAGAAGTTCTCACCATAGTTCATGCAACTCCAAAAACCATTTAGATAGAATTTCAATGGAAATTATCAAGACTTTTAAACATTCGTCTTACAGATAGAAGAGTCCTACCATGACCTGACCAGAGCTGGCCAGGACTCTGACGTGGATCTGCAACCCCAGATAATAAAACCAGTAAGTTTTATTTTAATCTAAATCTGAATAATTAACTTTTTTAACCACATGACATAAACGCAAAAGGAATGGCTATGCCAGACAGTCTATGTATACACAGGAAGGGTGTGTGAACTTAAGTTCCCCCAGTTCATGGAGTCATCACAGTGCAGCACCACTGAAGAAGCCAGAAGCAGTTAAGTGTGAGGTCCCACATTAACTCTCTCCTAGAAGAGTAAGTAGGGCTGGGGCACAGGCTCAAGCACGGCCATATGATCATCCACAGTGTGGTCTGCTTAGGTATGCATTTTTATTCCATATACCATGCCCTGAGGGAGAAGCTTCCTGAAAATGGACACTGCTGCCATGAAGCTGCAAGGCCTATGAGCCTGGGAAACAAGAACACAGTGAAGAAAGCCTTCCTAAAGGCACTGGGGACAATTTTCTTTCTTCAGGAACATCCTTATAGACGTGAGGGATCCACATTCTTCTAGCTTTTATACACAGTCCTGCACTCTGGGACTAGAGACTGAGAACCAGTATTTCTTCTCAGGGTAAACCTGGACTTTAGTCTAAAGCATCTTTCTGGATCAGAAAATTAATAAGATCTTACAAATAACATATGGCCTGGAGATGCAGTGCACCTAAACAATCTCTAGTGCTCCACTTGAAGACAGGCAATCTGGAAAGGCCAAATTGGAGCGTCACTTCTGTATACAGGTCATAGGGAGGAGGCCAGAAGACCATTATGCATCACTTCACCTGTAGCAACAAGCTTGAAGAAGAAGAAAAGGACAGTGCAACTCTCTGAAAGACTTCAACACGAAAAGAAAAGGGGCAGGGGAGGGGGAGGGAAAAAAGATGTTCTTGAAACAGCTGCAGACCATATGGGCATCCTAAAATATGGTACTCTGCCAAAGCTGGATGAAAGGCACAGCGGGAAGCACACACCATCTTTTATGTCCTTAGGCCTGCAACATAAGGAATGACAAGACACGTGCACACCCAGTGCAACTGTAAAAGGCAAAACCCATCTACATGGACTGTTTGAAGTGCCCATGCACCCGCAGTAGCACATATGGGTAAATAGTCAAAGGAGATGCACGTATGCAGTACTGCAAAAGTACAGGGTACTACAAATCTTGCAGGATGAAGTCAAATGGACCGCTTCTTCACAAGCTCTACCAAGTGCACTGTAATTGCCAGACCGATTTTAAACTAAAGTCCTTATTCCCCATTGTTAATATGTAAACAAAAGAACATATTCTCCAACTCTCCACCCAGGCTCATCCTAAAACTCTTACAGTTCTCTCCTTGACACTAAACCATAAGCAGTTATCCTGGAAAACTACACGTGCTATGCACAGAATTTTATGTTTAATTTCTGTAAATTAAGCAGGTATCACAAATTTTCACTACTTTCAATCAACAAGCCCAAAACCCTGTTAAAAATTCAATGCAGTGACACAAAAACAGTATTACAATTCTTATTATTAAAAGCATTGATATCAGGTTGATAATTATGTTTATCTCTTGTGCCAGTCATTGCACTATGGCTAATGTACTGGTAGACCTTTTCTTTCTTTAAACCCTGTAACCCTTCAATGTCTTAAGAGATTCATTTGTAACTTTCTCTTCTGAAGACAATCAATCAACAGTAAACATCTTCTATATCACAGATACTTGGAAATTTAAAAAGGAGAAAAGAGTATTCTCACAGTGAAACAGTTCCAATTAACTAACCATTTCACACAAAATATCTCACAAAGTATTAAAATAATGTGTCTGAAAACCAGCACAGAACTGTAATTTTTCAGACAATCAGAGAGCAAATTATTTCCAAATGTACTTGGAGAGGAAAAAAAAAAAAAAGTGCTATCTTTCCACCAACATGAATATTTATTACTGTCTACATGATGGTATAAAAGCATTTGACACAAGTGAAAGGGAAAAAAAATTAAATGATGGATACTGGATCTCTAAATACTCTGTGCTTTTCTCTTTTCCCTTTAAGATCATTAGAGTTCACATTTTAGGAAATAAAGGCAAACAGAGATTAATGTAACAGATGTCCTCTCTTTCCTTCAGTTACAAGGTCTCATTAGCAAAACTACATCTAGATACCACAAAAAATGCAGTAGACCCAAGCCCCCCAGTAAATTCTTAATTTCACAGTCCTGCTCCATCTCTAAATTCACTGCTTGTGTCATGGCTGAGCAGAGCAGAGCAGCTGCAGTCCTTCAGTTCACGCCCAGCAACTCTTCAAAGATAATACCTAAGAAGAACCAGAATCAGTTCTGCAGTTTCTGTCTGCTGGCACGGTTCACGTGCAAGCACAGGCTTCTGTGGCTTACACTGTCCTCATGACCGAAAGATTACAGAGCTACAAGCTCCCAGGCTAATTAATCTGCCCAGCAGCCCAGTCCCTGCAACCTCTTTCTTCTTAGAGCAATCGAGGCCAGATAAATTGGTCTGGCAGTGACAATGTTCCCAGCCACCACTTTCCCTTCATCCTTCTCACAGATGCATATCAGCTCTTGAGACAAAGCATGGCCACTGGAAACAGGCTGCAAAAGCCATTTGGATCTAACTACCCCTGCTAACCATCTTTCCTGGGGCAGCCATTTGGTGCTTCAGGTCTTACATGCACACATGAGCTGTGGTGGCTTGGCTGCCTGTGCACAGGATAACCACGCAGCAAGGACCACAGACCCGGCACTGCTTGGAAAAACAACATTACTTGCGGTTGCACAGCTCGGCTGAACCATTTACGCACACTGCTCCCAGAGGAGAAGGGTTTTCCTGACACTCCCTCTCCTGACGTGCAAAGGTGCTAAAGTACTTGCACAGCCAGACTGGCCTGTGCTATGTAAAAACGTAACCGCCCGCAAGGTGATGTACCTCTCTCAGCATAGTGTTTATTCAGTTGTTTTGATTGGGAAAGCAAAAATGTAAATGAAAAATCTCGGTTCAAAGACAGGAGACTTGTTTTAAAAAAGGAATTTTGCAAATGACGTCTAGAAACTAAAAAGACAAGTGTGCTCTGTTCCTCCCAGAGACCTTCCTGGAAGCAGTCTGGGTAGGGTTTTCTGGGGTTTTTAAGCTCATATGTGTTGTTTTTTCCCAGTACTATAAGTCTCTATTGCTAAGTTATGCATTATTTAAAAGATACTGAGTTTAAAAATAGCTCTAAGCTGCCAAGGTAAAATGGGAAAGCAGTGAGCTGAATGCCACAGCGCTTCTCTCACAGATAGTTTCAGCATGCAAGACATCACAGCCTTCTCCCATTTTCGTTTCATTTTAGCAGCTGTCTTTGACATATGCCCACCCATTTTCACCATCAAAGCATCCAAGGATAGCTCATTCCTGAGGGTGCATATTACAAGTCTCTGTGCACCAAACTACTACCACTATAGGTCCTGGGATATATATATATAGTTAAATCCTTTGGATTTGGAAGGTCTAAGTTCAACCCCTATGATCTGAATTTACTTATTAGGTGAGCACCTTACACTCTTTAACAGTTAAAGTCAACAACACCCTTTAAAGTTAGACATCGTCTATTATCCTGCTTCACAGAGAGGTGCTGAGTGGGATGAAGTGATTTGCCCAATGCTCTAAGTGAAGCACATAGTAGATCAGGGAACTGCCCAGTCCCAGGGGTGTTTCTAGGTACTGGGTCACCTTTGCTCTTCCTTCAACTGCAAACAACCACTAGACATGCAGGGTGGGTGGGCTACCAAGGCAGCTCAAACACAAAGGAAGCTATCAATCACACACACTAAATGTATAGTGTATAAACAAATACTTGGGGCATGCCCCAAGCCTTCCTCAGGCACTTGAGCCAAAAAAAAAAGGATATATTGGACCCGAATATGCACATCCTGGGGCATCAGGAAGAAAGTAGAAGCATCTGAGGTCAACCTAAAAACAACGATGATTCTGACTATTTCATCTGTAAACCGAAGGCCAGAAGAAGACAGGCCTGGAAGTACTTAATCTTCTGTTTATAAAAGTAGTGGCACTGAGCTCCAAGACAAGGAAAGAACAATCCTCATGTAAAAACTATGTACACATCAGAACTAGAAGACTGTTCCACACTGCAGGAGAAACTAACTCAAGCATATACATGCTGATTTCAGTCCAAAACATTTTTCAGGAGTTTAGTTACACACTGGTTTTAGACACTGTATTAAATGGTGTCTGTGAATGTTTACTCCCAAGGAAGGAAAGACAAAAAAAAAAAGTGGGGAGAGTGAGCAGCATGAGGAGTTACCCTGTTTACAATACAGCATGTTGTCCACAAATCTGTACCTCAAAATTCAACACAGCATAAATAGTCCTTCTCTCACGTACAGAGTAACAGGTAGAAACTGTATGGGCAATAGTCTATATGGTAAAGGCATAACAAGACAAAGTAATCATTGTATAAATCAACCCATGGGTAATAACAAGAGTGTTCCAACAGTTTGGAAACATAAAAATAACCCCAAACAGACCCAAGACTGCTGAGGAAGAAACATCAAGCTCCTGACAAAGACCCCAGGACAATTCAAGAGAGAGTGGTGAGGATTAAATCACTGGGGCTGCTGCTAAGATCATGACTTGCTGTTTATGCAGAGTCCTAGAGAGTCCTTTCCTTACACCAGTTTGCAGGTGTGGAGACTGTCCCCCTGAAGCAATAGGCAATTTGTTATACAAGTCACGCCCTCGTTACAGAGGCAGCCCTTTGGTACAGAAGCACCCTCCAAGCTGTGGGAGGAAGCAGAAGCCAGTGTAAGAGCACGCAATGAAAACACTATGAAGCTTCTAAACTTAACAGTGGCTAAGGACACAACAGAATAGAAAAAATAATGTTTGTGTATAAATAAACTTATATGTTCACCTTGAAATCTCTACTTTTTGAATACAGAAATACGATCTGCAGTATTTTAGCAGAATGGTACAGTGTTTCTGTACAGAGTGCAATAACCCTGTAGTGCAGCAGATACCACATCGTACCTGCAAATTGATTTCGGGTTGCTTTAGGAAGATACTACTGATAATTATCTCTGCAGCAGAGACACCCCAAAAAAACAGCATTAAAAGCTGCATAGTTCTAAGAGCTAAGAAACAGTATTCATCTTGTTTAGAGAAGATAGAAACAACAGTATTATAAAACACACTAAGACAAGAGTGTAAGTACATGCATGAAAATACTCCAAAACAACAATAAAAACAAATTTATGAATCGCATTTGGTAATTGGTGGAAAACAGAAGACTTTAAATAGGAAGAAAAAGCAGAGGAGAAGGTCACTGAGAGAGAAGAGTTAATGCCAGGAAAAGGAGTAACACATGAAAAGGAAAAGAGGCAAATTTACAGATTACGAGAACCACATTAGAATTTTCATCAAAGTTTTAGGGCAAGAGAAAAAAACCCCTTTAGTTACTCAGATCCCTGTTTCTCCAGCATGGAGACAGTTCATTCTTTCTAAGTGAAAATGCAATTTGAAATTAATGTGCCATAAAGAAGTTGAGGGACACTAATGTCCTGGGCCTGATGTTCTGGGCAAAAACAACCATATGTGAGAAGAGACGATGCAGCACATGAGCTAAAAAGAAAATCAGCCAAAGTCCCAAGGGAAGCAGAAGGAGTATTGTTGAAAAAAAAAAAAAAAAAAAATCACTTGTGAGACTGCTAGAGCAATTTCATGCTGCTCTTAATGTCAAGCCAAGTACTCAGGCTGGAAGAGTTCAAAGGGTTGCCTGAGTAAAGAGCCCCCTTTTCTGCATCCAGTGTTCTCCCTGAAAGCTGAGAAGTGTCTAAACCCAGAGATCTATCATGTTCAGTATCATGGAGCTCAAGAAAAATTTATTACAAAGGAAGTGCACCTGGAAAACACTGAAACTTAAAAGCTCCTCTGGCTATGAAGTTCAAAGTGTTGCATGTGACTGTTGACAAGCAGAAAACAGTGTCTGGGTTAAGAGCAAACAGCCAGGCTCAGGGTGGTAACAGGAGAGCAGCAAGGATGTATTCTTTCCCTCTCTCTCTCTCACACGTACACACACACAAGAGTTAGATTAAATAATGGAAAACTTTACCAATGCAAGCAATATAGGGATAGAAAGGATGTAATGGAAGAAACAGTAGTGGCAACAGGTAAATGTTTGCATCAAGTTTAGAAAGGACAGAAAAAGCAAGTGACCATTTTCTAAGTTTTCTGAGATCTAGCAATACCAGCATGAGAAGGAGGATGACAATAACAACAGAGCAGCATCAGCTGCCTCCTCTGCAGCACAAGTGCACTGATGCTGAAAGAGATCAAAAGCTGTCTGGTAATTTTGCAACCAAACCTCCTCAAACCACAAGGGAAGAGTCAGCTGAAAATTGTAGCATCCTGTTTATTCGGAACTGGGCACTGGCTGAAAAACAAAGGTGACATCTCTCCTGGTTTCTTCCTAGATGTTCAGCTTGACACTTCAGGGGAGTTGGCATTATTTTATTTTATTTTTTCATATCAAAATTTTGTGTTTAAAATCTTTCTTGTCTTTAAAAAAATTCTTACAATTTTAAAAACTTGTAAAAAAAATCTTTTAAAAAACATTTTGCAGTTAAAAAAACCAAATAACCCCAAAGACATTAAATTTGCAGTAAGGGAGAAAAGTTTATATGAAGAGCACTGGACAGGACTACTCAACCTTGCATTAAAGAGAGACGGTTTCTGTGGATCCTTACCAGAAAAACAAACTCTACTTGAAAACACTTGTTAACAGACTAATTGTCCTGAGACAATCCTTAATGTCTCATTGAGGATTATAGCAAGGGTCAATGAAAGTACAAAGTGTGACATCTATGCACCCCACTAAAAACAGCCCTGGTATTATATTAAAATACTCTTATTACCTATTCATTGAGAATATGACAATTTATCTGCAAATTACTGAATAACAAGAATTATTTCCGCACATATCTGAAGTATCTGTAAGGAAAAGCAAAGAAGGAAAAAACCCAGCAATTCATAAATTCACACCCCCTAATTTAATGCAACTCTTCCTAGTCACTATACCAGCAAGTTCTTTTTGTTCTTCAGACTAATGCTAACATCAGCTTAATCACTGAACAGCTGCCACACCTTGCTGAAGCATTTCTCTCAGTTTTGCATCTACCCAGTATCAACTCGCGTGCAATAACAGACACCTAAGCTAGCAGACCTGTTTTAAAAATCCCTACTTAGGCTGATTTGCAGAAGAAACCGCAAATTATGTTTCTCACATCCCAGGACAATGTTCTAAACACTGGGCTTTTGGAAAGCTTTTGATTTGCTATACACACTAAATAACCATCATGCCTGAAAGATTCTGCAGTCAGCTACTCTAGGCCCACAGCTGGGGTGGCAAATCTGGTCCAAGTCCTACAACAGGTACTGGGAATTCTCCTTCCCATTTAACGGGGAAACTTGTAGAAACACAGAAACTTTTCTTACTCCAGCTTCAGTTTACTGACAGTGGAGTACCCAGTTTACCAGAAAGCAGGCAATCCTCCCTTCCCCATTTAAAATAGCGTAAAATCATTATCAGTATCTGTTGGGAAACATCTAATGCAGCTTCAGCCTTTTAGCTTCTCCAGGTGGTTCCTCTGTATATTGATTATTCCCCTCCTCTGGCCTACTTTTTGACCGGCAATTTAAATTCCATTGTCTTACAGCTCCTTTGCAGTGAATTGGAAAATTTTGGTTGCCATATGGTTTAAGAGAAGGAGAAAGGATTCTTGATTCCTGGTATGTTCCCCTGCCGGCTCTGCTGCTGACAGCTGAGAGGTGCCTCATCCATCTTGGTATTCTGCCTGTTCCCTTAAGTAATAACAGTAATCCACAGCAGAGGTTGTTAGCTACAATCAGAAACCCTAGGGAAAACGTGACTACATAGTTACAATACATTAACAATGTATGAAAATGCACCTTAAAAATTACACAAAACACTTATACTATCCCAGTAAACGTACTGATAGCCGTTTCTACAGATGGATGGCATTTAAGATCATTCTGCTTTGGTTAGGGTGTTAATGGTCCACACACACTTAGAAAATCTGAAATGCTTTAGTTAGGTGATAGCTGATCTCAGGGTCTGGGATCTCAAAGCTGCTCAAACACTGGCCTCGTACTCCCATATAGTATTTAGCTCCTTCTGTCTAGCTTTCCAAGGACAACTGAAAGAGACTGTCGACAATGCTGGTAACTGCTGTACTTACAAAACAGGGAGATACACATCCCTGGAATACAGGATGCAGCAAAAGGATTTTAGATCTCAGGCCAAGTTGTTTTTTTAGGATGTTTGCCTGCAGCTCCTGATGAAGTCAACCAGAACTACTAATGTTCATCCAAGGGCAAAATTTGACATATAACATTTATTTTATGCTATACACAACTCTAAATAGGGAAAATATAAAATGCATAACTGAAAACTCGCTATTAGGCTTGGATAAGGCAGAACTGAAAGGCAGCAGTTGTCCAAGTACAAGAGCATAATTTAATTTGCCGTAGCCCATGTGCAATTCCATTAGCATCTTCTCCTTCTACTGGGGTGACACAGCTGACGCAAGAAAACTAATATACCTTTAAGCTGTCTGAATTCACAAGCAGATTTCTGCCTAGAAATATTGATGGACTAGTGGGCCAAAAGTACGAAGAACAACTCATTGCTTTCTCATTCCCCAGCCATTCCGCTGAGACCCTGTACTATCAATTAGGTAGCACCATGGTGGTCTTCCTTCTTCCAGAGCAAGCAGGAAGGAACTCATGTTACCAGCAACATAAGTGAAGGGATTATGCCAACAGTGATTTACAGTGATTCTGAAAACAGTTTAAGGCTGCTTTCAACATACCAAAAACACTGAAAGTGTGCACATTTTCTTCCTTGTTGAAGGTCAGCTCGAATACTTTTCTTACTCCTGCTGGCACAGTAAGTGTCAGCATGCTGCCTGCACGTTGCTGTTTTAATTTGTCCATGACAGAAAGAGGTGGAGAGAGAACAAAAAAAAAAAAACAAAAAAAACCAAAAAAAACACCAACAAAAAAAAACCCAAAAAAAACCAAAAAAACATCCTCAGTCATATTGTCCTAAGCCAATGAAGTTAAAGCCAAATTCTTTCTTAAAACAGTCTTTGCAAGGACCAGGCAGTAATTGCCTTGTTTTTCTCATGTTCATTTCATCAGAAATGTGAGTTGCTCTCAGGAATTGTCTGCATGAGTATCAAGGTGCAAGAATTGAAACCAAAATAAAAGGAGAGTATTTGCTTCCAAAAAAATCTATCACCCTTTAGAATTTATCTGCAAAAGAAATAAAAGTAGTAAAGTTCTCACTACTCTGAAGCACTGAAGTGCCTCTTGTTCAATCTGCTCATTTGGGACGGAAGGTGGGACAAAAATCACAAGCAGGAAATTTGGAAGAATCCTGCTAGAAGGTAGGTAGGTGTTCAAGTACATATCCCGTACAAGAAGCCAAGTCCAGAATTTGCATTACCTACATTGCTCTATTGTCTGCACACTCAGACAATGTCTAGACAATTCCATTGTAAATAACAGTCTTTCTGTGCTGCAGAACAGAAAGCCTAACATACTTGCTTAACATGCTTGCATAACAGGAGCCATGCAAGAATTACTTAAATGCAAACCTACCTATAAAGAAAGAGGGAGGGCAGAAATACCCCTCTGTGTGTATCTGTGTATATATATATATATGGCTGTATGTATGTGTGTATATACATAGGTTTCTTCTAAAAAGCACAGAGGAAGTTACTAAAGGTAGTAGTAAAATTCATTATGCTATTTGTGAAGAACTCTCAAATAATACGGGTTTCCTTGGACTCTCTGACAGCCTCAAAATTTTCAAACAGTTAATGACAAACTCTTGTTACTATATTCCAATGATTCATCCAGGAATAAGAGCCTGAGTAAGTTTACTAATAAAAAAGTTAACAGGCCACTTACAAAGAAATGCAACAGTGCCTCAGTGAAATCTGGTTTTAAATCATATCACACAGCATTAAATCACATAGCATTCAGCCCTGCACGGGCATATGGATATTTATGCACTGGGTTATTGCAAACTTAATTACTAAAAATTAGACTCCCCTATGCTATATGCTAGTATGTACCTGCAAAGGAACCAGGATTCCTTGAAATAAGTTCTGAAAATGCAAATTAAATTTTAAAGCCTAAATCTCAGAAAGATTAAGCAATTCCAAAGTCTAAATAAAGTTACACTTCTTCACTTTCTTCCCCACTGCTCCCACCATTGTTATAGGCAACATCTCAATTCTCAAGGTTCATATCAAAGCCGCTGGGTGCCAGTACAGGGGAGATCTCCAGGACACTAGTTTTGCACTGCTGCACTTCACAGCTCTCTGAGGTCTCATCTATCCCTCTCTAACCCAACTTTACACCTACTTCTGCAGGGAGCACAGGTTGTGGGGACAACCCTACCTGCTTTCACAGGAGAAAGGTTCTGATATGGGTTGCGCTCTCCTTTTCTTCTGAGCACTCCCATCTCAACCCAGCAAAGACCAAAAGTAAAGTATTTGTAGATAACCAGGCAAAAGAAAAAAATTGTTCAGATTTTCCAAAAATTGTTCAAATTGTTCAAAAAAGTGGTTCAACACAGCTCATGTAGGGAAGAAGAGGAGGATGTCTCAGCACTGATTTGTATTCAGCCTGCAGGAAAACACGTCAGCCCCTCTGGAAGATCAGGTCAGTGTGAAGATCAAGAAGTGCCTTAGCACTGAGATAATGCAACCCAAAAGATACACTTTCAGTAAAGCAAGTTTATTATCTGACTGTATTTCTGCTGGCATCAATACTGCAAAAGATTAAAATGATACCACCTCAGCCTATCTCAGCATCATCTGTTTCCTTTCAGACATCTACCACCAACCCTCTCCTGTACTCTGTCTTTGAAATCTGATACCAGCAGTTTTAGCTGTCAAGCTTTTGGGGGTAAACCACACAGAGCCTTAACATGAAATGTTCAATCACCTGTTAGAAGAACAACCATAAAGAAAGGCTTATCTTTTGCCTTTCAGGTAAACCCACAGGTCACATTCCAGTTTTTACACTGGTGAAACAACCAACTGTGAATGTGTGGCATAAGTGAAGTGGGAATTTTTAGTGACTAGGAGCAACTGAACATGTGAAATCCAACGCTCGGTATCTGAAGGCCTACATTCAAACGTGGTTAAGACCTTACCGTGCTAATTTAAATCAGACATTGACAGGAAGCCCAGAAATGGCATCAGCCAGCAAACCAGTATGCTTGGGCCTAAAGCACTTCATTTCTGCTGTCCAGATGAAGCAGGACTAGGATGAGGGTAAACTGAAATGACCTTCACAGCTCAACCCAGCAAAACACATGCAAGACCCTGGTCACCAAGGGAATGGCAGGAATTCATCAGTATCAGCTCCTAGTCTTTCAGATTCCCAGCTGCAAAATTACCCCAGTCATACCACCAAATATGGAAGATAAACGCATTCAATAAGAAGTGATGAATTGCATCTTTTGGACTCCCACAGTCTAAGGAGAGGGGCAAAGGGAAGCGTAAAACACGAGTACAGCTGAGCTGCCTAATTCAAGTGGCAACACTTCACATATTTGCAGGCCATCAGACCATTATTATATCTGTTCCTATTGTAAAATTTCTAGCACACCAGAAATCCATTAGCAGTGATGTTCTGGCAAACCACCAAAGAGTAATACATCCTCTTATACCAAAAAAAGAAATGAAGATCAAAGAATGATTATGGATAAGTACAGGCTAGAGATCAGCAAGCTCACCCCGAAAATACATTGTAATGTAAGATTTAATAATTCTTCCAAAAGAGAAAGACAAAAGAAACCCTCCAACTTTGTACCAAAGCAAAGGCTGTGCACACATAAATGAAAATCTCCAGCCACCATTTTTCATTAGCATTGGAAATGTATTTATATTAATCTCTTTAGCTAGACTTTACAGTACCATATTCAGCTTGATCTTGCTGTTTCTCAGCAGCTTCATGTTTCGTGATTTCCACTCACTGATGAGCAACTTATCAGAGAGAAGTACAATAAACTAAATTTATTCCTTGGCTAATAACTATGAAGTTTCCTCTGTAATCAAATTGATCACTTGAAAGAGGCAGAAATGCATTCATAATCTGACACCTTTGGATGGATTCCTGTCTCAAAAGTCATTGGGAGAATTCCTTTGCTTCTTATAATTAAGTAAAAACAGAGATGATGCTAAACACATGGCAACGTAACGAAAACCCTTTTCTTCCCTTCAATGATCTTTAGAAATAGCTGTCCCTTTAGGAAAGAGATACATCTGAATTTCCTTCTTCACTCTGAAAACATGTGTAACTCCATCACAGAAACATTACGTCACATTCATTTTTTCTCCTTTTCTCTAACTTGATTGACTACTATCAAAATTTGACAGACCAAATGGAAACTGGGATTCATTATAAGAGCAATAATAAGCAGACAGACAACTATAATTTGACTGTTGCCACCAAGGCTGTCTCTGTGAAAGGAAAGTTGAAGGGGTGCCACAATGAGTACCACATTTACGGTCAGAAAAGGCACAGTTTTGCTCTAAATTAACTGCTTTGTAGACGGAAAATCTTTAAGATGTGCTTTTTTGGCTGGCTGGCTTAGGCAGAACCAAAACATACCAAAAATTCAAAATCTTCAAAAAGACAGGGTGTGTTGATTTTTTGGGTTTTTTCTTTTAAACTGATGTATTAAGTAATCTCTACAATGATTTAGAGTCTCAGAACTGTCAATACAGTGGATTTGATAACACGCAACCAGGGGCTTAAAATCTGTCACACCCTTTGGGCATAAATGCTTTCATTTTGTTCTTCTGAAGCAAATTTCACGTCTTCGCTATTCAGGCCAATCTTCAGCATGTTATCAGGAGGGGTTTTACTTCAGGGAATAAGCACATCCCATACCTTTGTAACTCTTCCTGTATGTTTATACACTCCCCAATAGATTCTTCGGCAAGAACAAGCAGGTCTGATATGAGGTAAACAACAAAGGACAAAAATAAATTTGGCTATTAAAAAGCCGGATTTTAAGAGGCTTTATTTCTCTGAAGAAAGGAGCAATGAAAGACCAAAAGCGAAGAATTGTGTTTTTCTTTTCAATTGACCTCTCAGAAAAAGGGCAGAAGCCCAATTTGGAAGTAGTATCTCCTTGTAGGTCATCTTTAATAAAAATACAAGATGATTCTTCTCCTTCATCTCACTGTGTATCACACCAAATGACAGCATTTTATTTCCTTTGGGATGGCAGAAATAAAGCAAATGGAACAGAATGAGGACACATGATAAATACTCTCTAACATCTTTTGTCATTTATTTTTTTAAAGAAATACAACTATTATCATACATGAGTCAATTGATAAAGGGATCGTTTCTGGCCTACATGAATTTATTTGTATTTTATGGTAATAGAAGCAGATTCCATACTCCTTCATTAAAATATTTTAAACGAAACAGGAAAGGGATTAAAAAAAGACTTCTTTTCATCAACATACTATAATACAGCCACATGCCTCAGTGTTTTGAATTATCTGATGGTACATTTCACCAAACAACTTCTTAACGTATTTGTACAAAGTAAATTGTTCAATATTTCTATAAAACGTAGATTTTTAATGCCCTATTTGATAGGCAGTATAAATAAGGTGTCTTTCATGGCTTCATTCCTCTACTACTACTTCTTCATGGACAATAAAGAAATAAAACTCAATAGAAGCAATTAAGTAGCTGAAGAATTTTGAAGACATACTGAGTTGTTTTCAAATCAGGAGATTATTTAAAAGGAAAATTTGATTAGCATATAATTGAAAAAAAGAGGTTATTAGATGGGGCATTACAGAAGCATCACAATAGCAACGAATCACAGACTGTAAAGTCCAAAGGCCTGGAAATTATCAAAAGTCATGATTTGCAAGAAGCGAAATGTTTACCAGTGGGATACTCGTCTATCAAAAACAACTTTTAACACACCTGTCTAAAGTTCAGAAGCATCCTCCATGGGGGACACCTCTGACAAAAGGCAACGAGCCTCATTCAGCCCAGGGTGGCACAGGGAGCAGCAGTACCAGCAGGACAGGACACAAACCCCAGTGGGTGAGTGGCACATCTGGCTTCCTTGGTCACAGCACCCCTGACAAAAGGGAAAGAGGGACACAAGCAGGATCAGCAGTTTCCTACCAGATTTGCGTTTGCTACATGGTGCTCCATGACTTGACCATCTGATTTCTGCACGTGTTTTGGAAGAGGAAAGCAGTCTCCCTAGAGGGAGGGGTCACTACACTGAGCACACTTCTCATGCTAACGCAGCCGGGAAGAGAACTGGAGCAATGTGGGCAAAGCCTTTCAAAGGAACATGCAGAATTTGGTTTGTTTGTGGTTTTCTTCAAGGAAACAAACTTTTTGCACACTAAGATGACAAAACTGTTTGTAAATGAGGTTTTATCCACTAATAGGTCCCAACCAAATGAAAACAATTCCATTAAAGACTACACACCATACAGAAAGTCTGTTGAAAGAAGTCTATTTCTAGCCACTGAGTGAGGAAACATGAGCACACTCGTCTTTAATCTTACTAGCGAAACGCATTAAGAAGTGATACATAAATCTCACACAACACAGGACCAAATGGCTGTAGACTTCCATAGGTTTTTCATTCTATCTGTAATAGATATTGCAAAGAAAGCAAATGAGTCTATTGCTTTGGTACAAGAGTTTGTATGCTCAAGTTGAGCACTGTTATTCGCCAGGTAAGATATTCCACGTGTTATCTACACATTGTTTTAATACTGCCTGTTGATTGAGTCTCTGGACTAAAACCTCATTTGTTAAGTAGAACCACTATCCTGAGCAGAATAGGGCTGAATAATCTATTCCTCATGTAAATATCTTGCAGAATTAAATATTGTGAGTTTCTATGCTGATGATTTTTCATCCCTCAGGTCCTCCAACTCTCCCAGAAAGCTCTATCATTTCCTCAATTTTCATTCGCCGTATCTTCATTCCTAGCTCCATGCATCACTTGACCTATTGTACGGAAAAAGGTATTCCAACTCATTTCACTGCTTAGCTGAGAAAAGTATTTGAGCCCCAAGCTAAAAGGCCCACAGCACTTCCTGTAAGTGAAAGACGGGGCAGAGCGGCTGGACAACACAGAGAGAGGCATATGAAGGGAACCGTATCAGCAGAAAGGCTGCTGACTCACAGAGGAGATGCCCAATAAATGTCAACATAGAAAATACCTGCTAGTCACGCTCCAGTTCATGCATTTTCCTGTTTACTATGATCTTCATATGTCTTATTCTGATCAGCATTTATATGAAAAAATTCATAGGACACTAGTAGTGTTGTAGCCACCGGGGTCTGAGAATCCAAATGACAGAAAGAAAGAAGAAGTAATCGCATTTATTAGATCAACTTGTATGGCTGTTGCTTGCATTTTTAAACACAGGTTTTACTCTAGCTGTTAAACCATACAAAAAAAATAAATAGTTGGAAAGGTCAGTGGTTTGGTTTGTATTACGTACAGAAGTGAGAGTAATGTATACAGAATCCAAACATTCAGGTAAAAACTCTGGTGCCCGAACTGGTATTAGGATAAAAAGGAGGTAATTCCATTTCAACAGTAAATCCAGAAAATACACTTTTACTATCATAGTCACTTTGTAAAGGTCAAATCAAAAATACCACTAATTTTTCTTTTAAAATCCTTCATAATGGCTAGAAATCGTTTGATTGTTAAAGTTACTGCCACTTGGAGATACTCAGCACTTAGAAGAAGGTAAATTCATGGGCTCTGAAACATGTTAAGCAATTTGATTATTTTCCTAGTTTAATCCATTTTAGTCCAAAGAAGATGCTAAATACAGCACGTGATCGATCTGCACATATGAGGTATCTCTGTATATGTGTTTGTAATATATATAGCTCCTAAGTGATCTGGTAATCAAAGGAATATCATCAAGAAAGAAAACCATTATAGTAATAGAATGATAATATCTCTCCAGAATAATTAATCCTGTTTTTCCTACGCATGCACTCACAAATACACAGTAAAACATTTTCTATAATTATTTTTGTCAAAAAACCTCAGACCACAGAAAAGCAATTTACTCAGTGCTGGCTGATAATCCCACATGTTTAAATTACTCTACTATAAACAATAAATATTGCTTCCAATGAATGAAATTACCTAAAAGCAATAAAATATTCTTTATCACATCCATTGAGAGGAAAACAAAGGATCGACCTTTTAGAATCTTTTTTTAATGGGCTAGGAAAGGACCCTATGAGGGGTTGCACAGATTTTGTATACACAGGTTAATGTTCTCAAATTTTATTTTCCTTAGAAGCCACGAACCATTGAGCTTTAAGTGTTGTTTCAGAAACATCAGGGGAATTCTCTCACACATGTTTAGAACTACCTTGCAAGTGATGCTCTTGAAAATAATAGATCAATGAAATAAATTACCTTTTTTTGTTCTCATTTTAACCAGAACACATATTAAGGACTTGCAAGCATTTCAGACATCGCTTAAGCTTTCCCTATCTCCGTTCAGCTGAAGTCAGCAGCAAACTTGTGTTGATTTCAACAGCCTTTACCAGTAGCTGGTATGAAATTCAACAACAACAAAAATCTATTGACAATAATAGAGGAATAATCGTTAACAGAAATATGTTAACTTAAAATTAAATTATAATACTAAAAAATAAAATGTTATGGAGTTATCAGAAGCAATTTACCTTTTCCAAAAGCAGTCTTTAACATACTGGAACATTAAACAAAACAAATTAAAGGAAGGTAATAAACTTACTGATAATTAACACAGGTTTATGGAAAATTTTTCTTGTCAAAGTAAACCTAATATTTTTCTTGTACAGGATTACAAATTTGCTAACAGTAAAGATACAATAAGATCAAATAATATAGTTCCTCTTTACCAAACAGTCAATTCTAAGTTCAGAAAAAGGAAAAGTAAAAACCAGGAAGAAAGACAGAAAACCAGACAGCAAGAAAGGAAGGAAGAAAGGAAAAGAAAACAAAGAAAGAAAATAAAGACAGAAAATAAATAAATATATCTCTCAACTTATTTACTGTAAAAACGAAGACTGATATGCTTTACATACCAAGGTGGGAGGAAAATTCAGTGCTACGGGCTTTTTCAGTCTAAAACTAATGTTTGAACTTTTATCAGTGAGGTTAATTAACTATTGAAACAGTATATATTTTGGAAAATTCTTCATTCTCATTCTTCTTCAACACAATACTGGGAAAACACCCACAAAAGCAGGAACCCTTAGTGTTAATGCTACACAGGTCTACTGCATATTCCTACATATTCTCCCTAGCCTCAGGATATTTTTAGTCATGCACTAGTAAAACCTTGATTTTTTTTTTTTTTCTTACCTTTCTTTGTCTTTTAGCCCAATCAGAATTAGTTAGCAGAAAACTGGAGAACTGACATTTTTCATTAAACATAAACAAAAAACCTGTAAGCCATTCAAAACCTGTTTGAACAAAATATGTGTTAGCAAAGAGTGCTAACGCAAATGGACATGCAGAATAACTGCCTCCCACAGAACAAAATCAACCTTTAAAATTAAGCAACAATACCAGGGAGAAAGCATTTCTTAAGTCTGGTTTGCAATTATGACCACACTAACTTTTCCACCACAGACTGGGCAGGGGAAAAGAATGACTTTCCAAAGTGGGGTTGTGAAAGAACAATCCTGTTGGGTCATCGCTTATACAATAATTCAAAAAGAGTGCAGAACATGATACAGGACCTCATTCAGAAGACCTGAACTCAGTCCATATCACGCTACCTGTAAATTGGTACTACGTATTACAATTAAATTTTCAGAGCACTCTCGTATGGTGTACAAAAGAAGGCATTATCTTAAGTAAAGAATCAATTACCAAAATGTGATCGTACCCAGGTGGGGCTCCTCAGCCTGCATGCACAGGGCATGAATACGAAAAGTGAACAGAGCCTGAATTCCCTCGATCCAAATAAATTCCAGCTTCTGGTGAAAACAACTGGGACTGTGTGCAGCCAAGGCAGTTACCTTAAAATTTTTAAAATAATTAATAGAGGGATTGAGTTGGACTTTAGGGAGTCCCAAAACAGCTTAAAGGCAGAGCTGCTCCTTCTCCGGTTTGATTTGTCCCTCACTTATCCCGTCCAGTTAAAACAGTTACTGGGAGTCGTTACAAGAGTAACAGAGATCAAAGCACGGAGTGCTTTTAGAGCAGGAACGGCAGATGGGTCTTCTCGCACTCAGCAGTACAACCCAGCAGGTCACACCACATCACGTGGAGCCCCTCAACCACACGCCTGTCCTGCAGGTGACCAGGAGTGCAAGACTCACAGGGGCAACACAGTAGAAAGACTTACCAAAATTATAATAGTCAAAAACAGTGTAACTGCATTTTTTAACCACATCAGGAAGATAATGCTTTTGAATTCCACACAGCCAAATGTTTACCATTTACAGTGAATTTAGGAATATGTTTTTCATTTACAGTTTACATGACACACTGATATTAGTGTTGGAGACCATTTGCCAAGAGAAATTACAGGCGAGGTTTCAACAGTTTGTCTCATTAAAAAGCTGGCACTTGTCTGTCAAGTTGCTTTTTATTTTGCCTCTGTTTTCAGAATTTTTTGATGAAGTTTACAATCTTCTGTAAGGTTTGCAAAAACTCTAGTTAAACGATATTCCTAATAAACATTCCCACAAGGCATGAGGAATGTCAGTATCCTCTTCAGCAGAAGCTGCAAAAACCATTCAGTGACAAGGCAAAATAATTAATTCCCAGAGTGCCAGAAACCTTCCAGAATCACTAACCAGAAATAATTTCAATTAAAACTGAAATATACAGAATACCTGTCAATATTTCCTGAAGAAGCTTCTTTGGTTTTGCCTACCTTTTGATAAGCTAAGAGATAAACTCAGCCATTTGCTGAGTCACAGATGCCATTACAGCATTAAATGCTTCAAGGGGGAGAAATTTAAAAAGAAATACTTAAGTGCACTTAATTGCTGTGCAACTCCTGCCTGCTCTGGGTTGATGGCCTGACCTGGACACGAGCTGAAGGAGGGAAGGCTGTGAGCAGCACCCGCCTGCACGGACCAGCAGCCAGGCCCCAGGTTGGCTAATGCTGAAGGCGGCATTAATGAAGATCGGCCACCAAAACTAGCTCCATTGTTAGACGCAGTTCTAAACGCATAACGACACCGAGGCAATGGATCCATAACACACCAATGCAGCTAATATGCATTCCTAAACTTTGCCAAAGGGATTGAACCTTTTAAGAATACAGCTGATTTCATCCGAAAGCTCCTCTGTAAATACTTCAGCCACCTGAACAGGCAAAAAAAGTTAAAAAAGAAACACTGAATCTTAAAAAAAAAAGTTCATTGTGGAGAAACTACGGCAACTTGGGACAAAAGGAAGAGGGAAAGAGTGATCATTTATGTAGAGGAAATACCACCACCACTGCAAAAAAAGAAAAGGACATTGTAATTATACTAGCTTTTTTTTTTTTGTTATTATGCAAGGTAGTGTTTTAGTGTATCTCACATCTGCATTTATTGTGAACAAACATGCATTCAAAACTGGTTAAGATCCAATATGAGCAAGAAGAAAGCATGTGGATTTCAATGTCAAATTAAACCGTCACACTGTAATGGTAGTTGGAAAATTACTTTTCCTTCCTCCCACTTGCATCCAGGACTGGCAGAATGCTCCCATCCCGGGCCTTAGTTTTCCTCATGTCTGAAATGTCAGCGTAAGCTCTGCTTTTTGAGTTCCCTGCCCACCTCCTGTATCCTCCCAGCCTGTTTCATTGCAGAGATCAGCCTTTGGTTGCAGTCCAGTGTTGCAAGAGGGGACGGAGGAAGGGACTACGAAAGGAAAGTTGTTTCAACTAACATCCAGATTCAAAAGCAGCATCTCCTTTGGTGAAGAAATAACACAGAGGGTATCAAGCAATGGGGTAAAAGAGAGACAAGTAAGAGACCATGAATGTTTCTGCCAGCCTCAACTGTCAGTGTACAAAAATTTGTCAAGAAAAAGGTTGCACAAAAAACAAGAAAGATTTGTGGTATCTATGACAATGGCAGAGGGGACAATTATCCCTGGCAGAAAAAAAAAAAAAAAGAGAGAAATGTGTGATTCTTCAGAGAGTCTCTGTAACTACAGAGATGGAAAATACACAAAAATGACAGAATACAAAATACAAACGGGTACATAACAGGGAGATGTGTAACAAAGCACAGGCAAATGCAGCAGACGAAACAGAGAAACTGATTGTCAGATAAAAAGACAAGATTTGAAGAGGACAGAGAAAATAATGCCCACAAAGAAAGCAGCAAACTGAGAAAACCTTTTTGCAGACACACATTAGGGAGCAGGAGTATATTTTACTTTCTGATTTTTTTTAAAACTCTCTGTTTGCTACTATAATTTTAATTTTGTCTTTTTTTTTTCCTCTCCATAGACTGGGGATCCACCTGGAAGAATGAACACTTTCTCTGTGACTGTCCACCACTGACACTGTAACTTAGAGATGATGCTCAGATACACTCTGATGTACGAGTCACACATACCAACCATTAAACAACAGGGAGACTACAAGAAAGGAGACTGACAAAGGCAGGGAAAGTCTCTTCTTTCTGAAAACCTGTGTATTTTAAATAACTTCTCCTCCTCTCTGTCCCCATACTTCCTTTAACATTCCTCAAATGTGTATTATGCATAAAAGCTAATTTCACCACAGAGGCCTGTTTCAGCATGCTTCTGATATTAGCAGAGGTTCTATTATAAATAGCAAGCTAATATTTTTTCCAGAGGAAAACTTAAATCCTGAACCTTGCTCTTTTCAAGCGGTCAACTACTTTTCAATTATAAGGCTACCATAGGCAAATTTGCAAACCACTCTTCAAAAAAAAAAAAATTAGCGCTTTTCTCTCAGGAACCTTAGAAAATACATACAGAATATAATATGGACAGCAAGAACTGCGAGAGAAGGAAAACATATACAGTCTTCTGAATAGAACACATTTTTTCACAGGAATAATAATAAAGAATACATTTTGAACGATGCTCTGGTATACTTGGCCCTCTTTTTATTTGATGATCCGTAAATGCTATTCCAGGAGCAGTTTATATGTTGATTTAAATACCATAATAGAAGGTAAACATCTTCATTTCCTTGCAGCCTTCTTGTTTTCATTTTGCACAACTTGTGATAGGACTCTTTTCACATTACAAAAAAACATAGCTTGTTAGGAAAGGTTCATAATTAAGTTGGATTCTGACTCTCTTAAGAACACTAAGAACCCATTTTGACAGTCTTACTCAGACAAATACTGGTCTAATATCATTAAAGACAACAAAAGAATGACACAAAAATAGAATCCAGGTAAAATCAAATTTTGCATATACGTTAGTGCTTATGCACATATGTACACACGCGTAAACAAAAAATCCACCTACAGAGAACTGCTGCAGTTCATAAAATCATACCCTTAACATGTCTTTTCATATACCATTAGTAAATGTGTTTTGTGTATTAAGATGGCCTGAAATTCATACAGCAAGGTAAATCCTGACCTTTCAGAAACCAAGTGTGACCACACCATTAATCTGCCACCCAAAATAAAAATAAGTTTCTGCAACCTACTCTCAGTAAGGTATGAATATGTGTACAAAACGGCTACTTCCAAAAAACATTTTAATGTTGTGAACTTGGTGTTTTCAGCAGGAATTTATTCCTCTAAAATTCTTTTTAAATGCATTTGTTATAAAATCATAGTTCCAAAACAGCCTCTCCCCTCTCCTTCCAGCAGCACGGTGTCTCTGCTGTCCATAACCAGCAAGGCAACACACGAGGGTTTTAATTCATGTCAGTGAACATAGAGAAATTGCCACTGTTTAACATGTTTTACAAGTTTAAAAAAAAACTGAAATTTGAGTGGTTTCCATTGCAACCTGAACTGTTAATCTTTATAGCAGAAAAACTTGCAGCAATTGAACACAAACTCTTACACTGAACCACACAACATTGTGTTCCATTATTAGGAGTCTAATTACTTAACAAAGCATTTCTATCTACTATATTATTTACTCCCTTTCCACTTTGCAGAAAAGCAAAGCAACTCCTATTTTAAAACAGCTGTGCTAAAAGGCTACTTCAAAACCTCATTACTGAAAGCCACATACCAGATTTCACTTTATGTTTGCTACTGTTCAATCTTTCCTCGTACACTGAAGTTCACAATGTGCTACCACCTTATAAGGCTTCTCTGTTCCCAGAAGATTCTAAACACATCCAGAGAAACTCCATTCCCAACTATCCATCTCATTCTTTTTTGAGGATTAGCTGTAGTGTAATTGCTGTATCCCCAATACTTTACACCTGGTTATTTAAACGCTAACAGCTACCAGTTTTCAGCAACTCCCTCTTGTAATATCCACGGAGGCTCTGCATGAGTATAGTAATTTGCCTTTATGGTAAACGGAAAGATGGCAAAGGAAATTATAACACTAAAATGTTAGTTACTAGCTACTAAGCTGTGAAGTAGTAACAACGAGAATATCAAAGCCTACAATGGTACTTGAGAAAATAACAAAAGATTCAAATATACTACTACAGATTAACTCAATACCTAGAAATAGCATTTGTGCTTTAATACAGCCTCTCAAAACTCCACTTAAAAAAAAAAAAAAAAAAAAGACATTTCACTGGCTCTGGGCCTTGAACAGAGTAAGAAACAGCCATTACTTACTGGTTTAGTGTCACATCTAAGATGAAAGACGATCCGAAAGCATCAACCTGGAAGCTGGCTCGAGCAATATGAGTAGACTGCAATATTGAAAAGATTGGAATTAGTATTCATCCACAACAAAATTTATCATACAGGTTTGTGAATGCAGAAACTAAATGTATTTATTAAGTAATAATATGCCATTAAGCAAATAAAATTGCATTGAAACGGACAAATCAGTCTATGATAATTAATAAAAGATCTGTTTTCTGAATCTACAAGGCTCATTCAAGAATTCCCAACAACTCAACCCGTGACTGGGAGCAACCCCCATCTTAACCCATCCACGCTGCAGGAAACAGCTCTGTGAACTTCTATCCTGGGCAAAACCCTAAGCAAAGGCAAGTGGAAGAATTTGCCTGGCTAGCATGTTACTTGTTCCTTAACCTAACTCTGGACACAGACAGACCAGTGGAGAACAGCCGAGACGTGACTGGTTGGGTCAGACCAGGATACACTCACAAATCTCACCGACATTACCTGAAAGGAACTGTTTATTCAGACAGACTCTCATTTAAGCCCATATAGTGAGGTGGCAGCAATGGGCTAAAATCTCATTAGCTGCATTTTCTGTAAAGCTCTGACTCACCACCCTGTAACCCATTCTCCTCCAAAAGGTTCCCAAAACTCCAACCCCTTGAGCAAAAGAAAAATGGGTGCTACAGACACTTCTTTCTGTCTATTTGCCATATATTTTCCCTGAATTAATTGCTTTCATTCAATCCTGTACAGGACAAACGTGGGAATACCTTGTAACTCATGATCTGCAAGAAACAGAATATTTATTCTAGTAGTAGTGGAAGAAAATACTTAGCTAAGCAATGGAAATGCAACAGTTTTTTCTAGACCTGAAAACTCCAGAGAAACAGAACAGCCGTGTTATTTAACTAATTAATACGAAAACCTACTTTCAGACATTCTGGAGCAGTTTCAACTTTGTTCTTATTTTCTTTCCATTGAAATCTGCATATTAAGATTTAAAATGTGTTGACAGAGGAATCTAAGAGGAAACACTGAAGAATCACTTAGAGCTCTAAAGTACCTTCTAAATAAACACAGGATAGCACAACTGTAACAAATTAAAACTATGGGAAACACAGACAGGATGGGGTAATGTGAATCAACAAATTCACTCTCTCTGAAACTACTGGCAGGCTTTCAATAGGCATTAAGTCCAGAGGAGCTGAGAATACCAGTTTCCCTGGAAAAGACCAGCAACAAAGAAAGAGAAAGTCAAGGGAATCACTACTTTTTTGTTTATTACAATTTTTAGTTGCCCTAGAGCAGAATTTTATTTTTACGTCTATATATAAAAGCACAAGTATTAATAAATAAAGACGACAACAACCAGGAATACATATTTACAAACAGTTGATTCCTTTAAAAAAAAAAAAACAGAAGTCAAGACAGCTCCTCGTATTAGAGGATGCTCAGGCAGTGTGCCCTCTACAAAAATGCCGAGCTGTGCCACTGCCATGAATGTGCACATAAAATTGCATGATGAGAAATACCACATATTTACACCACAGTTTAGAAGGATGAAGTATTAACTGGAAAGCTTCTTAGAAGGCCTCTCAGTAGATAAAATTCAGAGAGTCAGATATCCTTTCAGTTATCACTATTACATATAAACTGCTTTGTAACACACGCCATAGGTCCTTGCTAAGTGGTTCTTTTAATTTCTAGATGACTTAAAAGCATCCGTTTTGAACAAATGTATAATCTTTGACCAACTAACTAAATATAACATATAGTTTACCTTATTCGGGTAAATAATTTAAGCCTACTTTCTATCCAAAAAAAGATGCTAGTCCCAAATGACCCACGACACAGAGGGCTGGTACCTGCAATGACGGCACCCACAGCATGAACAGCCACCCACACGAAGGACCACTGTTCAGCTGTTTCTGGCCTGCAGCAGCCAGCACATCCACAAATAAAGCAAAAACAACCATCAACAAATTATCGTGTTAGCATTTCCACTTCTTTTCCAACTCTCAAGGCAGTAGAGTTTGCTTTGAACCATTTTAAAACTCTAACTTCTCTTGCTAGTTGTGAATTTTTAGACTGCTGCTCATAAAGAGGACACGAAGCCCAAGAACCAAGTACGGCACTAGGAGCCAATGCTCAGTCATCCCCTTGTTCCACTGCAGCGTGTTTGCTAACCTTCAGCTACCTACCTACACCACAACCACCACTTTTCTGATCAAAGGAGTAACGGCAGCCGTGCTGTTCGCTTTTCATCATTACAGTATTAAATGCAAAGAACATTCTACATTTATTTCTGTTTCTATTATTTCTGTTTGTTAACAACATAGCTACATATGCCAGCATTCAGCTCTGTGTACACAGTATAACCAAGTCTTCCATGGGACCGTATGCTGGTACCAAAAGAGATCTCATCAGTAAAGAATACAAAAAGCCTAACTTAAATTTGTAAGTGTATATATACTGAATTTTGCCTTTTTCATTAAAACGTATTCACCTGATTCACTGTAAGAACAAAAACTACTGAGGGGTTTTGGGGTTTGTTTTTAACTGCTGGGTATATTGCACGATATTGATTTGGTCTGGGAGATTTCCTCCCTTGAACGCGTCTCTAAGACAAACGATTACAAGGCTAATGTATTTCTGAGGTGACCCAGGACCACAGTTATTTCCTGATAGAAGCTGTTAATGTGGATTTCGGGGAGAAAACATCTCTTAATAAATTAAGAAGAAAAACATTACACAGATGTATCCACCCCCAAGACAAGGGTGCAAACCCAGGAAGCTCACCGTTAAGTTTAAGCTCAAGCCCAATCAAGCATATCTCAAATGTATCTCAAACCTACTGAGATACATGTTTTGGATATACGGACAAACTCAGCCCCTTCCAGAAATTGCAGGTCTTCCTTCACCCTGATGTGTGGTTGCAAACACTGCAACACTGTGTACTGCGGGCTGCTGCCAAACGGAGACAGTTCTGCTCCATCCTGGCCACGTGTTCCCACCTGCTCTCCCTTGTCAGCTCATGTGACTACCCAGAAAGTCAGATCAGCATCAGAGAATTAATCATTACTTGGAGTGGATTCGTTTTTTGCCGGAGAAATAGGCTGATCTAAATAAACTACATAGCCACACCATGAGGAGGTGCCATAGGAAGAAGCTGGAGAGGACATGCAACAGAGAACGAAGAGGAAGGCAGATTCCCCCTTTCAATGACAGCTAACAGATCTCCTTCCGTGTAACAAAAAACCTGCCCCTTAGGAGTGCCAGCCAGTACACTTTTTAGGATAACAATTCTTCTGAATATCTGGTTAAGAACCACAAAATAAAGAAATGGATTTTTAAAAGCCGAGGCTCTACATTATTTTTAAGCCCATCTACCTGCCTGCTCAGTGAACAGGTAAAACGACCAGCTGCGGAGGAAGCTTACACTCACAGACACACGTCAATACCAGAACCCAAAGAAAGGAAGTACTTTTATTCCAACTCATTCAAGCAGAAGTAACAAGAAAGACACCTGCAAAGGCTCCTCTAAACCACTGAAGCAAGACAATCAATTATGTCATTCAGTTCTCAAATGAAGGAACTTCCTCCAAAAATTCGAGGCTTTTTCAACAACCATGAGCGTGACACACCGATGGCTGACAACTGAGTCATAAAAGGGGAGTTCTTGGAGACCAGAAGAGATGCACTCAATGCAGAACAAGAGCAAGAGCCAGGAAAGGAGAATCTAAGATTTTAATGGAAGAGCAGAGTCCCATGCCTCCAACACAATCAAAAAGTTCTGAAATTTTAATGTTATGCACCTGAGAAAGGAAAATATCGGTAACAACTCCAACATTAGCTGCAGTACTTTCAGATGCAATTTCTAGTGGCATGTGACGTGTACTACCATGCAAGTCCCCCTACAGAAAATACTAAGCATCCCATGTGTCTAATGCAACTATGCGAGAGCTAACTGTTGTCAAAAATTGCAAAGTTTAAGCACCTCAGTGAACGTCTGAAAGAAATCAAGAGTAAATGGAGTGGAAAGGATTATTTCAAATCACTAAGCACAAAGACATTTTATCTGAAACAAATATTAGAAGCTTGAATCCTAGAAAAACAAAAGTGGTACGCAAACCTCCCTGCAAACCAAGAGGGATGCAATGGCAATTATTTTAAACCACCTGCTGCATGCCTGAGGGATCACTGCAGGAACAGAGGAGATGGGCAATCAGTACCAACTATGACTATTTATTATTACGAAGAAACACAACAGAATAATGATGATTTCTGATACTGCCCTTTCAGTACCCCTGCTGGGGATCAGCTTTCTCCAGAAACCAGCCCTGAAGAATGAGATTCTGCACCGGGAACACTCGTACGTAAACCACAACCAACACAGGTCATTGCAGATCAACGGCGAGCCTCACTGCACTGTACTGTAGGCAACCTTAAATACCTTTGGAAGATTTTCATTCCAAATTTCATTTTCCTTTCAATTAGGTCAAATATTTTAACGACCAGTGAAGCATTTACAAGCTACACATTTTCTTTAATAATTAAACCAACAAGAATTTTGAAAGGAAGTATTTTAGAAATTTTCCTCACATTGTGGTTAATTAGTTGGGTGCTAAAAGCAGCATAGTAACATGATGACTAATATTTTTCCTCATTAAAGTTAGGAAAAGGAGAATTAAAAATACATTGTGACATAATGTGCATTCCTCATAATGCATGTTTCTTACTTCTGAAGTATACTTCATAAAGTACTTAGATGCTTTTTAATAAGTTTTGCTGGAAGACACAAAAACAATTTGTAGCAAAAGAGAAGAACGTCTTTTTAAAAAAAAAAAATTAGAAAATTCTATTTATATGCTTACTACTATTTATAGCATTGTAGTTTCTAATTAAAAGATTCTGATCAAATTTGTAGACTCGAAAGAAAAGCATGAAGATAATCAACAGAGAAAATACAGCATGTTACAGCAAGAGAGAACTTAAAAGCTACGATTCAGAGGCTGTCAGAACAATGAGGGTTTATAGCAGACATTCTGCGAGTCAGTCACATTTACAAAATAATAAATTCCTTAGATATCAATATAATTTAAACCCCTCCCTATTTAAAAGGGGAATGGAAACCTCAACTTGTTAACAATCCTTTAAGTGTGTAGGAAATTACTGTTTCTTAAATTCAGTAAGCACACAGATAAGTCCACAGGAAGTCAAAATAAACACATTAATAAAATTAAATGGAAATATTTTATGTGATTTATGCAAACATAATTTTAACCAGTTTTGAAAATAATCATTACACTTAAATTTATGCTACAATAGAGGAATACAGTGCTAATTAGCACATGCATACATTATAAAAAGACAATTTTCAGCCTCAGTTGTGTTGTAATAAAACCAGAGTTACACGGTATATTGATGCTGTGTGCAAAATATTAAATTTGTTCCAAAACTTACTTTTCTATTTGTACAGGGAAGAAAAATCTGCTCAGAGACAAAATTCAGAAATAAGCCTAGGTCTAAAAATAAAAACAAATATCTCCAAGCCAAAGAATCTTCTTTTTTTAAAATATACAACAAAATATAAATGGAACATTATTTCCTCCGGCCCTCTCTATTGAAAATATCTAATTTTAAATGGCAATCAAAAGTTCAGTGTCACTGAACTGGATTCATGTATCACAGCATATTAAAGAACTGTAAAATCTCTTCTTTACTTTCCCTAGCATTTTCAAAATATTTATAGGCACTCATTTACTATATTAATCATCATTATTTGCCAATCTTCATGCAAGCTCTCTCTTTTTATCCATTGCACAAATCTAAATGTCTACAGGACGTTTTTTAGGGGAAAAAAAGGTTATTTAATGAAAAAACTGCAGAATAGAATTATGGCTTGATGAAAAGACTTCTAGACTTTTGGGGTACATTTAGTAAATAAGTCATTTATTCAGAGAAAAAACAAGAATTAATAAAAGATTTTAAGAGGTACATGTTCATTTTTGAATCCTGGATCACATATCTGTTCTCCATGCCAAATATTAGTGGGGCAGAAGGAGAGTTAAACACCATCAGCCGGAGCATGGTGCCATGGCTCAATTCACTTTGGTGGGGTTTCACCAGCTCTCAGCAGATGAAGAGCTTGACAAAGTCATAAACATGACCTAAAATAGCTCTCCTCCACATAAACATCATAGTATCAATGAAATCAGAGTCAGAAGCAAGAACTACTTGCACCTCTAAAAAGCCAGTAATTATTCTTCTCCACAGAAAAAAACAAAAAACCAAAAAACACCAAACCACACCTCTTTCATTATTTATTTGTGGGTTTGAAATCAGAGGCTGTTTGAATTTACTCAATAGGGTAAAGTAAAAGAGGTCCCCAGAAATATGGATCAGTGGAACAGCACCAGAAAAAAAGCAGTCCTGAGCACAAACGAACGCAGTGTTCTGCAGAGGTGTCACTACTGCAGATCCAGTGCCTGGGTAGCAGCAGGGATCCTTCTGAGCTCCTGCACAGGTATGATGTCAAGCTCTGATGGACTCAGCTCTATCTCCTCACATATCTCACCCTAGACCTCCACCCAGCACTCCAAAACCATGAGCACTTTTGAACAGTTACAACAAACTGACTAAGAAAAACAATTCTTATTTTCCCCTGAAAACTTCTCTTCTTGCTCTCCTTCCTCACCTCCAGTTTTTCTCAAAATTTCACCAAAGGTTAAATGATGGAGCAATGAAGACAGGGAAACTGTCGGGCAAATTCAGCATGAACTACCATTTGATCTCACAGATCTAAAAGGACAAATCTAAGGAACTGAATGGGCAAGATGCTGTTTCCCAAGAGGCAATCTAACGCTTGGTTCCAGCACCAGAAAAACCCTGTAGTACCAGACCTTATACTCGCTGTGCTTTTATGTATAAAGGATGACATTAATTTGACTTTAACAAAATTTTAGTTATAACTTTTGATTTCCTATGAGACTAATTACAGTAACTTCTGCTGTTGTAGAAGTCTTCTTATCCTCCAGTGAAAGGAAGAACTGCAAAAACTTTCGAAAAACCATACTCTTTTTTTTTTTTTTTTCTGAAAGGAAAGCAGCAAAGAATGATGTATAAAAGGTCACATTTAACTAATGTGCAAGAGGTCTTAGTTATATCACCACCGGGGCAAAACCAGAAAAACTGGTCACTGCTCAACCTCATGTTTTGAAACGCATTTGACAAAGTTCTTCACCAAAGACTAATGGCTAGGAAAAGAATAATAAAATAGGGTTTTAGGTTGTTACAAGGTTGATTAATAAAGTACTGGGTTACAAACAGGAAACAAAGGAACGTCATGAATGAAAACTTGTAAAGTTCACAATGTTTTCCTGCCATAATTCATACAAAAACTTTTATGACCATTGAAGAACACTCTTCTAAAACCGAGAGAGGGAGCAGAGCAAACAGGGACTTGCCCTGTGACACAGGGACACAGCAGCTTCCACTGGCCCCCACAGCAACTGTAGGCTCCAGAAGATCAGACATAACATGAAGAGCAACACTAGATACAACAGCAGCAGAGCAATGTGTTCCATCTATCTCACTAGGTACTACAGGACTTGACTGTGCAACCAGATGGTGAACCTGCTTCCTTGTGAAGAAGCATGAGGTCACAGGGAAAGGATTCAAACAAGGAAAATCTCTCTTCAATGAAATACCCCCTCTCCCAAGGATGCCTGGCAGTTTCAAGTGGGCAAAATCCAAATGACCTCCCACACAAGCACAGCTGCAGCTTGAGAGGCAAACAACCGACACATCTGCAGGGGGAGAGAACACAATACCAGGGCAGGAACACAAGTGCCCTAGGGAGCCCTTAAGGATGAACCCATCTGACTCACTGTGTCATTCAGCTGTAGAAAGGACTACTGTCTCAAGGACACCATTTCAGCAAGAAGGAAAGCTCAACAGATCTAACAGTAGAGGAGTGAAGGCATTTCCCTCGCTGAAGCAGATGGCACCTTGAGGGCATTTTTAGCTGCGTGTTTTCCAGGCTCTGAGAGGAATCAGTAATGTTTAGAGAAAGACCCCTTTTGAGCACCAGAAACGAAAGAACAGAGTTCCACTACCAGAGGAATCTGCAAAAACCCTCCGTTAACACCACCTTTACGTTACAAATAAAGCATTCAAACATACAGAAAGAGTGCCCACTAACTTTGCCTCTTTATACAATGACTGTCAAGGACCGAAACATTTTTCAGCAACATATATTGACATATTCCAAACATTTTCAACTGCTCTTACATTTAGTTACTATACAGAAGAAAGCTTACCAAAAGATTAGCTCTTCCCACTGGAAGTAACAAGCACTCTTTGATACTGCGAGCCTACCAACATGCCTAACTTCATACAAATGGACAACAGCAGAAAGTTTACTAACATTTTGTCAGCACCATAGACTTGATGAAAGTTGAAAAGTGCAAGAAAAGCACAGTCCAAAACCCCTTTTCCTCTTGATACAGCCTAGGAGATCAAAATAAATCCACCTTTGTGCTGTATGTATTTTCTGAAACAGCTGAAGGACCTTTTTTTCATTCACACAACTGCCGAAGCTGAAATACTCCAAGGAGACATTTCTGGAACAGACCATGTTCATCCATACTGCTATTCTTCTGGGTAATTTTTGAGCTGTATGTCAGGGCTGTAGCCTCCACACTCACACTTTCGGAAACACAGCACCATTAAAGGTATTTACCCACACAAAATTTTTCTAAACTTTGTATTAATATTACATTCTAGAAGATGCTTTTTCTAAAGCATATGCATTTGTTACTGTTTTCTGGTCTGGTAACATTAATTTAATAAAAAAAGAGAGAGATTGTAAAGTTTATTTCACTGTCTGATAGCAAATGCCCAGCAGCAATGTCGTGCTTCTCAACTTTCTCTAACTGAACCCAATTTTCAAGTTGGACTCCTACTGATTCACAGTTAAACAGCTCTACATCACTTGCCACTTTCTTTGATTTCTACATAATCACGTCTTTAATTTCTGGTGATATTAGCTCCACTAGAACTCACCCAACCAGGCAGCTCCCATCATTGAAGTGCACACCACTGCCTGGCAGAATCCATCCTGTCCACGTGCTCAGCACGCTCCTGCAACTCCTCAGCCACCTTTGCTGCTCAATGCTCACACAATGAAGTTTCTGAGAGAAAACATGAGCCTTCCTCACACAGTCATCTCTCTCAAGTATTAAAAAGCTTGCACAGATGTAACCCTCTGTGCACAAAGCTCTTCTTTGCACTGAACATGCCTCCATCTGAGGAGAGAGACATGGTTCCATGCTTGGCTGTGGCTCAGCACAGCTGCCACTGCACAGTTCATCCCTGCAGCAATGATTTCTCCTCTTCAGATTAATGCAAATATTGCAACGGCTTCAGAGGAGTACTATCAGAAAGTATACGAGGATGTGAAAAGCAAAACTTCACCTGACAGGCCTCTGCGTCTCTGTAAAGACATTCTCCAAAAGACACTGCCTCAGGAACAGCATATCCGTATACTTCCCAGGAGGCCACTGGCAAGCCAAAGGGACAAAGATGACTAGAAGGGCTCAGAAGGCTTTCTTGTGTGAAAGCTTTCCAGATAATCATAGCAAATTTCATGTAGTTAAAGAAGTCAAAACTAGAGAGAAAAGAGACGGATGGGAGTATCCTGGGTTCAGCTAGGATAGGGTTAATTTCCACAGCCAGGAATAGCCGGACCAAACAAGCCAATGGGATATTCCATGCCATAGTGACATCATGCCCAGTATATACAAGGGGGGGACTAGCCAGAAAGGGCACAAGGTTTCAAACAGTGGCAAGGCTCGGTGGCAGCAGTAAGCAATGAGTTGCATATCACTTGCTTTATCATTGTCATTACTACTGTTTCCTCTCTCTTCATTGTTCAGGTAAACTCCTCTTATCCAGACCCACGAGGCTTTACTTTCACCTTTTCTCTCCTCCTCTCCTCCGGGGGCAGGACGGAGTGAGCAAGCGGCTTCGTGGAGCTTAATTGCCAGCTGTGTTCAAACAGCAACAGCGAGTCACAGTCATTTTTGGAGATGTTAAATATAGCAGTTTTGGTTAACATGCAAAAAGCCAACAATTACACTGTTTCTAGAAAATACAATACTTAAAAAAGATTATTTATTTATTATTATTTACTAATAATTATTAATTATGATTATTAATTATTATTATTTATTAGGGACCAAAATACTGAACCGTATCAGTAGATGAATGGAAAAGAGATATTGCATAGGAAGACATCACACTCCTGTGTCCAAGAGTAGTGGGCTTGATTCTCTGATAGTATTGGACTTCATCCTCCACACCCATAGTTGTCCAGACTCAGAGAACAGGCACGGGCCTGGGCTGGCACAGCCTGGTGAGCCACCTCCCCTGCAGCAGAAGGGCAGTCTACCAGGGAGGAGAAGCAGCTTTGGCTCAAAGAAGGATCCCCATTCTCTCAAGGCAGAGAAACCTGGTGGAAAGCGGACGCAGTAGGTGGAAGGACCACAAACCCCAGCAGAGATGATTTGAGAGGGAAAAGAACTGAGACAGCGCTAGCCAGAAGGACCCACAATTTAACGAGCTGAACCTTATCAGGCTTTTTAAAGTTTTACGTAGTTTGATTGACCTTTAAGCAGTGTTTGACAGGATAACTGCAATAATGTTTTAACAAGCAGAGCCCTAAGAAAAGTCTTGAGTCACTTAAAGACTGGTGTGATTACTGATAAGACTACAAAAGGACCTGGAGTACCGAAAGAATATAATACCAGATCCACCATTACAGTCTAACACACACATCCATAATGCTCTTGTGGCTAACATTTTAGAGTGACTGTTAAAATCATATGTAGTTCCTCCATAATTTAGGAAAATCCCAGCAAAATATACACTACTTGTAATGCAGTACACTTCTGCATCACGAATGCGTTACAGCAGATGATTAACTATGACAGGGATCCCAAAACAGGTATCCTCAGTGAAACAGTGGCACAAAGAATATTCAGTTTGATTCTAGACTCAGAGGCACCAACGCACGTCAGGAGTGATTATAGATAAATTGATTACCAGAGCTGGAAAGGACTTTTCTACCAGACTTTGCAGTTACTACAGTGACCACAGCAACAAGCAAATCTTGTGAAAAATATTGCCTGTAAGAATTGTTACATCTGAGCCTTTAAGATCCTTCATGAATGTAGAGAAGCCTGTTTCATCATGAGATCAAGCCATACCTTTTGGAATATCTCTCTTTTCAGCTCTGCTATGGCATAAGCAAGAGAAGATACCACAAAACAGCCCCTTTACCCAGACCAGGATTTTCAAAGATACAGATGTCTTCCAATCACCTCTCAAAATCTGAGTCCTGATATGGTATTTCTGCAACATGAGCTCCGAAGCAGCAGCTACCAGAGGGTTTTTTTGCTGGATGATTTTTTGGGCATATCCATTTACTGTTGTAACAAATCTCCTTATCAAGTAGGAAAAGACCCTCTCTGAAATGAGCTTGCAAAGAGAAATTTCAAAGTCTTCGCCTATAAAATACCAAAACCCACTACGAATATATCTGTTTTATAAAAAAGGGTATCTGAAAGCCCCTCCTACATTAGAAATCAAAGGTCACTCCCAGTGCCCTTGCATCATGCAGCAATCTATAGCAAAGTTTGGCTTTCAGCACTTTTCTTCCTCTTCAGGAAGGCAAGACCTGCATCAAGAGTATTGATATTTGAACTGTCATCCACATATTCACTAAACAGAACATTGCTAGGTTGGTGAAGTATCTTATCCTTACATTAGTATTGCAGAACTGCATACACTGAACGTAAGTATCGCACACAGAACTCCACGTATTGAATATACAGTAAAGTCTCACACACATTTTGTCAAATGCCTTATAAACCTTAAGGAAAGAGGAAAAGGCAACAAGGCAGGAAGAAAACCAAATCTGGCAGTACACCAAATGCATGTTCTTTTTGCTTACTACAGCCTCACTCCCAGTTTAGCCTCCTCTTTGGTTTTGTGATACGTTTATCAAAAATTGTGCCTGAGTTTCTCCAAGAGACAGCAGTCATTTGATTAAGTGGGCAGGAAAGAATTTTTTAAATTGGACAATTTCTCACGACACTTCTGTTTCCAACAGTCATCATCCATTGGTCCCAAAATCTAGAGCTGTTTTATAAGCCCCTCAACAGTCAGACCTCATTTTTTAACAAAAAAAAATTACTGTTTGAGCTGACCAACACGGGAACTTAAAATACCAACAAAAGTTGACAGCATCAGAACAGAAAGCAAGAATGTTTTAAACAAAGTCAGCAGTTTCAGAAGCACCTGCAAAGAATACGGATACCCTGTTTGAAGACTAGAGCAAGGGGCCAAGAAGTCAGAGAATCCAACAGCAAAGAGTAGTCAAGGCCTGAACAATGAAGATTTCAACTCCAGTGGAAGCAGAGCTATGCAAGCTCAGCATGACAGAGTAGAGCTTCTTTGCAATTGATGATTAGCAATAAGAAGTTATTTAAGGAATTCGTAAGCCATGCTTCCAAATTGATGTATGGAATCACATCATTCGGTCACAAAAAAGTCAGAAACACAGACTGTGGAAGACAAATAAATACTTTGCTGAAAACTATTGAGTCACTCTGGTCTACAAAAAACATGTAGCTCTATCTCCAAACACCGTCCAGTCCTGGAGCCCCTTTAAGCCAGGCTCCCTACAACCAGGCCAGCCCTTTTACTCACTCACAAGGAATCCAGTGTACCTTCATGACAACTCGCAACGAAAAACAAGCTGAGAAACAGAAGTTGCTATATTATGAATGTTTTGCATAGCCAGCAGAGATGAGTGAACCTAGGTCCACCTTAGGTCATTGAGTCAAGACCTTGTTCACACTGAAAATAATAGCAAATCTCACAGATTTACGTACCAACACCCAGATATATCAAAACCAAGTAACTGTAAAGAAAGCCACAAGATGAACAATGTTGTCTCAGATTGTGTGTGCAGACCCATTAGCATGACCACAAAATGCTGGCCTCAAGGAGAATTGGGACCCTTCTCCTCTGTAGCATCAGTTGCAAAGTACATGCAGACAACCACCAGGAGCCAGCACTTTGTCACCGTCATGGGGGAGGCTGCAGTCTCCCGCCAAGAGCAAGTCCACTGTTAAGGTAGACTTGCAGTTGAGGGAAGGCATCAGGTGCATGTAGGGGTCTGGTACTTTAATCTCCAGCTAGAAAATGAATCTTCTCTCTGCAAGCAGAACACTTGATCCACTGAAAATAAATTATGAAGAAAAAGGTCCTCCACATCAGGCGCTGAGGTAGAGTACGAACCCGAGTTTGTAAAGATGTACTTTGTGCTTTGTTTTGCTCTCCTTCACAGGTGAAAGAACAAACATAGGCAGTGGGGACAAGTGCTTATATATTCCCACATTTTAATGAAAAATATGCCTGCCTGCACAGTATTGACTAAAGGAAAGTATTAAGATACTTGTGATTTCCCATGTGCTTCTTAGAACACCAAAACATCACTCAAGGCATCAAGTTAAAAGGTTCCTTATAAATGTCCATAGTGCAAACTTTCTTTCTTTTAAACACAAAAGCCTTAGCCTAGCCTTCACTGAACACCCCTGCCACCGAGGACATTCATCTTCTGTTAGGCTTATTTATGCAACAGAGAATTAAGTGTCCACTGCTAAGATCCTGGACTACATTAATGACAGTATTAATACCAGCATATTCTCAGATACATCTTACCCTGATTACTCTTTAGATGAAGTGCTGTGCAGCTGCTAATAGGCCCCCTTTGGGGAACCAAGAAATTGAAATACAGGAATGTCACAGATATGGGTAGTGACTCTGTTCCATGAGGGAATTAAAAGCAGAAACCTAAAGTCACGTGAATTCTCCAATGTCCACTATATGCTGTAAGTTAAAACATTAATGACATGAATATATAATAGCCTACAATATTTGTCTTGTGCTGTGCTCTGAAGTCCAGCAATCTTGGGCAACTATAATTCTGAGCACGCTGATTTTGTTTCTTAAGCAATTACATTCTGGGATTCTAGGATGAGTACACAGAGTATTTTCCTTTACTAAAGCATGCATGTAGAGAAGTCACTCAATAATTGTGGCAACAGCAATGGCCCAAAAAACCTAAAACAAACAAACAAAACAAAGGAGGTTGGTAGAGGAAAAACCTCAACAAATGGTGAAAAAACACCATAATTTTTTAGAAATCTGCCAACCATCACTTCCCAGTCACTTCTGCCTTCGATTCTCTTCTTCACCTTCTTTTCTCGTATTACGCTCCCCTGGCTCAATTCCATCATAAGCCTGTTCTGAAAGTCCTGATCTGCAAAAGCCAGGCTTTGCTTCTGAACAACCATCTTCATTTCTCTTTGTGCAATTCCAAACTCAGGCTTGCATCCCTCTTGTACAACTTCTGCCCTCTCTGCAGCTAAAGCTTTCATCCAGGATTTAAAGGAATCCGATCCGATTTAATGCGACTTCCCTCCCTCCAGCTTATCTCTCTCTCTCCTTTTATCTTTATCCAATTCAAAACACAATTACATTGTTTTACATTAATTCAACAGCTACAGCCTCGTTGCCTAACCCTCTGACTGCACCACCCCATGCAGGTATGTGCTTTTCTAGACAGGGATGCTTGTCCTTCAGCCATGAGAGATTCTTCTTGAATGCTTCAACCGCCTCCAAGAAGCATCCTCCCTAAACTAATTCACAAGGCCACCAGCTTTGATTTGAAGTCTCTGTTCAAGACCAGTTTTTCTAACTCTGATACACAGCTGTCCACAGACTACTAACAATGGATAGAAGAGGGCATAGAGACAGCCAGAGCATACTTAATCATAAAACAAATTAATACGTATGAAAATTTTTTTGATGGAGAGTGCACCTCTATTCCCCTACCCTTTATATGCCACTGATCTGGGACTGTCAACTCTTCAGGACAGGCATGAGTGTCTCTCCATGTGTGAGCAGAATCCAGCACTCCACATCTCTACACTTCACGTAACTTTTACCAGCCGTCTAAAACCAACCATAAGAGTTAACGCCGTTAGTCCATACCTTTGATAAGTGTTCTGGCAGAGATAAGGGTGTTGGGTTTTTTAATAGGTTGCTAGACTTTTAAGAGTCAGGATATTAAATTACTCAAATGCAACAGTTAACACTATTACTGCAAAAATACCCTCCTAAATGCAGCTTCTGTAAAACTTCAGTTAAGCAAAGGCAGCCAACACTCCTTGTCCATTACTGCCAAGCTGACTCAGGTCTCCAGGTGAGGGATGCAGTATCCTGCAATTAGGATGTAACCATGCCCTGTGCAAGAAGCACAGAAAATCGGTACTGCCCCACTCGGTTTGGCCTGCTTTCACTTCGTACTTTTCTTTCTCCAAATCACTGCCAGCTACTGCATCCTTCCGTGGATAACAACCATCAGATACCACGGGAGAGGCTGTGGATGTTTTAAGCAGCAGAGGGAAACTTCTTGATCGGGAGGAAAAGTTGTTGCACGCAGAGCTTTACACATGTAAGCTCAGTTTAACTTGGAGACTGTTCTGAAAGAAATGCATTTAACTCTTTTTAAGCCACTAGAATTACTTCTTATCTGGTTGGAGTAACATTAGTACAAAAAACTTAACCAAATGAGGATAACTTGAAAAATGTTTATGAGCATAAGATTTGGTGAATAAAAGTTGACATTCAGAAAAACAAAACCCATTAATTAATGGTTTGTTCTGTAAGACCAGTATCTGAATCCTAATACTAGATCCAAATGCAACCATTACTACTTTTTAAACAGACAGGTCAAAGTGTTCAAACTATAAACATGGCCTTCACCTCTGAAAAAATCTTTACACAGAAAAAGTTACATTCAGAGGCGAATAAATACACTATGAAGAGACTGTTTATCATCTAACCACACAAAAAGACTGCAAGCTGACTCTGCTTATGCTTTATGGATTAAAAAAAAGAAATCTGAGACAATTTTTCCAGCTATTTTGTTTCTTAAATGGACAGCAGTCAATTGGGAAAGGAGGAAGCAGAGGCCTGCATCTCATCCTGGATGTCAGCAGTTACCTCAAATGCACAGTTTTTTCACATTCTTCATCTATAACAGCATAGACTCGATGTTTTTTCCCTTTAGATGTAACAGACATAAACCACCTCAAATATGATGCTTAGTGATTAAGACCAAAATCACTGTATTTTAATATAAATTGCGGTAGTTATTTGCTAAAGGCTGTAGGGATCGGTCTTCACGTAACAGAAATCTGAAAACATACCCCAGCTCGGGCAGTAATACGTAAGTTAGGTTGCAACCCTAAGTTCCCATGGCATATTTCAAGCGATTCCCTCCCGATTTCCAATATCTATTTTTAAAAACACGTCCGACTCCGCAGACACAAACCCACCCTGCCCACATTTCAGCCAGAAAGCGAAATTAAGCTGCAGCGCTTCCACGCCAGCTGTCGCCAAGGCCACGCAACTTTCATTGGGTGGCTCTCCGAGCCCACCGGCCGCCGCAGGCAGCGGGCTCTGCCTGCCCGGAGCACCCGCTGACGCCCGGGGGAGGGAACCCACAGGCACGGGGACCATTTTAACTGATGTGGGCGCTGCTGCAGGAGGACCGGCATTCCCACAGGCCCTCCGGGAAAACGAGCCGCGCGTCTCACCGAGCAACGCTTTTAAAATAAAGCAGTAAAAACACGCTTGGGGGAGGGGCGCGGGTGGGACACCGCGCCGCCGCCTCTGCTGCGTTTCGTTGGGGAGGGGGTCCCTCACGCCCGCGCCCGCCGGGGCCGCCGCGGCTCCCCCAGCCCGGTACCTACCTGTGTCCGCGCCGCGCCGCTCCGCACCCGCGTGCTCAGCGCCGGCCGCCGCGCCCCGCCGCCGCCCTCGCCGCCGCCGGAGAGCAGCCGCAGGGGCCTGATGCTCTCCCGCTCCCCGAAGCGGCTCTCGCCCCGCCGCCCCGCTGTCGCCGCTGCCGGTCCGGCGCCTCCTGGGCAGGGAGAGGCACCCGTCACCCGGCTGCGCCCTCGCCCCCGGCGCGCAGGCTGGAGCGGGGGCTCCGTTTCCACGGGGCTCCGCAGCGGCCCCCGACACAGCATACCCCCACCGCCGCCCCCGCCCCAAGCGCGGCGGCGCTGCCCCGCGGCCGCGACTCACCTGGGGCAGCGGGCAGGGCGCAGAGCGCCAGGGAGAGGAGGCAGGCAGCAGCCCGCATGGCGCTGCCCGCTGCCCCGCTCGCCCCCGCCGTGTGCCGCCCCGGCTTCCGTGCGCCGACGGCTCCGCGCCTGCACGGGGGGGTGAGGGGCGGGAGCTGCGGGGCCGCGGCTGCTGCGGGGCCGGGGCTGCCGAGCTCCGCCCCGCCGCCGCCACGCCGAGCCCCCTGCGAGGGAAGGAGAAGGCGACAGCCGGCGAGGCTCCTTGCAGAGCCCGCTTGGAAGAGGGAAGTGCTGGGAAATGTAGTCGTTTGCCACGGCGTGAGGGACCGATGCGAGAGCGGAGGGGAAGTCCCGGAGCCGGGGGAGCGCCGCAGGGCGTCCGCAGCCGCCCCTGCCCCCTGGGGCAGCCCCGGTGCCGCAGTGCCCCAGGGGTAAGGGAACCCCCGCTGCGAAACTTGCGTTCGCTGTCCGTCCGTCCTGCCGGGTGATGGCGGGGGCCCTCTGGGGAAGCAGCCGGAGTTTTCCTTCCTTCCCTCCCTACCTGCTCGTCCTGCCCCCGCCCCTGCTCTGATGGGCTTCTGCCGCCAGCCCCTTTTTTCTCCCTTACGTGCGCCTTTCGAGAGCAAACCTCCATTTCCTTCCCTGTGACCTTTTTTCCTCCTTAAATTTCCACTCCCTCCCCGCTTTCTCCACTGGGCTCACACTGAAAGCGAGTTGAAAAGGATTACAACGCAGAATAATTTCCAGTTACAACATGCTCTCCTGAGCCAAGCAAGAGGCAGGAGTGTCGAGGAGTCCCCACGATGTCCGTTCCCCGAAACCCGGGGATTATGCTCCCTCGGCAGAGCGTTGGGTGCATCTGCAACCCAAGTCTACGCCCCCACCTACCGGGAGGCCCGGGCAGCGGTACCGCCTGTCAGCCCTCTGTATCTCACCTTTTTAACTACGCTTCTTTTTGAAAATAGGGCGAGAGAGGCAGTTGTCTAAGGGACCCCTTCCCCCACCGTGTTCCGCAGTGGCAATGGGAAGGGCTGTCACGGCACACAGTTAAGGTGAGTCGAGAGGAGGAGGGATGTCAGAGCAGCACTCCGGCAGATGCAGTTCAATACCGACCCAGGCAAGAGAATCCGAGGTCAAACTACCCACTGCAAGGTTTATACCAGTGTAAGCACATAATAAGGGAGGAGGTGGCATGACAGTAAACGGCACTGAAAGCTGCTGCTCGTTGTAGTCTGGAAGATTAGAAAAATAACAATAAAAAACTGTTTTCATAAAAACCATTATACGGATCAATATTAATTGCATTGCTTGCACTGGCAATAGCCAGGACACCTGACACCCCCGTTTCTGCTCTCAGGAGTGTTTCAACCCACCAGGCTGCCTTCTGTGGGCTCCCCCACGGGAGAGACCTCTCTCCGGGCACGGCGGCTCGGCTGCCTGCCTCCCCCGGTGAGCCACCGGCTGGGGAAGGTCAAGGCTGACAGCCTGATTTTTCTGTAGGTCTTACCTTACTTACATAGATCATCTTATTAAGGGAAATAATTAGAGGACAGGTGATGGAAATTCACTTTCTCACAGTTTGTTTCCACGATATAAAAATATACAAAATGACACTTCAACCAGCTTGGGAAGGGAGCAAGACAGGGAGTTGAAGAGCATAGTTTTGTATCTGGAAATATATATATGAGCTTTGAGGAGAAAGCAGCTAATAAGTTTTGTGCTGTCCTTCTTAACACTGCAGTCATACATTACAGGCAAGATAGAATATTACCTCAAAGTATCTATTAGATCCTCAGGGAGTTGCTGAAACAGCGCACAATTTGCTTACAAAACTGTGCTGCAGGGTATCAAAAGGACCACGGTTGGGGTAGGTAAAGAAAATGAGAAAGTGCTATTTATAGAAAGAAAAATCAGTATTATAATACGATGTCTCAATCTCTTTTCAAAAGTCGTTAAACATTTCAGGCTGCAGCCAAACTCTACAGTTATTTCAGTTAGCCCAAACTGTTCCCACTGGCAACCTGTTCCACAGCTGCTTCTGTCCCTATTTCTGAGAGAACTCATGACATTGGGTATATATTACACCAGTTATGCAGTAGATACACAGCACAGTTGTATAGTAATTTCCTGGATCAATACATCATATATTTCTTCTTTTCTCTTGCCATTACCATTGTCTGTGTTTGGTGTCGATACCACACGCAGAATGTTCACCAAGCCGGCACCAGCCAAGGCATGGCTGCTTTAAGCTAACGACTACAAATGTGAAGTTTTGTCCAGTCTGTGGGCTCAGGGGATGTGGTGAGATATGAGAACAGCTTCATAAATACAGCAGTTTTTCAGTATGCCAACTCTATTTTGGGCAAACCTTTCACTGATTTTAAGAATAATTTTTAAAGCTTTTTTTTTTTCTAGAAATACAGCCAATGAATACAGAGAGACAGGCATTTTAAAGTATGTGTGCTAGAAGTGATTAGCCAAAACAAAGCTGGAAACATTTTTATGTCCCTATCCTTGCAAACCTCTCTTGATTACAACTTTCTACTATTTGTCTAGGAAAATACATCTATGATAAATACCGAAGATTAATTCAAAAGAGAAGGCTTATTAAAGGATATAAATCACGATGAAGGAAATCCTGATCTGCATGTCTGTAGATCCCTTTTATGGTACACAGTGATTAGAAGTGGATGATCTGACTGGCTTAATCCTTCAGAGAAATAATAATTCGTTGATGGCTTTTCCAGGTTTGTTTGGGAAATCAGAGAGAGAACATCAATAGTCACTTCCTAGTCTTACTTCACTGTAAGTTCCTTGACATTTCTCAGGACTGTGGCAGACGGTTCACCTCTGAGCAACAAGATCTTTCGCATCTTTTTCTTCTTCCTGCAAATCATAGAATCATAAAATATCTCACATTGGAAGGGACCCATAAGGATCATCAAGTCCAACTTCTGGCTCCTCACAGGACTGCCTAAAACTACATGACTAAGCACGTCATCCAGATGCTCCTTGAATTCTGACAGGCGTGGTGCTGTGACCACTTCCCTGAGCAGTCTGTTCCAGTGACTAACCACCCTCTCAGTGAAGAACCTTTTCCTGATGTCTACTCTGAAATTCTCCTGACACAGCTTCCCACCACTTCCTCATGTCCTATTACTGGTCACCAGAGAGAGGAGATCAGCAGCTCTCCCTCCAATGCCCACGTTAAGCAAGCTGTAGACTGAAATGAGGTCACCCCTCAGCCTTCCCTTCTCTAAGCTGAACAAAGCAAGTAACCTCAGTCACTCCCTATGAGTCCTGCCCTCAAGACCTTCCACCATCTTGCAAGTGCCAGACCATGCAATGCTACAGGCTTGGGGAAGAGTGGCTGGAAAGTGTTGGTCAACAGCCAGCTGAATATGAGCCAGCAGTGTGCCCAGGTGGCCAAGAAAGCCAGCAGCATCCGGGCTTGTATGAGAAACAGTGTGGCTAGCAGGAGTAGGGAAGTGATTGTCCCCCTGTACTTGGCACTGGTGAGACCACACCTTGAGTACTGTGTTCTAGTTTTGCGTCCCTCACTACAAAAAGGACATTGAGGTGCAGGATGGAGTTTGTCCTGAGAAGGGCAGCAAAGCTGGTGAAGGGTCTGGAGCACAAGTCCTATGAGAAGCGGCTGAGGGAACTGGGGCTGCTTAGCCTGGAGAAGAGACCTTATCACTCTCTACAACTCCCTGAAAAGAGGTTGCGGTGAGGTGGGGGTCAGTCTCTTTTCTCAAGTAACAAGTGACAGGATGAGATGAAATGGCCTCAAGTTGCACCAGGGGAGGTTTAGGTTGGACGCTAGCAAAAATGTCTTTCCCTAAAAAGGTTGTAAATCACTTGTCCAGGGCAGTGGTGGAATCCCCGTTGCGGGAAGTATTTAAAAGATGTGTAGATTTGGTGATGAGGGACATGATTTACTGGTGATGTGGCAGTGCTGGGTTAATCATTGGACTTGATGAATGGTCTCTTCCAACCAAAATGATTCTATGATGTCCTTCTCATATTGAGGTGCCCAAAGAAATTGTTTGTAAACAAAAGCCAGCTTTCCAACGTTCATGCTCTTGCCAGTTAACACTCTGTGGAATTTTATTATACTGAAAATTCAGGCCAAATCTTTTTAAAATGAGCAATAACAGCTGTACCCCATGTTGCAACACATCTTCATGAGTTGACAAACGTAACAAGCATATTTTATGTGATTATCTGAACCACAATTGCAGAAAATGTAAGTCTGAAAAACATATGCCAAATGGGAGAAAGTGAAATAAATGTGATAAGTAGATATCCAGCTTTTGATTTACCATAGGCATTCCAAAGATTATTTTAAAACCATAATTAATTACAAGCCATAATTTAACACTTAAATTTGACATCTAAGTGTTACTTTTCTCCTTTTCACAGAAAATAAGAAAGATAAATGGACTGAACAGCCCTGTTGACATTGCACTTTTAATTGGGGGTATTTTTGAAAATTACATCCCAGTTGTACAACTTAAGCTTTACTATAATCACTACAGTAAGTGGTGTAGTAACGACTGCAATCATGATTTACAATTTTAAACTGCCTAAAGTTCTGAAGAAATTAGCCTACTTCAAAATGCTGAAAGAGTAACACATTTTTAAATACTAAAAAACCTGCAGAAATTGAATTGTATTTTTATAATTTTGACTGAAATAATCTAAATTTTTTGCTCTGAGGACTACGTAATGGAGCCCTGTGTATGCACAGACATGACAGAAAAATGACACTGACTCCAATTACAGAACATTACAACTTAATACTGTGCTCTCCCCACACACAGCAACTTCTGTTTTCTCAAATATAAAACATAATAGAACGTAACTGAAATCTAAGGCACTTTTTAACAAATGCATTCTCAGCGGTCGATATTGAATCGTGAGCTAAGTTTATAAAAAACATAATAAAAACTTTCTCCTGATAAAAGGCAGATCTGTGAATATTTTGTGATTGTCTCTATTCATCTGGCCACCCATTACCATAGGTGTACTGCCATGATGTTTCCATGTGAGAAACACATTTATGTTCTGAACACATGCTTAATTAAATTTTCTTGAATTGGTACCAGTTACAAGTCCAGATACAGTCAAAAATGCATTTTGACTGCATGGTTGTACATTTACAGCAGTGATTTTTCAACTAATGTACATAAAAAACATTTGACTGCTGGTTATTTAGTTCAGAGCATTAATTATTACCTCAAAAGTGGAAATATGTGCTAATGTAATCTAAACGTAGAGCACATCATATAGAATCCATTTTGACGTTAAATTGGTGGTACAGCCTGGTCTGGAGAACCGCACCGGCCATTCCAAGGTTCAGAGAGAGAGAAAGACAGTGACAGAGACCAGACAGATCGGGGTTGTTCAGGACAGTGATGAACAAACAGGAACACAATAAGATGTAGGTGGTACAGGAAAATAAGCTGGTGCCTTCTGTTTTCCCAGCAGTATGGTGAGGAGGACAGTCAATGGAACTAAACCCTAGTAAATGCAAAGCTGGTAAGAAGAAACATGCTTTAACTCAACAAGTAATTAGACTGTTGAAGTCTTTACTTGGATTGTTAACAAAATTTTTCAAAATCCTCAGCGTCAAGAGGTACAGGATGTTCTCATGGACTGAGAGAACACCCAGATCTGCAGCAATGAACAGCCATTTGGATCATTCAGTGCATCATTTTTGTCCAGTTTTTATTGCAAGTTTACAAACAGGAATTTTTGGTTGGGCGTTTTACCCCACATCTTGTCATTGCACAGGACCCTTTTTGCACTTCTTGTAACTGCTGCTCGCTACTCTTGGAATTAGGAGATTGGGCTGGGTAACTACAAGTATGGTTTAGCATTAGCAGTTTCTCAAAAATTTGGTAAAAAAAGAAAGCTAAGGTTTTTATTTATTAAATTAAAAAAAAAAATCATTTGGCTCAGCAGCCAATGGTTTGAAAGGCAGGGCACCCATAAAGTAAAACACATTGAGACACCTCGTGCATGTTTTACAACATAGAAAACTTGCATTCACTTAGGAGCCTCCAGGCTAGATCTTCTGTAGTAACCCTTACAGCATGTCAGAGAAGTTAGTTGTTAAAACCGTGCTCTGAAACAAGTTAAATAGCTACTCAGCTAGACCAGCCTGAATGCAAGATACCAAACACGGTTCACACATCTTTCTGTACCCAGACGACTTTCTGTTTCCAAGGGCTGTGAACCTTCCAAGGTTCAATTACCCTGCTTGCAGACCTTGCACCTGAAAGATAAACGCCATGTGACATCTGCTGGTGTGCCTACATCCAAATTCCTACTCTGCCTGGTGGTTTGAACCACAGAAGTGACTACCACCATGTGCAATTGACTTCCATGGTGTGGCTCTCAACCTCTATCCTGCCACAGTACCATGTTACAAAACTGTTCTGAAGGTCGCAGAGAAATCCTGGGTTTTAAAGCCCAGCAATCTACGTGCTCAGAGAATATCTGAGACGCTGAATCTTGACGTGATATCCCCCTCAACTGGAGAAAAATAAAAAAAAATAAGTCTGACAGCTACCCAAATCTACAGCTGCTTTATCCCAAATGGAATTGGACTCCACCCAAACACCTGCTTTGCATCCCAAATCTTTTTATGGTGCTATATCTGGGATGCTCAGCATTTATTTATTTACCTTTGTTCACACTTGCATTTGATCACATAAAAATCTCCTTACACAGTCCGGAGGACTAGGTAAGCTAAGTAATAAATTTTGGCACTCAATTTCTAGTCCACCTACATACCGTAGGTGTAAATGTACCGTAAATAAGTAAATAAGCCGTACAATTGCTCTGGATCAATTAGCTGCTAAAACTTCCTCTCACTTGTCCTCAAGAGTGGAGATTAGAGGCATATAGATGCTACAGCTAAATTGGAGTGACAGTAAGCACTTGAAAGAAAACAGCTTATTTTTTCAAAAAATATTTTCATGAGAAGACAGACAAAAAAAAGTGAAGGATAAAGGGGACTCCCTCTCCTGCTGTGGTTCAATTAACATCCATATTACTTAAATGACCCAGGAAGGATATGAACAGTTGTTCACGTTTGTTTTATTTTACCCTTCACTATTTCAGGAATTTCCCATAATTCTTAATATAATCTAATTGCACATCTCTAATATCTCAGATATGGAGCATCTACAGAATTAAACTAGGGCAAGGAAGTGATTTCTGCCTTTAGTTATAGTCCAATACACAGGGACTTGAAGCTACTATGGTAGCAACTATTAACACGATCAAAAAATCCAGCATGGGCAGCCTTTATCAGCCCTTGGTGCTCATCAGCCAATGGCCTGTAGGTCACATGGACCACATTGCTCAAAGGTTCTCAACTGGGGAGCCCATGAGGATTCATATTTTCACCCCATCTCCACCTGCCTCAGTGCAACTACATTGGTTAGACCAGCTACCATTTTTTCATCATTCCTGCAGTCACAAGCCTGCCACAAGAGCTTCATAGGTACCATTACCAGCTACACCAGCTGAGTCCTTCAGCACTGAGGCTCTGCAGAGAACAGGTTGAAGGTTATGTGCACACACAACCCAGGTGCATCTAAGAGTCATATGCCTTGCAGTCATATAGGCTGGAAGATAACAGAATGATAGCGTGAATGGATTTCTGAAGCGTGTCCTTTTGTTGCAGACTTGAGGTGGAACATAGATTCAATCACCTCAATGCACGTTGGCAGCCCCTGAAGGACAGAAGAGATGTCAACATGCTCAGGGCTCCTCCAGTTCTACCTTTCTCCCACCTCCAAAGGGTAAGACCAGCTTTTCAGTCACCTACCTGTCACTTTCTGTCAAGTTTCCTGTAGTCACATGTTGGGCAAGAGATTACTGCTTGAAGATCCTGCTGCTGTGTAGGGCTTTCCAGAGCGCATGAAACTCAGAAATTACTGAAGAACTTCCTTATGTGCATGTGGAGTCACTAATCCCCACTATCACCATATATCCATACGGGTATCTGTGCATTGTCCAGAAAGGTGGTAGATGCCCCATCCCTGAAAACATTCAAGGTCAGACTGGGTGGGGCTCTAAGCAACCTCATCTAGTTAAAGACATCCTTGCTTACTCCAGGGAGGTTGGACTAGATGACCTTGGAACGCCCCTTCCAACCCAACCATTCTATGAGTCTGTGTACACCCATACATGCTAACAGAAGCATTCCTGATTCTTGGCAACTCTGTCTTCTCAGCCACACTACAGATTTAACTGAAGAGAAACAACATTTCTGTTCCAGATAAACACATACCCTGGAGCAAAGTCACATTCAGTAACTGCTTGTGATCCACTGCAAAGATACCAAACCAAACTCGGTGTAGGTGTAACCAAAGTAAAACGCTTTCTTCTAATGCTTTACTTCTAAAAGATTCAAACACTCGTATGTCTTTTGATGTTGTTACCATAGTCCCAACCATGCATTGTGTAGCAACAATTTCCATTTTAAAAGTCTTTACTGAAAATCATTTTGCTTTATCTCATAGTAATAAAAGAAAGCGAGTCTGAATAGGTCAGTTACACCTCCCTGTTACAGTGAAGTACCAAACCAGTGTAGTGTCTGCACGGGCTTTCAGCAGCAGGACATGTGTGTGCATGCACACACCTTCTACCTCAACGTTTTAAAGATTATGCTAATATATTCTGCATCCCCTGTAAATGTGCTTGCCACACCTATGAGAAAGAAACAGTAATGGTCACTGGGCCATGGGAAAATCACTTAAATGAGAGTACTTCTATAACGTAACAGTCTAGGGCATTTTTTACAAAACAGGGTTTAAACTGTAGTACCTGTTTTACACAAACGTTAAAGCTTTCACTTTTTTGTAACAGTAAAGGTTTGAGTGCTTCATTAAAGTTTTGAATCCCACACAGTGTATAGGTGTACGCTACAGTCTGGGAATATAGCTTCAAGTTTCTCCAACCATCACAAAAAGGAAGCAACCATTAGTATATTAACAACTGTTTTTGCATAGAATATAAAAAATACCTACAGCAGCTTCTCAAATTGACAGAAAGCAAGACAATCAGTGAAGTGCATTAGATGAATTTCATGTGCCTATGAAAAAAGAGTTCAAACTCTAATTATATACTATGTAATTATCACAAAGTTGTACAATAGATGAAACGCATTTCCAGTGCTAAACCTTTATTCTAGTGACTATGGAGGTACTTGTGGTAATGTTTGTCTGAAGTGGTTGACTCTTCTCAGAACCCCTGATGCATATTTTGAAAATACTCATTCTGCTCCCTTGGAGGAATGAAGAGACAAACAAATGTTCTAATAAATAGCCTTCCATATCTAGGGGTCTTTTTTTCCAATAGTAACATAATTCCCTTTCAATGTTTGTAAAAGCTGTTTTTTAAAAAAACAAGCTTGAAAGATAATAAATGCATGAAAATCACACACATGCTGAAAAAAGCTGTTTTAGAAATAGTTAATAGGCTTCCTGGGGCTTGTGATGCCAACTGAACATTGTACATACAAAGGGGACTCTTAGCACGCACTGATGTGCCTAGTCATCTGTACACAACATCTGCATCATGACTAAAAGGGCTTTTTACAACCAGCAGCAGTGATGCTCCTATCTTGTTCTGCATTACAATGAGTAGTCTTCATACTCTAATGACAGATCTCTTAAGATTCCAAAGCCTCCTCTTAATATTTAACTATTGCAATAATCTTTAGGTACATAAATAACCATGCCTATACATCCCAGTTGGATGGAGGTCACCACATCAAGGAGAGCGTGTGTCGCAGGGATGGGAGGAGGGAAGATGTCTGCAAGATACCAACGGACAGACTGTTACAATGTGTTAGGGAAAAGTGCAAGTTTTTCTTAGACTTGACTTTAGTACTGCACCAAAAGTGAAAAAGAACCAAACCCCACACCCAAACAAAACACTCTCGAGAAGAAAAATGGACAAATGCTTGTTGCTAAAATAGACTGCATTCATCAAATCCGAGAGGAATCCTTCTGTCATTAAAGTGTCGCTCACAATGAAGAAAAATTATTTGCTTCAATGTTCTACTTCAAAGTCCCATTCCTAAACCACTATATATTGGTAAATTACAGGCAATATATATACACACATACATATTTAAGGTCAACTGCCTTGTTTCTATAATGGCTTTCCATATAATTTTCTTGACATGAATCCAGATCAGAAGACTGTATAAATCAAGCCAGAAGTGACCAGTAAGATGGGAGACTAAAAGCAGTCCTTACCAGACTTCAGAGGCAATTCCATGAACAGTGGAATAAGGAACGACCCCTTTACGACAACAGCAACAGCCTAAGCAGCTGTTTTCACCATTAAGCTTCCAATTCGTACACTCCTTAACAGAAAATAATTTCATGTCATTTTCCTCACCCATTCCTGCACATCAAGAAGCTTTACCTACCCTTCACAGAAAATACTCTATAAAGGACAGACAATAGTATGCAACGACTGAAAGCAGCCCCGACCGCATGAACACTGCAGAGTATATTTGAGACTATTAAATGGGCAAGACATAAAAACAAACACAAACAAGCAATTTACACAAAAATTAATGAGTAATTTCTGCTGGCTTAGATATCTTATATGACTTTAAGGCACTTACATCTATTAATAAAGCTTTGCAATTACCTCCTATAATTCCATAACTCATGCCTGCACCGATTTACAGATATGGAAATTCTGAAAGAGATCAGCTCTGGTAAGGATTTAAGTATTAAAAAAAGTCTTCTCAATTCTCACTGCTGTCTTTCACCCTGCCCCTGAGTAAGCTAGTCAGACAGGCTGGCTACTCTGCAAGAAAATAAATGAAACAAATGACCCGAGTCAAGCAGAAACCTATTGGATATTTTGTTGTTGTCATTGTTGTTCTGTTGTTGTGGTGGTCTTTTTTTTTTTTAAAAGAAAAATTAAAGTATACATCTACTGCTTTCCTATTGGCTGAAATACACAATACAGCTAGTTTTAGTCTAAAAATAATTATGTCAGAGTAGCCAAAAGATATAATACATGCTTTCCTAATCCTATTTCTTTGTGATTACGTAGGTTCCCTGAGACAATTTCAGCAGAAGAGATATTAGTAAAGCAAGGGGGATTTTCTGCATTCTCTAATAAGGCACCAGCAGGACTAAAAAGGGAAATAACCAATTCTCCAGAAAACATCAGTAATCCTTAAGTAATGGACTGCCTTATTTACAATGGAACAGCCAGTTATTTATAATGTGGTTATTTAGAACATACCACACAAATTATTTTAGAAAATTATTTTATCCAAATGCAGCTACATCATGCCTATTGGTTTTGTCTAGCAATTAATTAAACCCCAAATCTGGGGTCAGAGCCTTTTACTAGCTGGGATCAAGCAGCATATAAAAGCAGGACCTTTTAAGAAAACAAAACTTAAGTTTTATTTTTCGTATTTACATATACTGAAGTTTTTGCATTAAAAAACTTGAAAGCCAAACCATCTGTACATATAATACAGCAATTAAACTCTCCATGAATAAAATCTTAAGTTCACAAGTTTTTATTTGAAAATCATTAAATAAAGCAGCATTAAAATCCAACAAATGGGGATGAGGATGAAGAGGAAAATAATGACCACATAACATTTGTATTCTGCCCTTCCCATATATCTTTTATGCTAGTTGAACCTTTGTTCTCAGTGTAACCTGAAAAACCTCCAAATTCTGAGTTTCTTTCACTTGTCTGAAATAATTCCAGTAGGGCCTGGACTGGTGAGCTACAAGAACTTCTCTTCTCTTCAGGAGCAGACAGTCCCCCTGTATACTTCACACACAACTCCATACTCTGTTTCTGGGTTTCTCTTTTATTTCTTCCCAAGTAAAGCTTCACTTTTCTGTGCAGCTTTCCAGATGGTGAACTACGTGCAGCGCTGGCAGCCAATGCATTAAGTTCTTTGTTTATAGCTGAATCAGATAACTCAGCCTCCAGAACTACTTTGTGCTGCATCTGTTGATGATTATCACATAAGTCAGGATGTTTCTTGACAAATGTAGGATTGGCATCTGTTTTTTTCAAACACTTTGCTGGTAGAACTACTGCATTATTTAATTTTCGCTTTGGCTGTGGTAGGTTTCTGTCTTTTTCACTAAAATCTGTAAATTGGATATGAGAATATAAATTACACGTGCCTTCCTGAAAACACTGGGAGTTCTTTTTATTTACTCCTGGTTCCAGTATTTCTTTATTGGATGGCTCATAAGCTCGAGAGCTCTCTGTGTATGCACTGTCATCTTTCTGAGGGGGTGGTTGTATGAAATTTGATGATACAGCAGTCTCTCTTAAGTTTGCAGCACAGGAACAATCAGTTTTAATATTTTCATCATTTTTTAACTTACTTTTTAGTTCTGAGGGTTGTGAAGGATGACAACAAAGAACTGAACAGACAGATCCAGAAACAGGGGTAGGAATTGGCACAGAATTTGGTTGTACTTCTGCAGGCTGGCGATCCAGTTTGAGTGCCCGCATTGCCGTATCCTTCCACGAGTAACTTTGCAATGAAATACATTGCTTTTTCAGTCGTTCTTTCAGCTCATCTGGTCTAGCTACCTTTCCAATAATAGGAGAAAAATATCCTGTACTGCATTTTGTCCTATAACGAAATTGTTAGAAATTATTAACAAACACTTGAAAAAACATGGGTAATATAACTCCACATGCAACTGATTCTACAAGAGCAACCGAACTAACAAAGCAAATTTTGTTCTTAGTTTTAAAGGAAAGATATATTTAGGCTAGCAACACACTTATTTCTACAGGAACAGAGTGCCTTGGATTTTAATTTTATGCTTTCTTATAGGTTTCTACCGCTCATAAAATTATTTTAAAACTACGTTAAATAGTCTAGTATTTCAGAAAATCTCAATTCATAGTTGTATTAAGAGCAAAAGATGTTACTGAATATAATGCAATGACTATAAATAATTACAAATATTCTATGATATATATACACAAAATTGGCATAATTATATATGATTTTATTGACATGGTATTACAAACATAACCAGTCTGAGTATTTTTAAATCTCAAAAGGACTAAAGGCTTGCCTTCATTAGCTATCGGTTGTCTGACTCTATTTGTGTTTCCTTTGTTTTCAGTAAGAATCTTTATTTCTTCAATTTTTTTTTTTTTAAATATATTAGGAAGTTATTCCTTAACTCCCAACTCATTTGCAAAAAATCAGAGCAATCTTGAATTGAATTACTGCTCATGCATTGAAGACATTGGTGCCTACAGTCCAAGTTATGAAACAAGTCTTTCTCGCTCATTTAAGCTTCTGAGTTACAAAAAAAAAGAAAATCTGCTTTCTTTGCCCAGAACAGGCAGGACGTAAGGGAAGAGGTTTAGATATAGACAGGAAGATCTAGATTAGACTAGGAAAAGTTTTTCCACTGGGAAGAAATCAGGTTGACAGCGGAGGATATAATTTGTTGGTTTTAGGCTACTGAAAATGACAAAGTGTTTAGAGCAAGATGTCCAAACATTGCAGTCCTTCCATCAGCTGTATTTGAGTACAGTCAATCTTGCTTTTCTGAAGCTGAAGGACAGGTAGGACTTTTGGCAATTCCTTTCAGCCTCATTTTCCTGTGATGCTACTTGCACTTTTTTTTTTCCTCTAATTTCTGTTTTAGTGGACTGATTTGCCACGTACAACTGCATTGCAAATTTCAATGATTTATTTCAGACTGAAAAGTATGAATTTATTCTGTATCAGATCCAGAATTTCAGAACTAAGTACCTTGTGTTCAATGTCTTAACTCACAGAGTCTTTACAATTTAGAACATGTAACTTACCTTTTTATTTTTTTTACATCATCTTTGTATTCAACAAATTCATAAACAAACTTTGAGATTATATCATCGACAACTTGATACTGTGTGCTTTGTGCAAAATTTCGATGCTGTTCACTTTCAAGATGCTGGAATTAAAGAAAAAACATGAAACTAATACTACAGATACAAATATACAAGTCAAGAATATGATGCGGAGCAGAAAGTAAATATTAATTTATTACTAGTATCTCTGAGACATGAAGTACTAGTGCCTTCAGTGATCACATACAGAAGCACCAATCAAGAATTAAATCCTACAAGGGGAAAAAAATACCCTCGTGCTGCTTTTCAGGAGATAGATTCAGAAAATCTTTTAAGATAAAAAATTACATTTAATTAGTAAGAAGCAGCCACGGTTGATACCACACTTAAGAAATATGACTTTATTGAAGCATATACTTGACATTTCACATACTGTTTGCAGATCTTCATATTTCTTCCCGCAACATTCACAATATCCTCTCTTTTTTTTGTCCTGAGGGAGCTGAACAGGAGTTCCACAGTCCTTGTCACTATTTATTTTGTTTCTGTTAACAGAAAATATATATATTAATGAGTCTCAAATATGGAGCTGAGCTCTCTACTTGCCTCCCACAGTATGTTCATTCTTAGTCACTTAAAAAAATTTTAAAAACCTTTATTTCCCTTCAAACAATTTACATTATATTAGTCAATGCTCAGGAAAAACACAGAGAAAAATAATGCATTAATTTCAAAAAATATGTACTGCAAAATGACAGGCAGACCCAGTGGAACTATATGCAAGCATAAAACATCCAGGTTAGTACAGGTGTACTACTACTACTGACTCAGAATAAAAATGCAAAATTGTTAAACCAAAAATCCTCACTTGACAAATCAAAGAATATATTCAAATCTCCGTGCAGAGCTGATAAAAGGAGGTTTGATAAAATCAACACTAGAAAAACTGACAGAATTTCTGATGTCAAGAAAACACGCAGCAAAACCACTTGGTCCAACAGATGACCTCTCATTCTTTGGTTTTATGTAGGTTTTGAATATGCTGTCCAAATGCCATTTCATCCTGTTTTTCTAGGCACAGGCTAAGTGGAAATATGACAAAACAAACCTCAAGTTCTTCATGCAGCCTTAAACACAAAGGGATTTTCTATAGCTCTCTGTGACTTTCAGAGTCCTCACCTGGGGAGAGCTATGGTTGCTGCTATTCACTATTAAACCACCTAAGGATGATACGGTAGTGGTAAAGCAAAATCATCAATCTCTACTTCCCTTTTAATTCAGAGGAATAGTGCCATCTTCTGCCTAGGTAAAAATCATTCTGACAGACTTTATCAAGCATCTGCATAGATCTAAGTTCAGGACCTTACATCAAAAAACCTGCCCTGAAAAACCTCTTTACTTACAAAGCATAGCATAATAAGGACACACTGCCTCTAATAAACTCTTTCAATCAAGAAGTCTAAACTGGTAACACCTGCCCCAGCATTGGTTGGGTCCCACAGGATAGGCTCTAACTGTGCACTGTTACTATTACACTAACCTTCTCACCTTCCCTCTTTAGAACTGTAAAAATCACAGAGAACCAGTAAAGCAGGATATAAACTACAGAACGCATCATCTGAAGATTGAATCATGTCTGCAGGACTTGTCTAATGCAGGAGCAAATAGAACTGACAACTTCACTTTAACAAGCTTTTCTCCCAGATAAACACAGAAAAAGTGAGCACTCCCCTTTCTCTCTCCTGGAACTGACATTCCACACATTTACATGCTGACTAGGACCTAAGTATCTCTTTGGCATGTGCCAACAGATTAAACTGGAATATTTGTTCAAACTTAACTCCTGAAATTTTTAATATATACTCCTTAATCCACATAAATGAAAATAATATTGGCTTAATTTTTTTTTTTTTAGTGCTTTAAAAAGAATGGGCCTTTCCAAGCCCCTCTGAAGAGACGCCATCAGAAATTCCTTATTGCAAAGCTTACTGCTGTACTATAGTTGCTTTGCTTTTTCATACTGCTATATTAATTGCAATTAAGAAAAAAAAAATCATCATGGCAAAATCAGCAGAAAACCTCCAACACTATAATAATAGTGAAGACTGGACAGAACCTGAATAATGGAGAAGCTATTTTATAAAGAAAACACGTATGACATCTAAGTAAGTCATAGTCCCCGAGGACAGAAAAGTATGTTCTGTCCATGTTCCATACATGTATAGCAAAGCTACCTTTCACCTAAGTATCTTTGGTCTCTCACAAGAATCAATTTTAGAAGTCAATGAAAGAATCATTAATACTCCAGATATGCTAGGTAGAAAAAATTCAAAACAATAATTTGATTTCACGAACCCCCCCAGATAACTAAGACTCCTAAGCAGTTTCAAATCATAAGATCGATTCACCAAAAGTTCTAACTGCATCTGGAGTGTTCAAATAGAGTCTGAATGCCAAAACATGTCATATAAACACTTGCTCTAAGACCAACTGCAATTCTACTGGGCAGTTAGCATCCGCTTTTCCTCTCTGAAGAGTTGAAGCAGTATTTGCAGAGTCTGATCTCGATAAACTAGACTGTATCAACAAGGGCTTTGCACTATGACTGAATAACACTTTTTAAAAAATTTTTAACTGCCTACTTTAGCATTATACTGGCAAATATAAAAAAATTCTTAAGAATTCCACTTCCTGTAAAATACTTACTGGATGGCATCCAAGATGAAGACAAAGAAGAAATCAGTGGCAGAAAGGAAAAAAATATCTTATGCTGACCCACAGTGATAGGAGAAGGCTGCATTTTTGGGTGTATGCATCTGTATGTCCAAAAAAAAGGACTAAAGACAGGATAAAGAGCGTACAGAAAAATAGACAGACGCCAACAGTTACAGTGCAGCAAATACATCAGCTGAGACATGGCTATTAGTATTAAATATCACACAAAACTAGAAGCACAGCAATTATTTCAGAAAACAGTTACTTCAGAATTATTTTAGAGAACTGCCCCCTCCCTCTATCCACACCTCAATAACGATTTTTCAACAAACCTTTGCTTAGGCTGAGTTTGCTTTTGACCAGAAGGATGCTTCTTATCCACCTCAAATGGACTATATGGTTTTGGAACACAGTAGTTCAGAACTGGAAAACTGGGTAACTGCAGATAAAATGGTCGGTACTGGCTGTATGAGACAAAACAAGTGCCTTAGAACCATCAGAAATAGAACAAATAGCACAAATTACTATCAGGTCAAAAATATTGAAAAAGTATTTATCTTCACATATAACACAGAAAGAATGCTAAGCAGATAAATATCCTCCTTCCTTCCTATAAACTTGATACTTTCTCAAAATCAATTTGCCTTGTGTTTCTATAGTTGCCTTATGCATTCCTTGGGGTATAGCTTTCACACCTATTTATCGTTGAGAGTTGGACAACCAATTAAAATCAATTGGAATGATGGTGCATCTTGTGTTCCTAAGAAGTAGCTATAGCAGCTCCTAACATCAAATGGGTTATTTTTTTTTCCATTTTACAATTTTCTTCCTTTGACAAATTTTAATCAATTCACCATTCAAAATATAAAACCCGACCTTTTCATTTTCCAGAAAGACAGTTTTCCTGTACAACATTGTACTTAGAGAGATATCAAAACTAGCAACTGTTACCAGTGCTCTCAACGTATTAAAAATATTTTAAATAGGGCATGCCAAAAGTTCACATATTGAATCATCTGACTGAACTGCTGATTCCAGAGTTCAGTCTGATTTTTTTTCCCCACACTACTATAAGATACTCTGGCAGAAGAAAAAGAGCAAGTCTGGAAAACATAATAGGGATAGCTAAGCATCCTGTTCTGCTTCTGAACTGTTACTTACGTTACATAAACATGCAAACGTTAAAAAGCATTGTTTATGTTACATAAACATTTAAACTTGTTTCATAAGTTTAGTACCCAGCTGCATTCAGAAGTCAAATTCACACATTTATATATGAACTTCCTGTACTTAAAACTGTGTTTGTCTAATTCTCCCCACTATCCTCATGTCCCTCATTTCTATTAACCAACTCACAGTGTAAGACCAGGCTTAGAAGTCTTTTTTTTTAATTCAGGAAAGCATCAAAGAAATCAGGTCAAAGAATTTGGAGCTTATAAACATCACCACAAAGCAGAAGTTAGTTAAGAATTTAAAGGTTCAAAATATGCTGTGTAGAACTGTACTTTTTTATAATTAATTTTGCTATCAACTTCTGGCAAACTGGTATTTCCTTATACAACCAGGTCTGATCGATTACAGGACCAGAAAAATTAAAATCTTAAAGGCTCAAAGTATCAAATTTCATGCTACTGAGGATATTGAAATTAGGTTAGTAGTTTGGGGCTTTTTTTCCTTTTAAAAAGAAATGATTGAACAGGATATTGAACCCAACTTCAAAAGATGATTTTAACTGTAACAACTTCCCTTTCCTTACATCTAAACAGTCTCTGCAGGAGATTAATGTTACTGAGTTGGGACTACAGTACTGGAATTTAGTATACAAAGTTTTATTTGCCTTTCGGGATATAGGATTTGGATCTAATGTTCAAAGTTCAAAGCCTTCAGGTTTCCTTTCCATTCATATGGCCCTTGGCAGAAAGCAACCCAAAGAACCCACTCATGATCTACAAACTGGAGCTACATACTAACTTTCCACTTCCATTACCTATTGCAAATATTTCCTACTGTACTACTACTTGCTCAATCTCATTCAATGGCTAAACACAGAGCATGCAGAGATGAAAATTTTGTATTTTATAATAAGGGGACAGTATGCCTGGCATCTAAAGTCAGGAAGTCAGAGGAAATTGAAAGCTGAAGGCCACTTGCTCAAGGCATACTGGATGTTCCTGAATTACTCAGTTTGAGAACCACATTACCGAACACACAGCGAGAACACTCACCGACTTCTATCTTCCACTTTGACAAATGGGTTTTTCAGTCTGCCTGCTCAAGGGAAGGGGGGAAAGGAAATTAAAAGACAAATACTTTTCTTCATTGAGAAAGTTAGTTCAGTAACTGAATAAATAAGCACACATCATTTTAGAACTTATTGTCACATTTTGACAAACACTTGATTTCCAAGAAGTTTTTCTACATGCTTTTCTGAGACATAGGAATCAGAATACAGCAGCACACTTGACCAGATGGGAACTGCAGTATATTTTTAAGTGTTCAGAATATAAGGCAACACAAAACTCTCTACAAATATTGAAATACTTACTTCTTGACTTCTGAGCAGTAACTTGTTTTCCCTATTGAAAAGAAAGAGAAGGTATAAAATCCCTGTGAATATTATTCTGCATTTTACTTAAAGATTTAGCTGTAGCTAATTTTAAGTTATGAGGGTGTCTCTGTGTTAATCATGACTTCATACACAGTCATGATGAATTCCGCAGGAAACTAAGCTCACTAGAACTTCAGAAATGTGGTGACACATCTCCCAGAGAAATATTTACTTCTACACTGCAAAAAAAGTGTTCTCCTTGAGATGTTCCAATTTATTTCTCCTAAATCCAAAACCAAACAAAAAAAATCCACACAGGTAGATTTACTCACTTTTTCTCTCACCTCCCCCAAAATAGACTGCCATGGCTGAAAGTTGATTCTTAATACTGATAACATTTGGACAACACTTCATAAATGGTAATTAACCACAAGCTGTAAAATGCCACAAAAAAAAGGCAGATAGCAACATTCTCCAATTAAAAAAATTATTCTCATTTGAATGGATTTACAGAGGTTTGGTTGGTTGGTGATTTTTTTTTTTTTAATGAAGATTAAAATTAAAAGGAGGAGAGAGTAAAGTCTATATTCAAGCATCAGCTGTCAGCTATAATTGATTCTCGTAAAGGTACAAACTCACATTTTATAATACTTGGAGAAAAACCTCACTTTGCTATCCATCAACACCCACACACTGATGATTTAGCAGAGGATTTCACATGGCCTCAATAATTAGCCGATACTGCATTCCAGAACAACACAGCACTACACTACATACACTAGATGGTATGTTTCCATTTACTTATCTCAGAACCTTGCCTAGACGATATAACTGTACACCTTCAAGTGTTCAATTTAAATTACAGAGCAGCTACAGATGCAGCACATGAGCAGCTAGAAGAGTTTCAATGTCTCACTATATCATACTCTATAATCTGGAGAAATCAGGATTTTCGCTTGCCAACTGCACTTCATTGGCAGAACAGCTCAAATATGCTTTATGCTAGTTCTTAAAAGACTAGGAAGGAAAAGATGCAGAATTGAGTAATTGACACGGGTTCCCTAGAGACAGCTTCTTCAGGAAACATTAACTCTGATGCTTCAAAATCGTCCATCAAAAGGAAAGGGTTTCTAATCACTGTCTCATAGGGAAAAATATACAAGGCAACTTCACCACATCTATATCATACTAAAACCAAGCTACAATTTTTTTTTTATTATTTTTGAGGCAGGCAAAATGGAAATTTCAGACAGTTCAATACTTCTGATTCTTAGATATCCTTTGCAAGAGGTCTACACATTATTTGATGAACGCTACTATGAAATTTCTTTTTGAATAATGCTGTAAGAGCGTATTTAGTACACCTATGTTTTCTCAGTTAATGAAACAAATGGCATTTTCACAAATGGCAAAGAGCCACTTACCACGTCTTTAAAAGAACTGCCTGCTCTTTTGATTAGGTAGAGTTCCTTTTTCTTTTGTTCAATGTAATTCTTAACATCTGGCAAAAAGAGGGAGGATTAACTCAGCTGAGTTTATTTTTGTATGTTTGAAGTAATTTCTTGTTTTTAGTATTTTCAATTCCACGAAATAATAATTAATGTTACAAGTTCAAGTTAGGCTTCATCAAACAAAAATATTTACCATCAAGATGAAGTACCTTCACTCCCCAACTCAAAGCAATGGATAGTATACTACCAGAAGGGATTAAGTCCTGCAAACAATAAATTATATTAATAATTTTAAGCAACGTATGATAGATTACATAAAAATTACAAATACATAACAACATGTCTTATGAAAGCTGTGATCAAAGCATAGATGCTTTGCTTCTTGACAAATGACTATCACTCTCCTAAACTGACTTTTCCATCTCCATGTCACAGCACTTCACCATCAAAAGATTACGTTTAACCTTTCATAAAGCCAAAACTGTTCTTTATTGTCATATTTAATAGTAACTAAGACTTGTAGACAGTGAATTTATACATTTACTTTAACTTCACAGGCACTTCCCAAATGCTAGCTATACTAGCAATCCTGATAGATTGTAATACTGGTCATGAGATTCTACAGACTTTCAATTCTTCAGGAAGTACCCAGAAAGCATGACCTGATAGTTTTACTTAGGACAATCCCTTAACTTCTGCCTACGCATTCCACGTAGGACTTCTCTCTTAGACCACTAAGAACACTCTTACTACTGCTTGTTGGCTAGAAGAGCAAAACCAAAGTTTCTCAAGTGTGAATTCATTGGTTACTTGGCTTACCTGCTCTTTGATTGCTTTTTCAACTAAGGATTTCCCTCTGCTCATACGTACCTATATTAAAACAGAAAGAAATTTTTAGAAAGTTAGAACTCATTTAAAAAAAAAAAAGGTAAAAAAATTTACATTGTTGCTAACAAATATATATTTTAGATATGACAGTCTCCTCCTGTTTACTGTACTGCTATTTTTCGTTAATTCGCATCTTCCCCACAAGGTTAGATTTGATACAGTCTGAGGGGGGAAAAAAAAAAAAAGAAAAAAACCCCTAACAAATAGTCATTTTCAGCCAAGGAGGTCACTGCATGGCTGAAGCAATATAAGTGCTGGAGTAAGACAGGTAAGAATAAGCTGCCAGTGGCACATTGCAGAAGATGAGGTTTCGTCAGCTGGATGCGTGCCAAATCAAGCTAACCGTCATGAATATACTCATAGCCTCTGTCTTATCCCCACCTTTTCTATCATCAGAGCATCCCCTTTTACACTGTATGCTTGTTGACAATGAGAATGCCTTTACCTATCCCGTTTATTTGCAAAACGAATTGATTTCACCTACGCAATGCAATGACCAGCCCACAGTCTGGCTCACGGTCATGTTTCTAAAGAAGTACAATGTATATCGTACAGCTAATTGTTTCCAACTGCATTTTGAAAGAGGGCAAGACTTTTCCATGTAAGAAACTTCATGTAAACCTGCACAAATTCAAATACCAACCGTTGCAATATGATACTTTAAGAAAGAGCTCAGAAAAAGTTAATATTCATAATGTTCGATTTTAATTATTTCCTTGAAATACTACCAAAGAGTGCTTCTGCAGATATCTGCATTAACAACAGCACAGCAGCCAGATATTAACAGGCTGTGTTGCTAAAAGAGACTTGAACCATTGGCTGCCGTCGCAAGCCTGTCCATACTGATCCAGCTGTCAAACATAACAATGTCAATGTTCACATCAGGCATATTATATCAGAAGAGATTCTAGCATAGCCTGCTTATTTGCTGAAAAAGCTTCTTTTTTTTTCTATCCATTTTTGAAACTTTGCTTAATTAGCTTGAGTTAGTTAAGTTTAACAAGCTAGTCTGAACTAGTTTAAAAGTATGTTTGTCCTGTTAAAAAAACCCAGAAAAATCCCCTTTATTCATCCAAGGAACTATTACCATCTCTAGGAAACAAAATAGGAGAAAAATTGTAAGAGCATATCCCACGGGTTGTACTCAATTTGCAGAAACTTACTGTATCTACTGTCTTAAATGAACTTCCATCATGTTGATCTTTTCGGTTACTAGGATGAGACGAACTATTTCCTCCATTACGTGCAGATTCTGGGCTAGGAACAGGAGAAATCTGACCAAGCGTTGGTGCAAATCTTGCCTCCTTTTTGTTAGACACCAGATAGCTGATATCTTTACTAAGAAAACTCTCCACTCTCTAAATAGAAAGATATAAAGCAAGTACTTATTTCAGGACAATAAATCAGTAACTCAATTTTACATTGTATACTTTAAAGAAAAGTGACAAAAATTCTACAATAATTCAGTGGTTTTGAACTTAATTAATGAGATTATACTTTCCAAAGATCTGGATGACATTTACAACAGAGCTGTAGTGGCATCTTACCAGTCAAAAATTCTAATTTCAATTTCTTAATTTTGTAATCTCTATGAAAAGAGCTTTGCTTTGTTTCAATTATTATCATTCTTTTAACTATCTAGCTGTAATACTTTCCAAATAGAAGAATTCAAAGACTGCATTGAGAAATAATAGATTAATTCAAGGAAAACAAAAGTTCATAGAATTTTACGTAACAGTAATTACACAGAAGTGTTCAGCTAAACTTAAAGGTATGTGTATGCAAATGTAATTTAAAGGTAGCACAAAGCTATAAATTCATTTAGTTTAGAACCAACAGAAAAAGGAAAAATTTCAGGATAGTTATCATGTTTCACACCTACAGTATTCATAACACTTCTCAGAAATGTACAAAACTTCAGTTGATTCCTAATATTTTCATACTCAGCAAGACAAAACATGTGATTATGCTCTGCTTATTCTTTTCCATTTTGCTCCTTCAGTCTTGTGTTGTCAACTGTTGAATGATTACCAGCTCTGTTTGCCTTGTTATTTCCTGCTAGTTTACATAGCTTAAAATACTTTCCCATTCCCTGCTGAGTATGGAAAAATCAGACAGGCAGCAAGTTCTCCAAGTACATATTACAGAATTTGGACAGAGAGAGAGAGGCACTTTTGAGTGCACTCCACACAAGTAACACACCCATGTGTTAGTTGATCTCGAGCACTTCAGATTTAGACACATAACTCCTTCCTTTTCAGTCTTTGATCTGTAACCTTACCTTTCACATATGAATTCCTAAAGCTCTCTTTTAGAAAGACAAAAAATAGCATGCACTCATTTAACACTAACAGACTGCATCTTTACTTCCAAGTGTCAATTTCATAAACTGCTCAGCACTCCCCTAAGTCAAAAAGGTATTGCTAAAGCAACATTCAGAATAGCTATTCAGAATAGCTGCAATTTCAGCAGGTCCCTTTTGCTTCTGTGGTTAAGGGTGTTTAATACTTGAACTGCCAAGATTCCTCTATGCTAATCTAAAATAATCAACTTTAAACTCAACTAAGCAATTGCATTGTTTGTATGTTACTGTGGTAGCCTGTACTTGCTTGTATCAAAGTGTTTCTTCCATACAGAAGAGAGAATTAGTGGAAAAAAAAAAAGACGCTTATAAAATTTAAGAGTATTTAAAAATACTCATTACATACTCTGTGTAGGAAGTATTTACTGAAGTTTCTCACTTTTAGGAAGCATATGCAAAATGTTCCTCTAATCTCTTTCAGGTTCAGCTGAACAACTTTAGTTGTAACATGTAAAGTGTCAATATAGTCAGAAGCAGCAGGAAAAATAATCACCACAAACAATGAAACTTACTAAAAAAAATTTTAAGCAAATGAATAATCAACTGAAAACAAACCTTTATAATAAGCATCACTTTTGTTACAATTAGCAAAGCAGCTTCTAGCAAAAAAACCACAAAAAAATTTGTTGACAAGCTAACCGTATTAAACATAACAACAAACATAAAAAAAATAAAATCCTGTTACATATAAAATACAAATAACCTTAAAATGCCATCACAAAGAACATGGAAAAGACATCTCCCACACACAGATCATCTTCTAGTTTCATTACGGTCTCTGCTCATTAACTTACCCCTCCTAGCTCTTTGAGGTCCTTTCCTATTTTTTCAGAGATCACATTTGATGGAATATCGAGGTAAAACACTTTCCCAGTGAGTGGCTTATATTTAAGTTTCTCTGGTTTTCCTATATCTTTTTTCACATTCTTCAGAGAAGATCTTATCTTTTCTGGTTTTGCTTGCATTCCATCTGCTGCAAAAAGTGAATTTAAACAGGACTGTATTTTGTGAACTGTGTTTACTTTTTGTTTTCAAAAAGGAAAACTCCTAAATTATGGAAACGGACAAGGCACGCTTCCATGCGATATAGGACTTAAAAAAAATAGATATATGTTAATCATATCAAAACCAAGAGAGTAATAATAATACCACATATAGAACCTTAGAAGTTTCTTCTTAGAATCATATCCTAAAATGGACTTTGTATTTCAGTTGCTATACAATGCTATCAATTTTTTCACCCAGTTTGGCACGTATTTACTATCTCTGTACCACAGTACATATGCTACCTGCAGTCACTGAGAATCACAATACCATTTCAGAATAGAATCTGTCCCTCTTATTCATCTGAAACAAAATGGATTCATAGAGGCATTAAAACAAGAAACATTCCAAAGTAACATTAAAAAAATAAACATTCAAAAGTAAATACTAGTTATCTGAATTTTAAGCATCAACCTGAAAAGCAGGAAAACTAAGCTTAAAGTTCAGAACCATTCCAGGTATGACCATGCTTTCCATCCCAATGAATTTTGCTCTAAAATAAAGAAACCACATACAGCAATTAAGCTATGCTGATGAACGTTCCTGATGCTCAACACAGACCTATCCACACGGGCCTAACTGTTAGACCAGACATTTAAAAAAGCTAAAAAAAAATTTCAGTCTGTGTGAGAAATCAGCTCATTTCTCGAGGGAAATCTTGGAGTGGTAGAGGTCTATGAGAACATCAGCTCAATAATAAGAAGCAATCAAAAAAAAAAACTTAGAAATTGCTAAAAACCAGAAAATAAAATGGGTAATTTTATTATGCCACTTCATAAACGCAGGACTCAGCTACATCTTAAACAAGCCTGCAGAAGAGTAAAAAGAATGATGAAAGGCATGAAGAACGACCTTGTTAGGGGTTGAGTTTCCGAGTAGAACTCAAGGTCCCTAATGCTCCTTAAATCCCTTATTGATATAGGGGAAAGGGAAACAAAACTCAAATCTCGGAATATATGGATGGGAAACTGAAACAAACTTTTAATAAAAATTCTAAAATACTATCATATCACACAACTATATATTAAATGCAAACCAGAAAACAATACAGTAAGAGTTAAAACACTGCAAAGGGAGAAAAAGGAAAAAGAACTACAATTATGGCCGATTGGCCACAGGCCAGGAGATGACGTCACGCCAGGATGGTAGCTCAGAAGATGGCATCTATCCAAAATGGCGGTGGGCCAAGTGATTAAAAGTTTTTAACAGCTTAGAGAAGTATTTTAACGAGTTCACAGGGAGACCTTTTTCAGTGTCTGTAAAAAAAACCATTCAAGGACACTCCTGACCGAAGCGGCGGCTTCTTCAGATGTGAAGAAAGGAGAAGCCCTCGCGGCTGGAACGCGAAGGGGGTGAGCTTCCCCCGCGTCCAAATCCAGCGGTAGATTCTCGCCGAGTGAAAAATAGCTCCTCTCTTACCCGATACAAGAGAGATGCTGACTGAGTCACACAACAATTCACAGCAGAGCTGGGCGCCGATAAACAGAAACAGTTCTGAGTTAGGCCCCGGGGCGGGGGGGCAGACCACAGGCTTTCGGCCTGGACGGTAGCCAGCCCTCTCGCTGTGGCTCTTTCTCCGAAGCTGTCCGGTGTCCTGGCTGCAGGTTTTAAGGAGCATCTGTCGGAAGAAATCTTTTGACCTGCACTTTTAGCCAATGTGATGCCGGGTTTATGGAGCTTGTATGAAATAATCCCGATACTCTATCGGGCACATTTCCAAAACAAGGAAGTCTTGGCTCAAACTGGGACAGACCTTGTAAATTAAGACTTTGTCAGTCTGTAAAGCAAATTATTTAGGGGAAAAAGAATACAGATACACAAAATCAAGAACAACATACAGAGAATGTCTGAACAGACTATTCCAGCAGAAGAGCTATGGGGCACAAAACTAAACTAGCAGTCAGGTACAAAATTAAAACCAGGAACTGATTCTTTACGCAACAGGGAAACCCTGTGTAGCTTGCTGCCAAAGAATGTTGTCAATACTAAGATGCAAATTCTAGGGGAGGCTGCAAAGTACAAGGAAGAGGAATACTTCGAGGGCTTCTAAATTCAGAGGTGACATGCAACTGAAGTCCCTGTAGCCAAACATAGCTGGAAACTAGAATAATATTATTAGGTGAAAGTAATTATAACTTCTCTGTTCTTACATGTTTCCACAAGCATCCAATTACAACCAATGACAGAGACAGAATAATCCAAGATCATCATTACTTTTATGGTGTCTTCCTCACAGAAGTGACACCCTGCTCCTAGTTGCTTCTCTTCTGGAGAAGCTCAAAGGAGACAATGAGGGCTGCCTCAGGAAGTGAGCAGGCCTCTTCTGGAGACAAAAAGCCAACAAGCAAAATGGTCTCTCTGTTATGTATTCCCTCCCTCTCTTGAAATCGTCTTAGATGGGAAAGAGAACCACTACTCATGCTCCAAGACTCTGTAAGTAATGATTATGAACACATATAAGTGAAGCAGAAACACCAGTCAGCTTTGTAGAATCTGTAAGACCAAAATAATTAGAGAAATAGGAAAACAGGGAGACTTAGGATAGTGTAACTGATTCACAATCTATACTAAAAAGATGGAGGTATGCAAGCGAAACTTCGTAGATGATCAGGGATCAAATATGATGTTACACCCAGCTCACACATGTTATGGTCAGGGCAGTTCAAAAAGTAACACAGTAAATACTGGAATTAATACTAGAAAACAAATTTTAAACTTCTTGGGGAAATCAAAAGTTTGGAGTGAGTTAGCAGTACTGCAGTAACAGGAAAGCATCTCTTCAAGTGACTGCATTTTAATACCCTGGGCCTAAGGTGCCTTCTGTGGACACTCCTGATAGCAGCAAGTATCCACCTGGGTGGAGCAGTTTGCACGGCTGTGGCCTAGCGAATTTCAACACTGCTACCAGCTTCTTTGCACTGCAAGCATCTTGTGAAACAGAACAAGCTAAGTGCCTTTGAGCTACACGGCTTTACGTTTACTTCCCCAAAGAGTGCAAAGGTTGTTTAACTGTCCACCACCAAGAAAGTCGGCCCAAGGCGTGCTTACCCGCTAGCCTGGTAGAGGCAAGAGGCCCAAACGCAGCACACCAGGCTGACTGCAGGGGTTCACAAGGAGAGCCGAGAAAGCGACCCCGCTGATGGTGGGAAAGGCCTGAATCCCCCTACCCCGAGCTCCGAGCCGGGGAGCGGGAGCTCCCTGCCCCATTCCTCCCGGGCCACCCCCAGCGACCCGCTGCTTACGGGGACGCGCTCCTTTGTCAGCGGCCTCTGCAGCGCTCGGTTTCATCTTCCCGCGGAGTCACATCCTCCTCTCCTTTCCGCCCGCCGCCATACCTGCGGGGGTTCAGCACAGCCGCTAAGCTCCCCGGCACAGAGCAGCGCAAGCTCCCTCTCCCCGGGCAGCTCCAGGGCCTCCCTTCTCGCCACACCCCAACAACCCGCCCCCACCTCCCCGCCCTTCCATCGCAGCCGCTGGGATCGGCGCGCGTCCCCGGGCGCTGCTGCCCGCCCGCCTCACCAGGCCTTCCAGCCTCCGCCAGCCCCAGACCGCCTCGCGGAGCCTCGCTCCTCCTCCCGGAGAGCGGTGCCGCGGGCCCAGGGGCGCCTCGTGCCCCGACGCGGGCCGCACTCCAACAACGGTCCCCGCCGCGCGCAGTACGGCGCTGGCAGGCGAGGACCGAGGGCTGGGGGCGGAGGAAGGAGCTGCGAGGCGCGGTGAAGGGCGCGGGGCCGCAGCGGAGTCCCTCCCGTAAAGAGGAGGGCGGAAGGGAAGGAGTCCCTGGGGTAGGCGAGGGTCGGGAGACCGGCGACCGTTACCGCAGGAGGCGGGGGAAGGGGTTGCCACTCCTCCTTCCTCGCCTCGCCTCGCCTCAGGGACTGGGGCACAGGGGTGAGCGCCCTCCTCAGCGGAAATCGCGGGGAAGAATCTCTCCGCCCGGCTCCGGCAAGGTGGGGGGGTGGGCCTTCTGAGCAGCAACCGCCCCATTCAGAGACCTCCGCAGGCACCGCCTCCTACCGGTGCAGCCGCGGTGCTGACAGGGGAATTAACCGGGTTTAGCGCCGCCCCAGGCGGAGATCCCCCTCCCGTCCCCGGGCGTTCCCGGCTTTGAGGGCAGGTCGGACCGCTGGCCAGGTCGAGGCACGGCTTCACCATCTGGCCTGTGCTGGGACTTGGCGGCTGTGACAAGCGGCTGGGGGTCCTGGCTGAGGAGGCTCCACTTTTTTATTGCGAAGGGCTGTCCGCAATTCACTGCGGCCATCACAGCCCGGTCGCTGCTTATAAACAGATTACATAGGCTGTTCCGGAAAGTAGTTTTGTTATAAAATAAGTTTTAAAAGATATTAAAAAAAAATTCCGCCCCACCCCCGCTCCAATTAGTAGTTGTTACCGAGAGGCGAATCTTGCTTTGTGCAAAACTCAACTTAAATTTTATTTGAAACTTAGTGAAAATAGTAAAACATAATGTTCCTGTAGAGCAAATAAAAAGCTTAGATCAATGCCAACTAAGTTACAACTACACTCATGCACAATGTGCATTTTGAAAGATATGCTTTAGCTGGGGATTTTATGTTTCGAAACTTTATTTTTTTCTCCTGTCCTAGCCAGCTGCAGATAATGGAAATATATAAGCTCCTTGTTTTTAGATACTGTGGGTGCATTTCTAAGGTATTGTAACTTTGCCTATACAGCCATACAGCAGGATTTGATCAAAGAATTAATGGTAGCATTAATGCTAGGTGATCACTGTTTCTTACATGAGGAGCTTGCCAGGGTATGCAGTCATCACTAGGAGGCTGTGACTACTGGACTAACCAGGATACCTCTCTGGATTTTCTCACAGGAGTGACAGAAGCAAGAGGAGGTCTAGATGAATTATTCTGCTGTACTACAGTTTATGGGCTGCAGGATGGTATTTTATCTTTGTAGAGATTATTTACATACTCGTAAACCCTTTGATGCAGCAAGAGGTAATACATATTATATATTTAATATGTCTTTAAAAACATAGTAATTCATGTAAGAAGGATTTGGAGGATATGTCATTTAGAAAACTTATTTACAAAACCTGGCACAAGTACTCAAAAAAAATCATGGAGATGCTTGTATACAAGTAGAAAACTAATATTTATGTTATTACACCTATACATAATGTATTAATGAAAATTTAAAATATTTTTTAATTTTATTTTTCTGCATGTTCTGGACATAGTCTTGCAATATGCTTTTCCGTTCCTTAACACATTTTTTGTGTCCAGGAATAAAGCCATGTCTGAAATGCGTGATAGCAACTTACATAAAATAACTATTATTCAGCAAGCAATAGTCTCTTGTTGTGGAGCTATAATTACATCATTATTTGGTAACGCAAACTGTTAAGCTTGCCGCAGAGAGAATCTTTGTAAAGTGATTAGGCTTCAGTTTGACTCAGCATGATGTCTTTATATGTATGGTTTACAAATTTCCACTAGTATGTTGAACAAGGATGTTTTTAAATAGTTTTCTCATAATTTTTTGTATTTTAACTACTTTTTGTATTTTAACAAATGTGGTTCATTGAAATCTTTCCCATCCCTGATGATCTTTAACCATTTGTGAAAATAAGATAATTTTGTTAACTTTTCATTTCTATGTCTTTTTTTTTCTCTTGGTGTAGTAATTCATTTGTTTGCTTCCTTGCTTTCTGCAAGAAACAAAATTAATACTAAAAGTTAATTTCCCTACTTCCTACTGCTTAAAAACAGACATTAAATAAAAGTCTGCTCTACAGTACAAGGTACAAATCCTGCAAGGCTGGCTCCTTGAGATGTCCCCTTCATGTTACCACTAAGTAATTACCACTAACATAGATTTTTTCTGCCGTGATGTCTTACACTGTCAAAACCTTTTATTGGGGGGAGGGTGTCCCTAAACATTGCTTTTAAGGATAGCTTTTTGTTAGGCTTTTAAAATTCTGGATATTCTGTGGAATTAATCTTTTGCTTCATATTCAGTTGTCTTGCTCAGGACCTCCACCTCCTTCCCCATGCATACCCAAAGAGGTATTGGTTGGTTAGATTCAGCACTTCATATCCCTTGAAGGTCTACAAGCTCATTAGCTTATACTTCATATTTAAGTTACTTTTTAGCGTAACCCAGCCTTTGGTTCTGACTTTTAACGTGGATTATGCCGCAGGGAAATGTGCAATTTTCTAAGCACAGTTTTCCCCCCACAAAATTTCCAAATCTAAACAAAATAGGGTCTTACCAGGAACCTGTCAAATTAAGTCTTTTTAGTCTGTCTTTATACCATGTGTCTGGTGATGTTAGGTAAAGTAGGAAACAAAGCTACATCAGATCTGTGGAATTCCCAAGATGGATTCCAACTGTGTGCACAGAAGATTCTAGTACAGCATAAGGTGCTGGTATTTGAGACCTCATGTATAGGAGACTGCTCCATTCTGAAGTGGCAGAATATGTGTGAGTGGCTAAAATGCTACTAGATGCCAAGTTTTAAGCAACTGAATTGAGCAGCAGGAGTCACATTTAGGCCCCTGCGTTTAGATACAGAAATGTGAGCCAAGTGTTCAACCTCCTGTTAGTCAACTGAGAGGCATCCATAGGGAGCTAAGGTGTCAGTCAGTTGCCTGTGCATAGGAGCGTGTTCTGTGAGATGCATGCTGAACTGTTTGACTTAGCCTCTAGCTGCTGCTTAGTAGGTAAGGCCAAAGGTCCTGTGTCATTTCTGTGAACTGTGCAGGTATTCTGGATACCTTAGAGACTCAGATGGCACTGGCTGCTTCCATGTAGGCAACGGAATCAAGCCCTCAGTCAATACAATCAATAGAGGCTTGTCCAGCTGACCAGCCACTGTTGTGTTCAGCATATCTAGGCCTGTAATAATTGTAAAGGGCTGGAGCGGAAGCAATTAAATGTTTACTAAATCTTCATTTACTTTTCAACAACTCTGAATTTTTAGATCCTGTCTACACACAAAAAAGAAGGAAAGTATATAATGAGTTTAATGTTTTTCTTTAGAACATAGCTATCACAGTCGGTTTCTTGGAAAAGAATAAACACAAGAGAAATGCTGTAATATTTTATGTGCTTGAGGCCAAAATTTGCTCTCATATGCCTTGTGCTATGCCACTCATAAATGGCTAACAGCAGTGCTGCAAAATGACACAGTGTTTTTTTTGGATGAGCTATGTGTATCTAATATTTGTTGTCTGTGCAACTGTTAGTAAAATAGAAAAGATACATATGGTCACTTGCAAACCATACAGGATTTGTAGTTCTCCTTTTCCCCCTCTGCCTGGTAACGTTGTAAGACAGGTCTCTCTTATTTTTCCTCTGGGAAAAAATAAGGTTGTAGAAGTTCATGATAAAGCATCTGTTTCTACATTTTCAGGTCATGCAGGGTCTTTCTAAATAACTTCTGTTTCATTTTAGTAACTCCTCTTGATGTTATCAAAACTCAACAGCAAGCCCAAAGCAATCCTTTCTCCAAAGGTAAATAAATGTGTAGTGTAATGGAAGCCATGGTTTGCTTTTTGCTGTTGTATTTAGCTGATATTTATCATAATGCTGAGCTACAGAATGTTTTCATTTGTTTTGCAATAGTCCTGTTTGCTTCTTCAGCATAAGTGGGGGGGGGGGGGGGAGCAACACAGCAATATATGCTGAAATTGCTAAAGAAAGAATGTGCCAGTGAACAGACACAGTGGGGAAAAAACCCCATAAATACATACCATTTTAAACAGGCTTTTTTGCTGTCTTTCTTAGTTATTTTCATGGTGGCAGAAGTTACAACTATTACTAACTTGAGTTAAAAAAATATAATCTCTTAACAAATAAATACAATTTTCATCACAGGGCTTATGTGATCAGGATGCTATATCAAAATTAATCTCCTCCAGAATCCAGAGACTTTTGAAAAATAGTAGTCAGTCTTACCTAAGTCACTTGCCACTTGGGTTCTAAATAGATAAAGACATTGTGCACTCAATGATATGCCAATGATTCCTACTATTTAGTTGTAATTAATACATGAGATTTAAAAAGAAAGGAGGTGACTGTTGTTCCATGTTGTATGTGGAGATGAGTATTTGCAATCACACTTGCTGTAAATCAGGAGAGGTACTTGTGCCTTCTATCCTGTCTTTTTAGTAAATTCTAAACCCCTCAGAAATCTGAAAATGTGAAGCTTGAAGTATGTTTTTGTAATGGCAATGATATTTTATCAAACAGGTTCAAAGTATATGATGTAGAAGAAATCAAAAACAAGCAGAGAGGATGATCTAGTATAAATGCAGTCTAACCTAAGATACAATATCCCAGTTGTAATGTGGATGCTGAGCCTACTTAATAAAAGATTTGAAAGTCTGAAAGATGTTCTCGTAGTTATATACAATAGTGACATTCCGGTCTTGTGTTGTTTTTAGCCTTCAGTAGATGGTAGTATAACATAAACTTGTCTTCTGGAGCCTGTGAGGACAGCTTCATTTAGTCTCGCACTCTGGAAAGTATATTTGTTCCCTCTTTACTTTTATCTAATTTGTTGTCACTGACTTTAGATTATTTTGCCCCTCTGTGTCTAAACAGAGATAAATCTGTGTTGCCATTATATCCAATTAGAAATTGCTGCTGACTAAGAACCATCTTAGAAGCATTAACTGTATTCTTATACACCATTTTATTAGGAAAGTGTTTTGTGTACTCCAGTGGCCTTATGGATCATATGTGTTTGTGAGAATAAGGACAGCAAATCCTGGTATAAAAAACTGGACATTTCAAAGGGATGTTGGTAAGAACATTTTACTTTTATATAAAACTGTACATTGAAAACATTTTTAAATAGCATACTGTAAATTTATCGGGCTTTTTTTTTCAAGTTCTACTAGAATCAGTTATCATTCGAGAGGATGTTCATGTAGTTACACTATGTAATTTATACAGTGATTCACTGTACCTTCTACTTTCTACAAGAAAATACACATTCCTCCCTTAAGATGAACAATGGGGCAGCTGCATAGTTCTCCTCACAGGATACTGGCTCTATGAGTTTATTTTCCCCACTGGAGCTATATTGCAAATGATTTTCTGTACCTGCTTACAGCTCTCCTATCCACAGATTTCCCAGTATGCTCCTGAGCTGAACTAACAACAGAGATAGTGTTTTAATTTCATGTGACAAGTTCCACGTAACCTGTAGGACTAGCATTTTACCCAGACACCTGAAGCAGACACCTGTCAGACACTGTGATGCTGCTTCATTAATCGAGGTTTTGTTTGATGCTGCCATTAAATTACACATGTGATCAAGGATTTTTCAGAATTAAATTTCTGAGAAGAATGAAATGTTCATGCAAAAGGTTTCTTGAGCAGTTTTACAGTGTTATTTTTTTAAAAAAAATTAGTAACTTCATAAATTTGAATTTTTCAATTAACTTTGCCATATAATTTTTAGAAAGTCACTTAGGTTTCTGATTGATGTGAGTTTATGCCCATTTTTGCTATGACAAGCTGATTCATAATGAAGAATGACCATTATATTATTGAATCACCTTTCATTTTTTTTAAGAAACAGTGCTAGAAAAGTACACTAGTAAAGAAAATTGTAGTGGACATTGTAGGTTTCCAGTGACAGGACTGTACAAATGGTTTGGTGTATTTATTTGCCCACATAGTTAGTAAAGTATATAAATATGATGCTCAGACACTGGATTTAGTTATGTCCTTTCTCCAATCCTTTATCTATACCTTCCTGTATTGTAAATTTGTTGACACTGGATTATAAACATATAAACTAACTAGTACATAATATATTTGGAGAAAACATAAAATACTAGTATGGCATTTTCTGTCCTTTTTTTCCCACCCTTTTGTCTTTTTTGTCAAATCATACTAGGCTCACTCTCAAAGCTCCATTTTTTTCAAGACAGTCTTATTTTAATAGATCATGTCTTTGTTTTTCCCATGCAACATTTTATCTCATTTTACCATTTAATCTGTCCATCAAGGCTGTCTCCTCTAAACCTATTTGCCTTTTTATTCCTGTGAGTCCTTTTTGTGGTCTGTCAGGCTCTGTATCTTCTGAGGCCCTGGGATAATGTCTGGTCTTAAGCATATTCTAATCCATCAAATCTCAAACTCTTTTCCCCAACTGTTTGAGAAAATTAGGGATCCTAATATTATGGAGTTTGCCTTTTTGATGGTGATTTCAGTTGAATGATCTTCAGGGCTTAGTGTTCCTTTCCTGTCATATATGGGACAGCTGTGATATTAATTATAAACTTCCAAGTATATAGTATTGTGAATATACATTGCAACTTTTGCCAAAGTGCTTCCTGTTCAATATTTGTTTTTAAATTCTTTTTTTTCCTTCTCTACCAAATGCATCTTTCTCTTAGCCTGTTCTGCTAAGCTTTGCAAGGTAACTCTAAAATTCATCTAATTCCTATTGTCTGACTTCAAGTAGAAACTCTTGTTCTCTAACTGATTTTTGCTTGTAGCAATAAGGCAGGAGCTAGTGGTCTTCCTTCCCTCTGCTGCTTTTAACTGTGGGAAGATCAGAGGATTGTGAGGGAGTGCACAAGAAATAGGGCACTAAGGTGATGCCTGTGTGTTCTCAGCCTTTTCCAGATTCTTGAGTCCATGCTTGCTGTTCCTCCACTGGTCCAAAATATTCTCATTTATTTTAAGTCAGCGTCCACACTGCTCTGGCATTTACTTCACAGCTGTTGGGCACTTGTCTGTGCCCAGTACTTCATAGGCATCATGGGGTGTTTTAAAGGTAGAGGCAGAGGTTAAGATGCAGCTACTGCCTTATAGGTTAAGGATTATTGTTAAAGTGCCTGAAGTAAGCTGGCAATGAGATACATGAGTAAAGGAAATTGTATTTAAAAAAACCCCAAAATTAAATGCCACAAAAGTGTGATGATAAAAAGCTAAGGGTGCTTAATGCTTCTTAATGCCTTTTCCAAATGTGTTTTCTCATTATTTTTTCCGTATGAATACTCTATGCAGTTAAGACGTGCTCCCTCAACACCTTCAGTCTTAGCGCTTCTGTTTGAATGATGCCTCAATAGCATCATGGCTTCTGGTATTCTTAGAGCACAGTCTGTGCCTTTGCTGCAGTTAGCTTGTTAGTTCTTTCAAGAGGAATTAAAAGCAGAATAACAATTTGTATGGAGAAAGCAGCTCCTCTGTAAAAACAGTCAAGAAGCACAGCATGACTAAAGCAGCACAGTGTGGTTAGAAACCCACTGTGTTACTAGCCCAAGTGTGAATGATGTGCATCAAGTATGTTCCTTCGGAAGCTAGCTAGAGTAAATAAAACTTAAGGTGTGAATGTTTATAAGCATAAAAATTGGGTTAACAATTACACTTGAGTCATTCTTCATGCAGCGTGGCAGAAAACATAAACATAAAAGGTATACATGACAGGGAACTCTGCAGGTGCTTAAGCAAAGTTCTGGATTTAGATAATTTACATTAAATTAAGGTTTTGCATATTTCAACAGTAGGTTTCTCAAACCCTGAGAATGCCTTCAGACATACTGCCTACATTTACCTTTGCAAAATGTTGGAGGCCAGGCACATGTGCTGGCAGTCTTCATGGCAAGAAAACACTTTGTTATTTTCTGCTGGTACAACCTCCAGAACTTAGTGCTGAATGAGGCACAGTTATCTTTCAGGATATTCAGCTGGCTTTTTCAGTATTTATTTGAGCAACTGCCTCAAGGAATCAGTCTATAATTCAGCCCAGTAGCATACAGTTTAAAGACTTTTAGTTTGAATGCAGAAAGAGTGCAGTTTAGTTCAGCAGATGAAAACAGATGTTATTCCTAAACAGTGTCCCTAAGACTTGCCTTTGACAGTCCTCACAGAGGCATTCCCCTCCACCTTTGTAATTCTAGAGAGCAAAAATGTATTTCTTTGTTCTCTCAATTAAATTTACACTCTATCCCACCAAAGAGACAGTCCTGAGCAACCTTTCATCCTGTATGAAGCATGTTTTGTAGAATTACTGAGATCTATGAAATGTGTGAAATATGCCTGAAAACATAGCAAATAATTAGAAGCCTACATTTTGATTTATGTTAAATTGAATTTAAATTTTAAAAAATCAGTTATGTGAGTTTTGTAGTGCTTGGGTTAGATTTTATTAAGATAGGGGTTACTTTATGGGAATGACAATTATTTGTGGCTAATTTGTATCATATGAAGAAATATGAAGATAAGGGGATACAAGGCACTCTGTCCATGGATCATCACAGACAACACTTCTATTTTGCTTTTAGTTTTTTTTTCTTTTTGCTCCTGTTGCCACAGTAGAATTCTTACATCTGTACTTGATTAAAGAATTTCTGTATTTAACATAGAAATGTGTTGTAATGCAAGTTTATTTTTTTTTATAACCATAGCAATGTACTGGTGTAATTATGAACGTTTCAAGATGATGTGCAAGGAAGTTGGTGCACATGAACCAACATTTTTTATTGCTTTCACTTCAGAAGCAACATGGCTCTGTAAGTATATATTCTTGTTTCTAGTACTACTCTTTATTATTCTCACTAATAAACTATTTAAAAGTAGTATGATTTTATATGATTCTCTCAGAAATGGTCTATGTTTTGGGGTGCATCTACTTTAAATACACATGGCCTGGCATTCAAGCTGATTAGGTATATCTGAATAAGTTAGAGTGTTCTGAAATACAAGACTTTTAATAATATCAGGTACTTGGGATATCCAATGAACTTTTAAATTGTGTGCATTTTAAGTTAAACATTTTAATTAATTTTGTTTGTGCTCTAACATTAAAACTGATTTCTTTTTCTGATAGATTGCAACTGTCATAACTCTGCCATTTGATGTAGTGAAAACATAGGCAGACTGAACTTTGGGAGAGTGAGACATTAAAAAGTTGTTGGTCAGGAGAAAAATAACATAAGGTTTGGAAAAATAAAACCTAGTGTTTGAGTATATAGACTTTTGGTAGGAATTCTAAATATTTGCCTATTCTAAAGTTTATCTAAAAATTCTATTTCTAAAGCCTTTTTTCTTCTCCAAATTGTAACTTCTTGTAGGATATTTTCTATATTCTAGGATAAACACAGTATTTCTTTAATGGCACAGAGGAGGGAAAAGGTGTGAGTTCAGTACAATTTAGGTTAATAAGATGGTATAAAATATAAACAAAAAAAATCCAGTTACTTTTAGGCAGACTGATTTCAAATTTGTATACTTCTAAATAAGTTATATTTTAATAGGCAAAAATATAATTTCTTATAAAACATTTGGATGAACAGTGATCTGTTGGAAAAGACTCTTGAGTTGATAAAAAATACCATGATAAAATGTTTGCACATTCACTGCCACTCGCTCCTTCATAACGATATTCTTCTTCTGTTACATATTAGGCTACAGAGAGAAAGCACTGTGCTCAGGTTGTGTATTCTTCACATTCTTTTTATATGATTTCAAAGAAATTATTTTTGATGGCATATTAGTGAATATCCTAACACGTTTAAAGGATGTTCTGTGTTCAATAGAGCACCACTGTGTTTTATAGAAATCCAAGTTGTACTTAAAAAATTCTTTTCCATTGCTTGGGACCTGGGCCAGTCCCTCTGTAGGATGTTTCTGCTGAATGCATACCATGAAACTGTTTTAACTTTAATCTAGAAAAAAATTTCTTAGCCTCTTTCATATTACAGATCAATGAAAACAGCATGTGCAGAGTGAAAGAGCACAAAAAAATTCCTCCGTTTAAAACAGTTGCATATGTCTGCAATTCAGATTGCTTCTTGATGCTGCTGCAGTTAGGTTGCTTATGGTATCTGATTTAGCTCTATAAGGGACTGTGATCCATACCTCATAGACCTGTACTTTCTTAAACTAACTTACAAATTTTGGGAGGGAGTTGATTTTTGTAAACTTAGATGTAAGGTGTAGTGTCCTAGCTTAATTACCATTTTCATTCTTATGATTCATTCTTTTATGATATCAGTTCTCAACACTTGCCTTTACATTCCGTTTGCCATAAAGGAAAGATCATGTTTAAAAATCCGAATTGTGATGATCTTGTAGCTGCATGTATAATGTAGCATAGAGAAGGACTGGCTCATTTGAAAGCTAGTTGACTTTTTTCAACTATATCAGTTACTCTAGTAAGGAATATTGCCTCTGTTCTTATATCTTACTCCAAGCATTTCTACAGGTTTTTCCAAGACATGCTATTTTGAGTATTGTATGAATTTGCATACTGTATGATTTAATGTCCTGTATAAATAGTATGGATAAAATCAATATAAAATTAATTAAACCTAATAATTACATCTGATTTCTAAAAATATTTTCCTGTGGCATTGTGTATATTGGTTAATTCACTGTTTTCTTGTACCACATTGAGTTCCACAGAGGGACCGTACATCAACCTGGGCAGTTATGAGGAAAATTGTCACTAAAAATGGGATTACTAGATTATTTGCTGGTAAATCTTTTGATATCTTTATAAAAAAACCTCAGAATAAAGTTTTTTTAATCAGTAACAAGCAATTATAGTTGTTAACACGTATACATTATATAATATTTCCATATCTGTGAACACTCTCAGTTATTGGAATTGTTTGTATATATAAAGCAATGGACATGCATACATCAATAGAGAATTTTGGTAATCTCTTCACAAGTTACTAAGCTACAGCTCAGACCAACATTGACCTATTTAAAAAATAGAGGGATTGATCTTCACCGGTGTGGCTATATTGGCAATTAAAAATGGTGGGAAAAGGTTCAGTTCAGGAAATAGTAATTTTCAAATTTAAATAATTTGTTGATTTCTTAAACTGTAATGTTTGGGTTTTCAGAAAGAATTGGTACAAAGGGAATTTAATGGATTGTAGGTTTGAAAGCTGCAGTGTGGAGGTGTTTCTAGACTGAGAAAGTTTCTTAGATGCAGTTTTTAGTCCAGTGCTAAAAATGTCCAAACCATCTGTACTGTTGCAGCACCTATATTCCGGCACAGCCATCCTAATTTTTGTTCTTCACCTCATATTATTTTCTATACTCAACTTTGGTTTTTTTTCTGTCTCAGAAAGATACCTTAAGCTTCATGGTATTTTTCTGTATCCTTTCTCAGTCTTTGAAGAAGATGCATTCCTGAGAACCCAAGAAGTCTGAGTATGAAACAGATATTTTGAAATAGAATTCACATAATAAAATAGTGTTACTGGCCTGTGGAATACTAGGCCCAGGTTAGATCCCATCTGTCCTATAATGCAGGCATTTTAAGTTGGACTTCAATGCAGTTTTTTACAGAGGACTGGAGGATATGACAATTATATTACTTATTAGTTTGTTTGCTAGATAGGAGTAATTATGTCGAATACTGTATATTTGAGACATTCAAGGTCATGCAACAACTATTCCCCAATGATTTTCTTCCTTTGAATTTTCTATCGAACTAGAAACACTGTTCAAAATCTTCGTTAAATTTTTATGTTTAAGCAGATGGGAAAAATGCAGTCTTGACAATTTAATGAGCTCTGAATGAGCCAAAGAGTTTTCAAATTTTACTGTATGTTATCTCATGTGTACTCATATGAGTGTACACATCTTACATGACTTTCTTACCCTCACTGAACCTATTGAGGGACCACTGCTGCCCAGGTGTGTCCAGTGTTCAGCACATAAGCACATAGTTTAGTATGTAGGTGGCGGTATTTCAGTTCCTCCGAGCCATTCAGTAAGACAGAATGTCTCTGTTAAGACCCCATTTAGCTGTGTAATTCCTTGATGTATTTTATTTTTCTTCTTGCATGGGCTATCTTAAAGACTGTCTTTTAGTCTTTTTGATAGCTTTGGCAAAGATCACTTTTTAGGCCTGGACTATGTGCAGTACTTATTTCTACTGCTGACCAGCGCAGATGTATCCCTGACCATCATAAGCTATCTTGGCCATTTAAACCCTGCATTTTTATAGAACAGAAAAGAAACCCCATGGAATACTTCTGGTGTTGTTTTCAGATCCTGGCAACTCTCTGAAACCAGTGGGCCCTGCCTAATAATATGACCTAATTCTTGGTACAAACTCAAAACCTCCAGCAATGAAGCTGGTCATTTTCCTGAGAGGTGCAGCAGGAAGTATTATTCCTCCTACTTTCATAATTATGGCTTAATTTTAAGAGGACTTTCTGGCATCAAGGAGGGATCACAGAGGCTCCTGAGACCTCATGAGATTTATGAGTGTTGTCTTCACTGCATAACCAAACTGACCTGTCTAGAACAGGGACTTTGTGAGCTGGCAAGTGTGACTTGAGACAATAAAAATGACATTCCAGCATTGGAGCAAAAGTCCCTCACTGTTACCTCATCCTGAAACTGAAGATTTCTTTTCATTTTTAAGATCTCTCAGAGAATGTTCCACTTCTGTAGTTACCAAAAAGAATTGACTCCCTCTGAGATTATCACCAGTCCTTTCAGGAATTCATGGTGGATTTAGTGAGATCCCAGAATATTCTCTGGAAAATGATGTGGAAATTTTTTTCACAGATTTGTAGATATTTGGCAGCAGCTATCATGGATCCTGCTAGACTTCTGGCATAGGCTTCTACTTGGCAAGCTCTGTCAAGTAAAACAGGAAGATTGGGTTTCCCAGAAGTTGGAGTTCTTCCATTCTCACCCATTATGTCCCAAGTAGCCATAGAAGGCAACTTGTGTTTCTAGTTGCCAGTCTGGTACCTAAAAGTGCTTTTATTGTTTAACTATGTGCTGCTCTTCCCACCCTAATTTCCTCCTTGCAGCTACCAGATACTCTACCCCACGTGCACAGGAACTCAAATAACTAGCCTGAATGTCTCTGTACCATGGGAGAACTACTGTGGGCCCAACTGTTTTTTAGGACATCCTGCACAACGGAGCTGAAACAAGCATTGCCATCTTAATAAGGTCTTCTTAGCTGGAAAGCTTAGCATGCCTGAGGAATTCAGGAATACAGAAAATTTGCCTTTCTCTAAGAACATTATTGAAATAAAAATATTATCAAGTCTTAATTTCTTAAAAGATTTTTGTACAATTATTAGTGCACTCAGTAGCTACCTTCACTCCCTTTCCTGTCTTGTGGCTGAGTGGAAATTAAAAGGAAACTCAAGTGGTGGTAGGCATTTCCCACTCTTGTGTACCTAAGTATGGACAAAAGCAGTCTGGGATTGCCATCACATGTGACAGGAACTGAGAGAATAAGAGTTTCTTGGACTGTCACATGACAGTGCAAATAAATATTCACAGTGTGAATGTTCAAGCTGGTTAGACATCCTCAAGAATTCTAATTACTGGTTCATATTTTTCTGTGAAGAACTACTACCATTCATTAAACAAAATAAAATCTTTACCTGGGGGTGAAACTTTGCTCTGTTGAATACATTCAGGGAGCTCTATCAATAATTTACTAGCCCAAGTATCACCAGACTAAAACAGTACCACTTCTTAACTGTTTTTAGAAAGTTTTGCTTTTGAACATTCTCCTTTCTATGTATGGCAACTGGAGATTGGAAATTCAACCTTGAATGCATATAAAATGCTCAGAGTCACAAAGTGCTCTTGACTTCCTGTGTGCCCATCTCAGGACACTCATCTCCCTAAGCTTTCTTACTTCCCCGGCTCTTGTTGTTCAGGTTCCCCCATGCCCTTCTCTCAGGCTGTAGGGGAGGAGATTCCCATGTCTTTCCATATTCAGCAAGTCTACCTGATGCTTGAGGCTGCTGTTGTCCTGTTCTGTTGGCTGGGTCAATACTCTTGTTGCCATACTCGGAAGTCCTTTGTAATGCACGTGTTGCCATGTGTGACTCTGGCAGCCTAGGGAGGAAATGACAAGATATTAAAATGATATTAGGATAAAAGTCTATAGTAGTTCATGCTTAAATGACCAACTTCAAGAGACATGCCAAACCCAGGATTCCTACCAGTCTTGACAGCACTGCATTGGTTCACTGGGATTCCTTATGTGAATAGCTACATGGTTGGCTGACGGCTTGCAAGACTCGTTTGTGTTCACTGAAAGAGATAAGTCACTTTACTTGCTGTACAGTGATGACATAGCTGGGTAACAGGATTTACATATTTCAGAGCACCGATACCAGCAGAATGCAAGACACCACAAAGTATCAATATTATTAGGCATTTTGGGTGGAATTTATTCATGGATTAGGATACCTACATTTAGGTCTTGACATGTGAGTAACAGAGCGTAGGGATATTCTCTTGATCAGCCCCTATCTTGGTTCAGGTGCCTGCACATAGGTGAGAAGACTGGGGGTATTCTGCCTAGCTTCTTGCTACTGTTCCAAAGGGACACAAGTTTTCCACAGGTCATGCGTCATCTGCACTAGCTCCATGCAGATGACTTTACATTTCAAGTGGAACTAGATGGCTCTGTGTAGACAAGTGGATTCAGCTGTATTTTCCTTCCTCTACGTAAACTGAATCACTTTTTAAACTCCACTGACATGATCACAGTTATTGTGATGGCAAACATTTAAGACCGAAATTCTGTTTATTCGTGTGACTGGGATCCTTTCATGTTAGTAAAGGTGCTGTAGGTCTTAGGAGGCAGTGGCAGGGGAATACGCTTTTTACTTACAGTTAGCTTGAAGGGCTGAGACACACACCTACAGCGGAGGCTACAGCCTGACATGGTGCTTGAGATCTTTCTGCCCTGACTTTACCGGTTTTAGGATTCAGAGCTGCCTGAATCTCTTGTCCCACCTGAGAGGTCACAAGCCTCTGCTTGTCCCACATGAGCAGCAAATTTGCACTGACACTTAGGGGAGGGCACAGAGTCTGCCCCCAGGGCCACCTCTTCTGTGCTAGAGCGAAATAGTCCTGTAGGTCAAGGTGCTCCACCTCCATGGAGAGACAGAAGAGGCAGAGACATGATGGACTTGAGGCAGGCAGGTCATACAGGATGGCACAGGTCAGCACATAAGGTTATTACACTGATAATAGCTACAGCCAGTAATTTCAGTATTTTGGACCAGTAAAATCCCAGTTCTACACCAACATACTATGGCATCACTGTATTATGACCACTAAATGGTACTACAGCACTTCAGTCTGAAAACAAATGATAGGGAATACTTTCCTTTCTCTTCTGGGCAGGTATTATTCCACAGCTGTTTAAAGCTGTCCCTGCTTGTGCTGTAATGATCAGCACATATGAATATGGAAAGTCTTTTCTCATTTAAATGAAAAAATGAACCAGTGTCCTTAATTCTCCTTGATCTGATCTTATGACATCAAAACACATGGTGAAAGTTGTGCCAAATTTGAATGTTGAAGTTTTTTCTAGAATTCCCAGTGAATTTCTGCCATTATATTTGGTAACTAAATACAACTTAATTTTTAACTGCTTCACAAAGGATAAATTAACTTTTTTCTTAAGACTAGGAAAATACACAGGACTCTTACACTATCATTGAAGATTTTGTGACTTCTCTCGCAGCTAAAGAGAAAACAAATAAATAAAGAAAAAAAGGTGCTGACTCTTCTTCAGTGATGATTAAAAGGGGAAAAAAATTGAGGCTGGACAGGACAATGACGAATAACCACTGCCACTGTGTTAATTTCCAGTCTGACTGAACATTTTTGTTGATGTTTAGAAAATGTTTTTGGCTTCCAAATGTATGATACTATTATTCCTCCATAAGGAGGTTGATACAGAATGAATTCAATAAATATTTATTCTTGCTTAATACATGTTTAATTCTGTGCATGTTTGTTATTGGCAGTTCTATATTTTGTGTAAATGTATATTATAAAATAGTCTTTGGCTTCTCAGGTTTATTAAAATGAAAAAGGATTTAGGTCAAAGTGGAAAAAGTACCTCGTGCTCATTAGAAACCCATGGTGAATACACTGATAGGAGCTACAGTGGCTTTTTAGTTTAAGGTAATACTCTAAGAAATTAAAGCACAGCCAGGCACTGAAGACAACTGCCTGCACAGGCGTTCTGGAAAAACGCTCCCTTGCATGTTTTTGGGAGGTGCACACTGTCACTGTCACAAAGCTCCAAGGCAGGGCCAGGCTCCCTGCCAGGGAGCGTTCCCCATACACAGTTTGCGTGGGATCACCTGTTTCTGAAGGCCAAGTTTTTGCTGGCATAAACCCAGGTGGTTCCATGCCAGTTTGACTCATCGTGTATCTCTCTGAAGGGAAAAGCACATTTACTTTCCTATTAAAGATGGAGCCACTGTCTGCTACAGTGTGTTGCACACGTGGTATGAACAGTTGCAGCATCTCCCTTGCCCATAGACAACTTACTGAATCAGAGCTTCCTGTGTATGATTTTTGGTATTTAAATTATTTTCTAATAACCCTCGCTATATCCCTTTGTTCATGCATTTTCAATAAAGTGGTTGAAGTTTATTTTTCGCCTGTGCTGGTGCAAAAGCAACTCAGTAGTCAGGTCATTAAGACACCAACTTCCGGGTGTGGTTTACACAAGAATTGGACTTCAGTCCCATTCTACTATGAAGAAGGCATCCCAGCATCTGTTTGGCCTTGGTGAAAATTCATCACACACTGAAAAATGCCCTAAATGTAGAGACATTAGGTGCAAAGTTACAGCATATGGTTCTGGCAAGAGGTACTGCCATAGGAAACACGTCCCACTGTTCCCCCATTGTGATTTTCAGAGCAATTTTACACAAAACCCTCAAAACAAGTCCTTAGAGAAAGAAAGTAGAAACAGCAGATTTTGGACCACATTGAATGAAATACAGCAATGAAAACAAAGTCTCCCTGTTTTGCAAGAAAAGAATTTGCTACAAGCTCAGCAATACTGTAATTTGCCGAATGGTCTTATTTTATCCTGTATGATTAAAACTGAGGCAAAAACCTAGTAATTAGCAATGATACAAAAAGTTTAATTTACATGCAACATTTATGGAACATCAAGGCAACAAAACATACAGTTTTGGCATTTTTTTCCATTTTTTTGAAAAGTAATTAATGTTTAGAACTGAGAAAGACACACATAACTGTTTTCCCAAGCACAAAATGACACCCAGAAACTCACAGTGGTGTCAGACTACATAAAAGACTTCAGTTAAATGACACATGAATTTCACACCAGTAGCTCCAAGAAAAGAGCCATCAGTGAACACGACTGCAGATCATGGTTACAGCCCCCTCCAAAGTACTGACATAGGGGGATGTGGAAGTGTTTAACAGCAAACAAGACCAATTAAATCACTGTACCTTGATGTAAACTTGTGGAATCCGGATTCCCTCACTGTATTTGTAGTAAAAATGCATCCCTAGTTTACAAATTAGTATTTAATAATGTTACTCAACTGCCATGAGAGAACAGGTGCTTAATGTGATAACAATAAATAAAAGTTAGGTGAAGTAGTAGACATTCTGACAGTATGTGAAAAGATTTAATGGTCAGAGTTTATTACAGAGATATTATCTGGGTGGGTACACGAAGGCTTGAAAGACAAGGTCTGGTGGATTTTGCTAAGGTGCTTTAAAAATCTGCATTAAAATGGCATCAGCAGTTGTTTTACCCTGCCATGGATGCAAGGACCTCCAGCACTGTGGAGTGGAGAGCTGAGATGTATCTTGGACCTCCTCCAGCTAAATCCATCAGTGCCTTGAGTTCCAGAGACACATAGCCTCACTTCCTGTAGGAATGAATCCTCTTTCTTTCAAGCCCACCCTAAGATGACCAGATTATAGTAGTAGTGACAAGGTACCGTTACAAGAGGCAAATCAACTAAAGCCATACAGAGGGTAGTGACATACTGTAAACACCTAAGAGTAAGCAAGAATTAAAAATCTGGCTTGTATTGCAGCTACTCATGTAAACAATTTATGAAACTTCTTTGGCACAAAAAAGCATTTTCCTTAGCATTTATAAATACAACGTACTTACATGCATTTAAGTTCTGTTTAAAAAGTTACTAATCTGATAAGCATTTCCTTGATTAACAAAATTCATAGATAAAGGATCCGTTGTATCTTACAAAGAATTAAGAATATAGTTTGCAATTCAAAAATTAATTTGCAAACTTTGAAACTACAGGGTAATCTGGAAAGTTAATTTCATTTAAAAAATGTCACCCCCCCCATTTTTTTTTTCATATCAGTAATTTAAATCAATGGCAAGTAATTTGAGAAGACTGACTTAAGTGAGTTCTGCTGTATTACCTACTGAAGAAAAATACCTATTGCACTACTACAGGAATGAGAAAAATCTTTAACGCAAGAATACTGTCATTACATTGTCTTCATTTCCCCTTTTGCACTCTCCTTGTGAGCTTGCCAATAAACACACAATCCAAACTTTCCAAGGTGGTAACCCCACCATCTTTGCCCCCATCTTTCCAGAAAGGCCAATAAACCAAGGCATTTCTCGTATAACATTTGATTATCTGTAACTCAGATCACTCAAAAGCATTTAGTGAATTTCCTCAATGTTTACAAATTGCTAAGTATGCTTGATTTATATGATTGACTTACATTTGTTATTCACATGCAGCTTCAAGAAATAGTGTTTCAGTGTGATTCTTCAGTGCCATTCAGACATCTCCTAAGCGCCATGACACTAGCAGGAATGCAAAATCTAACATTGAGTCAACTTGAGAAGAGCTGTTATTGGTTAAATATGCTGTTTGAGGTCCTACACGACATATGCAGTTGAAAAGCTGGATTTTTAGGTAAAATATTTATTTGCCTACAAAGACTGGCGTTAAGGATTCCCTGTCTCTTCTGCAAGAGTTGATATTTAAAGCACTGCAGAGAAGCACCATGGCTAGAGTAGGGCCAGGCCATTGCAAGGAGAAACAAAGGTCATGGCAGTTAAGTAGGGGACTGGTTTCCAACAGTTTCATTTTAAACATCAGTCATAAGCATCAGATTATATGTCCTGAACCTGACCAAGAGCTTTAAATAATTCAAGACTAAACCAGAAAATCTTAAAAGTCGTCTGGGGGCAAAAAAAGTGAATGAAAACTGTCAGAATCTGTGAATTAAACAGGTAACCATGAAAAGAAAAATTAAAGCAGCTTATTTTTTAACTCAGAAGTAGCAGTCTTAATTGCAAGTCATTTGATGGAACAAACCAAATGCATACAACACAAAGCTCTTCCTCGTGTGTATTTCAGGATGGTGTTAAGCCTGGGCTTGTCATCTCTGTTGTGGGACTGGCAAGATATTCACTTGATTTCAGACTTGTGAGAGATTTGTAGCTTGCTACTGATGTAAGAGAGCCACAAAGACCAAGCAATGATGGAGTGTCTTCCTTCCCTGTTAAGAAGAACAAGAACTCAGCTATTTCATCTGCACTATTATAAATTACAATTACTGCTTCAGCACATACATACACTTCATAAATGTGGTTAGGAAGACAGGTAGGTAAAGAGATCCCTGCCTGTGCATTACAGGCTGGGCTGTAGTCCATCTCCTTCTACACAGAGGGATTCAGAGGCTCTGCTAACTACAAGGTAAACTGAAGTTACTAATTCAAGCACTGGTTTTAGTCAAGTACATTATACATAACTGGAAGTGACTTTACTAATACAACATCGGTACTAGAGATCTAATTTTAAATCCCTCAGAAAGGAGTAGAATTAACTGGAATCAACATGTATTTCTTAAATCAATCAAACAAACAGTGAAAAAAGTTCTGTTTTTAAAACCTTGGTAATTTCAAGTGCATTATGCTCTGACCACTGGAAGCAGCCCTGCAGTGCAGGATTGGCAGTGTAAGTATCTGTCCTGTCATCCAAATACACTTGACAGTTACCACGAAACATACTTATAGGTGTAAGACCACATTGGACAGTATCTCTATTTTATGTCTTCTCAGAACATTCATTAAAGTTATTTTGTGCCAAGTCTGCTAATAGATTACATTATAAAGAATTTGATCTACCAGCATTTCCCTATTTCATCCTCCTGGCTCACTTGCAGAATAGAAAAAAAATCACCTTAAACTAGGGGTTAAAATGAACTTAACTGGTCAGAAGCACAAGATTTTATTGATAAGCTAGTCTACCAGAATTTTTCAAAATCACACCTATAAAGTAGCTTTTATAAAAATAGTGTCTCCTGTTCCTGCAGAAAAGTTTTGTTCTCATGAGAAGGGTGTAAGGAAAAAAATCAAACTGTGCCCTGCCCAACAATTAATTATAGGGGGGAAAAAAAAAGAAAAAAGTTGACATGTAGTTCTCTTGCATCATTTATGGTTCTTACTAGCAGTTTCCAGAAAACATTTTAGCTCTCACCTCTACTGAGCTTTTTTCAAGAGACTGAAAAGCTTTCCCTAAAGAATGAACTAGATTAGCTCTTTTAAAAGTCTTCACTTTTAGAAAATCCTTTATTCCCATAAAAACTACCCTTTAAAGAACACATTCAATTTGAGGACATAAAATACGCATAGAACAGTGTAGCACTGTTTGGACACAGCACTTGATTTCAACAAATGTAAAGCTAAAATTCTGCCTACACACGTGGGCTTAATAGTAATGTGAACGTTTACTACTTCTGATCTTCTAATTAAAACTGCCACACTGAGAGTTAGACCAGAAGTATTTTAATAGCAGGATCATATGCTGTGTCTCACAGAGCTTAGGTACTGATAAACCTCACTGGTTTAGAAGTGAGATGTTATGCTACCTTTAAAAACAGAGGGTTGAAATCAAAACCTAAACTATTATGATCGGTGGTATTGCCACACTTTAATTTACAGAAGATAAAACAAAGCATAACTTCAAATGATTAATATCACCAAAAAACTGTTGAAAGTACATCTGCACAAGAACTTTCTTCATAATAGCTGTGCTGATTCTATTCACTTTCTAAGTTAACTTGAAATAATTTAAAGACTGTTTACAGTTCTAAATTTACATCCCTGATATTTTAAAAACAAGAAGTTTTAGACTTATGAACTACTGAGGCTCTGTATAGTTAAGTCTATTATTTAATAAAATTAATATTGGATGAGATACAAAAAGAATTTTATAGCAGTTTGTGTTCTGTACCCAAAATACTACTATTTCAGAAGTCTTCCATCAGTTTTCTGCTTTTCAGGACTGCCCACAAGATGGAGCAGCTAAACTTTGGTAAGTGTACAGATTTTGAAAGGGGGTGTGTGTATATTACATTTATATACCAGCATGGTTCCTACCATGTTCCTCTCTCTCTATTTTAACAGAAACTCTGTCTGGCTACATCTCCACAGATAAATGTTGAATGCAAGAGGTAAGAATGACAGTGGTAGTTGCAAATCCAGTGCCTTTAATCTTTCTTTCAGGAAACAAAAAAGGACACTTAAAAGAACTCAGAAGTGAGTTACTTATAGCAGAAAGATGACAAAAGATCCTCCTTGTGTTTGAACTGTCTCTGGTTCTGTGATGGAGAAGGAAGATATGCAACATTATTTAAAGTTTAGCTTTAAATACAGCACGAAGCCTTATCAAGTTGGGGTGGGTGGGTATTTTCATAAATCCAAACTTATTCGAAGTAGTCCTTAGGGAAACTGAAACAATTTGCATAACAATGAAAAAATATGCTGTTCAATGCATATTTTGTTCACACTGAAAATTAATCACATAGGGACTGAAGATTAAAGCTATGAAGAACAAAACAAAATGAAGCCACTAGACAGGCTCGGTACCTTCATTTAGCAAGTTCATTCCATCCTGCTTCCCTTCCTGTGAGTGACTTGGATCCAGCGAAGATTGAGAAAGACTGACTTCTGCTGAAAGCTGGTCCAGACTTTGAAAACTTTTCCTGCAAAGCAAGTAATATTTAATAGTAATACATCTAAAAATCTAACTAGATGTCTTCAACTCTCCTTAAAAAGCTTTCTAAAAAAACCTAGGCAGTTAATCTTCTTTCTCTTAAACACTCTTTTTTTTTTTTTTGATTGTTTCCTGAAATACTGTTTTTTCCTAAAGCAATGATTTCCTTTAAAAAAAAAATAATCCAAAGGAAGAAAATTTTTATGTTAAGTGAGAGAAACTGATTTTTCCTGCCACCTGATCCTTGAACCTTGTAACAAGTAGTTCCAATAGGATACATTTCAGAGTACGCTAAGGGATATGTATAATTTTGATTTTCCCTGTTCCTCTAAAAGTGAATCAAAATAAGTATTCAACTTACTCATCCCATTGTTGATTGTGCTTTCTATAGAGTAGAGTGTCCAAGGCAACAGCATTGACATCCAGAGCTCCCGGGGAAGGCCACTGATTGGTGAGGTGAGTAGTTAACTCTTGTCTTGATCTCAAGTCATTATTCTTTAGCACAGTCCTGTGAATACAAAAAGCAGTAAATCTCGGTCTATTAAATGCAATTCCTTAAAGTATGGAAAGAAAAACCAAATACTCCTGACCAAGCTGATTTTCTACTTTGGGTGACCAACAGATTATGATTTTCATAAAGCATCTTAAACTGTTCATTTTTCTTAGGGGAAACAACTTAGAAACCTATTGAGATGTTTTTGGGATCAGAAAAAAATTGAAATTAGAATCTTTCTGCAAAAGCAATTGAAAAGCAACTGCATTCTAAAGATTCTTTCTGCCACCATTAACAGGCCAACTATTTTGCAAACCAACGATGAGAACGTGATGTCCTTTCCACCCTCTCCCCCAATTTTTTGCAGTTTGAACATGCCCCCCCCCCCCCCCCCCCCAATACTTTTGCAGAATGAACTAAAACCCTTACATGTTAATTCCATTATATGCTTCCAGGTAAAATAGAACACATAGTTATTCTGGTTTCTACCACCTTACAGTTTCTAGTGATTTATGTTTTTAAAATTACAGAAAATGTGTTAACTAAGTACCTCACATGTTCAAGTTAGTTTTGCCTCCTATTCCCATGAGGCAGACCAGTTTCCTAAAATTCTGAAAATGAGGAAGCTAATATGCAATATTGGAAATCATCTGCCAGAAGTCATACAGAAATAAGGAAAATACATGGCTCTCCAGGCTGCAAGACAAGATCAGCCTTTTTCCAATAGTACAAGGCAATCTTCAACCTACCCTTACATTGCTGTAGAAGAACTCTAGAAACAAAAGTAATACTGCTTGTTAACCCACAAATCCTCCAATCCATGAACTACTAAGCAACAGTAAGATGCTGCTTTACAACATGTTTGACTATATGAGGCCTGAAGCAAATAGCTAATGTTACATGTCTCCATGCTGAATGTACCCAGGAGTTCAAAGCCAAATGGCATGTTGTTATGTGGAATGCCATACTGCATAGCAAATTAAATAGCTGTTCATGGTACCCATGCATTTATGTGAATTCACAAATAACATTGTCAACAGGTCTATTTTTACAATGCAGTTTTTATTCTGGTGGTATCTGAACCTCACAGGACAGGAATCTCAGTAAGGGCACAGAAAAAGCCAAAATTTCCCCACAAAACAAGGTAAGGCAATATAAAATCAGTCCAAACACAGTATTAAGTATATATAAAATAGTAGTATAGACAATAGGAAGTTAGATAAAATATTCACAGCAGGTGCTGGTAGTTACCACCTATCTTTTCAGCCTTGTAGATTATTTAGCTGTTTGCTCTCTTGCATGCATTTTTAAAGCATCATGAGAGTCCACTGCAGCAAAGACTTATTAAAGGCACTGCTTGCAAACAGCAATTCTCTCACAATAAACAAAAGCACTATCAATTTATGCATATTAACCAGACTTATTTTAAGAGTCAAAGTATTAAACCACACAGAATCATAGAATCATTTAGTTTGGAAAGGACCCTCAAGATCATTGAGTCTAACTGTTAACCTAGCACTGCCAATCCACCACTGAACCGCGTCTCTAAGTGCCATGTCTACAAAGCATGCATCATCCTCAAACTCTTAATCACCATGAGGAAAAAAATGATCCTGCTACAAATGTTCAAACACAGGAAAAGAAATGGAGACAATAGAAATTACTACAGAAAGGAGTTAAAAGGGAAGGAAATGAGAGAACATTTTAATGAAAAAAGCATAAAAATTTCAAAACACTCAATGTGAAAAAGTGCTGCAGAAGATCATCAAGTGCTGTCCTGCTCTTGGTCAGATAAAAGGAGCTCTTTCTAGAAGTTAAGAGCTCTCCAAAGACAACAACTTATTTTATCCAGGGCAGATTGAATTTCTACAGCAGCACTCTTGTTCCTCAGAATACAAACACTGTAACTAGTGCTGGCCAGCTCTAGCCTGCGATACTGCAGGGTCTGAAGTAGGACTTTCTTAATGATCACAGCGAGTTCAATGAAGATTAATGAGCTTTCCTCTGTATGTTTTCTCTCAGGCTGTTTAATCAAAGAATATTACCATTAAAACTTATTTATCTGCTAGTATATCAAAAGAAGCTTGGCATATAAAAGCTTTCAGAGGAAAAATTAGAATAAAGTCTTCACAGACCAAAAATATGAAATGAAGAATTGATGGAGAAGTACAAATGGCAAATAGGGATATTTGTGAAATTTACAAGTTTCACAAAATATTTAAGAATAAAATGTAGAATTAGTATTTTCTGTTATTTACACACACATAAAAAAAAGGAACTACTGAACACTTTGGGTCTTGACTGAGAAGCATTTAAAAAATGTTACCAAAAGTTCACACAAAAATAACGTAATGTAATATATAAGCTTCTATATAAAATGCTTCTATATAAAAACATATTAAACTGGAACAGCCTATGTATAAACAGATTTTATTCTATTGCCTCTGTTCCCAAGAATGAACCACTGGTGAGAAACACCAACTGAAAATGAGAGTGACCTGAACACCTGCAGACAGACTCAAAGCCTAGATTTTATGAAGGATATTACCTCACAACTTGTAAGCATAACTTATATGGAACAAAATCCATAATACATCATAACACTGAAGATCACAAGTATACATTTCTACTTTCGAATAAAATTCCATACAAATTTGTTCTATTGGTCTTGTAGCTGTGATGACTTAAGGACGATACAAGATAAGGTTAGCAGACAATATGTTAAGCCATTTAATGGAGGAGTAAAAGCAAGGACATTCCAAAAGGGAAGTAGAAAAGTAAGAGTCAAAAAATTTTACTAAAGAGAGAAGTTAAAAAAGAAGGAAATATGATCAAGTTTGAGTGAAAACAAGCGTACAAGCATATACAACAAGCTGTTAACACCTTCAGAGTGGAAAATAAAAACTTGAAAGCCAAAAAGAAGGTAAAAACAATGGCTTCTAAATATAATAATGTCAGGAAGGTAGTTGTACATGGAGAATAGAGTGGATCTTAATAAGACATTCTAAGATTGTTTTTCAAATGCAAGAAAGGCAGTGTGTGATATACGGCTGAATAGGGTATCCTGGACTAACACAGTGAGACTGCACGTCAAGAGTCTGGCTGGGTCGGCCACTACATGAATGACAGCTGCTCTCTACTAACCCCTCTCCTTTCCCAAAGGGGAAGAGAAAGGGAATAAGGGAGAGAGAGAGTCTTATGAATTGCTTTAATGAAACAATAACAATAAAATAAAATATATACAAATAAAACCAATATTGAACTCAACCCCCCCGATGGCAATTACGTCACTGTCACCACTGATGCTCTGGGCAGACACAGGGGAAGGCCCAGACTGGGCTCAGCAGCAGATGGGAAACCAGATTCAGGAGCTGGATTCTGGAACTGAATTCAGGAATGCAAGGACTGGGATCGAAGGCAGAATGGACAGAGTCCTCTTCGGACACCAGCCATTGAAGAGAGCTTGACCCTTGTGATCCCTCAGCTTTATACCGACTATGACGTCTATGGGATGGAACACCTTGTTGGTCAGTTCAGGGTCACCTGTCCTGTCTGCTCCTCCCCACAGATGCAGCCTCTGACTTACTGCACCCCCAACGTGGGACACAGGATTAACAGTGACCTTGGTCTGCACAGGAGCAAGTACAAGCCAGAGCCTTTCTGCACACCAACCCCTGGCAGTAACTGTGAACATCAAGTGTTATCACTTCTAGAAGCAGACACTGTCTGCAAAAATACGCCATTACCTTCAGAAAGTGCAGTCACTTAGAAGAGACTGAGCTGAAAAGTGAAATCACTGAACAGAATTAGTGCTGTTCTAACTCAAACCAGGACACTGTCAGTGCAGAAAGTTTTGTGTAGAGTAGGGAGAATATGTAAGAATTTATTATGAGAGCAGGGGAGTTAAACTGATTTATGGTACAACATCTAACATAGGCATGAAAAAATTCTTGGTTGTCTGAGATTCATGCCATTGGAAGCCTTTTCTGAAAGGCCCATTTACACAATTTTTTTTTGTTTAATAAACAAAAAGTCAGTTGTTCCAGTTACACCTGTGAAAAACCAGTAATTTCTTACCTGCAAGTTTAATTTCTCCAAATCCAGAAAATGCCAGTCCAGTTGGCAATTTGCCCTCCTACCAGCAGATGAAGACAGGAAATAAACCAAACAGACATAATTCCCTAAGAAAGGGAATTATATCAGATGATTGCTCCAGTTCAAGAACTACCTGAGTAGTGAAAAGTAAAAGTGAAAATAAAAGCTTAAAAAAAAAACCCCACACATTTGAATAAAAAAGAACAAGCTTAAAAAAACCTTTATTTAGGATAGGAAATATGGAATGCAAACTGAAATTGATAGCATACATGAACATAACTAAAATCCGTAGAAAGCACTTTAAAATAAAAGGCTACTCTCATATCGTCAGTACTGTAGCAAGACAGTCAGCTGTCTGGACTGGTATGTCATTGGACTTTGAGAAATTAGATCAGCAGGTATGAAAATGAGTTACTTACCAGTAGATTTTGATGCTGCAACATATCACCTCTCTCAGGTTTGTGCCTTGTGCACAGACACAGTATTCCCCAAATTAGATGCCAGAGCAGTTAGTTCTCAGCAGACTTTCTAATGGCAGCTGCTGCAGTGAAAAAAAGCAGATATGTCCTACCGCACCACTTTTTCTTACTCTCTCTGGCCAGCAGATCTTCATGTGTATAACAGCAACTGTACTAGTTGCACCACAGAACAGATTCCCTTGAAGCTTCTTCAGCAATCTTTTTAGTCATCCTTTATTATCTCCTAGAGATTTTGAAATATATCCTCCAGTAATAAAATCAGTGTCATCAATTTTATACAGCCTTTGACCTCCTTGACCTTTGGAGTAACTCAGATAAACTTATATTGGCAGAAAGACCAGCAGCTCGGCTCTTGAGTTCTAGTCTAAGTGTGGTGGAGATTTTATTTCAGAATACAGACATCCAGACTGAATGAAAAGACACTACAATACGTTAACTTTGCGTGTGCTCATTAAAATACCACTGCAGCACGTGACTGACACTCTTCACATCCTTGGACAAATAATCAGGCCTGATTCCTCTGAAGGAGCATAACAGGCAAAACACAACCAGTTTCCCCAGATAGCACATCTTGACTGAAAACAAGAAAAATACTGAACTAGACTAGCAACCACACTATTAAAAAAGTAAAGAGCAGCTTTTAATTCAGTTCTTCAATGATCAGATCCTTTCTGCTGGAAAATGGAGGACTCTCAATAAACAGCTTTTTTTCCCCCCACAGATTATCAAATTTGCTTTTAGTAAATTCCTCTCAAACAGAGTTTGTCAAAGATTTTTTTTTTCCCATGTCAGTCACATAAATACAAGGTATGTGTCTATAACTGAACTCATTTTAAAAGGACATTTCTATGGGAGTGGGGAGCAGGGGGTTAAAAAAAAAAAATAAAAAATCAAGACCTTCCTTCAGAACAGATCAGGAAAACTTCACCAAAAACAGTGGACATCTCAATAATTTTTTGCCATTTTAACATACTTAAATTCAGTAAAAACAGCAGTATCTTCCTGGTAGCTGAATAGGAATTAATGCAGCTACCAAACTATGCAAACAGTAAGACAGAGTTTCAAAGTCTAAAATAATCGCAGAATGACAAAAAAATGCAGAACGGAAATCTGATTAACGGGGAGAAGGAAGGAAAAAACCAACCAAACAAAACCACACAGAGAGACAAAAGAACAGTAGAAATGGAAAGGACAAACAGGTGGGAAATAAAAATTTTTTGCCAAGTGTAATTTGAGTTATAATTTCAGTAACAAAATACTGAAAATTTTATTAAGTGGCTGCATATGTCAATGACAAACAGAAAAAGCAACAATCTAAATCTCAACCATTTGTTATCCAAATAGAAAGCTACTAAAAGCTTCTTGCTCAAGAAATCAGGTGACATGCAACACTGTATTTTCTTGATTATAACTTTAGACATTTCACTTTTTCCATTTCAAGCCTTTCCAGAAATCTTTTAAACACTGTTTTATTTTAACAGAACACTGGAAAAAAAACCAAGACACAAAGCTGCAGCCTTAAAATTGGATTTTGAAGAAAGAAAAACAAGTTGTATCCTAAATTTACACATACCATCCCTAAGTTAAAAAAAACCAAACCAAACAAACCACAAAAATTTCTCTGACTGTGTGTATATGCACACTGACCTGTAAGCCACCTTTCTTTTGGTCAAACTTTTTCTATTTTAAAGAACATTTTAATTTTGTTTTGAAAGCATAAAATGGATTTTTCTATTCCTTTTTACTGGATGAAACTTAATTCTTGATCTGATTTATTTAAACCAATAAACATAGCCAATAAAACTGAAATTTCGGATAATTTAAATATTTCTTTTGTCTAAAGAATCTTAGAGACATTGCTTCAGTATATCAATGATTAAGTAATATCTCTGCAAATACAGAACTAGCCTCTCCTTGTCATTCTAACCTGACACCATTCTTCTACCCTTACAAAAATTAGTTGTATTTTTCCTATTTGAAGTCCATTTAGTTTGCTAGAGAACTTCATATGACTTGCATGAAATATACTAGAAGAATGTAAAAACACCTTTTGTTCAACTCTTCTCATTTATGTATAAGCACTATAAAACACCAGGTTTTCCTATCAGTATCCTCCAGAACATAGAAGCAAATCCCCAGTAAATGAATCTGAGGGTTAAGAAACTCAGCAAGAAAAACTGGGACTCTCAGAAGCAAATGGTAATGCAAGTTTATTTATCTAAATGAGTAAAGCACAAAGACATCAAATTCTGTCTCTATGATTGTACTCCAGGAGTTAATGATTATGCACCAGGATTGACTTAATCTATTTTTCAGCTGGTGTTCTCTATCCCCTCCATTTGCAGTGAGTATCAAGTTATTCAAACCCTTTTATGAAATCAAAGCCTCAAGGTTCACCTGTCCTAGACACAAGATAATCCTCTTTGTGAAATTAAAAGAGGAAAACATTGATGTTTGTTGTGTAGGTCCTTTAGCATAACTATGCCAAAGCAAGTACTCTTTTTCCGCCAAACTTCAGGTAATATTATAGAGGAAGAAACTCCACAATCCATACAACATGCTTTCCTCCTGGGAATGCGCATCATTTGCAACTGCATTGCACTGAGTATGCAAATAGTTCAATACCTCTCATTATTATTTTGAAAGGCCTTATTTCACCCTGCTCCCAACCTTACAGTGGATAAAAATTCTGGTATTTGGAATGCATGAAGTCCTAATGTCCAAGTAACTTAACACTTTCTTGCTTGCTACTTTTATGCAATGCCTTTCTCCATAGAAGTGTAGCTATGGAAGGAAAGAGAAAGGATGCCACTATTAAAACTGATTTTAGCGTTACACATTAGAAACTCAGAGAAGGGAACATATTGCCAGGCTGAGGTCATTAAGTATGCAACATGGTCAAAGGAAACTCCCTGTGATTCTCTAACCCACCAAGGAAGGACAGAGGGGGGAAAAAAAAAGGGGGGGGGGGGGGGGGGAGGGGGAAGAGAGCAGAGAGAGGAGTCTCCTTATAAAAATGAGTATTTTTCACTTTGGAGTCAGCCAGCATTTTGCTGTAAATGTACCAACAAATCTTGTCCTTGAAGACACAAAAAACTTCAAAAGCTTTTAACTTTTTTAGAATTTAAGGTTTATTTTAGTATAAACCTTTTAAATCCCTTTTCTAAAAGTTCAGAATGAGATCTTAAAATACAAAGGTTTAAAAATAAACCCCTCCCTATCTACTGTGTCTTGCAGAGTAAGTCCTCTTCTTCAGGCTGCTATTAATCCAGAAGCTTTTGGCTTCCTGCTGCCCAATAAACCCATGCAATCCCTCTGGATTCCAAGAATAGCATGTCCTCTGTCACGTCAGAGGCTTGGTTGCAATTTTGTCTAATTCTGCATATTTCTTTGCTGTCCCTTATTTTGTATGCTCCTGAGTTGCAGGAGTCTGTCTGTTCATGTACTATGTCCAGATGAACTCTTCCTAGTAATACTTTAAGCAAAAAGGAAACTTGTGGCTTCACAAGTTTCCACCTCACTGCAAACAGAACTTCCCTTCTTGCTGTCTCTCGACACCTTTGAAAAACAGGACTATAATATTGCAGCAAACTTCAAAAGAAAAAATTTCACAAAACCAAAATCCAAAACACTGCCTAAACAAAACACATGCAAAGATTTTTCTATGCTGTTCAAAAAAAGAAGTACAGACAAGTTGAGAAAAGGAGCTGAAAACAGGCCAGAGTACAATACTAAGGATTTAAAACTGCTGCTTCAAACTCGAGGGATACAGTGGACATACAGGTAGCATTACAAATAGTAGTGTGGCTAATGTGAATTAATGTTTGATAGCAAGGATCTGTGAAAGCTTTAAAAGGAAAGAAGGATTAGCATTCTCAGTTTTGCCAAGAAGATCAAAGATTAAAATTAAATCTCCAACTTCCTTTCAGTGAGAAAATAAAGAAGCTAAAACAAATTGGATTTACTGTACTTAGGCAGTCCAGGAATTCAACTCCTTAAAAAAAAAAAAAGTCTTACAAGAGGAGTATCTGAAAATGAAGGTAAAAGCGCTAAAGAAGTGATCCAGCTTTCCTATTTCTCCAGATGATTTAGGTTTTGAGCAAGAACTACAAAGCCAGGCAACCCACATTTGACATTTTACTCACAAGGAGGCACAAAATACAGGCTAAATTTCAAATCCTTTGCTCAGAGCCTTCTGCTTCTGTTTCTTTGGACAAGCATTTCTCTGCTTTATCCCTGACAGCACAGTTATAGCCTCTACAACTTTGTGCCTTCATCTGTGACTCTCCCCTGCCTGCTCTTGGGCAGAGTGTTTGTGAGAGCACCCTGAAGGCTCTAGAGCATTTACAAACAGTATCTCGACAAAGCAAGGAAAAGCACAGATACTATTTTCGTAAGCAAGTTTTTTTTTTAACCAAATGGGGCATTGATGAGTCTTTGGAAAGGAATCATCTTTGCCACAAACAATATAGCAAATCTTCCTTTAAGTACTCCATAATCTGGTGGTTTTGAAACAGAAAAACTTATTTTGCCTGGACTTAAACATGTATGACTTTACTCTGACCATGCTGCTCTCACAGAACTATTGTGTCTGTGTTCAGGTGCTGCTGAGAACAGGCTGATGGATTTCTCTGAAAGGCAAGATGCATTAGCTTGAACTCAGCACAGTGCTGACACATGGAATAATAAGTGTGTGGACAAAGTACTCCAAGAGACAATGCCTGGAAAAGAGTAAAGCGTAAGTGACAGGCTGTATACAACTCAGGAGTGGAAACACACACAAAACGTTTACTGTAATTGAAGAGTGTCACTGAAATAAAGTCTTCTCAGGGCTGCAGTGAAAGTGTCATCTCTTGTCTTTACAAAGGCATTTGTATTATCCAGATAGGAACTGCAGTATTGCTGGATCTATCAGACAGCTATATTACATAAAACACTAAGAATGGAGTACAAGCACTGTTTGGGCCTTGAAAAGGATGATCAATTCTGAAGTAACAGCCAAATTAAATAAAGATTTGCTAAAACATACAATATTTTCTAAATTATACAGAAAAGCTTAATGCAATGCAAGACATGAGTGTCCCTACAATACCATTTGAGTCTTCTTTGTGCCATAAACAAAGACAGAATTCCAAATGCAGAAGAGTGACATTCCTTCCCTCCACATGTCCCTCCACAAAACACCAAAATAAGACAGGGATACGGGAGGAAAGAGCAGAGGGATATAAAAAACAGAGCAGTATAAAATACAGCACAGCCACTAAATCTAAGAAATACATTTGCAATACATGTGATAAAAAGAATTAAAATATTGCATCAGATGGGACAAAGGTGCTGTCCCATCTTATACCAGCCACACCAGCATGAGAACCTGAAAAACACCTTAGGAGGAAACCTATGTTGGTAAACATTATGCAAACCACTATTGTCATTTCAACAAAAATCACAGCAGAAAAAAACAAATTAAACCATTTTAGGTTGAGGGTTTTTTTGCCTTTTTATGTAATACTTCCCTTTTTCCTTATCACTTTATTTAAAATAATTTCTTTAGTTTTTTATTAGCTTTTGTAACATCAGTGAGTCAGCATGCAGGAGATGAGTCACTATTCAGGAAATTGATGGACTCTCTCTTGTAATCATACATCAATATTTAACATATATAAATATCAATTTCAGATGCAGAATCTGAACTTTAAAGTTACAAAGATTACAGTTCCAGATTTTGCTCAGTCACTTCTTTGACTGAGCTAACCAGTCCTTCAAGGCAGCGGTCTCCAAAATGGGGTGCCTAAGACAATCCTTTGGGGTACAGGAAGAAAATACTTTTTGTACTGTTAATAAATGAAAAAAAATTAAATTTGTATTTATTTCATCTTTATAGAATCCTTTTTTTATTTCAGTTTTTTGTGTATGTTTTATAATGTACATAGTACGTAGGTTGCTCAAAAGTAATGCCTCCTATTTACTACATAATTCCATAGAAACCACAACAGTTACAAAGAGCGCAATAACACTGATAGAGCAAATTCTCAGCTACAAAACACTATTTTTTGACATAGTCCCCACCATGGGCTGTGCATTTTCCCCAGTGATGAACACGACCCTGCGTGCTGCGCTCCTAACAATCTGCACCAGCGGAGGGGACCCGCTGTCACTGTCACCACTGCTGGAACGCGCCACCCACCCCCTCGCTGTGCTCACACCCACTGTTTCGTCTCTGTAAATGTTCAGCAGCGTCGATGGATGTCAGTGGGTGCAATTTTTTCTGCATGGAGGAATTCAGTTACACCCCTTTGCTTCATACACACTGCCGTGTCAGACACCACGTTGTCAGACGGCCCCTCTGCTGCTGTCTGTCACACAGCAACAAAATTTAATGGAATATTGGCAGGAAGGTTCAACTTCTACGGTTGTACCACCAACATCCATCTCTGACGTTGTGGTACAACATAATAAAATAGGAGGCATTGCTTTCAGAGTGGCCCGCGTATATAAGCACAGTAGTACATGTGTGTAATTTATAAATAAATGTACCTATATTGGGGGGGGGGGGGGTGTGCTCAGAATGTTTTTTACTGATGGTGTGCACAATCAAGTGTCTCTCTGCTCCAAAAGACTTTCAACACTTCTTTGCAGGATCTTAAGAGGAGGAAGAAATATCTGCCTTTGAGTTTTGAATACTTCAGAATATAGTTCCGTGATGATTTGGGATCCCTCTCCCATCACATTTTGAATGTTATGGAGTTCAACCTATTTTCTTCAGCTAGACACATCATGGGTCACAGGCTTCTCTTGGCTGTCCTTCTGCAAGCTGTTAATGTTAATCCCTTTAAGGCCTTATGAAATGCCCCCACCCTCACTGTAAAAAAACCCCACTATTTCTACAGAAGAGTGGAGCCTAAAGCACTGTTCTCTAATGTTCAACTACAAGTCCCAGGCAAAAACACATCCCAGTTATGGCAAACACTTCTGAAGAAAGCAAATGAAAGCCAGAATATGCCTCATCATTATTACAACTGACACATATTACTAGGCAATCACTTCATCTAGAGATACTGGAAGTGTCGTAAAAGAGCAGAATCGTTCCAGACAGAAGAGACTTAAAACGATCATCTAGTCCAGCTGCCTGATCAAAAGTTAAAGCATATTATTAAGGGCACTGTCTAAATGCCTCTTAAACAACAATAGGCTTGGGGCATCCATCACCTCTCTAGGAAGGCTGTTCCAGTGTTTGACCCCCCCTCCTGGTACAGAAATGTTTCTGAATATCTAGTCTGAACGTTCTTCTTGATCAGCTGTGCATTAGTTTAAATATGTTTGACTGATGATTAGGTGGTGTACTGCAGTTTCAGTTTTCTAACCTGATTTGCCATTGGACACCTGTCAGCAAAATGAGATGTTCAATCCCCAAGATGGATGGGCATATTACTAAAAATTCTAATTAAACTGAGAAACACAGAAAATGTTATGCTCTTGTGAATAACTAATTTGGTAAATTTTCAGCTTCACTATTTTCCAGATACTGGTATTCATGAGATCCATGAAATGAGTTTTAATTAAATTGAAAACTGTGTTCTTCATTGTAGTTTTGACACTTAAGCTTGTGTGAGACAAAGCTAAGAACAATGAGAATTGTAGAAGTTTGAGTTTTGCATAGCAGCTGCAAAACAAAAATTACTTCCAAGTTTCTCCAGTCTCCTATCTCCATATTTATTTCATGTTTATGGCAAACTGCCTTGTTAAATATGAATATTGAAAAGTTTCTCTGTAGGTAATCTAATTTATAACCTGAAGGCCTTGTTGATCACTAGTGTTTTCCATTTTCCAGGTCAGCAATAGAAACAACCTATACTGTAACCACAGTCAAACACCTATTCCCCACTCCTGACTTTTTTTTTTTTTGTGTGTGTGTGTGTGTGTGTGAGGTGTGCAGCAGTGGGGCAGACCTAGACATAGACTCTTATTCTGCCCAAATCCATTGAGAATGTGTAAAACATTTTGACCTGCATGCCTGTGAAATACCATTTTGGAAACATCAATGAATACTTACTCAACAGAAGTTTGAAGCGATAGAACTTGCTACCTTAACAACAGCCAGGGGAATAGAAAAACATAATTAAAAAGGAAATATAGGAAGTTTCTTTATAATAGTTTCCATTACACAGTAAATGATCCTAAATAAAATCTCAACAGTAGTGTAGTATGCCTTGGGCAGAATTACAATCCCAAACTTAGTCTTTCCTGATGATAAAGATTTTAAAAAATTATGCATACATTTACTACTTCAAAATGCTACTAATGGTAGGGGAACAAAGACTTGGAATTATGTGAACATCATTCTAAAATGGCTGGACCATAAAAAGCAATTGGCCAAACTCATGCCTCATTACAGACACATTAGTGATACAACATATTCTGCTGCTAGGTCATCCTTGGTCAGTTAAAATTAAAAAAAAAAAAGGAAAGAAAAGGGCGGGGGAAACTAGGGAGAGGAAACAAGTATGAAAGAATGATTAAAAGATGTTAACTATGACTGGTGTTGACCATCAGGAACCTTTCCTTCCCTTCCCTCTCCCCAATAAGGAACTATGAGCTCCTAACACACTTTAAAAAGAGTTCATCGCAGGCATGCTACACTCACAGTGATAACAACGCAAAATTATACCTCTCCCCAAATACCTAGTGTTGCCAAGGCTCCTGACTGCAGTGTCTCACAAAGAGCTATACAAGAACATGTCAAGATACAACAGAAACTGCTCCATGATTTCAGCCTTTACATAAGAAAGCCAGGAAACAAAATCAAACCCCAAAGACTGGTATCTTTAGAACAGCCTGATAGCATAAAGTTAACAGCAGGTCTGAATGTTCAAAATTCCCAAGTACCGGAGTGGGTTTAAGCTAGCTCACACCTTCCCCCAACCTCCCCAAATAATCAGGGAGGCCAAAGAAGTATAACATGAATCATTAGCTATACCACTAAGTTCAGAGAACAACTCAGGAACAGGTATCTCTCAAAAGCTTACAGACAATCAGAATACAAAGCAAATCGAAGGCAAAAAACCAAAACAAAACAAAAAACCAAACCTTTTTTCTTCCTCAATTCTGAAATTGGCATAAATAAAATGCAAATGCTGTATTCCTGAGGATTTTCATTAAATCCATTTCAGGCTCTGACAATAAAATGACCAACCACAAGACACAGAGGGAGAGAGGAAAAAAAAGGGCTTTGTTTACAAGCTATAAGTACTTTTTCCTGCATGGAAAAGACCCTTCCAGGTGGTGTCTCTGTGAGGCATTAGGCAGAGGGAACCTACCTCTGCCAAACTACCCAAAAGCCATCTTTATATTCTCTTCATCCTGGACTGTTTCCAACACCACAGATGATTTCCATTTTATTTCAGGGCTCAGATACATAGAAATTAGTCCAGATTTAAGGTAATTTATCTCGTATTTGTTATGAACAGAACAGAACATACAAGTACTGCAGATGCACGCTATAGCAGTCTTGTGGCAATTTATCACCACTCAGCAAGTCTCCCATCTGTCTGGGTCTTTAAACATTACGAGGGAGCAGCTCTGCAAAAAGACAGTATCTCCCTACACAACAGACAGGGTTGGGAGGATAAACTATGTAAGGATCATAAGATACTCAAATATTTATATTAGGAGTCACATATACTATTAAAAAATTAAACTTTCTCCTGCTGTTTTAGCATTTTGCCTTGCATTGAAGAAAGGGTGAAGAGCAAAGTGTTTCATCAGTTTGAATATTTTTAGGACGACCAGATCAAATTTTACTGTGTCTGAGCCACATCAAATAAAACAGAATCTATACAAAGACAATAAATATTTCTTTATCCTCTCTTGCCTAACATTTTAAAAGTAGTGTTTAGAAGGAAGCTGCTTCCAATATTTTTTAAGGGTAGTCTTAAAGTTGGAACTAATAGAATACAAAGAATATTTTATAAAAATGCACTAAAAATTTAAAGCAGTTTACTGTAAGCTCTTTCCACAAACTACTGCAGTTTTCAGGGGAGCCATTTCTGAATACAACTTCTCAGGAAAAAAAAAAAAAGGTAAAATACATCCATTTTTTTTCAGAAGTTTCACTCATTTCCACAGGACCATAAAGATCTTCATATTGAATAGTTAAATAAGTTAAATAATTTAAGTAACACTGCTCTAACAACTTTTCTCCATATACTAACTTACAACTGGTCTTGCAGTTCCACAATGATATATTCCAGCTGCTCCTTCTCCATTTTATGGGCTAGATTCATATCTTCAATTCTTTGTAACAGCAGTTTATTCTGTGAGACGGATTCAGATAGCTGGTTTTCTCTGAGTCGTACCAATTCTTCAAGGTAACCCTACAAATATAAGTGTTAGAAAGCTTCAAAGAACACATTATCTAAAAATCTTTTAATTATATATGTTCACATTTTTCTCATTTAAGTTGTATACTGTTGTACTTTGCTTTTGTTGTAGAGATTTTTTTAAAAATTTTTAAACAGACTAGTATGATGTTTCCTAATAGATACCAAGAAAATCTTGTACTTATTTATATTCCTGCAGAGGAACAGAATAATGGATGAAACAATGAGACAGGAATGCCACCAGCATGAAATACTAATTCATTCTTCGAAAACAACATAGAACATTCATTAGTACAAGAAAAAGAACAGAACTCTAAAACTTAACAGATGCAGGATGTTAGATATTGCATAAGAAGGACAAGAGTAGAATGTATCTATATGGATCTGTATAGTTAATGAAATGGCTCCACAATTATTATAAAAAATTTCCAACATTATTTTAAAGTTCCTTTGAAAACTGCAATACCACATCACACATGAAAATGACAAAGATGGAAGTTATTGAAATAAATCTACAGTAAAGCATAAGGTAGGACAACTGGTGAAGGTCACTTTTCTTAGTAATACTGGAAACGTACGGTTGGAATGTGCATGTTCATTTATGCCACTGTTTTTCCAGCTGATACTGTAAAAGATATGAGGCAGCCCTAATCACTCTCTAACTACTTAATAATTTTTAAAAATCCACAATGTGAGTACTTAACAGCAGCTGTGATGGCACGCTGGTCACAAAGGATGTTCACAAATTACACATCTGGTTACAATACAAAGCAGCTATTTTACTTCTTCAAGCAGAGTCCCAGCATGTCAGATGCTAGTAAGTTGTTCTCAATTCTTAGTTAAAGCTGGATACTATAAATTTATAGTGCATAAAATTTAACACATTCCTTGAAGCCTATGGAAAAAACATGTATCTCTTTCAGAGATGCCCACATTAAAAAAGTAATAAAAAAAATTCACAGATGCAGAACAGGTGTAGTGGTGTTGACTAAGAAAGCAGGTTTCACATCAGCTGGTTTGGAGCATCTCTCATATAAGAGGAGGCAGAAAGAGCTAGGATTGCTCAGTGCAAGGTTGGGGAGGACAGAAGAGAACCATACCAATATTTAATGGGATGGTGTAAAGAGGATGAAGTCAGACTCTTCTCAGTATCCAGTGAAAAGAGGCAACGGGCATAAATTGAAATACAGGAAATTATTTAAATATAGTAAAAAAACCCCCAACTTTGTCCAGACAGGCTGGGGACTCTGTATCCTTGAGATATTCACAGCCTAACTGAACAAGGCTCTGAGCAATCTGCTCTAGTCTACCTTTGTTTGAGCAGAAGAGTTGGACTAGACAATCTCCAGAGGTGCCATCCAACCACAACTATTCTGTGATTCTGCAATTACATACAGTGGATCCACTGGATATATTTATATTTGATAGGAATTTATTCTCATCTCAATATGAGTTCCAAGGAATCTTGAGAGCTTTTCAGTAACACCTAGTTCTGCCCTGTCAAATGCTACTGTTATCTTGACTGTTAAGTTGTTCCTTGGAGGTCTAAGCAGTGCTTTGAAAGTACCAAATGAGGCATTAGGACATACGTGACTTTTCTGCCTCACAGAAACATCAAACAAATGCTTTACAAAAAGACTGTAGATATGAAACATTAGTAACAGAATACTATGAACAGGAAATACCTCAATCTATAATGACACAGAGATGCATCATCCCACCACTGAAAGCATATAAAACTCCAGTATAAACAGTACACAAAGAATTTAAGAGTTTACTACACAAAAGTAAACAGTTTACACCATTCCAAAATAGGGAAGGCATAACTTCCAGATAAGCAACAAATATGTAAACTATGATTCATTAATCTGGACAAGGGGTAACTTGGAAAAGAACTCCTCATATTTCCAGAGTGGTCTCAAGGAGGCAGAAAGGAAGTGACTCTTCATCACTTCTTAAAATACAAGAGCTAGGCACCATGAGATCAAGCTTGTAGGAGCCAGATTCAAGATAGAAAAGGAGGTGGCTTTTCATACAACAGATGGTAGGTAACACAGAATGCTTTGCTAAAAAAAATGGTTTGGATGCTAAAAATTTACATGGGGTGAAGGGAATATTTGACAAGTATCTGGAAGACACATCCATCACAAGTTACTGAACAGATAACCTTTATGAGAAGTCCTTCAGCTGATACTCATTTGCCAAGAAAGTAGTAGAAGAAAAACAGTGCATATACATTTGCTTTGTTTTTATTCTTCCTTCCATATCTACTTTGGGCAAGTATTCAAGATAGTAGGATAACCAAGGATTCTTGGTCTAAACCATCATAGCATTGTTGACCCAATGAAGCAATGCCAGGATTTACCTTGCTAAGATAATATCTGACCCTACCCTACCATTCAAACAACTCGAAAGACACAGATACCTTTATCTTAGCTGCAATCCAATCACTTGTCATATTGTGACCCTGGTAAACATCATTCACCTGTGCTATTAATGACTGCAGAGAAATACACATCCACCTATTTTGTTTTCTTCAATGCTTCTCCAGAGCTGATGACACTTTCCTCATTAAACCCTGAAGTATTTTACTATCTTCAAGAGGTGTGTGTGGGAAAGAGCAGAGTTCAAACTGATTCTATGTTTTTGTCTGGACACAACAATGAAATGCTGTCTTGAATACATTCTTGTGCTTCAAGGACTGTTGGAATGGGGAGGGAAAGTTTTTAATTTTGTTTATATATTTGAAGAGATTCTTTTTGAATGGCACATTTTGGGTTACAAAAGCAGGGAAAATGTCCTCTGTATCAGAGAAAGCACCAAGGAACGCAAGTTCTTTCTTTACGGAAAGCGTTACCACACGGGCTGAGAAGATTCTATCAGCGACCTGGATGCCAACATTTAAGGTCATATTTCTAAACCAAGAAGTCTAAGGGACCCAAAATAGAAAAGGAGTAATTGTATGCATATTATAAAAAAATATCTGTCACATCTATCATCCCACAGTAAGTCTGATTTTTTCACTGTTACTTAAAAAAACCCTTTAACTAGGTTCTCTCATGCATTCAAGTCAACCAACTCTGATTCTACCCATTCTGTATTAAGACTGACATTAGCAATCCATAGCTACATTTACCCTAATGAACTGAACATAGCCAGGACTCCTTCTCAGGTATATTCTCTCCATCTGGCTATATCTATACTACAGCTCAAGTTCCAAAGGACCATGTCTGAAGGCATACTGGTTGTTTGGAATGGTCACTGACAAACATGAGTTCACAAACCATGACCTGAAATAATCTGGGATAGTGCTCACTGTTCGAGGCCAAAACCATGCCATCAATCATTCTTAGAATTTAAACATGTATGTGACTGAGTTGGTACCAGGACCTGGGCCACAGTGCATGTACTGAGCCCCCAATAGGCAGAATATCCATTCTAGGTCCCATCTGCCCCTCTCCTTTCTTTAAAACAAACAAAAAAAAAACCCAAAAACCCCACAATCTTCTTTCTTCTCAGTACGGTAAAAACTAGAAAGGCAGAGAGATAATCTTGTGATTCTAATGCCCTAAATTAAAGGAAATAAACACACCTCCAAGCACCTTTTTGTAGTTCCAGCCTTTCATATGATTTACTGTGTTCAGAGTTTTACAAAAGTAAAACTTCTGACATTAGGAAAAGGAATATCAAACATACTGATAAAGTTCTTTAAAAACATTAACCATTTGCCTTTCATTTTTCTTACCTTCCATTTTTCCTAACTCCTCCTTGCTTTCTCTGTGCACTGTTTCTTCAGTGTTAATGAACAATCTTACCCCTTCTCTGCCATTAGCTAATATGCATTGTTGTTTCTGTAGTTGTAATATGCTGTTATGAAATACTGACAAGCATTTTGCTTTTAAAAATACTAAAAAGTGTGGACATGTATTTCACTTCATCTTTAATTAACAATATTTTGGATGGTAGAGGGAAAACCTACCTTTGGTTTCTATAATAACATCCAATATTCCACCTAAATTGTTAAAATCAAATACAAACACACATTTTTTTTTCCCTTTCGCCTTCTAGCTTGAAGCAGGTCTTAAAACTATGTATTTTCTAAAAACTCATCTCAGTATCTCTGAGAAGATAGTTTTGCTTTTCATTCCTAGTCAGATTACTTTGCTGATGGTTTTTGCTTACTGTAAGACTAAATGTTAAATTTTAACACCATCATCATTATAAAAGCCTTCAACTGGAGGTCTAGCTGCATCTATGGCCTCTAGGAAGGAAGCAGGAAAAGGAAGGAAGAGAAAAGACATGTGGACAGTCATGTTTCATTTCAAGCTCACAACCTAACAGCTTCAGAGATACACTGCCTGTAACTCTGAAATTGGAAAAGGAAGCCAAAGCTTCTACATTAGATTGTGAAATCTGATCTCCAAATTATTACTATTATTCTCTTTTCCCTCAATTTGGGGAGCAAAGATACTTAGATACTCTGAAGATCATAAAATTTAAGACTACTTCCAGGAAGGTAAATAATATTTAATATATTTTTTTGCCTTTACTTAAATGGATATGTCACCACTTTGCTGGTGATGAGCTTTGGCACACCCACCCCACTCCCCCCAAACTAATGTTTTACCTTCTGTTCCAATGCAAGCCGGTACTTCTGTTCTACCCTTTTGCATTTGTTGTACCAACTGTTTTCATCTGTGATGAAAGGAGGACCAATGTTCTCTGGAGTACTGCCTTCACTGCCACTACTGCCCAGTGTTCTTAGCTCTTCTTCATCACTGCTGATGCTGTCAGAACTGAAGGATCATATTTATTAGCCAAGTGAAAAGCTGTATTTGTTAAACTGCAAATTCCCCTTGAAATTAAAGCACCACAGTTCTTAAAAGATATCTAAAGCTCTGTAAACCAAAAAGAACTGAAATGTTGGGATAGGATAAATTACCAGACACAACTTCTATTTCAAGCTTTTATTTGTATAGCCAGCTAAAGAATGGGCAAGAATTTGTGAACTTAGCCAAGTTGTCTTAGGCAAGTCAGACAACTGTATGTGGGATACTCTCCTAGTGGTGATGTAGTCTGTCTTTCACAAATTCAAGGCAAAGAGTAGTATCTGAAAATGGATTTTATTTATTTCTAAAAAAGCAGAAAAATAAAAAAGTTATTGTCACTATGTTAAATCACTATAAATTTAAATAAGAATGTATAGTTATAGCAAAGACCACGTGCCTGATACTTTACAGAACATATGTATGTCCCTACAGAGCATGAAGATTCATTGTTTAAAATTTCTCCATATTATCCAGAATCAAAGTATGCCAGAGAATTCAGACATCTGTCTCAAAGACATGAATTTTAATTTATCTCAATACCCATTTGAAATCTTCCCTTAAAACTATGCTTTCCACTACATTAACAGCATTTACTAGCTTTTTTTAAGTAATGATTCCTGCAACCCCATAATCCCACCGTGATGCAAATTCAGCTTTAACTGAAACATGTAATTTATCATTTACATGTAAGCTATTAAGAACTTCAAGACAATAACTAGGATGTTTCATGTTCAGTTGTACATCTTCAAGACTACTCCTAACTCCCAACTGCTTCCTTCATTTCAGCAAACCTAACAATAGAACACATCCCATTAATTTCCATGCTTTTTGGAGATGCCAGATTGATATCTGATCTGTTAGATAGCAATCATTCTTTTTATTATTAATCATATGGCTGATCAGGGGAGCAAAATGTAGCTGGAAGGTCATATTAGAGACACAACTGTCATGACTTTCTGTGATGTGCTAACTGCTCATACTGCACACTGCTCACCTGTCATATCTTACCATTTACCAGGACATACATAATTTTTATTAACGAAATAACTACTTCTAAGTTTATGGCTACACAGAAAAGGCCCAAGAAAAAGGACAACTTGGTCTGCCTATCTTCAAAGGAAATAAAAATTTTTTTCCTGCTGAACTGTGATTCTACTTCAAATAAACAAAGTTAGAATGACTCACTCTGATGAGCCGATGTAATAATTCCACCAGTCTGAAAGAGCAAGGTAGCTGAGTGTATAGGTTTGTATTTAGATATGGATATTACTTTGAATGTGAAATTAAAAGGAAGAGGGACAGTATGAAGTAAAATTCTACCAATGAAATAAAATTTAAAAAGCAATGTAAAGATAAAAAGTACCTTTGCGTGAACTTCAAGTACGGTGTATAATCTATGACAGCTGGAAAGCTGCCATCCAATCCCTCACCCTTCAGACAAAAACTGAAAAATACAGAAACAATGGTAAGATTATAACAAGAAAACTAAAACGACAGTGACAGTTGAATTGTACCAATGTGAAATTTGATTTTTCTTAGTTTTTTGTAGCCTAGAGCATTTAACACTGAAATCTTACTTCAGCCAAGCTATACTGTTTAATATTAAATAAGAGTCACTGAGCAAATTACAGGATAACGAAAACCCCAACAAACAGAAATTCCACATAGTCAGGGAATAGATCAGGACAAGTGCTATAAACCTTAATTTTTATATACTTGCTTTTTTTCTGAAAATGTAGATGGATTGCAAGGGAATAGCAGGAAAAGGAAAGTTAGCTGAAGCAAGAGAAACAGGAGCTATGGATGAGCTTGGCATCTTCAGTATTTAAGCTCATTTAAAGTGTTTGCAGAGTGCTTATGTAACCATCCTACTAACTCTAAGTAAAAAAATCCATTTTCAAAAACATTTCAGAGTCTCTATCTTTTCAAAGACTTTCTGCTGTAGGGCTGCAGGAATGAAACTAACTTTCAGAAAATGTTCTTAAGTGGCCATAGCTTTATAAAGCTCTCATTTGCACTGTATTCTTTTTGTACCGGATATAAAAGGTTGTATTTGAATCATGTTTAATTATCACAGAAGTGACCCAATTAATGATGCTTCCACAAGGGTCATAATTCCTCACTCCTATCTCTGCCATTAAAAACTGATTTTAGTAAGACAGAGCTTTTGCTAACTCAATAGCAAAGTGCCATTTTTTGACAAGGCAGTCACGTAAGTGCTATTTGGGAAGTACATCTGAAGGGTGTTTTTTTCCCCTAAGAAAAGAAAAGGAAACAACAAAAAACACCCCTGAAAAGCCACAAGTATTTTAAGTAGAAACGTAATTCTACATTGCTGTGAAGGGAAAAAATATTTAGATTCCATTCTCACCGTGGTTCTCCCATCTCCACCCTGAAGTTCTTATTTACAGTTCCACATAGATAAGCCAGTCAATCTTTATAAAAGTCTGTCTGAACTCAAAAGACCCAGTAAAATCTCAAATAAAACATGCAAAGAATGGCTAAAGCTTCTCAGCCACTTAAACCTCAATACTATGAATTATGTGTGTCACAACAAAAATGCTCCTGTAGCACTATGTTCCTTCCTAATTTTCCAGAAAATTTCTAGGCTCTTAAAAGCTGCATTGACAAAAACTGAAATGTCTCCAACGAGAACCAATCGTTACTCTGAATACTATTAACAGATCCCTATAAAGATGCTTATATTAGAAAACAGGACAAAGGAAGGACAAGTGCACTTGTACAACTAAGCTCTCATACCAGCAATACGTACCACTGAGGCTTATGCGAGACAAACACAGTCAACTGATTATTTATGGGAGGATTTCCATTCTGCAGACCTACTTTTGCTATACTTCTTATTCATGTATAGCTATAGTCCTATTAACTACAGTGCTAATACAGAAGCAGTTTAATTTCATATACTGTAAGGCTTAAACTAATAAAATCTGGTAAGATTTGAATTTGCTGTACACAAGGCTACTGCTTTTATCATCCTGCAGCACACTTCCAGTCCCCCAGAACATATGTTGAGGGTGCAGTTAAGCGAATCTAATGACTAAATGCTGGCAAAAGCTTCCATGAGCCAAACTAGCTAATAACAAAAGAACTATCCTGTCTTCTTACTTCATATGTTTTTTTATTCTTTAACAAGTAGAGCTGGCTCACAGAAGGGTTCAACAAGTCTAAAACTGTTTTAAGGGTATATAAGCAGGAGTAAATCTCCAAAGGCCCAAAGGCCTTCTGGCAACAGTCAATCACTCAGTGAATCAGTGAGATTATGTGCTGTTTTTTGCTGTTTATCTCCTCAATCGGTTTGTGACAAGCATTAATGCTGCTGCAGGGTAAATATTAGCAGTGTGCTGCCAGGAGACTGGAGAAAAGCATTATCGTTCTCCCTCTCCCTATGCTGTATTACAAAACCCTTCCCCAGGGACACATACCCCTCCACCACCCCAAGATGTTTTTTGTATTATCTAGGGTGTGCTTGTCCCTTCATTACACCAAAACACAGAATTAATCATGCAACAAAGCACACAAAAGTCTAGCTAGAGATTACAAAATTCATATAATCTGATAATACTTTGCAGTTTGGCTGAGGTAATTATAACAGAAATTAAACAGTCATTTGTAGGTCAAGCTTTTAAAATCTAGAAGTGCTGAAGTTAAAGATACCTACACCTTCTACATATGCAGTTACAACGCTGTCATTGAGTACCAGGGCATAACCATGTACTTAATCACACAGTTTTCCTTACAGTTTAAAAAAAAACTTCAAAAGATTCAATTGTCTGTAAGCTTCACTTAATAGGTTTGATACATCTTCTGTAATTATACTTCTAATTGCTTTTAGGATTCTGATACCTGAAAGAAAGGCTATGTAATCATGCAGCTATATAACTTTGTTCTTACCTAGTAGAGCCATTCAAGATCTCTCTCTCTCTTCCTCCTCCTCCTTTCCCCCCCACTAAGTTTTGTATCTCAAACTATCACGGGAACCTAACAATGTTTTTTGTAATGCATTCATTTATAAGTACTTTTCCCGAGCATTTTGTTATAAAGCATGCAAATACAATACCTGAAATCAATTGCATTGAGTCCCAACAACATGCCAGCAAGCATATTTGCTTCCTCACCAAGAACAATTGCTCCATCCTCATAAAATCTCCTTCAATAAAAAAGACATTAGCTCAGTTAATATCATTTTCTCTCAAATAATAACGTTTTTAATAGTTAACAGAAAACTGAAGAAATCCAGTTTAAATTAAAACAACTTCTGTAAAACCCAGGGGCATTCATCTCTCATTTCAAATAAACAAACCAATAGACTGCACAGCACAAAACATCGTAATCTTAGAGCACATAAAGATTTAGACAGAAGCAGAAAGAATTTACAATATTAGTCCGAAGAAATAATAGAACAGGATGGACAAAATGCAAAGAAAATGATTAAGATATCTTATACTTTACTGCTGAAAGGAAGAATTTGTGTCACGTACATTAAAATAACTATTCCACCGTATGAAAAAAGAAGTTGTCTCTCACAATTGTTCTTGCAGGCTCTTTTAAAGTTCAACATTCACTCTTCATTCTTAGTAGTTGATTTAAAAAAACACTTTCACAAATAAGCTATTTTCCAGGTAGTATTTTTTCTTAAAATACTGCATGCTAAGAAGATGCATGCTGCATCCCGTTATTCTGAGATTTAAGTTTTTCATTATTTGAAGAAGGAGTGACTTCCTAACACTGTTTTTTTATTGTAGAACACCTATTGGCCAAAGTTCTATGTCTTGATCTGGAAATACACGTCACACACTCTGATACATGCAAACTTGTGGAGGCAACTTGAGTACAGTGACCAATAAATCAACACTTTTAAAATCTGCATCCCCCTACCACCTCCCCATTTTCTCCTAATTATTCTAATTTCCTCTCAGCTACCACAGAAGCTACTTCCAGACAGAAAAGTTCCATGTACCAGGCAGGCAAACAGGACCCACCCTTGCCACACATGGCATTGTAAAAATGGCCTTTGATCTGTTTAGCAAAGTAACGTGCTACTTTAATTTCTGTGTTAAAGGAATTCTGGCAGCAGGAGAGGCAGAAAGATCACTAGAATTCACTGAAGTGTTACATGTGGAAACAGAGAAACCAAGAACTGTTCAATACCAAAGGCACAGCTGGACAGTAACTTACCATAAACCGAGATGCACAGTCCAGCTATACATTCTAGCAACGTATAATTGCAAGAAGATGCCAGGTTATTGAATGCAATCTGTCCTTCAAATACCATCCACACTACCCTATCGAAAGCTCCACCTGTTTTAAGTATTGCATGAAAGTATTGGGATGGCTCAGTGAAAGCTCAAGTTGGTTGCTTGGCTAACATCCAGAAAAAACACATTCTGCGGCACAGCTCCAAAGATTGAACTATGTTATAATGCAGTGTCCGAAGCCCCGCATTTACAGTTCCATAACACACACCCATTTGCAGTAGGGAAACAAGTTTACCAAGACCTTGGATGTTCTCAGTAGATTCAAGAAATCTGGAAGACTTCCTCTGGGAAGATAAAATCCTGACAATGAGATTATGATGTACAGACTCAGCTCTCTATCCTCTGACTTCAGAAAGGGCACCAGGATGCTAAACTGGCCACTAGTTGAGACAGAATACTGAGCTAGATGGACTTTACAGTCTGATTCTGTACAGTTATTCCTCTTTGTGAACTAACAGCAATGCTCCCAGTACAACCTGATTACAAACCATTTCACTGGCATTTGTAAAATCACTGCCAGGTACCAATGTGTACCGTGGTCAGTTTCTCTTGCAAAAGGGTGCCTAGGAAGTAATCACACAAAAAACGACAGGACATACTTGTGATGGTGAGATGTGAATGTTAGCCTGGCAGTGTTTCTTAAACCAGCTACAGCAATCCAGCCAAAACAACAGTCCCCTTGGAAAACTCACAAATCTTTCAGTGCTATGCAGTTGACATGTCACCACAGAACTGTGTACTTTAGCGTCTGTGCTGAGCAATTTGTTAGAAAAATAATTGTGTGCTCAAACTTAATCCAACCCTCTCCCAAGTATGATATGCAGATCCAGCACCAATAATGTGCTGTTTCATTAAAGGACTAGCCCTAAGATCAGGCACCTAAACAGAACAGTGAGGTTTAAAAAGAACTAGCAGTATGATAGATGAACCTCATATTCTACATACACAGGTGTAACATAATATATAAATAATTATTAAATGTACATATAGTACAATACATAATTTAAAATGCTGAATAGATGTGGCAAAGCATCACCAAAAAAAATCATGTCACTTATTAGGTATCCAAAATCCTACACTGAAAAGAGCGTGTGTCCACTATTTCTAATGGATTTGAAATCTACACTACCAAGATCTGAAACTGTAGCTTTTATTTTCATTAGATGTATTTAAAAATATTTCTTCAAAACAAAGTTTGCACTTACTATGTTTGAAATGCAAGAGAGGTTGTTTCCAAAAGTTTTACCACTGAAAGAACACTCAAACTTATTAAATATTAACATGTTCAAATAAATTAATTTGAAGTAGCTAATAAAATAATACCACTGTTATCCACTAGCAAACAAATCACAATACCAAACAGGGACAAAGAACTTAAGTACTAGTTAACTATGTAGTTAGTGACCCTCCTCTTCCTCCTCATCTCCCCCTCAAAAACCCAAGTGACTTTTCAGTTTGAGGCAACATGAGTAAATCTTTTCCAGAAATCTTTGTTTTATGAGCCTCTTGCCTACTGTAAATGTAAGCAAAACTGGGTAAAATAAGATGATAGGTCTGGAATCGTCAATGAAATGGGATGTTTACTTAGCTGTGTTTCAAAGCCACCTTAATATTGGCAAGATATATAGAGATCTGCGGACAAATAGTATTACAAACAGAAATAATATTCTAAATGAAAAGTTCTTACAGAGATAATTTTTATTGTTTAAATAGTCCATTCAGCACGTCTGAAACTTTTAGAGTTCAACATAAGGTACCACAACATGTTACAGATTCACTCATATTTAGATTACTTCATCATAAATCTACAAGGCACACTTGTTACAGAATAAAGCATCATATAATCATCACATTATCTAGAACAAGTCCAAAACTGCTAGAGTATTTTCTATCACAAAGCATATTCTTGTCCATAACACCTTTTACCATTAGAAGGTACAACAAAAATGTTATACTTCTTTCATACTACATCAAGAATCCTAGATATGCCTGATCACTAATTCTGTTGTTCTGTGTTTCTCAAAAGGTTCCTGGAATTCTTTCTTCTTCAAGAAGAGTTCCTGTAATAATTATTTTTTTACTGAGTCTCTAGGGCTTTCTGTCAGCCATACCTAATTTTGAAATGAACTTTACATTTTCGATTCTTATCATGCTACAATTTCAAAATTAGTTCCTTCTTTAGAGAGGTTTTCTTCTCTTTTGACCTTTCAAGAATTCCATATTTATTTCCACAACTCCCCAAAGGGATTTTCAAGTTTGCAGTTTTACCCATGCCAAAATCCAATCAGTTGATACCAACTCCAGCAATCATTTGCTAGGTTACAGCTCTTTTACCAGTGGCATCTCTTTCTATACAAATCAAGTGGAACATTCACTTCCAAACCTAAGTCCCTCTCTTAAGCAACATCTGCTAAAATATTGCAAAAATAAAATTCTCAGAGACCTGGTTGTTTTGAAGTCTCTCAGAGCTGTGGAAATGTATTCAGACAAATGCTTTTCCATAAGAGCTACTCTTATCCAGGCTCGACCCTGCAAGAAGAAACAGATATCAAATATTTAAGTGTTATAGAATGAAACACTTAATTTTACATCTGGAAATGAATACAGTTGTTTTACCTGGGTGAAATTAAGTGATTAATGAAATTACCACTAAACAGAAATTGTTGCTAAGAAGTACTTCATTACAGTAATAATGACAATTGAAAATGCATTCTTACAAATAAACTTTATTGTGAAATAGAGTTCTTCATAATTTGCTTTAATTATATACTACACTTTTTTGAAAAATCTCATCTGCATAAGTGGTAGCAGACAAAGGCAGACAGCTTTTCATTTTAAAGACAAAGGTATTGGAAGCATTCAATAGGTTCCCATCCTCAAGGTGATTTAAGTAAGAACTAATTCTCTGTGTTCGTTCAAATATTTATGGTATCAATAAAGCAAATTTAACTCAGTGACATTTTTCTTATGTAACTGGCATAAATTATTTCTTCCCCCGGTAAGGACGTCATTATATGACATACAAGGTGCACATAATACACAGGACTGAAATAAAATCTGAGAGGCCTAAAACTTGTAGTCCAAAAGCAAAACTTCACTCAACCAGTTCTATAAACAACTGCAATACCTTAAAAAATAACCTTTAGGAATGTATGTTGCACTATGTTTCAGGTCTAGTGCAGAGAAATGTAGTTTACAAGAACGAGACATTTCCAATGGCTGCCATGGTTATGACTGTCAGTTTGCGAAGACCAGGAACATTTCTGGTAACCCATATAAACTTACAGTTATGTAACTAGAAAGACATCTTTCTGCTTAATGTATTTGTGCTTATTGACATCTGGCTAAATACCATTACAGACATTCTACCAAACCCACCTGTACTAGAGTATAATCATTTTAATTTAGATAAACCTAGATCGAACTAACATAATAAGATAGGCAGATACTAAGTAACAAAATAATTTAATCTCATAAATACCAACAAGGCAGCAAAAACTTTACCACAGAGTGTAGTAAAATGAAAAGGATGTTTATCTGGATAGCTGCCTTTACATTGAAGTTATTTAGAACTTGAGTAAAACAGTCAAACCCTGATGCTGCTGCTTAGCTGACGACTAAAGCCTATGCAGCTCCAGACCTCTAGAATTTGAGTCTCCTTAAAGTATTTGGAAATAAGTTCTCCAAATATTCTGAATTTCCAGATCTCTACATGAGCAAGAAAAAAAGCTGCAGGACTTAAATTGTCATTCTACTAGTCCAGTACATTGAGTGTTAGGAAGAGCACATAATATTCTGGATAGAAAAAACAGTCAAAAGCTTTTTGACACAGAATCTCGAGTGCTTAAAATCTTTTATGTAAATCACAGATACGTTTACTATATAACATTTAAAACTGAGTATACACAAAGAAGAAAGGAGCAAGAGCAGACATAGCCAATAAGCTGTTCTGCAATACTATGGCTCATCAGAATGGCTACTCAAAGATCTATCACATTCATAGTGCTGCTTGATGTAAGTGGGATCTTCTATTGAAGAAAACTGTGGTTGCATAAATACCTGTAATTTAATTGGACTAACCACAGTCACGTCCCTGGGGGAAGAAAAAAAAAAAAACAACCTAGGAAGTTTTTGTAAATACCTCCACCTCACCAATGACACTAACTGAATAATCCACTGTACAATAAAAATCTTGGTCTACAGGATTTTTAAAACAGCCATGGAACACAGTTTGGAGACTTGTTCAAACAACTGACTCCAGTTCATTTAGGAGTAAAAAGAATTAAGAACATTAATTTGTGCATCCTTTAATACTACTTGTATTTTCAAGTCAGAAGATGCTCAGTTATCAACCAAGGCTGATTTACACAGACATACAAGCTATTGAAAAGCATTTCAATCTAGTAAAAACAACTTGCATTGTATATCTGTCCGACAGGATTTTTTAAAGATGTTCTGTACTGTCTCGCACTACTAAGATTTAATGATAGGTCAGTTTAAAGCTTATTCTTATTCATTCATATGCACATAAACACATTAAATTGTTACTTCCTTAACGTTTCCATCGTACCTACAATCAGAAATTTTTCTATAGAGATCCTTTAAAATGACAGATCTTTATTAGCAAATAAATCTATTAAAGGCTTCCTGCACAATTACACCAAAAAACTCAAGAGCTGATCACACCTTTTCTGTTAGTGCATGAAGTATACACAAAATAAAATGATACTTAGGTTGGGGGAGGGAGGAAATAACATTTCTACAATTGTAAAATAATTTGTTAGGCATGCCTACATGCACTTAATTTCCCTCAACATACTGCCCTATCAAAAAACTAAGTAAGTTTGAAAATGTGAAGGCAATCATTTTATAATACAACATGATCACTGACTAGAGAATTTGAGATTTATTCTACTGCATAAGTTTAAAAAGAAACAGTCATTTAAATATTTACTTTTTTAAGAAAACAATTTTACTAGATAAGAAAAAATTATTTCAAACAATGAAAACTGTTGTGGGGCAAGCTTAGCAATATGTTTTTCTTCTGGGTACAGAAACATCAGCTATATTTTACAGAAGAATGTAATTAAAAAAAAAAAAGGCGATTTGACCTTTCTTTTCCCTACCTTAGCTCTAGAAGAACCGACATTCTCCATGTTCTCAATACTGCAGATGCAATTGTGAGAGACTTTTCGGCAAGCTACTCGAATGTAGTCCCAGAAACTACGAGGACTTTCATAGCCGAACCAGGTGATCTGACCTTAAATCAAAATACAAGATATGTAAAGATTTATGAACTACCCTCTCTGCTTATTGGAGATAAAACATAGTTCAAATACCTCCTTACAGGTTGCCTGCACTGGCAGAATTTTATAGTAGCAAGACCATAAATTCCTACTGAAAACTGGTTCACTGGTGTGAAAAAAAAAAAACAACCCAAAAAAACCCCAACACTCTCATTATGCTGCTCACCCTGGTTTGAAACTGATGCACAAAAGAAGTTTGGGGCTTTTGTGTACATATATGTATTTTGTTGGGTTTTCCTGTGTTAGTATGCTATAATAATACTCAAGGGATCTTCGTGAGACTCAAATCACAACAGAGCACACACTGTTGTGACTTAAAAACATGATGCAAGAAGTATTCCTGTTATTTGCTTTAGGTAGTACCACGTGTTTCATTAATACAGTTGAGTAAAGAGATTTGTTCTTCAAAAGAATAATTTTTATATATATAATTATATATATATTAAAAAACAGCACTATTTGCTCTGGTAGTGTTACCTTTATTTTAGAAGCAGGTTGGAATTTTTCAAAATGTGCTTTAATTGAAGGAGAAACTGATGCATCATGAAAAAGTTTTACAATCACAATTTATTTTGAGTACACACAGAATATTCCTTGGTAAGTTGATCAAAATGAATTGAGCAAATCAAATCTCTTCTTCTGGAGCTTTAACCAAAATGCTTCATATTTTTTTCCAACTTGGAAAATATTGCAGTAAGAAAACAAAAGGCAAAATTTCATACTACTTGCAACCACTCCACACGAAATAAATTTAATCACGGATGCAATAGTTCAGCTCCATTTTTCAGATGGAACAGCATACAACTGAGAACAGCTATGTAAAAAATAAGATGAACATTGCCCTCTGGTGACTGCCATTATTAAGATATGTGCAAAACCTTTTCCCCATATCAAATGAGGTCTTAAGCTTATTTTATTTTATTTCTAATTATTAGTTGTACTTCTGAAGCTTTACTAATTATCAGAAAGACTTTAATTCTTTTGCTGTTAGAAAGCTCAGATTTCAAGAAAGAATATATTAGACTGATACTGAAAATCATACATACCGAAAATAAAATGCCAAAATATGATGATAATGACATTTTTATCTTAGCGCTAAGCATAGCCAGAGTAGTGTCAAAGATCTGTCCCCTGTGATCTTAAGAAATTGAAGTGGTGTGCTTTTTTTTTCCTGGAGGGTGCATGCAACTTTACTTTGTGGCCAATCTGCTTACTTCACTACATGGATTTATTTACTAAATTCGAAGTTTGATAAAATACTTATAAAAAAAGGCAGGAAGAATTAATATATACTACTCAATATGCCAAAGCAAAAGCAAAATCCCAAGGTGCTTCCGTTACTGTAGATTCACATCTGAGCTCTAAGGACTAAAATAAAAGGTTTTCCATGAGGTGAGCGCTCTTACGCACTTACTATTTTTGTTGACATGTTAAGTGTAATGGACAACAACAAGAATTCAACGATTTTAACAACAAGAAAGCTACAGATATTTTTCATATTCTTTACCGTATCAGAAACATGTCTGCCCTGGGGATTATACCTGCAAAATTAAATGCAACTTAAGTGTGAAGATGACTTTGTGCCACCAATCTCAGTGCCAACTAATAAAGGCAAGTATGTCATAAGAATAACTTCTGTGGCTTTGTCAAATGAAAGGACAGAATACACTCCGCAAAAAACAGACAGTGTTAAAGCAATTGCTTTTATCAAAAAAACACATGCCATTTAAAAACAAAAATACCTTTATAATAGGAACACCAGCACAAAGCACGCACTTGGCTTACAGTCATCCACAAAGCAAGCTGGCCATAATTACAACATACTCTGTCACAACAATGGGCTCTCATCTCACAGCCAGCTCTGTGAGAGGGTATGATGGGGTTTCAGGAATTGTCTTCCCTCAAAACTCATAGCAGGTCTAGGACCTCCTGTGAACCAAGGACTTCTATATTTCTCTATTTTCTCCTTCCAACTTTAAACCTTGCTCCACTCTAACACCACCTGAAAAAAAAACTTCCTTAATCATTCTAAACATAGAAAAATGTTGGAAAAGACTGTCTACAGATAGCAAGAATGTATTTTAAGATCTACTAAATAAGATATTAAGCTGCATATTCCTTACAATTTTAAAAGCTTTCAGCATATGAAATTCTGTTTGGCCCTCAATGCACTCAATGTACACAGCCACGAGAAGTCTCAAGAACAAGGAATGAAGCCCTCACTCTCATGCTACTTAGCGTTTGTCAGGACGTGCCTGGAGTACTGTCCAGAGCTGGTCTCTACAATTCAAGGAGGACATGGACAGATTGGAGAGGGTCCAAAGGAGGGCCATGAAGATGTTCAAAGGGCTAGAGAACCTGCCCCATGAGGCAAGACTGAATGAATTAGGTCTTTTTGCCCTAGGAAAGAGAAGGCTCAGAGGGGTACAAGGAGGTGGTAGAGTCCCCATCACTGGAGGTTTTCAAGGTGCATTTGGACAGGGTGCTGCATAACACCATCTAGGCTCCCTTTCCCACAAATGTTAGACCAAATGATCTTTCAAGATCCCTTCCAACCTGAGCTGTTCTGTGATTCTAAAATAATATCTAAATTTTAAAGGGTTCCAATAACTTGAAAGCTAATTTTATTATACGACTTATATTCTGCCAAAGTACTTCTTCAGGAAAGACTAAGTTTTCCAAGAGGTCCAAAGGACAAAAAGTATGTGGTCTTTGCCATGAAGTTTATATGTCATCAGAAGACACAGAAGCTGACAGGTATTCCAACAGGAATGATGCTATTGTTTTTGTCAGCCAAACAAAATTGTTAAAGAAGCATGGAAGCTGCATGCTTAATATTAAACATTGTTCAAATTAATTCAATTATTGTCTACAGAACTGCAAATAGATACGTTATGAAAATTTATTTCACCACATATTTGAATACTGTTACACACCTATTTGTATCAAGCCATTTCTGCTCCAGTCTGAAAACTAGATGCAAACAGCTGCAAGACTAGTTCTTGCAGGTATTTTTTTATTCCCTATGAAATTATTCACAAATAGGACATTAAACAGTTTGATTCCTACTCAATCACAGATCAATTTCATATCTACAAAGTTCCACAGTTGCAAAGTAGTAACAATTAGGATGTCTTTAAGGTGCAGGCAGGTTTTGTTTGTCCAGACTTCCCTGTATTATTTTCTTCACAGCAAATTTTTCCATCCCGCAAAAAGTAAGTCTTAATACAACTTGTTGGTAATAAACTGGAATGCTATTCCTTTGAGGAATTTCTGTGATACCTACTCTTTTACTCTAGGCTTACAGAAACCATCATTAAAAATTCAAAATTTACACTAGTCCATAAACCCAGTCCTCCAAAACAATTACAAATTCATTTAAGATTTTTCTCCACACAAGAGAAAGAGCATGAGCTAAACCACAAATTACATCAGAGCCCTACTACTTCTTTTTAGCCAAAACCAGTAATAGGTCACTATGTGTGATAAATATTAAATCTAGCAACAAAAGCTATTCTGCTAATAGCATTAATGGACCAAATAAAGGGCCACCACAGCTATACGATTAGACTTTCTCTTTTTCACGACAGTAGTGCCTTCAGCTCTTACTTCCTTAATCTACCTTTTCTACCCTCATTTTATCTCCCTTAACTACTTTATTCAGCAGAGCTGTCTCTCAGGATAAGCAGCATTACAAGCTGCATCTTACTTACTCAGTGAACCCTGCTTCCTCACCTGTGACCTATACCTACAAGTGCAAATTGTCTTCTGCAGATATAATTCATATCCTTTCCCTTTGTAATCATTGTTTATGTCTGAATTATTAGAAATCAGTGAATTGTGATTAATATAAATTATATTAATATTCATTGACTGAAAAGAAAGACACTCCGTGAAATAGCAGGTAGTAGTAAGTGGCTTTTTTTCCTTCCAAAAATACATGAGCAAAATAAAAGCCATACGGGAAAGAATAAATTGTGACTGCAGATGACAAAAAAGTGTTTCACTGTTTCAGAAATTAATTCTTCAATCATTCACCTTACTATGAAGTACAGAAACTGAACAAAATTTAAAAGTGACATCACGAGTACAGCCATTTACCGTTACTACCACCAGCCTATTGATGATGCATGAAACTAGAACAGTTTATAGAATGAGGAAAGGAAGAGAATTATTACATTTATCTTTCCACTCCAGTGGCACTGGTCACTCTAGAAACTTACTACTCATACTAAGTTTTCTGAAATAAAAAAAGCAAGCAAACAAACTCTACAGTCACTAAAAATTAAGAAAAATACAGATCAGATAAAGACAAGTAGCTTACACGGGCAACCCTAGCAGATGCTTTTGATGTATTTATAATACCTTCTAAATGTACATACAGGAAAAAAGGCACACAAAGTTGTGGAAGCGTCAAAATAGCACAGTACAGCATCCTGTTTTGTGTCATTATGGTGTAACAAGTATGCCCATAGTAATCATGACATGCAAAAATTATAGAAGTCACAAGCAAGACGCAGTATATATATTGTCAGCGACAGAACTTAATTTATACACCAGAACTATTTCAAAGCACGTGTACTGGCCAGCATTTTGGATATAAGCACATTTTGCTGTAAAGGATATTACAATGAAAACCTGGTAAGTCAACAAATAAATACACGTGATAATATTTTTCAGAAATGTGTTTGAGGTGATGGCCATAAAAATCTACACTAGTTGTTGATGTTCTTCAGTACTAACTCAGTTAAAACTAATTTGAAGTGACAGGAAAAAAGGGAGAAAGCCATATAACATTGTGGTATAGTAAAGACCATACATACATCACTTTGAATTGACTCTGGATTTTAAATCAATTAGGATATACCTGTGACCAAATCCCAAGTACTGTTGCCGAACACTTTTTGATGCCCCTACCATTTCTGCACTAATTATATTTACTTAGCTGATCTGATAAAAAGGACACTTTCATGAAATATACACGAAAAATCTGTGACCACCAGTGAAAACAAGAAACCACCAAGGTAACTACACAATACAGCTTAATCTCCACAGTACAGACCAGTTAAGAAAGGAAAACATTCCAAGCAACTGTCTGAGGAAAAACTGTTTCCTGCAATTACCCAGCTTGCTTTAAAGACTATCAAATACACATACATTTGTATACAAATTTGTAAAAACCCTGTCAGGACTATAGGTTTTATTTGGTACAAATACATTGTCACTGTATCCACTCAGACTGCCACTTACTCTCTACTGCATTTCAAAACCATGCAAATTCTTATTCCTGTAGTTGAACATTTTTTCCCCTTAAAATATCTATCCTGCTTTCCATTTTGTTTCATCTGGATCTGATCTGAACATGAAACCAATAAGCAGCAACAGTCACTGTATTCCATCAAGACCATGCTTTGCTCCTTAAAAACATATTATATTTAATGACAGAAAAGAGAATTGCTAGTAAAAGTTTTCTAATAAAAGTAAACGTAGTCCTTTACAATGCAAATTAATTACTTATTTAATTCTTCCTTCCTCACCCAGTACTCCTGAACAAAGTTGAAGATAAAGAATTGTTATTTGCCATGGCGTTAAGAAAGTAAAGGTCTATATACTCCAACTCTCAAATCTGGATCATCCTTTTAACTATATACTGCCATGGGATTATCCTGACAACTTTGATACAATGGAGCCATTTATCTCACCACAGACAAACAGATCATGTATTTTGTGCCTGTTTTAAAACATTTTATACGACCCACTGCAATCACCAGCCTGCTTTCAGTGTGCTCCTACTGGCAGGAAGTACACATTCACAATATATTAGTCATTTTGATCAATAAAATGCAATTTCTTTCAAACTCCATGTTGTATAATATATACCCTCTTAAAATTTGAATCGTCATGGTACATTTACTATCACAATTTCCCTTTCAATTTATTAAAGAATAAAACAATTACTCACAGTTATCTAGCTTATTACCAAAACATTCCCTGTTTGCTGCTTTTTCCTACTTTTTTATTTAACTCTGTAAGCTTAGAAAAATCACACTGGTAATTACAAGGGGAAGACTAAAACAACAATTTAGCTTTTTTATTTTCTTTATTTCTTATTTGAAATAATTTTTTACTGGCAAATTCCATTTGCCTGTAACCCATTTGCCTACCTGTTAAGGCTTCTTCTCTGTACTGCCTGTCCTGAATAACAGACTGTGAAACAAAAGAATATTGGCAGAAAAAAAAAAACCATAATGATTTTTGCTCAAACATCATGGAAGCTGGGGAAGAAGGAGAAAACAAAAGCAAGAGCAATTTCCCTGCAGTGTCAAGTTGCTAAGTACCCATAATCACTCCAATAATCTTTGTCACAATGTGACAAACACTATGTCTCTACCACACTGCTCTGACAGAATGACAGCAGGTAGTAATTGTGCTACTCAAATGTCAGCCTACACGCAATATTGTTCACAAAGCTTAGTCATGAATATTAAAAAGTATGAAAAGGACTAGATTGTCATATTACACATCTATATTTAGATGATTATGATGTCCTTCATAATCCTCAAATAATTTCAGAAACTGTACACAGAACTGAGAAACGAGAAGCTTCCAAAGTCCTCTTCTAACGACAGTTTCTGCTAAAGCACTCTCTGTTCTTTTAGCAAAGCAGCTTCCTCTAGAACAATCAGAAAATGCAAACAGACATTTTCCTGAATTAGAACATCTGACTCGTACAAGAGGAAAATCAACAACTGACCTTTCTCACAAGCAATTTAATCCAGATCCATTACATTCAAGTGCATAAAGTAGCTTCACTAGGGGGGTAGGGGGGATAGGAATGAAAGGACCTAAACACGTATCTGGAAAAGAAGGCAACAAAAGCAGGGAAGAGAGAAAGAAAATGGAGCAGCACCACAGATATGGTCTCTATAGCTTCTGTTAAAGCAGAAAACACCACAATTGTCTTTTGGACTCAGACTCCTAGGACACAGTCTTATCATAAAGCAGAAAAGCAGACAGAACTCAGCACCATGGCAACATCCACTTGCTTAATTACCAGCCAAGAAGGCTTCCAACAAGAACATTGAAACATGTTTCACTAAAATCATTTCCTTCACTTTCCACTGTAATGCAATCAGGAAGGCAACAGCAAAGAGACACAGAAAGCAAGCCAACACCTTCATTCAGCATCAAGGAGTTTCTACAGATATACACTGGTTTCATATAAAGAAATTCTCATGGCAAAAACACCACCAGTAAGGAAGTTAATTAACATACCTTTCAGTCGATGACTTAGAATCTGTTCCAGAATGGCTGCAAAATTATTAAATTCAGGGGAAGTATCATCTATAGTTTCAAAACAGGAACGGTCAATCAAAGTCTTGACTGAAAACCTAGAGCAAAAGTACAGGACAATCATAAATTATACAGATAGCTATTGGTCCTCTGTAGCAGGACAGTAGTTTGTATAAAGCAAATGAGCAAAGAACTAGAAAACCACCTTGCTGATTTCAAGCTCAGTCAGAGCACGCAAACACATACCACACTGAAGAAGAGCCAGGAAATACAGTCGTCGTTGGTGGTCTTAGGCATAAAGCCTTATAAACAAAAAGAAAACAAAAATCCCCACACATTCTGCATAGAAGTAAGCTAATTATTTTCTAATTATTTTCCTCCTCTCTAAACTACTTTAATAAACCAGTAGAAAAATAACTCTGTACCTTAACTTGGACAGGCTGATTTCCCTGTGAACAGCGGTAATCCCTATTCAGCACCATACTTCATTATTATACCAGAAAAACTATCAATTCAAATGATCTAAAATTTGAAATTGGAAAGGCTGAATCAATCTACTGTGAAAAGCAGACACGATTTAACTAGTCAGTTAGCTGTCTTTAGTTACACCTGCACTTACAGAATTTCATTCTTATCCAGAAGATAGTTTAAACTTCAAGAAACAAGGCAAAATTTGATTTTTCTCATCTTTGCCATTTTAATCATAATCCATTTTTATTTTCCTTTCTGCTCCTGTTCTTCAGTTTTCAGCTTCAAGGCAAATTTCGTATGTCCTCAGCTTTGAGAGTAACACTTACTCTGAGGCATTTATTGTGTTCTTTGCAGCAATCTTTATTTGTATTAATGGAGCCATACTAGACCCTGAGATTATAGTTCTCACAACACCCAAAACTCAAAAGTACCAGCTTAGGAATTTCTCGTTCTGCCTGCTCATCCCAGTCCCTATACCTGAGCACAGTGCTCCCTCAGTTGTGCCAGTTCTAGTTTTTATGGGGCTCACTGTGAAGTGATGTAGATTTTCAGTACTCAAGAGGAGGGATGGAGTAACTTTTAAATATGGACACATTCATAAGAAATACACTTCAGAGAATCTCAGCACAAACCGTTCTACAGCACAGTTGCATAAGTAGCATACATGGGCAGGAATAAGACTCCTTAAACCATCAGGTTGAAGGTGCTCTGTATTGTGTAAGTAAATTAAGTGGATCCGTAGTTGAGTGAGCACAGCCTCCTGATGGTCATTTACTAAATGAAACTAATTATGCTCAAATTGAATTGACATGTCCATTTCAAGAGTTTCAACTCAATTCTGTTATACTAAGTAACCTTCTGCATAAAGACTCCTCATCCTACCTTTCCTGCAGGCTTCTATTGTTGTAGTGTTTTTGGCAGGACAGGAATTAGGAGTGAGAAGGGCTGGGGAGGAAGCTTCTTCTGCAGTGCCAAGTTATGACTCACTTTTGAATTCCTCCACTTTTTTAACCAATTTTGAATAAGTGAGAGACATGCATGCCCACCAATAAATTTCTACCTAGTCAGTACCATTGGTATTGACTACTCTAATGGCAGTAATGATTGTTTCCTCAAAGCTATATCAGAGCTGTGAAATTATCTATAAAAAAAACTTCTTAATTTTGAAAAACAAATGCATATAGCAATGCCATGACTAAGTTGGTATTAACTGTAACAAGAAGACTCCTCCCACACCGTGCAGGTCTGAAAAAGAAAAGGTGTAGTGTATTGCTCATGGGTACATGCACAAGAGAGACAGCAAGTTAGCAGTGTAAGGTACTAGACTATATATAGGAATTTCATGTTAAAACTCAGAGACATGATCATGACACAATCATCCATAAATCGCAAAGCAAAGTATAATATGTAGTATTTTTGCTCTATTCAGTGTCCTACTTAAAAGTTTACTGATTAATATCGTATGGGAATCATATGCAGAAATGGAGATATATTCAAGAAAAAACACCCAAGAGCAATTCACATACACTTCTAAATCACAGATAAGTAATTTCCTGTTTTAATTGTAAAGCATTCTGCAATTCAACAGAAAAAAAAAATTGTATCTTGTTATTAAGGATACAACAATTTTAAAATACCTAGGGTCCTATTAGAAAAGACATGGTGGTCTTTTTAAGTGTTCACATAACTGCTACCATGCTCTCCATAGAAATATTAATTTCCATCTCTCTACACTTTCACCAAAAACCTAAATAGCCTTTATAGCTATGTCAAGTTTGGCTGAACTCAGCTTTCAGGAGAGCTGACTGGGAGTGCAAGTATGTGCACCTTATTTCCATAGACCAGGAAGATAACAGTGCTACCAGGAAAATTTGATGGACCAGAAATGTTTTCTAGGAGATTTAAAAAAATTCTCAGGCAAATACTTCTGTGGGTTTTTTGTTTTTCTTTTTTCTCCAGTACTACAGAGAGGCAAACATAGCTCTAAGTGTAAATGAAAAGTCACAAACACATTTTGCATGGTAGGTAATCGCACTTCACCATGCTTACTGCACAGATTGCAAAAAGGATTTAAGGCATGTAGAAGTGATGCCTTTGAAAAAAGGTTTCACTGTGAGCATTGGGTAAGCAATTTTACTCAGTCATGAAAAATGCCTCATATTGTTTCCAGTGTATGGCCCCCAAGAAAAAAAAGCCCATACTCTTGTACAGTTATGTGAAACCACTTGGGGACTTAAACTCAAGAAAGAAAAGGTCAGGTCTAAAGTACACAGGAGCTATGAAGAAAATATGCCGAAGTAGGTAGAGTTAGAGCAGCTTTCTTGTTTCCCTTTGTTGCTCCTAACTTACTCTTCTGTCCACTGCACTGCTACAGAAGAACTGTCCCCTAGCACAACCGTCTACCTACACTTCAAGAGGTAACAGAAATTGCAGCAAAAGGGCATGAGAAAGTGTCTTGAAAACAAAATTTTCTAAGATGAATGTTTTGGTGGACTGTAGGAGAAGAGTAATATAGCTCCAGTACCTGTTGCTTCAATACTCTTTAAATAAAAATGTCTTTTATCCATTCATTTCCCATTGCATCACTGCAATAATAGGGTTGTTTTGTTGGTTTTTGATGTGTTTTTCCCCCACATACATTTACTGCCATTGTAGAGATTCCAATATCAGTGTTTCTAAACAACCTTTGTGAACTCTGCTGTATTCAGATTCTTACTCATTCTTCTCTGTCACGCATCTAGTCTTGCTTGAGACAAAAAACAGATGTAGAAACAGTAGCATTCTCCAGCCTTTTTTAATACCTTCTGAATTATGTAAGAAGGATACATTCTTGAATAAGAAAGATTTATAGCAATCTTTTTGGGGTAGGTTTTTCCACTGTTCTGCAAGATGCAGAGGAACATCTCCCAAATTTCTTGAATAACTCCAGACTAAAGCCAAACCTTTTGTGGATATATTCCACGTCTGTAGGCTTATTTCCAACACAGCTTCTAATCCAAAAGCAGATAGGCAGAAAATATGACTGCTATATGAATTTGTCACTTTTCATTGTCAGATTCTGTTCCTCTCAGTTTTCAAATGAATGGAAGGATTTTGTCAAATTCATTTAGCTTGCAGTTTGGGAAATGTCATTAAAATGCCGTTTTAAAGAACGTAAGCTATTAAAATAGAATAATCCCCAAGATTATAAACTAATATCCCTTATGCTAGATAAGACGGCTTGGACATAAAACCAGACAGTTCAGCTAAAGATCAATGTCACTGCAACAGCTCTTATGCATATTAGCAAAATCACTATTTTAAAAACACATTTCCTGACAGTTGTTCAGTTCTGCGTTAACATTCTGTACTTAAGCTAAGAGCCTGACCTCCAAGACCTACCTCTACTTTCTTGGTGGTTCTGTATCTACACAGATGTTTGATCCACAAATGTTAGGGAAGACTAGATTATAACAAGGTGAACCACCTAGAACAACCTCAAAATCCCAGCACCACTTATTGGAAAATGGAAGGCATCAAACTTTAGGGGGGAAAAAGAGGTCGGGAAAGAGACAGAGCTTAGAACATGTACAACTTATTCAAACAAAAAGTAGACCTAACTATTACTGCAATTTAAATCACAGCTGTGCAGTTATACAATCATAATCATGTATTTTGAAGTGCAATTGGTTCATGGAACTTAAGTAACTATGTTACTGCCCATGGTTACAGTGCTACTCAACATTTTAGTGGAAACAAACTGCTCCTTCCATAGCTCTAAATATAAGAAACTATCCACAGGAGGAGTTAGTCTTTTCTTACGGTGATGATATCTAAAAACCCAGAATCTGGTTTAACTTTAAGTAAAAAACTGCTAAATTAGAAGCTTTGACAAAAATAGTTCATTAAATTATCAGAGACTGTTAAGAGATTGTAATTCAGAAGAATATCTTCTTTGTAATTTCTTACCTTCACTGGGTAACCACCCATATCATCCAAATTTAATTGAATAAATTAATTGGAGCTATTTTTACCAGAAATATTTCACATTCCCATAGGATTTTGATTGGAAAGAACTATTATCTTAATGGTTTTGATACTAATTTGGCTATTCCTAACAAATAACACTTTTCAATAACAGAAGATGTATAATAATTACAGTAAAGCACAGAAATATTTTAAACATTTACACTGGCAGAAGAATAAAAATATAAATGTATGCACATCATAATAACACAACTCCTTTTCCTCATCACCCTTTTAAGGTGCATTCACAAACAAGGAACTTAAGGTTTTCTGACTATATAGCAAAATTAAATTATTTTACTGGAAAAAAATCTGTCAATTTCAAGTAGTTCCTGCAGTGGCTCATTGTTTCACATGTGTTTGACTGAACCCCCTTAGATATCTAAGCATCTTTTACAATATCTTTTCGACTGCAGGACAAGGACATGAAATAAACAAATGAAAAAATAATATGTAGCAGCACCGAATACAGAGGAGTTCCTTTCAAATGAGAAGGCAGAATAAAAAATAGTAAAGCTTTGCAGAATACAACATACTCCTTTAAAAAGAACTGTTGATATCCTGTACTGTTACGCCATTACTTGAAAAAAACTGGTGTTTTCCCAAGCCTGCAGACTGGCAATATCTGTAACACCAGTGAAACTGAAAACTTCTGTTTCTTCTACTTGATGTGCTTCAGCAAGTTTGATAAAAACCTTCTTTTTCTATGTTTTTCTTGTATATCTTTTACACAGGTAAGAGTAAAAGTAAGCATAAAAGCCTAGGAAAAGACAGAATAGTATTGATGCTACTCTGAAACCCAAATACCAGGACCCAAAGGAATATTGAAGCCAATTCCTTTCAGTAGCTGGGTGATACAGTTACACTTTGTAAAACGCAATAACAATAAAAGCAAAAAAAAAAAAAGGAAGAATATGGGGTCCTAAACAGTTATTAAAAAGATTGCTGCAGCATTAAGCGATGAAGGTACAAATTTTTCTAATAGTTGTCCTAGTACATTAATAACATTTGTGAGAATTAAAATTATAGCTTATATAAGTCTCTTGAAGACCTTCTTTAGATAATTCTCAAGTTAGTTTGATAACTTAAATATTTATCAATTGAAACAAAGTAACTATCGGAGCCATTGCTACTAGCATATTCATGTATTTAAAAGTTTGCCACGATGTAATGGGTCAATACTGAACACTTGGAAATGCTGCATGAATTCAACAACGACAGCAGTGAAAACGCTTACACGGAAAGCCATAGGGAGTATTACAAAGCTTGTATAGGCTAAGCACTAAGATGCTAAAGAAAGATTTGAATACATTAGATCTAGTATGTACTGCAGATCTCCTCATCTAGATTGTGGAGATAAAACATCCCCTGAAGGCAGCCTCCTCGCAGCTGCTCTTGCGGCACCAGTGCGTTAGCGAGAACACACGGTTAGCCACCTCTACGCCAGCCTGGAAGAACGGTTTGAGGTTTCACTTCACGTCCAATATATACAAAGCCTAAATGTTCAAAGCGGCCCTACCGCGTCAGTTTATGAGAAATCGACGCTACAGCAATTCTATTTGCACGAAGACCTCAGTTCAACGGTGCTGACAGTTTAGGCTGCCCTGCTTTGCTCTGGCACACGCTTTTCGCCCAGGAACGCAATTAAGGCGCCGAAAACAAACCCTCCCCCCGTCCCCCGGCCAAAGGCCACTTAACGCCTCGAGGCACCCGCGCGCCCGGCGGCGTTGCCAGGTGTGCCCCTGTCCCTCGGCCGCCGCCTGAACACCCCGCACTGAAACGTTCCCGAAAAAGCTGAGTCAGGATGGAGAAGGCTGCCTTCCCTCGCCGCTACGCGGACCCGGAGGCAGGCACCCCCTCAGACCCCCCGGAGGCCGGCGCACCCCCCTTGGCCTCCCCCCTGACAGGGCGGACGCCAGCTGCGGCGGGGCTGTCGCCCGCGCTCCCGCCCCCGAGCGGCCGCCACGAGGAGGGGCCGCGAGTCACGGTCCCGTCAGGCAGGGCTGCCAGCGGCCAAGGCGGCCAGAGGGCGAGAGGAACGGTCCCCTCGCATAGGGAGGGCAGGGCCCGGCGGCTCACCTGCAGACCGTGATCAAGTTCCGCCTTTCCACCGCGGCGTTGCGAGACGGGACGCTCTTCCTCCGGGCGGAGGCGTTGAGCCCCCCTAAGCCGAGGGACGCCATCTCCGCTGGGGTCAGGTGGAGCCGCCGGGGCTGGCGCGGAGCCTTTGTTCCCGGCCTCCGGGTCTCGAGGATGCTGCGCCCCGCGCCGCCGCACGCAGAGGAGGAGGAGGCCCCCGTGTTCTCCCCGCTCGTCCTCCCGCCGCCCGGTCCGCGCGGCAGGAGCGCCCCGAGACAGGCAGCAGGTCGCCCGAGCAAGCGCCGCGGTCCCCACGGCGGGGGCGGCTCGGCCCCCACCCTCCCCCCGGCAGCCGGGCAGCCACCGCGCCGCAGAGCGCCGGCGCCGCCAGCCAATCAGCGCGCGGGAGGGGCGCCGCGCCGCCGGTGCTTCAAAACGTCGCGCGCCGCCAGTGGCAGCGGATGAGGCGGCGGCACTCGAGAGGGCGGGAGGTGGGGCGCAGGGTGAGGATATTTGTGGGAGACTTGCTGCGCGCGCCTTCTGTCAAGCATCCCTTTCCCCTCATTCACTTTCGCGGGCTGTGTCTGGGCGTTCAGGACCCCCGAGCAAGTCCCGTAGCCCTCTAAGTATCTGTGAAATTGCGGGATTCTCTTAACTGTTGTCAGTTGCCCCTCTTAGCACTTGCCTTTTAAGATGCGACAACTTCTCTGGTCGTGGGCTGTGGCGGATTTGAGTTAAAACTGCTGTGAAGCGCTAGACCCTGTGTTCTGGCATGTGTAACCTTTGAGGCCATACATGTGGGAACATGTGAGTGAAATGGCAACGCGCTCTGCAGCTGACGTACAGGCATCTGTCCCCACTTCAAACAAAGGCATTATTTCTGAGCATGCTTAGAAGAGCTCTGGGTATAGATCTTTGCCTTGGTATCAAGTTGTACAAGAAACACAGAATTAAATGAAGTTCAAGTCAGTGGAAGATGGGATGGTACAACACTTCTGAAGAAGACCTAGCAGTAAAGTAATTGTGTTCTGTGGGGTGTGAAGAGTGGATCTGGCTGGGAAGGTGTGAAGCTTTATGGATTAATTTGTTTTCATTTATAGGAGGAAGTTCCCTTTCTGCTTAAGAAAATAACTTTATTTGTGTGCAACAAGGATGAATGGTGACATAAATTGTGGAGAAACTCTTTATTCTACTGAATTATGCAGATGATATTCCAAAATGTGTCTGTTAACGTCTAAGCTATCAGTTTCTATTAATGAAATATAAAAAATTTCCAATTATTGACATGCAAATCCCCACTGGACTATGGTTTCCTTGGAGAATATCACTTGTAGATATAAAAAGATTTCTTAGAGATGCTATCAAACAGACAACTGTGTCCAGTTATTGACTGCCAATTATGTTACCTGAAAAGGAGTTGTGTTGACATAGGAACTTTAAAAAATACATTTCTATGTAGATGACCATATTTTCATATGTTGTAACATTAAAATGTCTCTATCAGAAGATATTTCATAAATTGTTTCAAGTGTTATTACCTATCATCAAAACTTCCAAGATTATCATATATTACTTGATATGCTGTATTCTCATCCCACTCAGCACATAGCTGAATAAGTTTGAGCTAATCTTTATCTTCATTGAGCTTTATATCAAGTGGAAAGTAAACTGTTCTGCCTTCCCTAGGGTAAAACTTCATTTTTGCTTGGATGGATTTTGGGAAAACCCAAACGCATTATAATTCAAATTTACTATGAGGTAGTTCATCATTCTGTTTCCTGCCTCTCTTCCTCCCCTCTCCAGAAACAGCATAAAAGAATTGGGGTCACAGGTAAATCTGAAGGAGGATAGACTTTCTACTCTGAAAGCAAGAGTAACACATTTTTTGGATGAAATGGCTCTACTAAAACAAGATTGAAACAAGCTGTTGTTCTTTACTTACTCTTTCAGACACTCAAAGGAAAATACTGAGTGTGTTACTTGTTGACTCTCAGAAATGAAAAGCCTGCCTTCGAGTTTCTGCTTCTTGGAATCTTTGTTGAGGCGCATTGTCTCTGTAGCTTCTATTAGAAGCTTGAGTAACCATTGGATTAGGTTCAAGGAGTCTGAAGTAGATTGAATTTCTGCAAATAAGTGATTTCAGCTGTAAAGTTTGTTGTTTTTACAATAAACATACTGCATAATTACCAATACTTCACAAAAAACAACCAAGCAAAAAAAAAAACAAAACCAAAACAACCCCAAAAAACCAAGCAAAACCCCCAAACAATAGAAGAACTTTTCTACATATATCAAAAGCATCTCCTCTGTTTTTCTCTTCTGCTTTGTTTCCAGAAACTGCAACTTTTTATTTTTATACTTGAAAGACATTTAAATGAAATCAGGGTTATCTGTTAGACCAAGCTTTAGGTTTCAGTGTTGATAGGTTTTAGTCCTCAAGTAAATGAATTTTCTCAAATATCAGTTCTTTCTTTCAAATATAATTTCTTTTCTGTATCATAAAGCAGGAACTGTAAAAAGGATCCAGAAGTCTTCAAAAGAAAAAAAAAATTAATATCATCAGCTGATTTAGACTCAAGAAAGCTCTATAAATTTATCAGGAAATTTGCTGTAGTAACTCTTGCATTTTTAATGCCTCTCTGTAAGAAACTAGGCTAAGGGAAAAATCTTACTGTCTTCAGCTACCTAATGGGAGGATAGAGGGAACAGTCAGGCTCTTCTGAGGAGTGCATAGCAAATAGAGCTGGGATAGTTGTCATAAGCTACAACAAGGGACAGATATTAGGAAAAATTCTTGACAGCAAAGATGTTCAAACACTGGAATTGATTGCTTAAAGCAGCTGTACAATGTTTGTCCTGGAGATACTCAAAACAACTGGATGAAGAATCAGAATGTCCTGATCTAACTTCAAAGTTGGCCCTGCTTTGGGCAGCTAGAAAAATTACTTCTATTTGTCACTTCCAGCCTAAACTGTTTTGATTCACATCTGACAGTTGCATCATAGAATTATTCCTATAACTAATTTCATAAGAAAAAGTAGTTTCAGCTCTGAAGTTTTTGGATACAGAAGGCATTATATGGATGCACTATATTGATTACATCATCTCTGTTTGAACTGTTGCACAGACTTCAACTGGTTGCTTCTAACAATATTGTTAGCTTTAAAACATTAGTAAGATACCAAGAGCTGTGTGTGTCAGAGTATACGGCTTCACATAGAAGTCAGTCTCTATAAAACATGGGCATGAGTAACAAGTGATTCAAAAAAAGTATACAAAAAACCCCCTCAAAACCAAACCTACTAGGAACTCCTGTTTGATTTCAACCATGTGAAGCTGGAACACATTATTTAAAATATTCAGAGACAATATCACTGAAGTAGGCATCGGAAGTGTCACTATATGGATAAATACAGCAGCTATGACTGGTATAGTGGCAATGAGGAACATTAATCAGTTAAAATCTTTTTGGATATATGGATAGTAATGCCTGTGTGAAAATTGCTACATTTCAAAGAACAAAAGACTCAGAAATGTTTCTACAGATTTACTGGCTTTCGGTCAATAAGGAGATGACTTTTAAACAGATTATTTGCATAACTCAAGGGGCAAAAATTCTGTTAAGGAGATTCTTAATTTAAAAAGCTGTGCCATGTGCTCCCCTTTCAAATTTGACAGAATTCATTCACTTGAGTTATTTTCTGAAGGCACGAGCACATTGGAAAATAAAATCTAAAAGTCAGACTTTTGAATCCATTCTCAGTGAGTTTGTGTCTCGGCAGTTTGCAACTTTAAAACTTCACTTCTGACAATTTAAATATTTACCAGGTTTAGTTCCACTTCAACAAACTTACCATACAAGTTGTGTGCTGAGTCTGGCAGGAATAGAGTTAATTTTCTTCAGAGCAAGCAGTATGGTGGCCTGTTTTGGATTTCTTACCAAAACAGTGCTGGAAACACACAAATATTTTAACTATTGCTGGAAAGTGTTTATACAGGGTCAAGGCTTTCTGTCTGCTGCCCTGCCAGCAAGTAGGCTGGGGTGCACAAGAAGTTGGGAGGGGACACAGCCGGGACAGCTGACCCAACTGACCAAAGGGATGCTGCACACCATGTGACGTTGTGCTCAGTGGCAAAACCTCAGTGAGAGAAGACGGAAGCAAGGACTTTTGAGGTTACGACATTTGTCTTCCCAAGTAACTGTTATGCGTGATGAAGCCCTGCTTTCCTGGAGATGGCTGAGCATCTGCCTGTCCATGCAAAGTGGTGAATGTATTCCTTATTTTGCTTTGCTTGTGTGCACTGCTTTGCTTTACTTATTACATGGTCTTTAACTCAACCCACGATTTTTCTCACTTTTCCCTTTCCAGTTCTCTCTCCCATCGTACTGGGCAGAAGTGAGTGAGTGGCTGTGTGGGGCTTAGCTGCAGGCCAGGACTAATCCACAGCAGCTTGACACTGTATTGGGATTAGCAGTAGGAGAAAATGAACTTGATATCGAGATATCATGTAATACTTCCTCAGACCCAAACTGGTTATGGTGCATTTTCTATGAGATGTGATACGTTTTACATTGTGCTTTTGGATAGTTTTGAGTGTAGTAAGAGTTTGGAGCACATCTAATGGATTTCAGTCAGGTGCGTCACTTTGTGTATGTGCATGAGGCATACCTGCTTTCTGTGTCTTGAAGGGTTTTGGGCTTTTTTGTTTTGTTGTACTTTTTTCTTTGTCCTTTTTTTGTCATCATCATCTGCACATATGTGTATATTCAATTTACCAATGTCTTTGTACTGAAACCTGCTAGGTACCATTTGGAGATCTAGTTGCACTTTTGCAAATCACTCTTTCTTGTATGAATTCTCAGAATCAGTAAATTTGTCAGATTATTTGTAGATCTTGCACTTTGACATTATTGCTTATCTTTAAATTTTAAAAAATCTGTGCAGGATCCTTTAGAAGAAAGGTTTGAGTGTGCCTTAGAAAATGGAATTTCACTCACCTCCTTTTTTTGGCATCCTGTTGATACTTAGTTCTGTGGAAGAAGTGAAAGGAATTGAGGAAAGCAGAGTACCATATGCCTTTTTAGAGCATACTTGGGTGTCAGTAATGAACAGAAGGAGAATAAGAACAAGACCTTAATTCTACAAAATTACATCATCATAGTAGAATTGGCCACAAAGACGTAGACACTGAAATGTGAAGCATGGTTCTGGTTTAGGACAGGAAGGATGTAAATGTCAATCTATGAGTTTTAAATCTTGTTGCAAGTCAGTTTAAGGTTGCTTACCTGAAGTGAGGAAAGCAATGTTTGAAGGCATAGTGTCTTAAATGCTGGAAAAGAGCTTTTGAAAGCTATGCTTGTGAACCATAAATGACATTACCACTTCATGTCAGGGCACATAAATTTTAATCTGTGTTCATTTGTCTTGATTATTCTTTTTGCATATTCCAAAGTTGTTATGTTATTAAAAGCTATGACACTTTTTCTTTGTGACTTTAGATATTTACATTGCCACTTGGTGGCCTCATTTGATCAGTTAATAGATGACAAAAATATAAATTAAGCTCCTTTTTCTTCACAGGTGTGCAATTCAAAACCTTGATACATAATCTTTCAGTGCATCCAGGAATAGTGTATCCCCATTTGCAACTGAATATAAGTATGCTGGTTTGATTGCTGTGGCTCTTGAGGGCCTGAATCGCTGATGTTGAGGTGGTCAAACTTGAGAGCTCTTCAGTAAAGATAGAACTGAAGTGGATGGCTTTTCTCCCCATTCTTCCTTGCTCATTCTTGATGCTTTAATGTTCCTTGCCCCTTCCCAATCAAAACAAGCAGAGGATCTCACCTGCTACTGATATAATTTAACTTTTTTTTAGGACTAGAATTTGCAGCTGTTTTCCTGTATCCCTTTTGTGAAACTGTATCCCAAGCCTCTGTCCATTTGTGTTTTCATATTATTCATATAATTAGCTGTGTTACAAAATGCTTTTATGTTATTGCTGGGTGTGCTGTTCTAGTGTGCTTAGGTCTGGGTTCAGGGCAAGCAAACATTGATTATATCGTGCTTAGTATAATTCTACTCATAGAAGTCTTCTGCTTTGCTACTTCCTATCAATCATGGGATGGAAACTCAGTTCCCTATGCCTTGATTCTGAACCCACAGTCTCCAGCTCTGCTGGCTCAAGGCTAGGTACTGCCTCAGAGCAAGAAGGTGGAGCATCACCCTGCTCCAGTCTTGTCTCACAGGTTTTGCAGTTGTATAGCTCAAGATAGCCCCAGGACCTTCTGTCACACACTACAAGACACACTGCAAGCTTTAACAAAAAGACAGCTACTTAATACACAAGTAGTGATTTCTGGTTAAAATAACACATGATTCTTATACCAGTACTTGACTGTCCTCTAAAAATGTCATGGTCGAATCAGGGTTTCTGCATCCATTCCTGATCTTAGAGTCTGTTGATTCTCTGAAGTAAAACATCCTTTCACTGCTTGGTGCCTATTCATTAAATTTTTTTAGCTACTTGCTGTATTTGCTGTGATTCCATAATGTTTTTGTTATAAAGACGCCGAATTAGCCCTAGGTTGGTGGTGTTCTGGGTAATATAATTCTGGTGATATGGGTGGCTATTGCAAGTGTTTTCCCTAAATTAGATAAATGAGAAATGCACACTTATTTCTCAACACAGAGCAGAGTTTTCTGCAATTCCTACTGAAATAGATGCAGAAAAACAATAACATGTATCCATATCTGGTGTCATAGACCCTAGAATCATTAGCTGCTAGTTGTCTCCACATAGAATAGCTACTGCTGTTGTAGGAGCTATATTCTGTTTCCATTGTGGTGGTTTCTTCAGACTGCATTCGCAAAGGACAGTGGCTATAACCCCAGTTTTTACAGTGCCTGTCCAAATCTGTTAATACACCGTCAGTAATGCTACTTAGCTTCTGTGCAGTGACTGATAGATCTCTTCAGGCAATAACAATGCAGGTTGTGCATGTGCCATTTTACAATCGTCTCTATGCCTCCTGTATGGTACCTTGGCCTTCATTCCTCCTAAAATCAGAGCTCTGTTCCATTTCAATGGTTGAAACTTTGGCCATCATACAATACTGACTGTCCCATAACTCAGCATATGTTGGTGATTATTGCTCACAGAATCTACTATGCTATTAATAGTTCAACAATGTTAACACCACTTTCTAGTTCCAGTACTTTTCTTTCTATAAAACTAATTGTTTTGCTACTTCTATCCATGCTTCGATTCCCAAATTACATTGTTAAATCTCAGGCAAATAACATTCAAAGATGTATTTATATATATTTACTTCATCGGTTTTGAATGTTGTGTGTAATATAACCCAATTTTGATAACCCACTAGTCAAAGTTTCTACATCAATGGTGTACAACATTCCAGTTGCAACTTCTACTCCCTCTAAAATAGTATCTCTAAACCCTCTTGGTATGTTGTACTCAATCATATGGAATCCATTTTGGATCACTGTTACAAATGTCCTTCTAATTAAAGGAGTATATCTGTTCTGCCTTGGAAAACTCACAAGTAAATGCTTTATTTGCAGTAATATGCGCTCTAGTAATTTGCTGCCACTGAGTAGTATCTTGTATTCCCAAAATTGTGAATTGTCTCTCAACTGGAATCTTTGGTTTAAGAAGATAAACAACAGCAAAAACAAAACTCCGTGAACGGAACATGTTTACATGTTTGACCTTTTTCTTTTTTCGTTTCAGTTTCTACCTCACTTCTGGCTTTCACGCTTCGTTTAACTATCTCTGATGTTTTCCACTCATATCTCAGTTGGTGTGGTTATTCTATTCTATCACAACTGTTGTCGGTTATTTTGATTTTTAGCCAAGTAAGAGAAATAAAATATCCAAGTTAAATTTCTGTCCTGATTCAAGTCCCCATAATAGATTCCCTGAAAATCAGAGACATTTGTTAAAGTTGTGAGATTGTTTTTGGCATCATGGAACATAGATAATATTGTTTAGCCTTCACATTTGTCCTCCATAATTTTAGAGTAGAGGAGACATGTATCCAACATTTTCATGATCTTTGGTACAAAAGAGCTTTCCACTGCCATTGGAGATAGGGTCTCATGGCTTGGCTTCGCGGACGAAGATTTGGGAAGGGCTTTAAACATGAGTACACCCTTCAAGCCTGCGCGGTGGATTTTTTAGGTGAGGCGCAGCGTGCGCGAGACTGGCCCCACCCTTTACACCTGAGGTTCATCTGCCAGGGCCTAGCGAGCTTGGACGGTGACAGCGAAGTCGTCAGGTTGTAGGTTTGGTTAGAGTATCCTTCTCTTAGATGGATGGCCTTACAGGGCTAAACGAGCTCCATCTGCCCGGGTTTGGAGTTAGAGTTGTCCTTCTCCTAGGATGGTTGCCCGAAGGCTAGTGAGCCCATCCTGCCCGTGGACACACTTTGTCTGACCCTCCAGTTGAGACCTGTCTGGCTTGGGAGACCCTACCGGAGGCATATGCCACCACCAGCATAGCTCTCAACTTCACAAGGGCACGCAAGCTCTTTCCCCACGGCAAGGGGGTGCCCGTGAAAGAGAGATAGGGTCTATTATCAACAAAAAGCAGAGTGCTTGCTACTCCCTTGTAACACAAACAAATAGTCACAATTTTGAACCTAATGTGATTATTCATATGCAATTATTAATAAAAATTTTTAAAAATTCCAAACTTCAACACATTTTGTCAGGGGATCTAGTATTAGCAAACAATACTTAATCCCACTTTGCTTGGTAGGTGGGATTAAGGTGGGGCTATTCATAGTCTAATGTAGTCTGTTTGTATCCTAGTCTGTGGTTCCTGAATTCTCTAATGTTTTAATGTTTGGGGTTTTTTTCTCTTAGTGAGGGTATTCACCACGGCACAAGTTAAGCAATTATGTACCCATCTGTCTTCATGTTCAGCCAGCTATCTGTCTTCTAATACTCCCTTTTGCATTCAAGCAACCCCTACATGATCTTGTTCAGGCACCTATTGAAACAAATCTACCTGAAGTGTATGTAGTCCTCTCCATCTACAAGTGTATATCTGTCCACACTATGCTCTCTATGCTTCATCTGCCTACTAGGTTCCATTGTAATTGCCCCTCAACTTCCTCATTTTTGTGTTGTAAAGTCGCTAGGTCTTTGATATGTTGCTTTGTATGATTTTCTTTGTTTTGTTTTCAAAATGGGTGTTTCTCCAAACATTAAGTCTACAGGGACCACTACAGCTTTGGCAAGGGCATCTGCTTGGCTATTCCAATACTGCTGCTTCTGTATTTTTCCTTTTCGTGTGCTTTTACACGACTGCATACTTTTCCCTCTCTGCTTTTTTTAAAAACTATGTTCAGGATTTCCTTTCCATGATTAATAGGCTACCAGATTTCCATTCTGTGTTTGTAGGTCATCTTTATTCCGTGTTGGTAGCCAAATAGTTAAAGCTTGATATATCCGGCCAGAAACTGTGTACAAAACCAGATCATTTCCTTCATGTTCCTTTTTTAACATTGTTAGCAGAGCTTTTAGCTCTGCCGCTTGTGCAGAGCGAAGGCAGGCTGCTCTTTTTGTTCTTTCAGAGGGGTTGCAGCATATCTAATTGAGGATTTTCCATCCTTTTGATAAAAACTGGACCCATCTGTGAACCGCACTGAATATCCTGTGGCACAAAGTCAGCAACGGAGCTTTTATCAGGTGAGAGACACATAAACAGGTAAAGGGCACTTATGTTCTGTTCCAACGGTTAAAAGGCATATAGAGCTGGTGATAAAATATTGTAGTCTTCTTCATAAAGCTCTTAGTTCATAAAAGCCAATGTCCATCCAGCTAACCTAGGGTATAATACATATCCAGTTTGTACTTTATGTACTTTAGTGGAGCACGTGTGATATGTACTGCTGCAAAACAGCCTCTAGTGATGTATTCCCAAAGCTTATTGCCTATGACAATGCTAAACCGGTTTTATAACATGGAATAGAGCTCTTTCCTGCTGAACTTAAGACTATCAAAGCAAAGGCTGTAACTTGCTTTCTTATTTCTGTGGTCTTGAAAGAGCACAGTCCCAAGGTCTAGATCGGTAGTGGCCAGCTGAACATGAAACACCTTGCAAGAATCTGGGCATCTGATGGCCAGGGTTTGAACTAGTGCATTTTTGCTTCTTTCTGTTCTTTCCATTCTTGTTCATGAGATTTCTTCACAAATTTGATTAGGGGTTTACTGATTTCTGCAAATTTAAGAATATTCTCACAAAAATGTAAGCAATTCCAAAAATCTAATACAATTATTACTGTGGAGACATGAACTCTCATAGTCATTTCTACCCTTTGGTGATCCCAGCATCACCCTCACTTCCTGACCTAAAACTATTTCTGAATATTTCATTTCAGATTGTGCCTAATGAGTTTTGTTATGATTAGCTTTAAAGCCTGTGTTTTCAGTAATGCTGATTACTTCTTGGGTATATCCCTGGGCTTTCAATTCAGTTTTCCCATGTAGCAACACATCATCTATGTATGATGTGACATAACACACTTCGATGGTAATTTCATCCACAATTGATACATTTGATCTGTAAGTTTTGAGGTACATGGGTAAAACAATATTGCTTTTCCTCATAAATAAATGCTTGGTTTTTACTAGCCTTGCTCTGCTAGCGGAATTGCAAAGAAACCATTGGCTAAGTCAGTAACAAAAATTCAGTGAGATATTCTGCTCAGTGCTACAAGAATTTCAGGCATGTTTCCACCACAAGTACCCTGAAAGCTGGCTACCTTATTTAAGTGTTAAAAATCCACTTTTAGGCTTTTTTCTTCGCTTTTAACCCTGGACAAAATGGGATCTTAAAATTGTAGGTCTCTGTACTAGGACCTCACTTTTCAGTAAACTTGTTGATGGTGGGTTGGAGTCCTTCCGCTGCTTATTGTGGCTGTTGATGTTGGTTTTTGTGAAGGAGGATCTGGACCGTCAATTAATAAACAACTTCTCTTTTTACACATTTTAACTTACAGACTCACAAAACTTGAGGAAATTCTGTTACCCAAATATCCACTGTTTTTACTTCCTCCGGATTCTTAATAACAAAGCATCAGTGACTTGCAGGAATTACTCCACCCTCACCTCCCGCTGGCCAGCCCCTATTCCACAAACATTCATAGGAAAATCTGCAGCTAATCCATTTTTTTTCAGCAAGGCTGTGCCTGTAATTCCCTGCTGTTTATAACAGGGATCCTCCCATTCCTATACTCAGAAGGAACTCCTGAACTTGGCAGCTATTTAACTGCGGGCAGAGATCTTGGTACATGTGCTTGAACATCCTTTCATGCATATAATACAAGTTTTATAATTTTTCCACTTTCTTGAGTTCCAGCTGGAACAAATATTCTTTGAAGAGTGTTTATTGATGCTACAGTATCAATTAACATCATGGCACAAGTGGTAGTTAATGTTCTTTCTCTGAACACCCAGTACTAATATTGTTATTGGCCATTTGCATTGGTTATATTCCAATTTTACTACTACACCAGGGGCAGGCAGACAGCAGATTGTCTCTAGTCTTTGTTATTGAGAAGACGAGATGATGCCTGAGGACTTCACTGAGAGGGACGTGTTATGTTCCATAGTTTTTGTGGTTCCTCCTCAATTTTTTTTCCATTAGCTTTACAAAACAAACCAGCAAGGATTTTATGCATTCTATCCCATTTTCTCATATCTTTTCCTCTTTTTCTTAATTTTTGCCATGTTGCTTTCCTGCAGTCCCTAGTGTTGGTGTTCCCTAAAGGAAATTTTTATCATGTTCTCCAAGGGTCTTTTGCAGTTACTGTTACCACATCTTTTTACTCAAAGAAGTAAACCCATACTGAGGACTGTTTCCACTTTCAGTTCCTTTTGATCTTGATTTTTAAATGGATTCTGTGGTCCTTTATGACCATATTTCTGAAACTTACAGTATGTGCACACCTTTTGTCAGATCCACAAGATTGAAATTGCCTTGCATTCCTTCTTACCTTCATTACCGTGACCATTTGTTGAAGCTAAATTTGCAGCTCCTCCCATTGTATTTCTGCTTGATTCACAGGTCCCAGAATTACTCTTTGCTGAATTAATCCTTGTACTGCTGCTACTTTAAAGGCACAGTGGTTCTATTAACTCAAACAGATACTTCCCCAGATGTTAATCCGAACAATTTTTCCAGGATTTATGTGATTTTGCATTCTCATAGCATTCCTCTAGGTGGAATAACCTGCTAGCCACATCTCCCTTCAGTGCTCAGGTAACTGTTGTGAGACATCTACAGACTAAATTTCTTACAGGAGATTCTTCCTGCCATGTAGCTGATAATCATACTCCACTCCGAGGCAGTGGTTTTAAAAGCTTTGCAATCTTTACTAGTTAAGGAAGGTTAATCCTTAAGGCCAGTGAAAGCCCCATTTTATGTTTATCAATGCAGTGGCCTCAAGTCTAAGCAATTACTGTTGCTTGCTCTGCAATCAGGTCAGTTGCTATTGTTATGATCTCACAAATTTTAGAAGCAACACGACCAAGCGGGAGTAGCCAGCACTGTGACTTCTGTTTTTAGCCCTGTATAACTGGATCGCAAAAGCCTATTTTGTTCTCATATTAACAAGAATTTTCAGTATAGTTGGGAACTGAGTTCCGCATATATCCCTGTTTAATTCTGGATAGAGAAATGTTAACATATTCATTATGTATAGTTGACAGTGATGTCCTGGGTGACTGCTATTGAAGTATAGCTTTCAGGATCTGTCTTCAAGTTAGTAAATGGTTCACTGTAAAAACTATAAGGTAAACCTAGCAATCAGAAACTGAGAACCTAATCTTAAACACCATTAGCCTAGTAGTGTATATCCAGATCAAAAGAAAGACAAAAGTGTAACATTTTATTATAATCTAGATCAATGTTGATGCTCCACAGAGGGTTTTGGTAATATTTGCCATTATTTCTATTCATATTTTGCTGGTATAGAAGATAGATATACACATTTCTTTTTTCTGTTGTTCAACCCTTTCTTTTTCCATAAATTCATATAGAAATATATGAAAAAGAAAGGGGATTTTTGTAGGTGAACAATGTCTTTATTGATTTCCTCAATTTTCTGTCATGGTTTAACATTAGTGTATGAGTCATCTGATATGGCATGAGAAACAAGTCCTTATCTATGTCCCTGTGATCCATTGGGAGGAGATCAGTTTACTTGGTTAACCATTACCAGAATAGCCACTACTATTAATATTGTGCTAGCACCACAGTGGTGGCACATAAAAAGAAACAGGATAATTTCTACCCATTCTTGGGGTTAAAATGTTTATGGGGAGCATCTTACTACGCAATCTTGGAGTAAGCATTATCCTGCCTGCCTGTCTTCACCCTCTTGTGAACCAGAGGAAATTGTCAGTTCAGGTGCCAGGTTTCACTGAAGCAAGGTGAACTCTATAACAAATTGTGATCACCCAATCTAACCCCCAGTATATGAAAAGACCATACATGCGCTTATGCTGCTGTAGACTTATCTTCATTTTTAGGCTTTACAGAAGCATGTACATAGTCTTTCCCTGAGAGACTTACCACTCTTAAATAGTTCAGTCTGCTTGAAATATGAATAGAGATGGAAATAAATTAGGAACGTAGGTGGCAATTCTGTCCTGTGAAGTGAATCACCACACCAGTATTCTGAAAGAATATTTTTCAGATATATTTGGGACAAGATGAGGCACCACATTTCAAATATTTTTTGTTCTTGTAAACATATGATTTCATATACACATTAGATTTGGAGTATCCTGTTTGTTTGTGAAATTATTCCTGCTCCTGTCACATCCGGTACTATGCATCTTTCTTTGCTAATGTGGTGCTGAAATGTTCGGTAAATAACCCAGGCAGATATGTTTTCCTCCCTTATGTGCCCCATACCATGGAATCAGTTTTAATTGTAGGACTTGGCCTTGTTCTGGTCACACCTGCTTATAACTGCCAACTTAATGGACCTTCTCATGAACTGATTGCCAGCCATGTGCGATCACCACAGAAATCATCTATCTTCTTTAGGATGGGGGATAACCTAGCAATATCTGTCTCCAGACACCATGGAAAATGCTGTAATATATTCTGCAAATGGCTCATGACATGGAATCATTTTCTCTAGTGGTTAGATAAAAGGCTGTGTTTGCTTGTCGCCAAGTCCCCTAGATTCTCACCACAGGTAGTTTAAAACATCCATTTTCTAAATTCAGGCCTGCTTCATAGTGTTGACTATACAAGGAACCTCAGAGGATGCTCCCATTGAGGAATTCCTGTTGTCTTTAAAAGCTTATCTTGCCCACTAGGGAAACCTGTGGCTCCTTTAGGATCTCTAATTTCTACCGGAATAGCATTCCTAGTGTGCAAGGTGCAGACACTGAATACAAGGGATATAGGCCTTTTCTTACAGTAGCAGGTGTCTCAGTTTGGCTGTGCTCAGATGAGATGTTGAGAGTTGCTTCTTTGAACATCATTCCATCCTAATGAAATCCCTTGATTTCAGTGAATGGCGGCATGGGAAATAGGGCTGCTCTGAATCCTTTATTCAGTCAGGATGAGATGTTAATAATTAATTATTTGTTGCTGACTACAAAAAGCAATCAATGAATTATATTTAGTGGCGTGACCCTCACACAGGGTCATGTGTCATTGTGTGCAAGTAGAGTGTAAACGGGACAGAGGTAGTGACTCAGGGTTGAGTCAGAAAGAGGTCTAGAGTGCAAAGGGTGAGGAAACTGAAATATGAGCAAACATCACTGTGTTCCTTCAATTATCTGTGATGGTGCTGGAACACTGTCCTAAGTCTTGTGGTTCAAGGGTCCCTGTGAACATTGACTTTTTGTGGAGCCACCACTAGTCCTTCTGGCTCAGACCAGCAGCCTTCATCTCCCATTCTGTCTGGGAAGTAAATAAGAAATCATGTTGTGATTTCACAGTCTGTGCAGGGAAGGGGAGGAAGCATTGGGAAAGACCCCCGAGGCTTGCTGATTATTTAAATACTTTCTATTGGTTCTTCCTAATTGGTTTATTGGGCAGGAAGGTCTCTGGTTACAAGTATTACTCTGTGAGTTTGGCTGGGGTTGTACTTCTTAAATTTCATTGATCATGTTTCTCTTTAGTATGGTATGTCACTTTTGTACAAAGTTTATGCTTAGACAAGAGTAAGAAATAAATAAGAAAAAAGATGAAATTTGGATTTGCAAGGCAGAAGTCTAACAAATTCAAGTTGCAGTGGGAAATGTATGGGAAAAGGTTGTTTTGCCCTTGACATGGGTAGTATTTGGGAATAGAACAATAGGCCTGGTTGGAATCAGAATACATTTTAATGATCTTACGATGTGCCAGCTTGTGAGAACTGGCGTGAATTTTGACTGAAAAGAAAGAACAGAGAAAAATTTTATTTTTAATAGGTGAGAAATTAGTTTTCATTTAGAATACTGGGATAAATTTAAGTATTATAATAATAATAATATAATACTATTATTAATAAGAGAAATAACAATATTATTATAATACTGTACCCTATGGTGGTTGCTTAATAAATATATGAAGTAGTTGCTGTGAAGATAAGACAGTTACAAAACGTTTTCTAGGAGTTTTTTGAGGACTAGGACTCAATAAGATTTTCATGTAGCAAAGTTGTCAATGAGATAGAATCTTTTACTGACTTGGGAAGAGAACTTTTCTGTCCTTTAAAAAGCATGAAAAGTATAGGGTAAAGCAGATCTGCTATCAAAAGCTGACATCTAAATGTTGAGCAGCTGTTTGGTCAATGATGAGGGCATTTGAATAGTGCTCACTAGTGACTTGACAGCCTGTGGCTTGTAAAATAGTTGATCTTTTTGGTAGTGTGAGAATAGATTTATCATAATTCTTGCAGACTAGAGACCAGAACAAGTTAGGAGTCTTGGGCATTACTGGGTCTCTGTAAAGAAAATATCTTTTGTATCAAATATAAGCCATTCTCAATTTTTTTTTTTTTCTAAATGAAATCAAACAGATTTTTCTAACCTAGAGAAAATTCATTTATTCCTAAGAAACATTAGCTACTCTATATTTATTGGTAGCTGATTAATACTTTGTAAAAGTGTATCTTGTACCCAGAAAATGGAAATGGTACCTGGTAAACAAGCAGTCCGCAAGGAGACTAACAGCTGTAGTGAGTAAGCTTAGATAAATGTATCTTGCTTGGGATAAATGTAAATGATCTTACTTCTTCCTGATCTCTTTTTCCATCCTGTCTGCTACCAGCTTCAACCCCTGAACTAAATATGGCTTAGAACTGCAAGCAAACTAGGAGTTTGTACCTAGAAGTGTCAGGAAATTTAAAGAGCTCTGGTTAGCCATTGGATAGGACTTTAGGAAATGAATTTGTGGAAATTCTGCCTAATGAACCCTTATGAGATGAGAGAAATTGGGAGTTAGGAGAAGATACAGATGAATTAATGAGACAGTAGAGCATCTAGTCTGGGTCAATAGAATAACTACAGGTAATTGACTCTTCAGTTACTGTAGCCATAATTTAGCTGGCCACAACATACAGAAATCTGATGTTCTAATTGCTGAAGTCCTGCATGGTGAGTTAATTCCTCCAGTCTATTTAGAACTATTTCTTACAAAGTGATCACATGCAGGCACATCTTGACATCATAACTGGAATCTTTCTGGTAGATCCATGTGAACCTCATGAGGTTCAACAAGGCCAAGTGCAAGGTCCTGCACCTGGGTAAGGTAAGGTTGGACAGGGCTCTGAGCAACCTGATCTGATTGAAGATCTCCCTGCTCATTACAGGGAGGGTTGAGCTAGATGACCTTTGAAGGTCCCTTCCAACCCAAAGCATTCTGTGATTGTATGATCTACCTGCATTGTTGTCAGGGATGCATTGGAGTTGTGACATGTAAAGCAGACAGGGTTGTGGCATGTGGCAGTGTGTTTCTGGAAGCAGAAGTGTTTGGTAAGAGGAAGTGTTACCCCTAGTCTCTATGGGTATGGCTATTTAAAAAGTTTGGAGTTTGTGAAAAAGTGTGTATCTGCACTGAATACAACTCCCTGTAGAACCACATTTACCTTACAGTGTACAATCATTTGTTTTACAGTAAACATCAAAAAGGAACAAAAGCGATTTGCCTCTGATCAAAGACTAACATGCAGAACATGGTCATAGAGCCATAATCAATGTCTTATGAGATGAACTGAATGAAGTAATTATTTTTAGTCATTTCACTACAGTAACAAAGTTCAGTATATAAAATTAAGTAAAACAAGTAAGTATACTTCCATACTGCTACAGCACAAGGGAGTCAAAGTAGCTATAGAAATAAAGAATATTTGCCTGTTTTTGAAATAAACATCAGTTTGGGGCTACTTTTCTCAAAAAAAAAAAAAAAAAAAAAAAGCTGTGAAGCAGTTGGGTTCAGAGAATAGCAGTAGCAGTGTCAAAGATCAATAGCACCAACTCTGTCCCAAAGGGTTATAGGAACTGCTTTTTGTCTGGAGTAGACAGACAACACTTGTGAAAGCAGCATTAAAATTTCAAAAGCACGGTGAAGTGGAATGAAAGAAGTTGTTCTTCATGTTTGCTGTGTATAGGAAGGGGGTAACAGGTCTAACCTATCTCAAGGGCAATTCAGGCTAGACATGAGAAAAACTTCCTAACAGTTTGGATAGTTTAAAAGTTTCCATCTTTGTTTTTAGAAACTAGCAATGGGAGTGACAGAACTCAAACATCTTTCAAGAATGACAGAATATTTGATCCGATCTGGAGGAAGGAAGATGGACAGAATGACATTCTGAGGTCTCTTCCACTCCTCATTTTTGTGATTTGTAAGTGATATAATGAACTGTATCTGTAGAATAGAGAACTAAACAAAACTTTGGAATTCAGTATTAATAGGCAGTAGCTGAACAATATTCTCATAATTTCCTGGGTAATCTAGACATTTCACAAATTGTATGGAAAAGAATGCAAGTATTTATAAAACACGATTTTACATAGTATTGTAGAATGCAATAAGTCAATATCAATATGCTTGATTTCTGTATAAGATATAATATTAATACCATTAGATATTTCATATGTAGTGTCTTGAGTTTGTAAACTCCTTCCCCTCCCACTTAGGTCAGCTGTCTGTGATCCAAGACACAGCTGCATATCACTCTCTCAGACTTGTGAGGAAATTGCTAAATTCTGAGCAAAACCAGCAAAAAAGTTGGTAGAGTGGAGTTCTGCAAGTTAAGAGAGGTAAAATTGCAGATGGAGGTAAGACTCTTGAGGTGGAGCTAGGCAGCAGTTCAAGGACTCAAGAGAAAAAACATCATCATGAAAAGAAATAAAATCCTAAGGGAAAAGCAGGGATTTGGAAAACAGCAATTCAGTCATGCTGAAGATCCATTCCAGGGACATTAGAAACAAGCTTTACCCCACCTCACTGAGAATTTCCTGACCAGCAAAGACTTTTTCTGTTTCATATTCAGGGCACAGATCATACTAACACTTAGTTTAGTATTTCATTAATTCAAGTAATCTTTTGTGTGTAGTAATTTATCAGTAACTGCTGAATACTTTTAAGTTGTGTATATTCAGCTTAAAAAGGCTCTTTGGGCATGACAAAAGATGTCCAATCAAAGTGGGTCAGTGAGGGAAGGATAAAACTTCATTCCAGCTCCTTGATTACTTGTACTCTTACAGTGTTATCAGGCAGATCATTGACTAGAAAAATTATCAGGAGAAATAATTGGATGTGTCTGTAGTAATATATGCTTTATTTGACTTCAATGGGGAAAAATGTTTTCCAGCAGCACAAAAAGTCGCTTCTATTATTGTTTTTCCATAATTTTTCATATAACATATTAAATACAGTAAACTGTGAAATAAAGTCCTAAATCTTTTTAAATACTTAACATTCTATACTATATTTCTTTGAATGAATATATCTTGTTTTTCCAGATTCAAAAAGCATATGTTTTTCTAGATATGCTAAGGATGAATACATCGGCTTATGCTCTAGAAAGATGAAACTTTTTAATCCTGCTTTAAATAGCTTAAGAAATCTTATTAAATCTAAGATGAATGTAAATGCCACTTCAAATAAATACATTTTTCTGTTACATCTGTAGTAAGAATCTCATTTTAAATGGAACTTTACTGCAAACAATGATTATGAAAAATATTATCTCCTCACACATTGATGTATCATCAAGTCGTATTTAATAACTTCAGCGATAAATAAACACCAAGAAAATTGTTTTCCGTGTATAGGAAATATCTCTTAAAAAGAGCTGTAGATTTGACTAGATTTTCTACTGTTGGTTGAGTATAAGCCCAAAAAATTTAAGCTTTCAGAACTGAGTTTGTAAAGCTGAAAACTAACACATTACCAAGAGGAAGCTAGTGTCATTACTTTAGCGTGTGGCAGTCCCCCTTACTAGAACAACAAATTAATTCCAAATCAAATAATCAGATAATAAAACTGGAACTTTGTAGTATCGTTAAAACATTCTTTTCAGAGAAGCCTTTCTTTTTAAACACAAATAGAAGCTTGAAGCTTACAGTAACTTAATTTGGCCTCATGCTTAGTCCAGGACAAATGAAATGTCTAACAATTCCTATAGGTAGTATCTCGTGGCTGAACATACAGTGTAGTTAAGGAACACAAAATTGTGATTTTCTGACTGTATGATATGTATGTATGATAATTCTCTTATATAGGACAATTCTTGTTGATAAAACAATGGCCAAGTTGGCAAAATTCCTGTACAAAGTGGTATTCTTTTCCAGCACTGATTAATAGGAAAGAGGCTGCTAAAATGGAACAGGAGTTCCCCGAGTGTCAAAAATCAGAGCTCGTTCACAGTTGTTCTAACCTATGCTAGGGCTGAATGTCATTGAGGAACCATTACAGGATTCCTTGGACACTCTCCACCGTTTTGCCTACCTGGAGCTTATTGAAAAATCCAACTCTCCATCTTTAAGGGAAATAAAAGAAAAAAGTAGTTTGTGTCCTTTTCTCTGGTAATAATATAGAAAGGCCTTGAAGTGTTTTCTTCAGTTTCTTTTGTTTCCTGTTTTAATTGATAAGCATTTAAAACATGGTTATTTTTTTCTTGATATCATTTGAAAATTTTGAAGGTATAGTGCCAAATTTCACAATGTTTTGACTTTGATGTCAAAGTTAGATTAAAGTCTCTGTGTTAGTTTTCTCTGTGTCAGTATCATGTGTCAATTGGTCATTGCCTTTTCTGGCCTGCATCAGATAAAAAAAATAAGTGGAACCAATGTATGATTTGTGGGATGAGATTCTCTCAACATGAATTCTTTCTTGGAAGCATAACTAGTTGAAACTTCACCACAAAACATGAAAGACTTATTTTTCAAATGCCTTTTTCTACCATTCCAGAAGCTGACTTATGATCAGTTTGTTCATAAAATATTAAGACATTTTGACATATAGGAGAGTATATTTTGACATATAGGAGAGAATAAGTAAATTTAGATAAACACGTACAAGAAGAGCTGGAAGTAGGATCCAGGGAACTGCAGGTCTGTCACTCTGACCTTGGTGCCAGGGAAGGTTATGGAGCAGATCATCCTGAGTGCCATCTTGTGACATATACAGAATATCCCAACATCACTTTATCACAGGCAGGTCCTGCTTGACTAACATGATCTTCTTTTATGACAAGGTGACCTGTTTAGTGGATGAGGGAAAGGCTGTGGATGTCATCTACCTAGACATTAGTAAAGCTTTTGACACCATTTCCCACAGCATTCTCCTGGAGAAACTGGCTGCTCATGGCTTGGGTGGGTATACTCTTCACTGGGTAAAAAACTCTGGATGGCCAGGCCCAAAGAGTTGTGGTGGACTGAGTTAAATCCAGCTGGCAGCCAGTCACAAGTGGTGTTCCCTAGTATTGGGACCTGTTCTCTTTCAGGTCTTTATCAAAGATCTGGACGAGGGAATTGAGTGCACTCTCAGTAAGTTTGAAGATGACACCAAGCTGAGCAGGAGTGTTGATCTGCTTGAGGGTAGGGACAGCCTTCAGAGGGATCTGGAAAGGCTGGATTGATGGTCCGAGGCCAATGGTATTAGGTTCAACAAGGCCAAGTACTGAGTCCTGCACTTGGGCCACAACAACAACCTGCAACTCTACAGGCTTGGGAAGAGTGGCTGGAAAGCTGCTCATCAAAAAAGGATCTGGGGGTGTTGGTCAATAGCCAGCTGAGTATGAGCCAGCAGTGTGCCCAGGCGGCCAAAAAGGCCGACAGCATCCTGGCTTGTATCAGAAATAGTGTGGCCAGCAGGAGTAGGGAAGTGATTGTCCCCCTGTACTTGGCACTGGTGAGGCCACACCTTGAGTACTGTGTCCAATTTTATGTCCCTCACTACAAAAAAGACATTGAGGTGGTGGAGTGTGTCCAAAGAAGGGCAACAAAGCTGGTGAAGGGTCTAGAGAACAAGGCCTATGAGAAGTGGCTGAGGGAGCTGGGGTTGTTTAGCCTGGAGAAGGAGACTGAGGGGAGACCTTATCACTCTCTACAACTCCCTGAAAGGAGGTTGTAGAAAGGTGGACATTAGTCTCCCAAGTAACAAGTGATAGGACAAGAGTAAAGGGCCTCAACTTGTGCCAGGGGAGGTTTAGGCTGCATATTAGGAAAAATTTCTTCACCAAAAGAGCTGTAAAGCATTGGAACAGGCTGCTCAGGGCAGTGGTGGAGTCACCTTTCCTAGAGGTATTTAAAAGATGTGTAGATGTGGTGCTTAGTGACATGGTCTAGTGCTAGGTTAGCAGTTGGACTCGATGACCTGAAAGGTTTTTTCCAACCTAAATGATTCTATGATTCTATGCATGGATACAGTCTGGGATAATTAATAATGAGTTACAATACAGAATGATCTGTGTTACCTATCTTAACTGCAGCCCAAAACTATGTTATAATCATGCAAAATACTTCAACACTTTTGTGAAAAGCAGAGCTATACTGACAAGACTGAATAATGGTCTGTAAGAGCAATGACTTAGAGAAGGATTTAAGGTTTGTCATAGTTTACTGTTACAGTACAATCTCTCATTGCAACAGAGTGCCCAAGAGATATCATTCAAACTATGCATTTATATTAAGTAGGAGAAGGAAGTTAGTTGTGCTCAGTCTATAGCATTACAATCTTTCCAGAATATTTCAAGGGACCTAATAGTCATCTTTCAATAACAGGAGTTCTTATGATTAAAATTGTAAAAATTCTGTGTGAATATAATCCAAGAGCCATAAAACTATGTCAGGCAAAAGGAAATTGGCCACTATAATAAAGAGGGGGTTGAGAAACCTTATTAATATTTAGAAGTATTTTCACATGGAAAAGTTATCTGACAATGAAGGTCCTCATAGAAGAGGACCGCCAAGAGGTATTGTTCTGCCTTGAAATAAACAATTTCAGTGAAGGGAAATGGAGCATAGAAGCAGATATCTAATAGGTGCAATGAACTCAGGAGCAACTGCAATTTTTAAAGTAAAACTAGACATTTTCCTCATTTATGTGCTTTAATTTAGACAAGGTCAACTTTCCTGATCCCGTGAATCACTTTCCAGAATTTTCAGCTGCCTAAAATCTCTTAAGACATTTATCACATACCTAAACAAAGGTAGTATTTCTAGCTGCAGTTGTCATTATCTTCATAGAGTCTCACTGATCCAGTGTGGGATAGGGCTGAGGTGGACGTGTAGCACAGTTTTAAACAATCCAGGTACTTGAACCTTATCAGCCATTTTTTACTTTCTTGTACAACAAGGGATTTGAATTGTCTGACAGTTCCCATATCAGCAGATCCCTGCTTCTTCTGAACATAGGATAACAAACTGTCTTGGGAATGAATTTTGAATAGTTTATGAGCCTTAAATAGCTCAAAGGTCATAGATTGGTCATCTCTGTTTAAATCTATCTTCTGTGGGAGATTTTGTGATTAGTAAGTAGAATGAGAAAAAGAAAGGTTTTCTTTTTTCTTGGACTTTTGAGTAAACAGGACATTCTGCTTTCAAGATGTTCGGAACAACTTTATTTTGCATTAAGTCAACATCCATTTGATACAATGTCTATATGAGATTTCATGCTTCAGGGCTTCATCATACAGAATTAAAAAGAAAACTCCCATGACAACATCAAAGATTGGTTAAAGACAGGGTAAGCTCTTGATCTAACCGAATACAAGGGCTCCTTTGAAAGTAATGCCTCCTGTTTTATTACGTTGGCCATCAACATCAGACGCAGATGGTGGTGGTGTGGCAGTAGAAGTTGAACCTTCCCACCAATATTGTGTTAAATTTTGTTGCTGTGTGACAGACAGCAGCAGAGGGGCCATCTGACAACGTGGTGTCTGACATGGCAGTGCGTATGAAGCAGAGGGGTGTAACTGAATTCCTCCATGCAGAAAAAATTGCACCCACTGACATCCATCGACGCCGCTGAACATTTACAGAGACCAAACAGTGGGTGTGAGCACAGCGAGGGGGTGGGTGGCGCGTTCCAGTGGTGGTGACAGTGACAGTGGGTCCCCTCCGTTAGGAGCGCAGCACGCAGGGTCTTGTTCATCACTGGGGAAAATGCACAGCCCATGGTGGGGACTGTGTCGAAAAACAGTGTTTTGTAGCTGAGAATTTGCTCTATCAAACACTAGGTACATGAACACACTATAGTGCTGTTTGTATCTGTTGTACTTTCAAAAAAAAATAGGAAGCATTACTTTCGGAGTGACGTACATAACTGATTTGAGGGATCACAGAATTTTTCAAAACACTGCGTTTATGAATCATACTTATATATTTAGGGCAAAACTGGTTGCCAGACTTTGGATGAGAAAGTATTTCTCCTCAGAATAGATTGACTGGCACCTACTTTGTTTCTAGGTCTCTTTGTACATCTTGGATTGTGAATCAGCCTACTATATTCCCCTGTATGTTTTTTGTATACTCAAGTGCAGGTAATGTGCAGTGGTCATGCCTCAGAGTCTTGGGTTGTTGGTTTATGACAAAAATTTAATCTCTTCACACTGAAATTTTATAGTCCAACTCAAATTACCGGTTTTAATATAGAAAAATCTGAATGATTTATAGCAAACTGTGAGATACAAGAGATTAGAAGAAAGATATAGTGATCTTTTTCTGACCTCAAATTCTGTGCAACTGTGAAGCTATGTCTCTGAAAAGGCAAAGTACAGAAGCTATAAGGAAAAAACAGAATTTTGTAGCTCACCAAGTAGATGTAAAATACTGTTCTTTCCCATTTTCCCCACTTTTAAAATATCAGCTTAGTTGGTTCAGCTCCTTTTGTGATAAAACTGGCTGTAAAGCAGTCTTTCGTTTTATTTGCACTACTATATGCAGGCAATAGAAACTCTAGTACAAATTGCTATTCTGATTTATTTCTATTTCACTTCCTTACCATGATTGTACTGCAATAGCACTGAGACATTGCAGTGAACATGCCAGTGACATTGCATAACAGAATGTTGTGACAGATCTTGTAGGTTTTGTCCATTTTCCCTTTAAGGTGAAACAGTAGTGAAAGACTTGTTTAAATTAATTTACTTTTCTCTAGAGTCCCTCATTCAACTTTAATATCTAGTTTATTATATACATTGAAATAACAGTTAAGTGCAGTTAATTTCTTTTAAATGTTTTAAACATTTGTCATTGTTTTAATTGAAGATGATAAAAAGAATACATTCCACAATAAAATAAACGGTCATTTTCAAGCAGTTTAGAATCTGAATATACATTAAAAAACCAGAAGGGTACTAACTGAGCAGATTTATGCTGACCAAAGCTATTTCCAAATAATTTCTAATCTGAGTCTGAAAGTTGTCTTGCTGTTCTGGAGTTCCTCAAGTGAGAAATTATATGCGCTATGGTAAAATGCTGTTTTCTTTCAGGCTAGATGGGTCATGTTCTTCTGGATTAGACTTGGAAGAAGAGAAAAGAAACAGAGGAGTAAAACACTCCTTTTGTGTTATTTGGTTTCATTCTCACTGCGTATTCAAGAATGGATGCACCCTTAAGTGTACCAGTTACCTGGAGCATTCAGCACCATCTCTAATAAGGTAAAAAGGAATTCCTGAGAGTTTTAAGGGGCATAATTAAGTCAACAGTAGATAAGGGGAACTTTTCTTGGTGGCAGAAGAGACTATTCAGGCTTGTTTTCCGGAGCTACAATGAAATAAGCATCCATATAAGGACTTTGTTTGCTAAATATTCTCTTCAGGAAAAGTGAGGCGAGTCCAAAGTGCACACTTTACTCTCCAAAGCAGGTGAGGCAATGGGTGCAGGGGAAAAAAAAAAAAACACAAGAGAAAGCTGTTGATCGCCTCTGTTTTACATAAGAGCAAAGTCCAGTCATGCTGCTGCATGTCCTTAACCATATTAATTCTGCAGATTTTTGAAGAATTTTTCAGAGGACTAGAAGCAAACCAAGAACAAGCTTCACGGTATGTCGATACATTTTTTTTTTAAATCAGAGATATTTTATAAAATTCACTGGTAATTAAAATCGGGAAAATTCCACGTAACTGCATATTCTTTTAAATAAACATCTACTTTCTCATTTATTTTGTATATCTGTGCTGAATTGCAGAAAATAAAGTACTCATATAATTCAAATGAAATTAAATGAAGGACCCACAGTTATCAAACAGATACAAATACAAAATGTAGATGTTTGTAAGGAAACTACAAACATCCGGAATTGTTTCAACATGTTTATACTTGCCTAATAGGAAGATTCACTCATAATGTGTGACATTAATAACTTTATTGATTTTGTTATGTATCTATATTTTTCTTTTAAACAAATGGCCATTGAGATTACTGTCCTTGGCTTAATGGTTGTATATTTATTGCTAACATTTTATTTTCAGGGAGCTACATTAAATAAATTTAAAATGCATTCTGAAGATGAAAAGAAGCAGAAGCATACTGCAGATGGAAATAGTCGTAATATCTCTGGATCCAGCCATGGTCATGAATCTGAAAAGAAACAGTAAGTATTCTTAAACACTGTAAACAGATTCTGTATGGAATCTAATAAGATTGCATTATCTTATTTTAGATTTTATTCTAGATTTTATTTAATTTCATTATTTTATTTTATTTTACTTTATCAGGAAAGTCTAATAAGTTGTAGCAACTTGAGGATAGCATTGATTGACATGTTCATTTGGTGCAGAAGGACCTTTCCTCTTTTTCTTGTAAGGACTAAGTGTCCTTACAAATTGAAAAACATTTCCTAAATATGACAGAAATTATGTTGGAATGAACATACTCGATACAGTTATGTTATCAGCTAAAAATTAGGGAATCAGTATTTTACATACCTTGAAGATTTTATTTATTCCCCATCTCTCATGTGCAAAAAGTTGGTTTTATAAGTTATCTTCCTCTTTCCCATTTTGAAAGCTATATACTGCTTCAGTTCACAACCAGCCTTTGTTGGTGGTATTTCACCCTTCAGAGGGGTGAACTGGGAATACCTTGACTTAAATTTACAGCAGTCAGGAGCTGATGCTATTTATATACCTGGGGGTTTAAATACAAACATCTCAAGAATGCTCAATAAATCATATTCTTTTCACACAAAATCATTTCCTGTAAAATTATTTCATAATTGTATTTTAATTGAACTTAATATCTTGCAGTAGTATTTCTGTGAAATGTTGCTTTTTAAATGCACTAAAACTATCTTACCTTTAAAGCAAGGAAAAGAAGAAGAAAGCAGAAAAGCCTAAGATGGTCAGCCCATTTACACTGGTAAGATTTATTCTATCTCTACATGTGTACATATATATATTTACGCCTGCACATTTCAAAGTGTAAACAAAAATGGTTCAAATTATATTAGAGTACTGCGTATATGGTCTTGTCTGTTTGATATTACAGAATATTGGATACATAGCATAGTATAGTATGCTATATATGCTACATAGTACTGCGATCAAGTGGTTCTTTTTGTGGATGTAGTTTTACTAAATAAGCCGTTCTATTACTGACATGGTTGCTTAGGAGTCTTCCCTTAGGAGACTTCTTAGGAGTCTTTAGCAAGTCGTCAGGCTAAACACACCCATACTAGATTTTTTGTTTGTGAAAGGTAGGAGTTTTCAAGTTCCGTCATTTCTTCTGATACAAAGAAAAGGGCGTCTGCATACCTAAGGTTATGTCAGGTACTAATCACACTAATTAGCCCCATTAATCATTATTCTGTCACCTGAGACAGCAGTAAAGGGCAATTCCACAGCACTTAGGAAACTTAAAATATAAAGTTGTGTACTAAAAAGTACTTCAAATTCCAAATTTTTTTCCCTTTTCTTTGTATTTTAAAAAAAGGCAATCTGTTAATATTTGATCAAAGTAATTCCTAGGTCTTCTTGTAGTAATACTGAAATGTTTTTTATTTTGTAGGTTTAGTGTGCATAATGGTATGGCAAATAACAGAAATGAAACTATAGCCCATGGTGCTCGCCAATGCCCAATTTCTCTGCTTTGCTATACCAGCTTGTGCTTGTACAATTACATCACACCACTAGAATTTACAAGGGTAAACAGTATTTTACAGCACAGAATAAAGCCAATGATTTTGTTAACAGATGAGCTCAAACTTTATTAAGTTTAATGGCAAGAAGTATTTAGGACTTCAGTCCATTTTGATAATGTCTATGGTACATTAGGAACGGTTTTTCTGAGTGCATAATAATTAATTTACAGTAATTTGCCTTAATTATCACAATGCTTCCAAAATTTCTTATAATTTGAATTTGAAATGGCAAAATTTAAAAGGACAAATTTCTTGTGCCTTGTTTTCATATGACCTTTCTTACCTAGCTGCAGGTATTAATGCAATAAAATAGTACAGTTCTCTGGTTTTGAGAGTTTATCATATAAAAGATCTTGTATTTGAAGGATTTATTCCTGCACATTTAAATCGTTTTGTAAACTTAATTTATAATCAGATAATGTCGTAGTTTTGTGACACCAGGTATACAACTGATAGCTTTTTCTTGACCTTTAACACGTAACATTGTATCAGCATTCTAATACCACATCCAGAATTAATTTCTCTTCTTGCTCACAGTTTCGATACTCCAATTGGTCAGATAAATTACTAATGGTACTAGGCACTCTCCTGGCAATAGCCCATGGAAGCAGTCTTCCTATTGCAATGATAATTTTTGGTGATGTGACTGATAGCTTTGTTGCTTCTGGAAACTCAAGTTTTACAGGTAAGAATATGTCTGCTGTGAAGAGAACAGTGGCTTATATTTGAAAAAGATCCAGGGAGATTCAAACATCTTGATAGGAGATACTGATGTCAGAAACCCCAACTTACTATTATACTATAATGCAAACTAGTAACTCTTGCGTTTGTTGTAGTTGAGATACACTATGGAATTTTTTTTGTTCCTAATTCTTGGTTTCTGCATTAGTAGATTTTATTTGTAATTTTTTAAAATTAATGACTACAGTGCACATTAAACAAATAGTAATTTAACTGTGGCTGTGATAAGTAGAAAGAGACTGGTTTCCTGTCTCCTCAGCATGAGTTCCTGTTGATTCCCTTGCACCAAATCTGACAATCATAGTTCACAAGGTGTATCAGAGTAGTAAGTAGATCCAACAGAAAATTTGCCACCAAAAAAAAAAGTACTAATTTTCTCATGGATCAGTTTTTTGAATACCCTCATTTGCTGAATCAGAAGTATGAATTCACACACAAAGGAGGGCAGCCATGCACTGCGGATACAGGAGGCAGGAGTGATACTGTCAGTTTGGTATCAACTCACAGTTATACCACATTATGTTGTTCCCTGAACTCACATATTACCTTAAATTGTGCGCAGGTTTGTTGCTTGAAATATTGTCTATTAAAATTTTATTAAACATTTTAATAAAAGTCTCTGGTGATACAGAAAAAAAAAAAAAAAAGGATGTGGCTATCTTCTGTCCTGCATCCATGCTTTCTCCTATTATTGTGCTGTAAAACAGAAACATGGGCATACCACCTTTATCAGGACAAGTAACTTATGATTTACTCCTTCCCAAGCACAATAAATTGGTCAGATTTTTATGGTGCAAATGCAAAATGATGCAGCTGTAGTCTTCTCAAACATTTGTCATGAAGTTCTTGTGTGGGGCAGTAAAATTTTAGGGCCAATGTTTTCATAATGGGTTAAGTCGTCTACACTTTCTGATTTGATGCCAATATCTAGGCCCGTATTTTTAATAGATTTTGGCATTATACAAATGCCCTATGTTTTCAAAAAAGAAAAAACCAAACTGAGCATTTAATGAATGCTCAGGAAGACCTTTCCATCTCAAGTTACATGAACGTAGTTTTGTGGTCAGTGGAGTGACTAAGCTTATATTACAATAATCACTGTTTTAGAATAAGTAGAATCCTGAAATCATCACACTCCTCCTTTCATTAAAATCAACTTGATTCGAAAGGACATGTAGCAACTGAAAACTTGCTTAACAGCTTGCAGGAAAACGAATCTGTTAAAACTTGCTCTATTACAAGTGTTTACTTTTTCTTCCTTTCAAAGGGGATGCTTCTGCGGTGAATTTCTCTATAGATGTTCTTGGCAAGCTGGAAGAAGATATGACAAGGTAATTAGAAATTGATATTTTGTCTTCTTTTGTAATGAAGGCACACATTCTTAGTCAAGCCATTCTTCTTCCACCGATGTTTTACATACTTTAAACATCATAAGAACGATGTTTGATTGAATAATATATGTAACTAAAGATTACACGTGAGTTTATTTGAGGCACTGGGAGGATTATTCATCATCATATCACCAGCCATTCTCAACAACTTCCCTGTAATCTCTTGCTCTCACCCATCCCACCCGCTTTTCAGGGGTGCTCTGTGTCCCCATGCCATCTGCATTTCCTTCCTTCTTTCTTCTCTTCATATGAACTTATAAACATTAATTGTTATGCTAAAAAATTTTATTGTCATCCATTGATTCCTTGAGCTATAGTGGTTCACTGCTAAAAAGCAGAATTAAAATTGCTGCCAAAACATGAAGTTAAACTAAATTATCTGGACTACAGAAAATACAAAGTTAGATTATATGCAACCTTAAATCTAGCATTCTAGAGCTGGCAATAGCAGAAAACAATAGTCAGTAGGTGCTTCTGCTAAAAAGCTTCATAATTAAAAGTTCAAATAAGCAGAAACATCAGCTGCCAATAGATGTGTTTTGTTAAAGGACTTCACTAACCACTGTCCATTGACTTGGTTTATACTGGATGTCTAAAGTTCATGTGCAATTTCTTGTACCACTTCAGCTTCTTTTATTCATGTTGAAGTCTGTTCTTCATTAGGTATCAAAAACATCTGACATCTCAGGAATGCTGATGTGGTCTTCAAGGCAATGGTATTTTTTAAAGAAAAAGAGGAGATATGATCCACATAAACATAAGGAAAATCTTCTTCACTTTGAGAGTGATGAAGCACTGGAATAGGCTGCCCAGAGAGGTTGTGGAGTCTCCTTCTCTGGAGACTTTCAAAACCCACCTGGATGTGTTCCTGTGCAACCTGATCTAGGAGAACCTGCTTTTATCAAGGGATTTGGACTAGATGATCCCCAGAGGTCCCTTCCAACCCTACCATTCTGTGATTCTGTGATAAGGCATTCTCTCTAGTAACTCTTGCTGTTTTTTATTGAAGTGCATTATTATTTCTGGTAAGTGTGGCCTGTAAACTTAGGTCATATAGATTAATTAGTTAAGTTTCTAAGTTAAAAAAAAAAAAGTCTGATTACACACACCAAAAAAAAGTTCTTTACCCTAAAATAAATGAGCAAGAGCTAGTTAGGAAAAGACTGTTACTTAGAAATTAAGAACTCGTGTATAGGGAGAATGAACTGGCAGGTAATTAGCAATTATGTTTTATAAGAGAGTATGGACACACAGAGTTTCTTGCTCCAGCAACATTTCTGTCCATTGATCTCTGACATGGATGCAAGTAATGCATACACACCTTCAGCAAAATATAGTCGTACCCAGTGATTTGAAAGCAAATTTGAAGGCAAAATGGCACAACAAAATAATTTGTACATGGATGAAGTTACCCTAACTGTTCTATGTTTAGTAAACACCTGATGCCTAGTTGCACGACATCTTAAAAGTCTGTCTTATCTTTATTCTAAAGGAACTTTAAAAACAGTTGTTCTTACTACATATGCAATTATAGAATTCCTTTTCTGAAACTAAGATCTCAGTCTCCAGCACATATTTTGACAAGTCCAATAGTTTTATAAAGTGTCATATAAACAGCAATTCCTGTTAAAATGTAAAATTAGATCATTTTAATTTAATTGAGTTTTCTGTATTCTTGCATATGTAGAAAATACCTGATTTATTTTCTCTACAACAGTTAATTTTTCTTTGTATTTCTGCCTATTTGATTATCCCTTTCTAGTAACTGGTCTTCTGGTTGGATTCCCTTAAAACTGTATCACTTGTGGTTATTAATTTCTTTTAATTTTAAAGTTACTTGTGTTAGAGTTTTCATTTCCACTCTGAAATTAAAATAATGACACAGCTTTAAAATCAACGTATTTTCTTTTTTTTTTCTACTCAAGTGTATGGATTAGGGGGAAAGGGCTTTTAAGATTTGGTTTTATTTCACATTATCCTACTCTGATTTGATTGGTAATCAATTAAATTAATTTTTTCCCCAAGTCGAGTCTGTTTTGCCCATGACAATAATTGGTGAGTGATCTCTCCCTGTCCTTATCTCAACCCATGAGCCTTTCATTATATTTTTCTCTCCCCCATCCAGCTGAGAAGGGGGTTGATAGAGCAGGTTTAGTGGGCACCTGGCATCCAGCCAAGGTCAACCCACCATGAACATACATGCCACCTTGTCTTTTAGACACTAGTTCTGAAAGTAAGTATGAATAAAAAGCGGCCCGAGTTTCTCTTTAGAAACAAATTGTTGAATGATGAATGCATTACTTACTAGCAGCACAGGAATAGGTTCTCTTTTCTGAAGTTTCTAGATAGAACCCTGAGTTAGTGTGTTCACTGGTTTGAAGAAGCAGCTCTTTGTATTCACCCTTTTCTCTAAGAACACCTGCCAGCAGGTCACATAATAGTAAAAACTGTTTACAAGAACAAAGTTCTCACACAGATGTGTACTGAACTATACCTGTAGACTTGGTTTTGTTTGTTGCTGAAACAGCAGTTTGCCTAAAACCCAACAATTTCTCAAATAGAAAAAGAACCATTATTTTACAATGCAGTGAACACTTACTCTCTGTTAAGTTTCAGCAGCAAATTTACAGAATATATTTCATCCACATGGAATCTGGCAAAGATACCAATCCCTTTTGATACAATTTGTCATGAAACAAAGTCCAAGCATAAAAGATTATTTGAAGTGATGTAACATCATAAAGTAATTGTCTAAAGTAATTACTGAGTTTTGAATCAGTGTTCTTGGTTTTAGTTCAGTAGAGTGTAGAGTTTTAGTGGAGCTGAAGATGACGGAGGGCAATATTCGACTAACGAGCATTCAGTTAGGCATTAACCCATCTTTATTACACAGTTTAGATAAAATTCATTTCATCATGAGTTCCAAAGTCCCTGAATAAACTGTATGGTATCTTAGCCACAATAAAGACTGGATTAAAATGTAGAATGTTTCATCTATAAAGCCATTCTCTCCTTTTTTGAGTAGAGCATCTGCACAGAGATTCCTGCAATTTGCTCCTGCCTGGTTTCATGCTACAGTTCTAAAGGATCATTATGCATAACTTAATACTGAGTGAAAGTCCTAAGAGTTTTAAAGCTTTTTGCTAATTATTTGCTTTTATATAGATGCAGTAGTCTTACAATTACATGTAATATACAGCATGAATATTTAGCCATTGTTTTTGTCATGTTTTACGAAGAGGGAATCAGTTCAGTTACATTTTTCTGATTTAGTCCTGGTTTAAGTTCACCTGCAACTGATTCTGATATCAGTTCTGAATCAAATGAAATCTGGTTTGATTCTGTTTGAACAGTTTAAAAATGAGGCTCAAATTCAGTTCCAGTTTGAGAAATACAGTGCTTCGCACACTCCTTGGTTTTGATTTGACACTCTGCTCATAGCACAGAGCTCAACTAATTTAAAAGTAAAATATCAGTTCTGAATAAGATAGAGACCAAAAGAATTTGTGATGTAATGGCATTTGCTTGCAAGAGATGTATGTATTGTAACGTATTCTCAGATTGGGAAGTATTCACAGCATCCATGCGTATATTTATATTTCTACAGACAGGCATGTTGTATGATGTAAATGTGTGTGTGTAATGTAAGCGTTTATGATAGAGGTCTGTCTATATGTGTTAAGAATGTTATGGAGTTTTTGGAAATTACACATTTAAGTCAAAAGGGTACATATATTTCTAAAATGTTCTTATGAGAAACTATATAATATGTTTACAAAAAGAAAAAGTAATTCCTGACAATAGCTTCATTTTGTTTATTGCATATCTGAAATCTGGTGTTAAACACTACTCATATAAAACTTGGCAAGTTTTACAGAGAACAGTAAACTCTAGTATAAACATATAAACTCTAATTCAGGTCTGAAACATAACTAGGCTTCAAGCTAAATACAGACTGGTGAGGAAATTAATTTCAGACAATTTTGCCTTTTTTTTCTTCCAGATATGCGTACTACTATTCTGCAATAGCAGCTGGTGTTCTCCTTGCTGCTTATATCCAAACTTCATTTTGGACCCTAGCAGCAGGCCGGCAAATAAAAAAAATTAGACAACATTTTTTTCATGCAATTATGAGGCAGGAAATTGGATGGTTTGATGTAAACGATGTGGGAGAACTTAACACTCGTCTTCTAGAGTAAGTATACTATACCTTTCCCAATGTTATTTTATCTTATTAAGCATATAAGAGTTACAATTTTTTACATTTTTATTTTTAAAATTTAAATATTTCATTGTGCAATGAAATTTTACTGTGAAATTAAATTGAATTATTTCATTGTCCAATGAATTTTTCAAGTTTCCTCATGGAGAGTCTCAGAGACTGAATTTCTAATACATCTGATACTGGACTGTCACAAGGATATCAGAAAAGCATTTTGATAAATCCCCTTGAACTCTGAGGATGACTAAGGCCCAGCCTATGAGATTACCCCCTTGAAGAGAAAACACAGTTCATTTCTGTGCGTACTGAGGACTGGATAATGTACCAGCTGACCCCAGCAGTGTGAACAGCTTCAACTGCATGACAAGCCATTCCTTCTCTTTGCCTACATGAAAGGCTTTGTCTTTTCTTTCCAGATATTCCACAGTTTCCAAACAGATCAAAAATTTAGTATTAAGAAAGTGAGAGTAACTTTGCACTGTAGGCAGAATTTCAACCTTTGCAGACAAAAATAGATTTATAGCATTATATTTTCACAACAAATATGATCTTTTCCTTGGTCGCGCTATATAGTGCTTTATCTTGAAGCAATGTAATTTGTTTTTCAGTGATGTCTCCAAGATTAATGAAGGAATAGGTGAAAAAATTGGATTGCTTGTTCAATCATTAACAACTTTTGTAGCGGGATTTATTGTTGGTCTCATAAGAGGATGGAAATTAACCCTTGTAATACTAGCAGTCAGTCCTGTCCTGGGACTTTCAGCAGCCCTCTGGGCAAAGGTAGGTAAACATACATTCAGTGTCAGATTTTATATTAATGAGAGATAATGAAATAAATCTACATATCTGGAATTCTTATTGTTATGTAGAACAACTATAGCTTTAGACAACATCTATGTACATAAGCTCTTAGATGAACTTATCTTAGAAGATAGTACCCTCATGTAGTTTGAATATTATAATTCCCATAGATTGGATGGACTTGTTTCTTTTGAAGCTGTTTCTGCCAATATAGCATATTTTTGTATGGAAAAGGAAGCAAGATACACAAGTAGAATCCACATCTGTAACTGTAATTTCCCTTACATTTCAAAGATCATAGAAGCCTTCTGTGTCTTGAGTGACTATATTGTGAAATGGTAGAAGTAAAGAAACATGATACATATGTCTACTGGCTAAAAGTCTTCACGGACTGGGGCCAATTAATGTAAGTTATTGAGCCCTCTGGCTACAGTAGCCAGAGATGACAATGAGCTGAGAACATCTGCCTAGGGAGAACTACACCAGCTCACTATGAGAAGTCATTTAATCTCCTGCACTGGGTGAAAGCAGAGTGAAAAATCCAGCCCTCAGTTGTTCAGAATGAGTAAAGTTGAATTATTTGATTGAACTTACAATGTCCTTAAGGATTTTGATATTGAACATTCTGCACTCATACATAATATAATCAGAAGTCTTCATATTGGAAGAAAGTAACTGTGATAAAAACCATTATGAAGTGCTTGAGCTCATTCTGTTTTTCTTAAGTCAAAATACTTCATTCTGTATTAGGTTCTCTCTGCTTTCACTGACAAAGAGCAAACTGCATATGCAAAAGCAGGTGCTGTTGCAGAGGAAGTTCTGGCAGCAATCCGTACTGTAATAGCTTTTGGAGGACAGGAAAAAGAAATTAAAAGGTAAGAGCAATGTTTGCTTTTGTCAGCTGATTTTAAAGTACTCGCTTCAGATGGTTTGAAATTTTCATGTATCTTTGCCATGCAAAGTCTGTCAAAGCAAGTAAGCCTTGTGCTTTCTGCACTTTTAGGCAATGGGAAATTGTCTGTTACAGGCTATTATAAGTTTTACTACAATTAGACAGCTGTTTTTCTAGAAAATTACAAAATATGCTGATATATTGTCTCTACTCTAGAAAGTGTACAAACTACTTTAAACCTCACACAGTAGGAGTTTTAGACAAAAAAACCCAAAAAACCGCTGTGCCATGAGAAGATGGTATCCTTGGTAATCTGATTACTCAGTAGCAGTTGTGAAGGTACTAATAAAGAATATATCTATTTCCACTGTACTGTAAAACATTCTTATAATGTATTTTAACCCTTTATCTTAAGCTAACAATTACAATCTCAAAACCTGTCATGAATGGTTCATGATCGAAGTTCATTGACCTGCAGGTTATTTAAGGATCTTGAGTGCCAGTCCCTGAACAGCAAAGCCCTTTATTTTCCTGTATACCAAGTTGTCTGATGTTGGCCTTTTTAGGAGTTTCCTCTGTTCCTGACTACGAGGCTTGCCTTTGTACAGTCTTAGGGTTACATATTTTATATATCTTGTTGTACTTTGTAAGTGTTCTTTTTCTAATTCGTCCACAGAGTTTTTGGTGCTGTGTGCCATGGTACAAGTTTGAGTCTGTTTTGAATTTCTGTCTTTCTTCCAGATACCGTAAAAATTTAGAAGATGCTAAACGGATGGGAATAAAAAAGGCTATTACATCTAATATTTCTATGGGTGCTGCTTTCTTACTGATATATGCCTCATATGCACTGGCCTTCTGGTATGGTACTACTTTGGTCTTAAATGATGATTACACTATTGGAAAAGTTCTTACAGTAAGTATTAATGAGTACATTCACAATAATAGTGACAAATACTAAAGAAAATACATTCAACTGTATATTGGGAACTTAGTTGAGATTAGTAAGAATTATGTACCAAAATTGGCAAAATGGTATCCCTTCTTCTTAACAAAAACATTCTCACCACAAAAGTCTACAGTATCTCAAAATCTATCAAGCCAAATAAAAAATATTATCTTCAACCGTTTCTACATCTTTTCTGACTTTGCTAAGATCAGACTGATTTAGAAACAGTTCAATCAAAAAACTGAAGTACAGGACCATTCCTAGTTGCTATTTGTTTTCAAATTTGTGGAGCTGAATGTATTTTCAGGATGCAGGAGCAAATACTTTTTTTTTTAGCTGTTGTGTGGTTTAAGCAGACATTTTATTGACACCTTTGTTTTGTACCATAAGAGCTCGGAATCCGTTCTCTGTGTTTTTAGAAATCGAGGGTGAGAAAAATATAATTATGACTAGGAAATATGTCACCATCTAACCAAAAGAAGAAAACTGTAACTCATAAGTCATAACTTAAATTCTTCTTTTGATGTGGCAACCATTCTAATTTTGTATGAGATCTCAAACAAAGATGATAAGAAGAGTAGCTATGTTAGCCATGATGAAACCCAGCCAGAAGACCATATGTATGTATATTTTTAAAACTACCTGCTTTGTTTTATTTATGAATCACTGAAGTTTGTGAAAAATGGCTCTGATATGTGTTATTTGCTCTTTTGAACCTGCTTGTGTTTGTTTAAAAGCAGGCTGGCGTACAGATGATCTCAGCAAGGTTCATGCCCTTAGATGTAATTTTTTCAGTTCAAACTATTTGCATTGTCTGTTCTCTATGTTGTGATTCATTGGAATGGTGTTTTTATAACATGAACAGGAAGGTATTGCCTTATTAGGTATCACATCTGTGAATGACCACTGTTGGAGAAAAGGTGATGGGTGTGATGGACCTTTGCTCTGATGTGCTATGGCTGTTACTGTGATCTCTGAGCAGTGTGTTTTTATTACTTTTGTTTTGATACTAGCTGAAAGCAATAAACTATGCTTCACTGAAAAACTCACATATTTTTTCTTTTTCTGTTTTTTCTTGTTTGCTTACACTCACTCTCTCCCATTCCATCGGAGGGACTCTTTATGATGGAGAACTTGGATTTGTATACTTCTATTTTACTGCCACTTTGAAAGCAATGATGTTGCTTTGCATATCTCTTTGTTCCATTGGAAGATATGCAATATGCTTCGTGGTTTTTTGGAACATCGTTTGCCAAAAAATGAATTAGTACAATAAATCCTGAGACATCAAGTGTAATTATACATTTTTTGGCATAGATTTTGCAGGTCTCGGACGCTTTTTCACTTCTTATCAATATGTTTGCAACATTCACATTTTGCAAGAACTCAGTTCTCGGATGCATCTTGAAAAAACCATTTTCTTAATGTTATTTTCTATTTAAGAGAGACTCTTTCATTTTTTTCTTTAATTCTAGATTTCTTAAAATGCTGTTAACAGGCAGGGAGCCTCCTTACCCAAGGATATGTAATGTAAATAAATAAATGTAATTCTCTGCTTAAATAAGAATTTATATATGTCATAACATTTCTTTCAGGTCTTTTTCTCTGTATTGATTGGAGCTTTCAGTATTGGACAGACTGCTCCAAGCATAGAGGCATTGGCTAATGCAAGAGGAGCTGCCTACGCAATCTTTAATATCATAGACAATGTGAGTATTTTTGCCCTCACTCTCATTTTAAAACTGAGAGACACTTCTTTTTAAAGTAAAGGTGCTATTTATGGATATAAAATTAGTAAGAGTAAATAAAACTGTGTAAAATAAGCAGAAATGTAAACATAAAACCAGATAGACTGTGTAATTATTAGTCAGCTCCTCTTTGTCTTCTAGAGTTATCAGTTCTTGCTTCAAAGATGAAAGTACTGGATCACTGAACCATTTGGTGTTGGAGGAGTCCTCTAACATTTTTATCATGAAGTGCATGTCAGTAGTGCTATAGTGATATGTGATTACAGCCGATGCAGGTATATGAGCATAAGTTTAAAAGTGTCAGTGGCACCACCAGTAGTGTGAATGTTGGCAATTCAATAAAACACAATTTGGTAAGCTGTCTATGTACTTCAATCGGCAAGAGAGCCTGAAATCGGGAAAGCTGTGATTTTACTAGGTAATGAAGCTCTATGAAATGCAATTGCATGTTTTGAATTATTGTTAAGACATGCTTCAAGTTCCAGACCCACCCTGGATGGAAACAAAACCAATGATAATTAAGAACTCTGTTTCTGCTAAATGGTCAGTGGATGGGTTCTTTCTCACACAAATTGTTTCAGCAGAAAGGGCAAAGCTGTAAATGAACAGTGTATGAACAGTGCATTAGAGATAATCTGTTCAGGTTAATCATCAGACAGTGAAATGTATCTCAAATTATAGCTAGCTCTTGGTACAGTCTTAAAGACAGTATACTAAATTCACACAAAAGCTTAAATGGAGAAATTATAAAAGTATTCTTGTGTGAGCAGATCATCAGTGTAGTAATGAGGTAGCAAAACATCATGCAATTTACATGTTTCAGAGCTCTCACTTAAATTACTTTAAAATTAGATTTAATGTCTCTGCAGAACAATGTGCACTCTAGGACTTCTTTATGAAAAAAATTATTAGGAAGTAAGTTTGTTTATTTTTTTTTTGTATTTTATTTTGCACAGGAACCTCAAATTGACAGTTATTCAGAGACAGGTTACAAACCAGACTTCATTAAAGGGAACTTGGAATTCCAAAATGTTTACTTCAATTACCCATCCAGACCAGATGTTGAGGTACTGTAAATGAAACTTTATACATATTACAGTTAAACATGTGGATCATCTGTTAGGAAAAAAAGTCACATAAATAAAATTTTGTTGACAATATAACAATTTCAAAATTATTTTCTAAGTTATATAACTACCTTGCCATCAAAGTGATGCTAGCTAGAATTATTTACACCTTAGCTAAACATGTTAAGTTTTCTGAATAATTTTCTGTCTATGGCTAATCAGTGCAGCTATGCAATAACTCTTGAAGTTTTATTCAGAGTTTTATCAGAGTCTAAATTTAAGCATCTAACCTGAGTGTTTGTGTATAATAGTAATAATGAGAGTGGGTTTCATAAGTACCTGCAATGCAGGTCTGTTAAGACTATATCTCAACTAGTTAAAGAAAGCAGATCCAGCAAGGAATTGTTTTCTATGGAATAGAGATTAGAATCTGCTTTAAAGCACTGTCAGAAGTCCAGAGTCTTAATGCAGTGGACGTGGAAGACATCTGAATGATTTCTGAAAATATTGTCATGAAGAGTGTCTTCGCACTATGCAACTGTTTCCTTCCCTGCCTTGAGGGAAAATCACTGACCTCGACAAAGGGATCTTTCTTATTTTCAATAGGTGGAAAGGAAAAACAGAGAGCTTTCTGTTTTAGCCATTTTTACTCATAAATACGTTAAATATTTCAGCTTTTCCTTCTATCAAGAAAGTGAATGAAGAGAATGTGTTTGATTTTACTTCATATAGGGATGTAAATGAAAAGACAACTATTGATCTCAGTGGATTATTTTATAAGTTTATTACAGTAGGATACAAATAGAGATTTCTCCTCCATGGTTTCAGAGATAATTGTAGGAAGTTAAGGCTACACCAAACATTTAGTAGGTATTTCTTAAATTATATTAAAGAGAAAAATGAGGAGGTCAAATAACTTGGGGTAATTAATTTCTGCCTAAATTTTATCTACTTAACTTTCAAGTTAACCCTTCTTTTCAACAAGTTTAAGTGCAGCAGAGTAACTGACAGGCATGATGAAGACTACAAGTTACTTACTATCTCACTAGATGGATTTGTTTGCTATCCTTAACTCTCTCTTCTATTTGCTTTAAGTTGTTAGAAACAGCCTAAATGGATGTAATTGTACACTGACATTTGTAGATACTGTCACGTTTTTGGTTACCTCTCTTATATGCAGATACTGAAGGGCTTGAATCTCAAGGTTAGTTGTGGCCAGACAGTGGCCCTGGTTGGTGGCAGTGGCTGTGGGAAAAGTACAACTGTTCAGCTCATCCAGAGATTTTACGATCCCAAGGAAGGCACGGTAAGAAACCTCCAGTGAGGTGACTGCTCTGCATATCCCACAGAGTTATTGCAAGTCTAGTTCTGGCCTCGCTGCCCTTGTTCCAAGGACATGGTCACGTCTCCCCTAGAAAGGCATGTGCCAACCTGGGGAGAGAGGTTCCTTGACGAAAACATTTGAGGAAACAGGTTTTGTCTGCTTCCTTTTGTTAGGTTACCATTGATGGGCAGGATATTAAGACCTTAAACGTAAGATATCTGCGGGAGATTATCGGTGTGGTAAATCAGGAGCCCGTGCTCTTTGGAACTACCATTACAGAAAACATTCGTTACGGCCGTGAGGATGTCACCATGGAAGAGATTGAAAAAGCTACCAAAGAAGCGAATGCTTATGACTTCATCATGAAGCTACCCAACGTAAGCAAACCATCTGTCGTGCGGAAATAATTTCTCCTAAACCTTCCTGTGCCAAATAGATCCTTCGAAGGGATTCTCGTAAACAGAGGAAGCAGTTTCCCAGAGCTGTGAATACGCAAAGCTACGCAGAGCTTCCTCATAACTTTTGAGACTAATGTTAATTTTAAATCTTTAGGTCGTGACTTGATGAGCATTTGGAGAACTCTTAGATTTGCAGGGACGCAAACAATTAGGCAGATATATCCAAGTGGGTGTTTGTCCTGTAGTGTTTTAGAGGAAGGAGAAGATGCTGCTGGGGCTACTGACAGCAACGTGCCTTTTCTTTGTACTGCTCTTCTTTGGTGAAAAGACTGTGCCACTGAGTGTTGTGGAAATGGTTGTTTTGTAGAAGTTTGAAACCCTGGTTGGAGAAAGAGGGGCACAGCTGAGCGGAGGCCAGAAGCAGAGAATAGCAATTGCCCGAGCTCTGGTTCGCAATCCTAAAATTCTTCTGCTTGATGAGGCAACATCAGCTTTGGATACTGAGAGTGAATCAGTTGTGCAAGCAGCACTGGACAAGGTCAGTAGTGTTCTAAAATGAAGTAGGTAAGGAGGAGCCTAATATTGACTTTTTTTCAGATATCAGCTGAAAGAGCTGCAAGAAATAGACGCAAAACTCAAAAGGTAAAGATGGATTTGGCAAATACGCTCTACAGAAATTTTCTAGATCCTTTAGGTATTACAGGAAGAGGAATCTTGTTTCAAGTGAGAAGATGGAATTATGTTTTATGCATTATTAAGCTTAAATCAACATTTGCTTGTTGTAAATACCATCACCTGCAATTATCTGTCTTAGTGACATGCATATTGTTACCAGTCACCTGCTTAATTAACTTGTGTTGAAGCCTGACAGACAAGGTAAGCGCTACCAACATGTCATAAGTGATTGTTGCAGTGACTTGGCAGGAAACACTCCAAGCATACATTTGCTTCAGTTAACATCAATACTTCTAGGTACTTGTTTTGTTCTTAATGTAGAAGTGTCTCACTAAGGGACAACTGATACCTGGTGCAACTCAGGGGCTTCTTATTCATACTGGGATTGTACCCTCAAATGGTATTCTGAATTTACTCAGACAGATTCCACCAGAGTACTGTAATAAGTCCTGCTGCTGTTTGATAGAGCGACAGTTTGAGGAGAACTGTTAATGGAAATACATTTAATAGATAAGTTGTTTGTCTAGCTTTTCCTGGTCACATTATCTAATAAATTTGGATCCTCATAAACCTTTGCAGAAGACATTGGATCTCATAGAATCATAGAATGGTTTCGGTTGGAAGGGACTTTTAAAGATCATCTAGTCAAATCCTTCTGCCACAGCTTGCTCAAAGTTCTGTCCAACCTGACTTTGAACACTTCCAGTGATGGAGAAACCACAACTTCTCTGGGCAACCTGTTCCAGTGTCTCATCACCCTCATCGAAAAAAAAGTCTTCCTGATAGCCAATCTAAATCTACCCTCTTTAAGTTCAAAATCATCATGCCTTGTCCTGTCATTACATGCCCTACTGAAAAGTCTCTCTTAACCTATGTTATAAGCCGCCTTTATACACTGAAAGGCCATAATAAGGTCTCCCCAGAGGCTTCACTTCTCCAGGCTGAACAATTCCAACTCTCTCAGGCTTTCTTCATAGGAGAGGTGTTCCAGGCCTCTGATAATTTTTGTGATCCCTCCTCTGGACTCGCTCCAACAGGTTCATGTCTTTCCTGTGCTGAGGACTCCAGAGCTAGATCAGTACTCCAGGAGAGGTCTCACCAGAGCAGAGAGGCAGGATCACCTCCCTGGGGTCTCACCTAAGTAGGGGAGCAGAATTACCTCCCTTGACCTGCTGACCATGTTTCTTTTTGTGCAGCCCAGGATATGATTTGCTTTCTGGGCTGCAAGTGCTCATTGTGGGCTCATGTCCAATTTTTCTTCCACCAGTATTCCGAAGCCCTTCTCCACAGAGTTGCTCTCAGTTCATTCATCCTTCAGTCTGTATTGATATTGAGGATTGCCCTGACCCAGGTGCAGGGCCTTGCACTTGGCCGTGGTGAACTTTGTGAAGTTCACATGGGCCAACTCCTCAAACTTGTCAAGCTCCTTCTGGATGCCATCCCTTTTCCCTTAAGTGAATCAGCTGCACCTCTCAGCTTGATGTTATTTGCAAACTTGCTGAGTGTTCACTCAATCCTATTTATCTATGTCAATGATGAAGATATTAAATAGTATGGATCCCACTATGGACCCTTGAGGGACATCACTGAAGATGAACTCCGTCCAGGATCCAACAAAATTCCACTGATGAATTATTTAAACTAAAAGTTGCTTGATCATCTTAATACAGCTTGGTAATTAAAATAGCAAGCTGTGACATTTGATACATTATGTGAGATAGGCTGATAAATATCCAAAGATAGTTAGGTAGCTGAAATGTATTTCACATGAAATTATAGAGAGTTTTATTTTTAGTGAAGCTACTTGAGACTTCAGTGACTTAGAGCTTAAAATGAAATTTCAAGTGACATTTTTAAAATGTTAGTGAAATATTTTCTAATGCTTCTTCTGAGTATAAACTATCCTTCACAAAGTCTAAGGTTTAAATGAACAACTATGGGCTTAAATATATAAAAAAAAAAAAATTAAATTTTAAGAATTGTAACATTCTAAAATTTTAAATATTGAGACTTTTGTTTAGATATTTGTGATCAAAATTTGATGTTTTTATGTGCCACAGTGAAAGATTGTCTCTAAGCTAAAGATGATATTTCTGTTTTAAAGTACTCATTCAAGTCTGTTCTTTAAAATTTTTTTTAATGTTGTTTTTTTCTTTGAACCATATTATTTTTTCCCTTAGGTCTTATTCAACTCTAATGTGAAGATGAACAATTTCTGAATATAGTTACAATACTCATATTAAATATGGTTATTTGTAGGCAAGGGAAGGACGCACCACGGTTGTAGTAGCTCATCGACTGTCAACAGTCCGAAATGCAGATCTTATAGCTGTTTTTGAAGATGGAGTTATCACAGAACAAGGAAATCATTTTGAATTGCTTGAGAGAAAGGGAATCTACTACAAACTTGTTAACATGCAGGTACTTTTTTCTCGCTAGCTGTTGCCTCATTTTCTTTTTTGAATTCCATGCCCATAGTTATTGTATGCTGTCAGAATTATGGGGAATTCTGCGGCATAGTTTGGTAACAGAAAAAAAAAAAATGTACTTTGAAAGGAGACCAGTAATTTGAGAGAGCAGGCCACTAGTTTTGTTAACAGACAGGTTTAAACCCAGGATAGTACATTTTTAATCCTCTAGGGATTTAAACTTAAAAGATTATTTTATGTTTTCCTTTTATGCATTTAATGTAGAGCAGCTGACTACAGCAGTTTGCTGTTCCATTGCTTGTTCTTAGCCTATGATAAAAGTTAAAATACACTACCTGATACTGGAGGAATAGGGCATGCGTATTTTGTGCTGTTTATTTTTAATCCTTCATGCTGAAATTCTTTCTAAAGAAAAAAAATGTAGATGACTAGGAGAAAAAGAAAAATAATCCAGCTATGCTGAGTCAAAAATACGTGCACTTTTAAAGTTATGTAGTCAGAAACAAAGAGATTGGAAATTAATATAAGTATCAGAAAAGTATTAGCTAAGTGAAGTACAAGATAATTTTATAGTCCCTAATGTCCCAAGCAATAGTTAAGTTACAGTTGAGCTTAACTGTAGCCTTCTGTGTCACTGGTGGTTTTCTGCATAACCACTATGCCCATTAAAGAAACTGAAAGTGCTGTCCCAGTATGTCAGACTGAAAAAAGTTGACTAGGACAATTAGGTCACCTTAGATTCAAAGTAACTCTGTATTTAGGCAAATGTGATAATGTGAAAAGTTAGGAAATACAAAATGGAAAGAAAAAATAACAGAAAATAAAAAATCGAAAGAAAAATCTTATTTTTATTAGTAGTACAAAAAGCAGTAAGAATAAAAACTTTCTGGAAAAAAAAGAAATACAAGTTGAAGGCAACCTTGAACCCAGTTACTATTAAATACCTCAATGGTGGGTAGATATTTATTTATTCTGTCAATGAGACTGGCAAAACTACCACCAGAAGTAGGTCTCTTTTCCAGACTCTTCTGATCTTTCAGTGAAAATCTCTTTTTGACCTGCTCCATCCTGAACTTCCTCCTTAAATTGAAAGTCAAGAATTGTTAAGATTGTTCTGCACTACAGAGGGGTACTTTTTTCTCACTTCATGAATAAACAGTGTATCTACTGAGAACTCATTTCAAAAGATCCCAAGATGAATACAAATGGTTTACATGCAATTTAAAACTCTGTTAGGTATTCCTACTACTACCTCTCCCACTAATTCCACCACTTCAACTCCCCTCCTTCCACTTAGTGTAAATATTTTCTTGAGAGGTGGGATACTCTTATATATGAATCAAGCTCTGAAGATAGAGATTTACTCATATGTAATATAGATTTTAGTATCTGCTTTGTAGCGTTATATATTGTTTCCCCCGTATTTCTTTCCAGTGGAAAAATCAAAGTTACTTTAACTTTGATTACGTCATAATTTTGAAAGTTCAAAGTAATGTATGCATAATTAGTCTTAGCATCACGTTATTCCCTCTTTTAGGCAATAGAAGCTGAAGATCCTTCATCAGAAAAAGGCGAGAATGCACTTAGTGTCAAAAAGGGGGAATCTGATTTAGATTCTGAAGAATCATTATCTAAAGGATTGAGAAGACGATCAACTCGAAGAAGCATGAAAAAGCCAGGAGCGCAAAATGATGATCCTGAAGAGAAAACAAGTTCACCTGTAAGTATCTTTGCAGAGCTGTTAGTGAACTTTGATTCCTTTCTACAAAGTATTTTAAAATTAAATTAATTCTCCTGCTCTAGAAAGGTATGAGAAGAAAGAGTCATTTGATAGAGGCGAAAAAATGTGAGAATTTTCTTAACTTGTTTTGTTATTCTCACCATAAGTGATTATACAATTAAAATGGGACTTTAAAAATCTATAACAAGGATGAGCTTATTCTTTAAAATCAATTTGCTGTAAAAGAAATAGATATATTTGCATGCTATACCAACATAGTCTATAAAGGTTAAACATTCATTTTTTCAATCAGAAACAGAACATTTGGCCCAACATACAACTCTTACAACAAAGCTTACAAAAAAACCCCATACAACAAACATGGGAGCATTCATACTTGCAGAAAATATTTTGCTGTTATAAATTGCTTAATGAGCATTTACTTGATTTAATCTAGTCATGGATTACACACAGCAAATAAGCCCAGAATGAACAGTTCAGTCACCATTAACCAATACCAAGAGTATTGATCAATGAAAATTATATAGATAAATTAAAATATGAGCTGTAGAAAAATTGTAACAGCTCTTTCTTCCTTGTATTAAAATAATAAAAAGGAATGTACAATCAGTTAATTATTCATATTATTAAAAAGTATACATTTTTACTTTCCCTGAGTAGATTCTAGGAGTAGGAAATTGACTATTAATCTTCCTTTTTCTTCATATTTCTCCACATACGTATGTGTTTGTCCTAACGGAATTGCCATTTTTTAGAATGAAGAATTACCTCCAGCTCCCTTTCTGAAAATTATGAAGTTGAACAAAACTGAATGGCCATACTTTGTAGCTGGAACTTTATGTGCAATTATCAATGGAGCTTTACAACCTGCATTTGCAATCATATTTTCAGAAATTATAGGGGTAAGTTTGAATAAAATATGCAAAAAACTATAAAGCCACAGAATTTATTTCTAATAAAACCAGGTCTTAAACAATCACTGTGTAATGAAGCTGAGGAGTGGATGAAGCACTATTTTAAAAAATCTGAGGAATTACATGAAATTTACAAAATCCTAAAAATCTTGCTACAACCTGAAAATTGCTTGTTAGTCCTATAATCATAAGTAGCATATGCTCAAATTTTATATGAATGCAAATGACTATGAAACATAGTTATTGAGAAAAATTGGAGTATTTTAGATTATTAGTTGATTTTAAAAAATGTTTTAAATATTATTTTATAGATTTTTTCAGAACAAGACAAGACCTTTTTAAGAGAAAGGAGCAACTTATATTCAGTGCTATTTTTAGTACTTGGGATCGTTTCCTTTTTCACTTTCTTTTTTCAGGTATGTTGTATTCTTTTAGCTTTATTATAATTGTTAATCATGTTTTAGAGACCAGATCTGAAATGTACTAAAAATTTATACCTTCTTAACAACATATCTCCAACTCAAATTAGAGCCCAGATTTATGGTTCTAGATGTGCCTTGTGCCAAACTGAATCTTTTTTGACCTAGAGCTTCTCACGTGTTAGACACCTTCCAATCTACTCTGACCTCTTATCTTGAGAACTTCCCCTCTTCTTCACCAGTCACGCGCATCTCAGTGTGAAACTCTGGATTCTCTCACTTTTTTTTCCGTTGTCCCTTAACGGCAAACCCCTCCAGACTTTACACTATACCACTCCCTTCTCACCCTCAAGCTCTCCTATTTGAATCTGTAAGTAATTGCAAATCTACCAGTCTCCTGCCTTAGCTCTCCAATTTTTTATTCCCCTACCCACTTCCCCATTCAATTCTTCTCTTCTGTGAGCCCACCTGCAAAGACTCCCAGGCCCATTTTGTTAAGTAATACCCATCATGTTGATAGTCAGCTCCTGCTGCTTAATGACGGAACAGCAATAACTCATCCCCTGTCCTCACTGATCTCTATAGCCATCTTAGCTTTTACAAGAAAAGTACTTTTTAATTGTAATTCTTGTACATATCTACTGCAACAACAGTGCCAATCTACTGCCACAACATTGCCACAGTGAAAAAAATAAGATAGTAATCATACAGGTGCAAACTTTGGCACTTAAACATTTCCATATATAGTCTGGTTTATAATTTCTGAATATTTTTGTATAATTTTATCCATTAAATGAGCCTACACAGTGAAATAATAAAGTGCACTTGGGACAGCAGCATAAACAGTCTCTTGCAAAAACCTGGTTCATTTATAGAATTGCCTTGTTGCACATGCACGTGAGAAGGCCTTGAGTATAGAACACTGAGTTGTAGATGGCTATGACAGGTTTTCTCAATTTATAAATGTTCACGTAATGTTTTAAACATGAGTGGAAAGATATGTAACACCCCTATATTAGTGAGAAACAAAAATTAAAACATTCTTATAATCTCTTTATATAGCGCCCATTATCTGGTGTTCTTTTGTGATTTTTTTCTAAGTTACGCACTTGTGCAAATTTACTGAGATATAGGAGCACAGCAAAGATAATGATCAAAGTTAAATGAGAAATACTTGCTGACTGGAATGTGCCATAATGGTTTTCATTAGTATCACATAGTACAGTTGCATCTATGGTTTGTATTTTAAGAGTATTCAATTTCACAAATGTAGGTTCCAAACAGTTAATATTTGTAATCACATAAAGGTGGTAGTGAGCTGAACAAAGCTAATTATAAGCACTGACATAATACTAAAACCTAGGAAAAGAGTATATTCCCAAAGTTTTAACCAGCATATTCCTTTTTGTATCTTATTAAATTGTTTCATGTATCTGGCTAAAAATATGTTCATTATAAAACATCATTTATGTGTTATTGCTGATAGCTATGTCAGGCTGTGTTAGGATCCTAGGGAAGAAATCTTAATTCCATTGGAGTAGATGGGAAATTTGCATTGGACTTCAATGTACCCAGATTGCCTTTTGAAGTCTTCAACCTAAAACAAATGACCTGAAAGACACTTGTTTAAATCTGATTTTGGTTAACTCAGATAAAAATGAAGTCAAATGTTTGATTAGTGATCTTTTCCTTGATGCATGCTGGTGAAGCAAGGCTGGGAAATATTGCTGTGCTCTCTATATCTTTTTGAGAAACATCTGCATGTCTGTATTGTGAACTGTTTTTACGTTTGCTTTTTTCAATCCAGACTGCAATATTTTGTACTTTGACATCGTAAAGACAATGTATCTAAAATATTTATTGAATGAACACAAACAATGTAATAGCATGCTAAGCAGTGTACCTTTTCTCAAACAGGGCTTCACATTTGGCAAAGCTGGAGAAATTCTTACAATGAGGCTTCGATTCATGGCATTTAAAGCAATGCTTAGACAGGTAAAGATACTAAATATTTTAATTTCCAGAATTTTAAAAATAATTAATTGTATAGATATCTTAAAATATCTGTATTCTACATTATCATATTATGACTTGTCTACAGAGAAGATTCTTTAAATCAGTCTAGAAACCAATTTGGTTAGTTACATGTGGTTAAGCAAAATATCCTTACAGGGAAAGTCTTAAATCAATACAAACACAAGAGCTTTTTATTTACTCCTTCCAAGGACTGAGAATTACAGCCAAGTTCCTATGGCCTGACAAGTTGATGTGCACCAGCAGTATCCCATTAAACGTTCATTTGCCTGCTCTGCTTTCTTGGGACTCTAGAGAAACGCAATGCCGTGTAGCTTACATTGTAACTCTTCAAATGTCTGATTTAAACTGTAGTATGTACAGATATGGTTTTATTTCTTGATGGTCTCTTTCAAAGAGTTCCCAAATCTGTAGCTGTTGTTCATTAATACAATAATGAGATTTTATCCTTAAATCTAAAGCCACTTTCAGATAATTTAAATGTTTCATAATGTTTTTAAGTAATTCATGTAGTTATCTAAATTGGCCTTAATCCTGCGTAATTTCAGGATCGGTATTTTAGGTTTTGAAATACACAATATTTCTGCAGTTTTATGTCTTGCACATAAAGCTACATGTCAACACAGAATTTGATTCTTGTGAACATGACTATTTGCAATGCAGTCAGAAAGCTGTTGTAGTCGGAAAAACTGAGATTTATCAATCAGACTCACTGAAAATCTGATGAAAGAGGAATCTTACAATTGAGTCTTGAGGTCACAAATACCTGTACTTACATCACCAGATGTTAATTCAATGTATATTATACAGGAAAGCTTAAATCAGATATTTGGTCACATGGTGAATGAATTATGAACTGTGTACCTGACCCCAACAATTGACTTTGACCAGATAGACCGGTCTGGGAGGTTTTTGGTTGGTTTTTTTTTTTGTCCCATAACTTCCAAATATGCCTTTTCAATTCAGGGAGAAACAAAGCAATTAATTGGGAGCTTTTAGCTTGAAAATGCTTTATGCTTAATTCATCCCCAAACATCTTTGCGATTGTGAAGGAGTGTGACATCTTCTCTAAGGAGATGCAGTTTCAGCAGTCGTGAGGTGGTGGGAGAGGGTAAATTTGGGGTCGGGAATCCCCATGGCTGCTCTTCTGCCTTCTCAGCAGTGACAGCATACGCATCAGATCATCTACAAGTATAAACTTTTTTATAAAAATATTCCTTGTGCAATAAAAGAATTAGACTTCATCAAACACGCAGAACTGATGCACTGCCACATACGCAGTCTTTTGACACTGAGCTCAGTTATAATAGGTAGACCTCAGGTTTACTTTGTGATTTATATGAAATGTCAAAAAATTGGTCCTAAGAAAAATGTTTCTTATTGTAGGACATGGGGTGGTTTGATAATTCTAAAAACAGCACTGGAGCATTAACTACAAGACTTGCTAATGATGCCTCACAAGTGAAAGGAGTAAGTAAAATTTTGTTTTGGAATTTTGGATGATTGGTTTAGTATGTAGCAAAGTTGTAGCTTGGGTTTGGTTGGAAAACAATCTTGAATTTTACAACTAAAATTGTTTGATAGCTGGTATAGAATGCACTGATGTGTTTTACAGCAATGACGGGAATATATGTTTACAAAATATTTTCCTCTTTTACCTTTTTTAAAGTTTATTATTGTGCTGTATTGTGATCTTCATTATTAAACAAATTCATTTGGAATCTCTTTGCCTAAGAAGTCTGTTTAGAGATATTTTATTTACCTAAAGATATGCATCTAAATTTGTTCAGTTTATGACCTCCTACTATTTTTTTGATCTTACAGATTCCTTACATGAAAAAACAAAACAAAAAAACCACAACGTAGTAGCAATAGACTTGCTTTTCCTTGTTACTTTTTGGAGATTCTTTAGAAGTAACTTGTGGACTTTCAGGACTCTCTAATATTGGGCTAAAGAGCACTGAATGTACTTATTCACGTAGGCTTAAGTAAATTTTTACTGCTACATGATGTTATGTGCTTTTTTCTGAACTGAGGAGTTCTGTATTATCTTTGGCTTTATTTCCATATAGAAGTTAAAAATTTAATTTTTTTCTTTATTGGGCTCTGTGTGATGACTTATAAATCTAGCTGCATGATCTACAAAATGTGACAGATTTTAATGTTTAGCTGTAAGTATGCGATATGGTTAAAGTCTGTTTAGCTTCAAGAGCAGAATTTAGAATTTAGAGTGCAAATTTCAGTAATCAGAGTATGGGGAGAGAAGAATTAAATGTGATCTAGATAATTTTTTACAAAATCATTTAATAAACTCCCATGTTGAAAAATAGCAAAACTGAGTGAAGACTTTCTAAATAGTGTTTCGAGAATCAGGAGTATTATAGGTGAAAAAGCTTTCTTATTTAAGATGCCTTTTCTTTTTTCTTCCTCCAGGCAACTGGTGTCAGACTGGCATTAATTGCCCAAAACATAGCCAACCTGGGGACTGGAATTATAATATCATTAGTTTATGGCTGGCAGCTGACCCTGCTACTTTTAGCTGTTGTGCCAATCATTGCAGTGGCAGGAATGATTGAAGTGAAGATGTTGGCTGGACATGCTCAAAAAGATAAAAAAGAGCTGGAAACTGCAGGAAAGGTGGGTCTAGAGAAGTTTATCTATTTCTGTGTAATGTCATATTTACCAAAGCATTGTTGATGGATGTATTATGTCCAAATACAGAATGTGTTGTAATATATAACTTCCAGAGACAGCCAGATTCTGTATAGTTACACTAGTAGACCTACAGAGCATAATACTTATTCAATAAAAATTGAAGACTTATGTTATTAACCAGTTTATGTTATTAACCAATTTTATTTTATTTTTTTTTTTTTTAATAATTGAAAAACCCCAGCACTATTCAGGCACATTCTTTTCTTCATCCTTTTCTAATCATCTCTATTTTCCTTATTTTGCAACCCTTTTCACTTTGACATTCTCTTTTTTCTTCTCTATCATTCCTTTTTGACGTGTCATCTGTCTTACATATCTTATACCTCTCTTTTGTTTTTTGTCTTTCATCTTATTAGTGTTTGCAGGGACAGTATGTATATATCTACTCATTTCTGAGTATGTTTGCCATTCCTTTATTTCTTGAGTGGAAGAGAAAAATGAGAACTGAAAAGTGAGAAGGCTAGACTCTTGTTTAAGAAATTTGATGAAGGCATTTAATGTCACTTCATTTCAAAAATCTTTTTGGGACAGAACAACTATTTCATCACTTCCCTGATACTGCTTCATCGGGGTAAAAATTTTCTAAAATTCTGTCCTATGTCCTACTGTTTTTAACAGTTGTTGAGAAGAAAATCATTTTTCTAAGGACATGCACATAAGGAATGGTAATAATCTTCAGATTTGTTGTCTAAACGCATGTCTGCATATGCGCTAGCAGCCTAATGTCCCCTTATAGTTGTTGGAGATGCAATAGTGTCTGGGTGGCCTCCAGCTGCCATTTCAGGAGGGTATGGGTCTACTTTATGTTCTACGTTGTATCTGCCATGCCTTACCCAAATGTTTTGAGTATCCTAGAGCATCTCCAATGGCACAAGACACCTGCATGTGGGCGACTGAATTAGAGTCCTTCTCACTCCAGTCAATGATCTTGGAGAAAGACTAGGTAGGCACATAGTGCATGGGCAGCTAATTGCTTTCTAGTTCTGTATCCACTGACTACACTGGTAGTGTAGACACTGAAATTCAGGTGTCTTAATCTGGATCGCACCCCTCCTTCAGTAACTTCTCTTTCCTAAATGTGTTTTATTTCCTTCCATCAAGTCTGTAGATAAAGTTGCTGAAATACATGTTTGTCCCTCGTTTCCTTTCAACTGACTACATTTCTTCTGCTTCTTCTTTCTTATGGCTGAACATTCATTTCATGTTGTTTTGATGTAAGATAAGACAGAAGAAAGTTGACAATTCTTGGAATAGTCACTAGAGACTTTCTTAATGCAACAGAGAATGGAGAATTAGTACAGGTTTAAAAAAAAAAAAATTGGTTTTTTGCTAAACTTGAGAAAATGTTTTCTGTATAAGTTTCCCCTCTCAAGGCCACCTAAGCAGGCACTAGACTATAAGCATTTTATTCAATTACCATTTTTTAAAAAATCAGTTTGCTATCTGCAAAGGGTTGCTGATCTTACATTACTAACAAAAAAAGACTACTCCTTTGAGTATTAGTAGGACAATATAACTAAGAAGAATAAAATCTGTTAAATTTCTTGGTTATCATTAACATTGTGTATTACATTCAAATCAATGAGTTAGTTATGTGCAAATTTTCAAACAGTGGCACAAGTATTACTGAGGCTGTAAGATAATTATATCCCTATATTTTAGAACAAAGATAACAGTATCAGAGTTTAAAAATCTTTGGCAATTGTTCATGATGAAAAATTCTCTCAGGTCTGTGGTTTAGATAAAAGTAGTGGGGTCTGAAGGTTATTTGTTTTTCTATTTTAAACTGTAGACATTCAAACTGCATGGTGAAATGTCATAACTCTTGTGTCCTATAAGACATAATATATAGGATCACTTTTTGGAACAGAGCTTCATTCTGTTTATAGGATCAGAATCATAGAATATCTTGTGCTGTAAGGAACTCGTTGGAAGGATCATTGAGTCCAAATTGCAGGACTACCTAAAACTAAACTGTATGACTAAGCACATTGTCCAGGCACTCCTTAAACTCTGATGGGCTTGGTGCCTTGACCACTTCCTGAGGAGACACTTCCAGTGACCAGCCACCGTCTCAGTGAAGAACCTTTTCCTAATGTCCAACCTGAACTTTCCCTGATGCAGTTTCTTACCATTTCCTTATGTCCTGTCATTGGTCACCAGAGAGAGATCAGCACTTTCCCCTCCACTGTCCCCCTTGAGGAACCTGTGGACTGAGAGGAGGTCTCGCCTCAGCCTTCCCTTCTCTAAGCTGAACAAACCAAGTGACCTCAGTCACTCCTCATAAGTCCTGCCCTCAAGACTTTTCACCATCTTTGTCACTCTCCTGTGGACACACTCTTGTAGTTTGATGTCCTTCTTATACTGAGGCGCCCAAGACTGCACACAGTACTCAAGGTGGGATTGCACCATTGCAGTGTAGAGTGGGACAATCACCTCCCTCAACCACCTAGTTATTCTATGTTTGATGCACCCCAGAACACAGTTGGCCCTTTTGGCTGCCAGGGCACACTGTTGACCCATATTCAACTTGCCATCAACCCAAAACTCCAGAACTCTTCCTGTGGGGCTGCTCTCCAGTCTCTCATCCCCCAATTTGTATGTATAACCAGGATTACCCTGTCCCAGATGCAGAATCCAGCACTTGCTCTTGTTAATTTCATATGGCTAGTAATTGCTCAGCTCTCTAGTCTGTCCAGACCTCTCTGTGAGGCTTCTCTACCCTCGAAGGAATCCGCAGCTCCTGCTAATTTAGTATCATCATCAAACTTAGTGTACATTCAACTCCTGCATCCAGATCATTTATAAAAACATTAAAGAGCACTGGCCCTAAAACTTAGCCCTGCAGAACCCCACTAGTGACTGGCCACGAGCCTGATGTAATCCAATTTACTATAACATTTTGAGTCCAACCCATTTGCCCATTGTTCACCCAATTTTGTTATGGACTTGTCTAGCTGTATGCTGGACATTTTGTCCAGAAGGATAGTGTGAGAGTCAGTATCAAAAGCTTAGCTAAAATGAAAAACCCCCACATATACTGGCTTCTCTTGCTCAACTAGATGGGTGACCTTATCACAAAAGGAAATTTAGTTAAACAGGACTTTCCTCTTACGACCCTGTGCTGGCTATGACCAATACCTACATTATTTCTCAAGTGTTTTTCAATAACTCCCAGAATAACCTTCTCCATAATTTTTCCAGGTGAATTGAGGCTGACAGGCCTGTTGTAATACAGTAACTTATTAAAAGTGCTCATGTTTCTCCTTGAAGCTTCTCTGCTGCTTTTTGTGTAAGTGCTAAGTTCAGAAAGCTTTGTGCAGAACAGGGAGTTTGCTGACTTCTACACATGAGCTGGAAACAGAGGGACCTCAAAGAACTAGGTTCAGAGAAGCACTATATTCCAAAGCACTGGTTCTCAAAGAGCTTTATGGAAGATATGAGCCATGTAATACATCAAATGCAGGAGCGATATTATTTTAAAAATGTATATCTATTATATGCTTTCTAAAATTAAAATATAAAATAATGCTAAGATTGAACTTTTATAACTTTTAGGATGTTAAAAAACATTCCCAGTCTCTTGGGAAAAAAAGGCTTTCCCCAGCTTCAAATGTTTAGATGCAAAGAATAAGCGGACTCACCACACCTGTGAGAAAAACATAAGCATAAATAGAAATTCAGGGCTGAAGAAACATTGTCGCTATGTTAAAACCTACTTTTATAATCTAAATTTGCATTAATTTAAATATAAAAGCAGATGTACCTGATTTCTCACCTTTTTCTGGGGAGACACCATCTAATGATTAGCTTCAGATTTATACCTTGAGTTATCTACAGCACTGTGATCTTGTACCCCATGGCCTGTTCTGGTTTTTAATGTAAGTAAGTTCACTCATTCTTGAGTCTTTTGTCTAGATATACTTTCCTTTGGTTATGTTTTCCCCTGACCTTACTTTATGGTCTTTCTTATATGAAAAGCATAAAGCATGAAATGTATATTTCAGCAAAATATCTTAAAGCCTTGAGAATCTTATTTAGACAAGGTCTTCAACAGTCTAGCTATATTACAGTTGGTGTTGTCCATATTAATTTCCTCCTAATGTATACCTTCTTGTACACACAGTTCTCCAAGTTATAAACAGACTTATTACTGTGCATTTGTACAGTATCTATGCTCATAAGTGAGCTCTTCTGCTCAATACCCATCCTTAGAAAGGAGGGTCGGTTGGCAACTGAATAGATCCTAGATATAGGTGTTTAATACTATTTGAGATGCATTAGGAAATTGAAAACATCCATCCCTATGGGATTGTCAGGTGTAATACATTACCTGTGAGAATCCCTGCCATCCTAGAACAACAGCAGTTGAGGCTAACTCGAAGAACCAACATACCGCATATTGCACTGCCGGCGATGTTCAGGTCTTGCATTCAAGCCCAGTGTTTCAACCAGAGGTGAATAGAGGGATGCAGCACTAGTTTCAGCGTCTAAAGAGATGTTGTTCCAGGTGTCTTCTGTTGGCCATTTCTAAGCATTATCTTCTTCTACATGCATATGGACTGAACTGACCGTACAGGATCCTAGCCTCACTGTGTGGTCTTTGGGGAAGACTACATAGACTTTACAGACTAGATAAAAGCCTTGAATCAGTTGCTCCCACACAGGCACGCATCTGCTGCCTTCTGATGTTACTAGGTACCTTTGTGTTTGCAAATGACTCAAGTTGAAAGAATCTGCAAGCTTTAAGAAGGTATTACTGATCAGATTAAATACTTACTGCTGAGATCTAAGTTAGGCTCTAGACACGTAAGTAACCTGGGCATTCTGATTATAGCCCAAACTCAGTGGACGGGAAGTTGAATGCCGAATTGACATTTTTCTTATTGAATATTTTGTCCATAAGCGTTACTGCTGTCTAATAGTTTTTCACTACTTATTTGGAGGACATTAAAGAGGTCTTGCCAGAAGATTCTGAGCATCATCAGAAAATCTCACTAAAAGAAAAAGAAAAATGTAAAATGCTTACTTTTGATATCAAAGATCCATAATTTTAATAACAATTATAAAAATTATAGAATTATATTTCAGCAGACTCTTTTTATTAGTTTAGAATGAGGAATTGCAACATAACTTTTGATTAAAACACTTGAAACATTTGTGTTTCTATTGCAGATTGCCACAGAAGCCATAGAAAATATCAGAACTGTTGCTAGCTTGACCCGAGAAAGAAAATTTGAATTGATGTATGGAGAATATTTGCATGTACCATACAGGTATAATAAAAATAACAAAGCTAAAAAAAAAATTTGCATTTAAATTATAGAATACATTGAAAACATTTACTTGGGTGAATATTGATAATTTTTTTTGTTAGTGTGTATGATTTAATGTATAAATTAATTACCTCAAAATTAATGTAAATACTTTTTCATAATTTTTATTAAGAAATGCAACCACCAGCCAACATGTTTGTTCTTTGATTTAATTAATTTTTTGTGATAATATTGGTATTTTCTATTGCAATGTCACTTGGTTTGGAAAAAATGTTAGTTTCAAGTGAGCTTTAGAAGTCATTTAATCTAACCTCCCAGCTGAAGTATTTCAGATATTTAGTTCAAAAGTTTCTAAATGTAAATTGAATGTTGCATTAAGTCATTTTTGAGAGTATGAATTTTAAGTATGAATATATGAGTGTATGAAAATAGGATTGCAACATTTGGCTAATTACTGTTTTTTGACTAAAACAAAAAAGGAATATAAATCTGCCTGGACTAAATCAAAACTAGAAAATCTTAAAGTGAAAAATTAAAAAGATACTGTCAATTAAAGTTTTATTTATTCTAGAATGAATTGTTTCATTTTCAGACATCCATGAGAAAAGAAAAGGAAATGACAAGCATATGTACAAAGATATGATGGGAGACAGTAGGGGTGCTGCTAATCCCTCCACCATAATAACTGAGTGGTTAGAGCACAGTGCAGGGTGTAAAAGAAATTACTTAGCTTTTTTCTCCCTCTGGTAGGTTTTGAGTCCATATCTCACAGCTTGCAGGACAGTGCCTAAGTTAATGTTTTGGTGCATGTTAAAACACTGATTAGGCCACGAGTTTCTATTTTATAAAATTTGAGCTTAGGCCTTCTGTTATACTGGATTAATGCACAAATCAAATATGAAGAAGTCACAGCAGCCTCTTAATGAAAAAACCCCACACTTGTGAATCTGGCTCCGATTTGGTTTGATTTAGGTTTTTTCCCAGAAGGAACCATACAGTTGCAACTTAGTAATAGCACCAATAAAATTAAAATATTGTCTTCCTTTTTTTTTTCTGGTACCATTCATAGTTACAGATAATTTTCTATCTGCTTTGGTTTTAGTTATAGGCATAGTTTTATCATCCAAAATCTAATGTCTGCATCATACTTGTAGGCTTAATCTTATTTGAGAGAAGAATTTTGATTAAATTAAAAAGAAACAGATTCTCAAGTGTATCATATTGAACTGTTTAGTATCTTTGTTATTTGGTGAACATAAAATTGCAAGTAAAGAAAAAATGACACAAAAATTTGGCTTTGGCTGAAGGTGAGGTAACAGTACTGTTCATTTTTTCCCCTCATGTCATGCAGTAGTACAGTTTCGAATGTCTTATTTACATCTGCAAAGTGTTAATCATGGACTGAATTGTAAAGTGTTTCAACACTCAAACTATTATGACAATAATCATACATGGCAGCTAAGATGTTACCTCTTTCTGCACTCATATTCCAAGCTGTTCTTGAAAATAAATAAAATTCTGGAAACAAAACTGACTTTGTCTTGGACACAGTCTAATAGGAGAAAAGGGATTGTGTTGCTGAAGCATGAGTACACTTCCCATTCATAATGGTATCATCTGAAGTCAATTAATTATTTTTTGCATACTAGGACTTAAGTATGATTACATATTTTTATGAAAATATGCTTGCTTTCTTACAGAAATTCTGTGAAGAAGGCACATATATTTGGCTTCTGTTTTGCCCTTTCACAAGCAATGATGTTCTTTACCTATGCTGGCTGCTTCCGGTTTGGTGCCTATCTAGTGGTAAATGGACACATGGAGTACAAAAGTGTGTTTTTGTAAGTATCTCTTGCACATTTTTTTTTTCTGTCAGTCCAGGCAGTGGTCTTTGTTTACTGCTAGATATCATTAATCCATTGGGTAAACTGTAAGAAAAGAGGCAAATTCTTCTTCAGTACTTAAATCTAATGAAAGTATGTTACAAAGTGGATACTCTAAGTGACTACATAGTCTGAGCTGTTCAGATAGGCCTGATTTGGGGCCTGAAGGATATGAGTCAGGAGAATAGTAAAGTGAGGATCATTAATTTTATGAAAGCAAACTTTCCAGCTCTTCAAGGAGTGAGTCAATAGGACCCCCTTGGAAATGGCTCTCAAGGGCAAGGGAGCAGAACAGGGCTGGCAGATCTTTAAGGACACTTTTCATAGAGCACAAGAGCTGTTGATCCCCAGGAGTAAGAAATCAGGCAAGGAAGAGAAGAGACTGGCACGGCTGAGTTGAGATCTGCTGGTCAAGGTAAAGGGCAAGAAGGCACTGCCCAGACAGTGGAAGCAGGGACAGGTATCCTGGGAAGAGTATAGGGCCACTGCCTGATTGTGTAGGGATGAGGTCAGGAAGGCCAAGGGGCTTCTACAGGTAAGTCAATCAGAAGAAGAAGGGTAAAGAGAGCATAACCCCTCTGATGAACATGACTGGCAAGCTGGTTACAGCAGACGAGAAGGCTGAGTTACTCAACAACTTTTTTGCCTCAGTCTTCACTGACAGCCTCTCTTCTCACACGCCCTGAACTGATGGACCACAAGTCGGGGACCAGGGGAGCAAAGTCCCTCCCACTGTAAGAGAAGATCAGGTTTGTGACCACTTGAGGAACCTGAACATACATAAGTCTATGGGATCTGATGAGATCCATCCCAGATTCCTGAAGGAATTGACTGAAGTAGTTGCCAAGCCACCCTCCATGATATTTGAAAAGTCGTGGCAGTCAGCTGAAGTCCCTGGTGACTGGAAAGCGGGAAACATTGCACCCATTTTTAAAAAGGGTAGAAAGGAGGACCCTGGGAACTACCAGCCTGTCAGCCTCACCTCTGTGCCTGGGAAGATCTTGAAACAGATCCTCCTAGAAGCTATGCTAAGGGACATGGAGGACAGGACGGTGATTCGAGACAGCCAGCATGGCTTCACGAAGGGCAAGTCGTGTCTGACCAACCTAATAACCTTCTGTGATGAAGTGACTGCATAGGTGGACAGGGGAAGAGCTATGGTTGTAATCTATCTGGACTTTGACATATCATCCCCAGTCCGTATTGATATCGAGGATCACCCTGACCCAGATGTAGGACCTTGCACTTGGCCTTGTTGAACCTCATGATGTTCACATGGGCCCACTTCTCCAACTTGTCCAGATCCCTCTGGATGGCGTTCTATCCCTCTGGCATGTCAACTGCACCACTCAGATTGGTGTCATCTTTAAACTTGCTGAGGGTGCGCTTGATCCCACTGTAAACAGACCCCTGAGGGACACCACTTGTCACTGATCTCCATCTGAACATCAAGCCGTTTACCACTACCTTTTGGATGCGACCATCCAACCAATTCATTATCCACCAAATAGTCAGCCCATCAAATCCATATCTCTCCAATCAAGAGAGAAGGATGTTCTGGGGGACCGTCTGTTAGATTTGTGAGGAGCTGTCTGACCTAAAACTGTGTAAGCCCTTCTAGACTGTTCAAATGCAGAACGAAACAGATTAGTTTATATAGTGCTGAAGAGAAAAAGATAAAAATGAATATAAATGTATTTATTTTACTTTGCCTTAAAACAGGCTAAGAGGTCTTATATTCAATTCTTTTTTCTCTGTGATGAGTAATCCTATGTTGTGTGGCAGTAATTAATAGCTGAGGAGAGCAGTTCGTAAACCATCCTAATGTAGCCTGTAAAGATAGATCTACATTCAGCATAGAACAATAATAATGTAGTTTTCAACCTGTTTTTTTTTCATGGTGTGAACCTTTCAAATTTTTTTCAAGCTGTGATAGCTTTTTTTTTTTTTGCTGTGATAGCAAATTAGATCTCTGTTGTCACCTTGTTACAGGCTTGATTTATTATTTTCATTTATGCCTTAAAAGTGAATCCCTAAATCTCGGAGGTCATTGAACCATAGAGAGGAAACCCCAGCAAAAATAGAACAGAATTAGAGTAATGATTTACCAGCCATTGACCACTTTCCTCCTAGCCCCAGCTGAGACTTAATATAGTTAACCAGTATTAATAATTAAAGAAAATAATGCTAATAAGTAACTAAAACATTGAATTTGGAATGGAGGCTTGTTTATCTCACTTAATTAAAAGAGGAATAAAACAATTTTCTGGAGCTAAATGAGTAATTATAGCAATAATAGTTGGTGACTACTTTATTCTTTTACTTGGAGGAAAAAAAGGGCTAAATTTAAAAAGAAAAAGTTGACTCCAGCCCCATTTCCATTGTCCTTTTCTTCATTGCCTATTTATTGATATTTTTTCCCCTGATTTCTTTTCTAGAGTGTTTTCAGCTATTGTATTTGGTGCAATGGCATTAGGACAAACCAGCTCTTTCACTCCAGACTATGCCAAAGCCAAGATATCAGCAGCCCACATGTTTCTTCTGTTTGAAAGAGTACCCTCAATAGATAGTTACAGCAAGGATGGAGAGAAGCCCGTAAGTAAGCCATGTGTAATGGGTGATATTATTTATTGACAATATGGTCAGTACTCTTCTTACTTCCTTCAAACTGATTTTTCCTCTCCTTCTCCTTACTTTCGTATCTCAGTGTATTCTCAACACTGTACCTGAAAACAACAGGGACCAAGTTCTCTACTGTGAGTCTAGCTTTTGCATACACTGTCCAAAGGTGCTTTGTTCTGAAAATCTGGTTAAGGTACAACTTGTGTGGAATTCAACCAGCAGCATTATCAAAATGCTTTTTCAAATGAAAATTATGAGCATTATCAAAATAGTTCAGTGCTGTACTTTTTGATTTTGTAGCTTCACAAAGATTCAGACCACAGAGTTAAAGTCAGAATTCCAGCAAATGCAAAACTGTGTTGATTGCAATGGGGATAAAAAAAAAGACTTTCTGTTTGAATCATCTGTCAAATTGTCTTAAAGATGTAACAATGATACTATTTCAATTATAGGAAACGTTTGGGGGAAGCGTAACAATCAAAGATGTGGCATTTAACTACCCAAACAGACCAGAGGTCAAAATCCTCCAAGGTTTGAATCTAAAAGTGGAAAAAGGACAAACTCTGGCTCTGGTTGGTAGCAGTGGCTGTGGAAAGAGCACTGTTGTTCAGCTGCTTGAGAGATTTTATGATCCACTAGATGGAGAAATTGTAAGTATTTTTGTAAGAACATGTGAACACGTTAAGTAAGGGTGTGCTCAGGTTTTAAGTGATGGGGTAAGTTATAATAGATATTTCTAGTTTTATGTTTAAAATATTTTTAAAGACAAACAGTTGCTTATCAGGGTTCCCTATTTATATGAGATTAATAATATAATGGCAAAAGTCCTGGTTTCTGACATTAAAATAAATTAATGAAACAAGATCTGTGTGGTAAAAATGTGCCTGATCCACAGATTAGTGATAGCTTTGAATTCAGAGCAAATTTCCTGAGCTTTTTATGTTAAGAACACTTTAAAAGTTATTAAATATACTTACCTACTTCTGTATAATGTAGTAATAGAATTTGTCGTCTATGTTCTTTCTTAAAACAGTGAACATTGACAAAATTATTTTTATCATAATTTTTACCTGTCAGAAACATCTTTCAGAGCATGCCCACTTACCAAGCAATAGATTGTAAATAGCAATTTTGGTTTAAAATAAACCTAAAGATTCCCACAGTTCTTATTCAGCAACATTACAATTTTTTTTTCACATAACAGTATTGTTTATTGCCTTTTTTCCTCTTTGATGTAAATGTGCTCGAAGATTTTGTTTGAAAAAGAACTCACTTATTTTGGGTTGGATGAGGTGAGAATAAGAAGGATTTAAGAACTTGTCTCTGCAGAGCTACTCACAAAAGATAAAGTAATACTTAAATAAGGTCTAGATGTAATGGGCAAGATTCTTCTGACGTTGGAAATGCCCACACGGGCCCAGTGTAGCAAACTGATGTGTGGAAAGAAGCAAGCATATGTGCCCCAAAAATACGTTTAACCAAGCACAACTTCATCACCAATGTTTTTGACCTTGTATCTGTAATCAACAATGGTTTACTGAAGGGAAAAGCACAGACCCCTGGCACAGAAGCCACAGAAGCAGTGGACTAATTCACAAGCTGAGATGCACTGTGAACTAAATGAAAAGCAAGTATGCTTAACGGAACAGTCAGAAGAACAGCAGTTCACAATGATGAGCACTACACTAGTCTGGTAAAGAGAGAAACTATGCCTTAAAATTGTGTTATCTTGTATGGTGGATCCAAAATGCATAGAACTGATTTCTCTAGCTTCATCAGCGATTTTTCACATCAAATAAGGAACAGGTAGCAGACCTTAGCAGCCTGCAAATCCACTGGAATTCTAAGAAAAAGAGTTGACAAATACCTATGTAGTTGAAAGCAATTTCTCTCTCTAGCATTTTTTTCACCCCTTTTACATCTGCAGATGTAGAAATGCTGCCACTCATTTCAGTGGATTTTGTATCAGGTTCATTATGATCTCTTTCCTTTGAAAAACAATTATATTGACTGGGAATTGACTGTCCTAGCACAAACTGTGGAATTAGTAGATTAATCATGTCCAGTAGCCATGCTATGAAGGGAGCAGTTCTTCAATTTTTCAGCAGATCATGTCATTCAACACGGAGCCTGAGCACTGCACTGGATGGTTCTAGGGGAAATGTAACAGCCCTCTTAATGTCCTGGTATATTTGTGTCTAAGTTGATACGACTTGTATAATTATGAAACAGATCTATCAAAAAAAAAAAAATACTGTTGTCATTTATCTAATAGACAATGATAGCAACTCAGTAGCCCTATTTAGCAGAAGTGTGCGAAGTGTGAGAGTTTCCAATAAAGAAAACTGGCTGCAAATGATGTCTTAAGGAATAGAGAAGTAAATTTGTTCCTTGTCAAACATTACATCACAATTAAATTTAAGATTGGATGCTTGACTTAGAAGTGTGTGAATGAATGAACCCATCTCTTCCTTTATTTTGATGGAATGCTACTGCCAATCTGTTCCTTCGGTGGGAATATACATGCAAAACAGAGAAAATTTTTCCCACTGAAGAAACTGAAGAATTTTACCCAAACTTCTTTGATGTTGCTCCAGCATATCCTATCTTCCACTGTCTTCAAAATCCTGATTAAATATTGAAGCAAAGAAAAGGACCAAGGCAGCAGAAGGGACTATCCTTACTTCTATATAATAGCCCTTATAAAAATTGGAAAATAGAGAGGAGGGGAAGGGATTATGTGAGTTTTCAATATGGTATCGCTAAGAGCTGCAATTGCACAACTTCTGTGTATGAATTTGAAGTAAGTCTCAAATAAATATTTAGCCATGTGACTGAACTTTAAAATGTTTGGGTTTTCAGCTTTTTGATGGCCATAATACAAAGACACTGAATATCCAGTGGCTGAGAGCTCAGATTGGTATCGTCTCCCAAGAACCAATGTTGTTTGACTGCACTATCGCTGAAAACATCGCGTATGGAGATAACAGTCGGGAGGTCACACATGAGGAGATTGTCAGTGCAGCAAAAGAAGCCAATATTCATTCCTTCATTGAGTCTCTGCCAGATGTAAGTTATTACTTTTTTCTCTGACTCAGAACTGGAGATAACTTAGCGTGGCAGGGAGAAATTTTGTTCTTTTATGATTCCCCAGACACAATAACTCCCTGAGATGCAAACATGTCTGAAACTGGTTTTTAATTTTTATCCTTTCTTTATTATGTTTACCCTACTATTTTTACTCTGGGAAACTCCACTGGCAGGTGGAGGGATGAACATTTAAGATATCAGTGAAGAATATCCACAATTAGAACTAATTGGGAGCTGTAAGTGTGGGGTGTTTTTTAAGTGAGTTGAAAATTTCTTTTTAAGCTCCTATTTTATCTCAAGAATATGTAAAAGACTCTGCTGGACTGACAAGTTTCTTATGCATTTCTTCCAGTTAACCTAGTCAGAAATGAAATTTCTAGTATTCCTAGAGTTAAAAATTACTAAGAAAGTTTTACATATCTATATCTAGATATCTGACCAACACATAATAATGTAAGAGTGAACACCTTGGGTCAGATGAAAGGCCTGCCATGCACTAAGTCTTGTCCCAGGCAGTGACCAGCAAGACATATTTGTAAATATTTCAAAATTTCAAAAAGACTAAACATTTAATCACATTTCCCCTGAATTCTTATCTGACTTTGCATAATTTGTGACCTGGGAAATTCCTAAGATGTTATTATTTAGTTCTGTATGGATTTTTCTTTTTGGTTTGACAGATAAATTTATAACCTGTGACAACTTGAATCCAAAACTTCCTGAAGTAAGGAGATTGCCAGCTTAGTCATATGTTCTATATATTCAGCTTAATTTCAGGCCATTAAGCTGCATTTTACATTTCTTGAAAAAACACAAAGGCCAAAGCCCACGTATTTTGCAGATCAGGTTTGGTTTCTAATGACTTATCAAGACCTGCTCTTTCCAAAACTTTGTGGAGAAATCTTGTGTTGTATATGATGTCCCATAAAATGTTCGTGCTTTTTGCAACTAAATATATAATACCTCAAAGACTACTTTGACCTACACGTGAGTTTGTCTGGAGACCTGACACATCCACCTTAACTGACTTAACTAAATTAAAAGCATAACTGTCCAAAACTGTAATATAGATATAGATATGGTGTACAAATGTCTATGTCTATACAGATATAGTTTGGCCTGAAACTGATACAGCTTATACTTTGCTATCTTTTTCTTCAGGGTGAACAAATATGGGTTACAATAACTGATTGGTTAGGATGCTAGCTTGGAGTGTTTAAGGTCAGGATTTGATCCCCAGTATTGTCATAGACTATCACTGAGCTTTGGTGTTCTACCTGCTGATTGAGAATAATGTTGCCTTCCAACCTTAGAATTGTATTATTGCTTTGAATTTATGAAATTCTTGATTCTACAAAGAAGTCTCATAGTTAAAGATCTATAGATCTTTGGCAGATAGCAATTCCAGTCATCGTTTTTCAGAGAGTTATTGGCATGGAATATGGTGTCAGGGCCGATATGCTTAAATATACTTCAGAACAAACCTGCATTCATAGCCTGAACTTAATGTATTATTTCTAGAAATACAATACCTGCGTAGGAGACAAGGGAACTCAGCTTTCTGGTGGTCAAAAACAACGCATTGCTATTGCCCGAGCTCTTGTACGTCAGCCCCAAATTCTGCTACTGGATGAAGCTACGTCTGCCTTAGATACAGAAAGTGAAAAGGTAACTTGATTGTGAGCCAGGAGTCCAGAATATAAATCCGTGTTTGTTTGTGTTATAATTATTGTTTTCACTCCCATAGATTAAAGCCAAAAGCTGGAAATATAGTGGTTTATGCAAATTACCTATCTATGCTAATAATAGACAAATATAAAGGTCTTACTCCTCCTTGCCAAAAAAAGCATTATTTTTTTGCATCTGTATGGCAGTAGGTAAATTGAAGTAGTAATGAAGAAGGCATTTCTTTGCCTGGAACTCTTCAGAATTCAGTTGGAAAAGTGCTATCAAAATTGAATCAGGAGGCACAAACTTCAGAAGCTGAATTTTTCAATTCAGTGAAAAAATTGCTAGAACATTCATTTCATTTTTAAGCCCAAAGCTGCAATCCTGGAATAACAGAAGTACAATCTCACTGTAGAGTATAAACACACATTCTACAAAAATACTTATGGTTAATGAGGCAAATGTAATAACACATATTATAATCTGAAAAGCTCAAATTCTACGGACAAAGTTTTGATCAATTCTAGGCATAAAAACATAAGCCATTAAATAATTCCAGAATTCTTTGTTTTCTTAATTATGTGCAAGTTAGGTATAGAAATTTAATTTCTTATTTTATATCTTTCTTATTAATATCTTAATCTGCATTAATAATCATAAGGAATAAAGAAAAGAAAGCAGAGATTCTTACTAGTATTTTTCTGTCAGTGCTAGCTTTAAGAAAAACATGATTATGAAACTTCCTGCAAAATCATGAAAATTAGTATGATACCAGTTGACCCAAGATTACTGACTTAACTCCCATATATAATTAATCAATCATGGAAGGGATCTCTGGAGCTCTCTAATCAAACCTCCTCTTCAAACAAGGGCCGATAATGAATTCAAACTATGTTGCTTAGCATTGTGTCCAGTACGGTCCTTGAAAGTGTCTGAGGAAATTCAACATGCTTTCTTTTCTCCCTGTTCCAATCCTTATTTATCCTCGCAGAGAATATTTTTCTTATGTCCATTCAGAACCTCCTTTGTTACAATTTATGACCACTTTCTTTTGTTCTCCCACCATGCATCTCAGTAATGAGCCTGGTTCCATCTCATCCTCTTAGCTATCATGACATCATCTGCTGTGACAATTTTGACTCTTTGCCAACACAGACTAATTCTAAACCAGGAAGCTAAAGCCACAGATATTCCCTTTCCCTCACTGTCACATTACAGTTTACTTCACAGATGGCAGTTCAGGTTTATCTCATGATGGATGCCAGAATCGTTCACATTTTGGTTTGTTCATTGTGCAGGTTGTCCAGGAAGCATTGGATAAGGCAAGAGAAGGTCGCACCTGCATCGTGATAGCTCACCGTCTCTCCACCATCCAAAACGCTGACAAGATTGCCGTGATCCAGAATGGCAAGGTTGTAGAGCAAGGGACCCATCAGCAGCTCCTGGCTGAAAAAGGCATCTACTATTCTCTGGTCAACGTTCAAAGTGGGTCATGCAACATGTAAATTAAAGGCAGTACTTATCTCTGAATTGTCACTGTAATTATTTCAATACTGCTATTTTTGACACTGTAATTATTTCAATATCAATAGTCAGTTTTGATAATTTTGGTTTTCCTCCTTTCTTACATAAGTCCTACAAAACCAAAAAATACTAAGTAAATATATACCAATTTCTCACTACTAGTTTTTCTTGTTCAAAGTCCAATACATGGCCAAAGCAGAGACCTATTGCACTTATAAAAGTAGAAGCACGCTAAGCCAAATGTAGTTAATATTAGCTTGGTTTGAACTCCATCAATATCACACTTATCAGGCATCTCTGGTGAACAACCTGTAAACATTTTCATGCTCAGTATAAATAGTTTTGCTATTGCCAGAAACAAACCTTAAGGCTTATCCTCACTGTGCCTGCATACGACACAGTCAATCCTGACCTATTAGGCTTGTTATCAACTTGTTATGAGAACTTGCAGATCAGCTGGAGCTTGATGTCACATGTCTCTTGTTATGATGTGGAGTTTTAGCTTGGGATTACTCCAAAGGTCTTGAAAATACACGCACAGGCTGAAAGAAAAGATCCCAGGACTCTTAAGTACCTTACCTGATGGTCAATTACTGATCATTGAAGGGGTGCCACCTTAAGAGCTGGGAAAAGACTGCTTTAAGTACAACACAGAGAAGCAGTAGCAGATAAGAAAAAACTCACAACTGATGGGCAAGGCAAGGAACCTACTGCAGCCAGGGAAAGTAGTATCTGCAAGTCTCCCAAAGTCCTAGGGATCAGAGGTCAAGGGCTAAGAACACTTTAAAGACTGCATTATTTTATAAAAGGTGAAAATCTTGAATTTGAGCTTGGAGGAGGATGAAGGAAGACTTTTCAGTTTTAGCTTTCTTCATTGAAGAGCTCTTGAACCTGATTACATTGATGACTAAGACTCTCAAGCACTGTAACCATTGGTGCTAATTACATGACATTGGCTCTGTGGTATTGTATATTAGTTGCTAATATAGGATGACTGTTAAGGAATAACTGCTTTGAACACGTAGTAAGAGTGGTTCATTATTATTAATAACTAACCATTAGCAATGTTTATTGTTAATGTATATCTATGCAGTAAAGTTTTGTTTTTAAGTTTAAAACTGGCCTGATTTATCAGTCTGTCACACTTTTGTTATAGTAATTGCTGATTCCCTGACATAGAATCATAGAATCATAGCATCATCTGGTTGGAAGAGACCTTTAAGATCATCGAGACCAACCTTTCACCCTGCACTGCCAGGGTCCCTAAACCATGTCCCTCAGCATCACATCCACATGGCTTTTAAACACCTCCAGGGATGTGGACTCTACCACCTCCCTGGGCAACCTGTTCCAATGCTTAATGACACTCTGCGTAAAGAAATTTTTCCTGATATCCAACCTAAATTTCCCCTGCTGCAACTTAAGGCCATTCCCTCTCGTCCTGTCATTCATAATATGGGAGAAGAGACCGACCCCCACCTCCCTACAACCTCCTTTCAGGTAGTGGTAGAGAGTGATAAGGTCTCCCCTCAGCCTCCTCTTCTCCAGACTAAACATTCCCAGTTCCCTCAGCCACTCCTCGTAAGACAAGTTCTCTAAACCCTTCACTAGTTTCGTGGCCCTTCTCTGAACCCACTCCAGCACCTCAACGTCCTTCTTGAAGTGAGGGGCCCAAAACGAGACACAGTACTCAAGGTGTGGCCTCACCAGTGCCGAGTACAGGGAACAATCACATTTATACATATGATCTGTCTTATCTACATGTAGATATTTATAAACACACCGCCTAAATAATAAGCAGTTGGGCTCATCAATGTACTAATAAAACTTTCCAGAACGTCGATTGATGCAGTCTCATTGTATTGCTCTTGAATCAATTACCTGTTTTCTTTTCTTACTGTCTTAGATGGAAAACCAATTTGGCTAGCACATTTGTTTCCTCTTTATGTATTACTTGAATACAATAAGGTTATTGTTCATGAGTGAGGCTACTAGTCTGCACCATAATATAAATAAGTTATACTTGCAATTGCAAGAATGGAAGAGATACTCTTTAACATTATAGACTGAAGATTTAAGTGTTATATTACTTAGGCTGATTTTTTTAAACTGAATTCTGGATTTCTGTCTTTTATTTTTAAAACTAGGCTTTTTAGTTTTTCATGATACAATTTCTAGTGATTGGATTAATAAATGATGGGATTGTTTCCCAAACTTCTATCATTTCAAAGACTGACCAGACAAATTTAGCTCTTCCTGAAAATGAGGCAAGCACTGTAAGTATTTTACCACAGACATCTGAAAATCAGTTTTGAAAATTTTGGCCATATAGTTTAAAACCTGTTTCAGAAATACATGTCAAATGTGAAAACTTTTCAAAACAATCTCTATTTTTCCCTATCATTTTCTTCCACATTTCTAAAGAAAAATTTCATCTTGAGATTTGCACAAAAGTTTACATAATAATTGCTAAACTTTTGATTGAAAGGGGCTATAACAAGAATAAGCATTTTCCTTTAAGGATAAGGGATCTTTGTTTTCAAATCCACCATAAATTCTTAAATAACAATGCTGCTGCTCACAATTGCTTTCCTGACAGGATTTCCTTTCAGAAGATTGCAACAACCATACTTCTACAATTGTGCTGCCACCAGATGCCTCATTATGTAATTTTTAGTCACAAAGCCAAAAGGACAATCCAAAGGACACCTCCAAAAATGTGTTCTTCACCATATTTTATTCATACACTTTTACATTACTTTTTCATATATTTTTACAGTTCAGGATATGAATATCTCAAGGTTCAGCTTGCTAAGAGTACGTTCAATGAAGCACATAATAACCTAGTTTCATAGATGTTTATAATTTAATTTCCTGCAATTTCCTGAGGTGTTGATAAATCATCAGAAACTTAGTTGCTCTTTTGGCTCCTATCTGAACACATTTGAAATCTTTCCTTTAAAGACATGATTATTCCTTCTAACTCTCATTCTTCCATTATTATCTATGAGACTTTAAAGATCGAAAAAATTTATGTGATTTCCATCTAAGGATTTTTCATTGATCATTTCTGAGATATCATGCAAAATGTTTCTAGAATTCCTTATGAAAACATTAAAAGCTGGGAGGAATTTCTCTGTCTGAACTTTCAAACTGGTTTCCTTTGAGTTCACGATGAAAGGTGTGTATTTTCTTCATTATCACCAACACCAATTAATCAATGATGTTTCTTTCTGTGGCCGTGTCATTAACTTGCCACATGATAGCCTCATTTGTTCAGACAATAGCTAAGTTAATCCGCATTTTCTTTTAGAAATTTCTTTTCCTTTTCTTCTTCATGTATGTTCAACCCAATATATGCGGTGCTCTGTCTAATCCAAAGAGCAATCTTCTTAGGAGCTTTTGATTATTGTCCAGGATCCCTGCCCTCTTTTCTGCCCAAGGGAATAGTATCAGTTTGCAGTCCTGGCAGCATTGATACCATGTCAACTAAAGTCATAGTTCTTAAGACTTAGACTAAGGCAGTAGATACTAAGTGCTCTTCTCAGCTTGTACTACGTTAATCAGTCGTGCTGGAAACAATTAGTTCAGGCAAATAATATTTATCTTATCATTTAAATAAAAAGCTTTCCCTTTATTTATTTCTAATTTAATCTTATTTGTCACAAAATATATTAAAATCAATGAGAAGGTTAAAGAAGAATCTTCCCATGTATTAAACATATTTCTGAGTATCACAAGAACAAAGAGGTTTTAATTTTGTGTGGGTAATTTGATTTCAGATCTAAATTTGAGCGCCATTTCCCTAAGTGAATTGCTTATTTAAGAGATACTACATTCAACACCGCTATCGTTCTACAATGAATTTCAGGTTCTCTATGGTTTTTAAAGAACAGACATAGAAATTTACAAAATAGGGTACTAAAATGCTACAGTTATGTTAAAGCAAAACTTAACCTGCAGGAAAATAGGCATTTTGCCACCACTATCACTATCTTACGCTAGGTGAATTTAGTATTTCCTGCTCATAGAAGATAAAGGCATTACATAACTGTTTGATTTTGCAGTTGTGGACAGGGAATTCAATATTTGAATCAATTTAATATACCACAGACTTTAAAACAGATGTACAATGCACTTTTATGTCACCTAAATTAAAATAATTTTAAAATAATTTAATTATATAATTGTTAATTATATAATTCACCTAAATTAAAATAATAATCTTAAAATAATTTAATTATATAATTGGTAAAACTGGCTGCAATGAAGATAGAGAGATTGTTTATTCCTCTACACTGAGGAAAAATCTGTTTCTAGGATGCGAATGCTTCACAAGAAGGAATATCTGGTGAGTATATTCATGAGTATCCTAAAGGAAAACTATTCTAAGAGTATGCTCTCATCCAAAAGAAATGTAATATAACTACACAACTTAAAGCTTTCAGCTGCCAGCTGTAGAGGAAATGTATGTTCATTCAGTCAGTAAATAGTTTGGTGCTTGAGACAGAAAACCAGAGCTGACATTGCTGAGAGGCCTCATGGGGCACTAGCACAGCCTTCTTGGCTGCTCCAGCTCATCCAGGTTTAGGAGTCTATAAGTGTGTAGCTGCTCATGCAGTTGAGCTCTGGCCATGATTACTATTCTTGCACTATCACCTACAAACATCAGAATAGCAGCTGCAGTCTACCTGCCCGGAACCCCATATCTGTCTCCTTGTGGACAGAACAAACCCTTCTAAGGGATGTTTGCTTTGGGATTCCCACAGCACGTTGAAAAGCAAAGCATCAGAACATTCATGTGAATAAAAGGAACATCTACCACAATTAAGTCAACAAAAATTTTGGACTGTTGTTTTCATCCACAGCTTTTGTTTCTAAACAGTCAAACATATTGCAAATGTTAAGCTTCAGAATACCCACCTATCAGTAAGAAATATTACACCTCGTTCAGAGGGAATAATTTCAATATTTTCAAGTGGTTTTGCCTACCAACTTCAGTTTCAGAGGTGATAAATAGCTGAAAAACTGGCCAGTTTCTTGATTGAGGTTACATATCTTACGCATCTAAATAGATTTTTTAATCCATTTACCATTATACACATTAAGCCATTAAATCTGTCATCTTAAAAACTCCATATTAGGGAATTGACATACTAAATTGATACTTGAACACTGTGATATAATTTTTTTCTCAACTTATATGTTTTCTATGTTTATAGAAGTAGCTATGTTTTACTATTTATTTGGTCATAGCAAATTCCCTAGCTTTACCTTATTATCTTAGTTGCATTTGACCGAGAAGATCCATTTTATATTGTATTCAACTCTGAAAACTGAAGTGGACTTTTGTTTCTAAGTTTCATCAAGAAGAAGGATCAAATAAGCTGGTGGCTAATTCCTTCCAATATGTTCCAGATTGTCAGGTTTATTACAATTCCTTGAATTATAAGGATTACAATAAAGATTATAAGGATTATTATAATAAGATATGTATCTAAGATGTCTATGCCAGAGAACAGCTGACTTAAAATAATTCTCAATGAACTTCTGATTGTGGGTGACAATGTCCATACAAATCACTCTTCTCAGCTGTATCCAGTAACAGAACAAGAAGCAATGGGTCAAATTCTATCTGAATGTGAGAAAACAGTTCATTATTGTGAGGGTAGTGGAACACTGGAACAGGTTGCTTAGAGAAGTTGTGGAGTCTACATTTAGATATTAAAAATCAGACTAGACACAGCTATGAGCAACCTGCTCTACTTGACCCTCCTTGAGCTAGACAATCTCCAGAGCCAACCTCAGCCATTCTGTGATTCTGTGCAGGATAAATCATGGTCAAACATGTGGATCCAACCAATTGAACAGATCCACCCTGTCTGGTGGCTTCCAGTATGTCAAAACCATTCAATCACAAGCTGTACAAACAAGAAAATAGTCATAAAAATAAAGCTTGAAAATAACTTTCTAAACTTCTGTCCAACAAGTGTATAAAATTATCCTGCACCTGAAGGATGATGGGAATAAGACAAAAGGAATGTTTTACAAATACTTTATGGCCTCTGCTTTTATCCTTTGTTTTGGCTGACAGCCTAAGACAAGGAATCAGCCTTTGGTTGTGTCTCCCCAAGAAGAGAGAGGTGGTTTCTGTTCACTTTTACCAACAAGCCATCACTTCTAACAGAACATTGTTTTGACAGTGTGACAGCAAGCCATGCCTTTACTCAGTGAAAGCCAGGGACTGGCAAAACTTTGTGTTAGAAATTGCAGATAATTGTTTACAGGATGGCCATAGGAAACTGAAAAGTGGATGCTTGGGTGCTGCCGTGATTGCTTCTCTCTTTTCTTCCGCCTCTCCTGATGAGAAAGGGAGCTGCAACAGCTCTCCCCTGCCCCTCTGACGCCTCCGCCTGCCACTTTGCTGCTGTAAGGCCCTCAAAGGCCAACCTGAAAACTCATAATGGAAGGAAAACACTGAGTTCCTCCAAGTTCCTAAGAGCTCTCACATCACCAAACTTCATTCTGACTGTTCAACCTTATTATAGTTTAATTTTTTTTTTATGCTTTCCAACCAACATTATCAAACTCTGAAAAGACAATACTGATTTTCCAGATATAAACACAACCATCCATAATACTATGAGGTGAGATAATTCAAGAGATAAAATATAGCATAGTTTAAATCCCATTATAAAACTTACGTGCACTACCTGTTACCTATTATAAGAGCAGGGCTAAAGAGTCTTTATGAGCATTTGTCATTAAGTATATCATCTTCTGCAAATGAACTTTATCTTTTGGGCACAAGATATCCAAAAGGGGCCACAATGACTCTCATTCAGTTTGATCACGGATGACTGAACGGTGGTAACAGCAGCACCTTCCCTTGAACAACTTATGGTGAGTTCACAGCCCAGTGTTATGGTCTGCTCCAGGAAATGAGCTTGTGAACCTTTCAAGGAATGATTAAAATATGAACAGAGACTTCCTTTAAGAGGAGATAAGAGGAGACTTCTGAGATGCCTTCAAGAGTGACAATAATAAAACAGGCTCTTCAAAACTACTAATTGCTGAGCACTCCATTTCTGGAGGCAAAGATTGCACATAGTCCTTTGCAGACCTATCAGGTTCCAAGGGCACTGCAAAAGGCTGGCATGTACCAGTTTTCGAAAGTTTTTCCTCATTAGAGTTTTAGGTAAATTGAGCAAAGTCCAGACTCATTGCTCAGTCCTAACCAACCTAGTGCTACTGACTGCTGAATAACCTTCCAAAACAGGTGAAAACAGATTAAGATCACCCCCTGGTAAGTCAGCACTTTTATTTTGTCTGAGACAGATTATCGATGTTAAATAATGAATATTATAAATCAAGCAAAAATATCCAGTGAAATGTCATTTTACTTTAAAATAGAGATTACTGTTTATTCTGTATTTATTAAACTGCAGAAACTTGCATGTTTTGAAAAGACATTGCCAAGGCTTACACAGAGGACACCACTGGGTGTCCTGCTTAAAAACTGAAGAAAAGCTAGTTTCAAACAGCGCATCAGAACACATGTTTTCAAATTACTACCTTTGCATTCTCTCAGTTAAATATTACTGGCAGTATTTCCTGAGGTATGTTGTTTCTCAAACAGATTAAAATGCTATCTGAAGATGAAACAAAGTGTTACCAAAATGGGAAGGATGCTAATATTGCTGTATCATATCAGGATTATGGATATGAAGCCAAATGGTAAGTATAACAGTTGGTTCAAAATATTCCCATGAAAGGTTGGACCAGATGAACTTTGGACGTCCCTTCCAATCTGGGTTGTTCTATGATTCTATTCTACCCATGTTTTACCTTTAACTGCATAGGCTTAAATTTTACTGGCAAACAATACAAGAATAATCGCACAGTTTCCCTTTTTTTGGAAAAGTCTTTGATATCCATTATTCTCTTCAGATAATACAAACACAGATATAAAAGTGTATCTATATCTATCTAAATATGGATAAATAAATCTAAATGTGGATAAATTGTTAACAGATAAATTCAGTTGAAGCCCCCAGGTCAGGGGAAACCTGTCTGAGGAGCAGAAAGCTTTGCTTGTGCCTCAACACTGTGATGGAGAATTGCTATTGGGGTTGTTGAAAATTTTTCTGTTTCACTCGTTCTTTTCCAAAATGATAGTATCATCTGATGTCTATCCTGTTTTATTAAAAGGCAGATACAAAATAGGGAGAGAACTGAAGTCAAAGTATTTAAAGGACAGCTAAGTCACCTGCTTGTCTAAGTTCTCTTAAAGTAGTGTCACTTTTTCACTAGAATGGAGAGCCAATTGGCATCAGATGTCCTGCACGCTCTCCTCCCTACCCCATTCCTGTTTCAAGAAAAGAAATTGATCACAGTGGAATATAGATTCCATGATTTACAGAGCTGCTTAATACTGTATTGCACTATTTCCCATGTTATGCAGCCAAAGACTCGTAATCCCACATACCTGATGGGGAAGGGCTTAGGACGGTTTGGGCAGGACTTTCAGGCACCAGAATCTGACCTGTGTGCATGGTAGAAGTGGAAACAGTGATTCATCCCAGCTAGGATTAATTAGAGTTTATGAAACTGTTGACTGTCACAGAGCTTCATGTCCTTTCATGTTACTTGCACCAATGACTGCAGGAGAAAGACTAGTATTTGATCTGACGTGGAACTTCTTAAAGCTGAGAGAATCCCCACTGCAAAACAGTGGAAAGAGTTTGACATTTTACCTACATCTTTAAAAATTTCTGGATAAGCTTAATTTTAACTAGAGAACATGGGCTATCTAGAGGGAAAACTCAGTTTATTCAGATAACAACCTTCTCATGTTTACTTTCTGATCGTTTGTGGGTCAAGGACACTTATTAAAGCTCATCTTCCTCCTTTTTCATGCTAAAAAGGAGATATTTAATTCTGATTTATGCAAAAATTCTTAAAATTTTAACAAATTGTCCTGAATTTGTCCATGGAGGGAAGTACGGTAATCTTTCATTTTAGTTTTTATCAACTCGCAGTCTCTGACATGTCAGAATAAAACTTGCTGCTATCACTGTTAGTTTTACTGTACCAAAAAGCTGTGTATTATGTCAGGTAAAAGTAAAATAACTCATTTTTTCTTTGAATTTATTAAAAAAACCAACCCACAACCCAAAACCCTATTTTCCTCTGCAAATGAGGTAGACTTTCTCAGAGCTTCACATGATTTTGAAGAAGGTAAATAAATACAAAATTGTGTAATGTTTTAGAGTATCCAGTGAAAGTCTGATGCACCACATATTGAACAAGATGCCTATTTTTAATGAAGATTACACTGCCTGTTTTACTGAGCATGTGGCTTTCCAGTCTTTGCTGGGAGTCCCCAAGCTAGAGACACGCAGTTTAATCCCAAAGTGGCAACTACACGCAGAACAGTTCATTTTATCTCTGTCTAGGCGAAGATTGATTGTTGACAGGTTTTGATATAAAACTGGTTCAGCTCATAATGGCAACCCAATGAATTTAGTTCAGTACTAGAAAACCCCAACCCCCAAACTCCAAGGTTTTCACTGTAATACAGTCAGCTAAAGATTAGTGCTTTAACTAACATTTTTTTCAAGTGGAAATCTTCAAGTATGAACCTTTGAATTTTTGAAGTGGAAGCAACTCTCCTACATACTTTTAACACTGTCTGGTTGACGCAGATCATCTGCCAGCCCTGTCAGCCACATTAATAACTAACAGGGTATCTTGTGATAGGACAGGGCACTGCTCTGCAACTCACAGGGATTTTTTCTGGAATTCCACCTGTGAACTTCTTCCTAGCACAAGATTTCTGACCACCACAAAGCATTGCATTCTTTCCACCACAACCTCCTTCTTCTCCAAGCTTTCCTCCTCTTTGCAGTCCACTTTGCATTATCATAGACTAGTTTCTTCCAAGTTCAGTTCTGTAGGTTGAATCTTATGATTAGAGAGACCATTCTGCCCAACTGCAGTTTAGTATTCTGAAATCAAAGTACTTAGATATGAGAGGTCTATGGCAGACAATTGGCAGTATCATTAGATTGGCCTACCCGCCTAGTGTGCCCATAGCTATACGAGGCCCCAGCCTAGGCTAGACGGGCAGCTTTACTCAAAGAACTTCTCAACCTCATCTTTAAAAAAAAAAAAAGTGGCTTGTAGATAGGAAGACACTAGGACAGTTTGCAGGAGGACTTTTGCTGCATTATCAAAGTCCCACTGAAGATTTAGGTACAGCCATTCGTAATAGCTTTTCATAGGAGCTGTAATTTTAAATCACTCCTACTTAGGCATTTTGTAACCTAAACTTTTTTCCCAGAGAGACTCTGTATTAACACAATACCAAACTGGAAGACTTCTTGAAAGTATTTTTGACAGTGTTCAGAGAAATGCTCTGAGATTACATTGAAAGTTCTTATTTTACGTTCCTGTATCTCCTCCTTGCATCTGAACACAATTACGAGACTGTAGTTGTATGAATAATGCTCTAGGCTTGCTTTCTGTTTTAAGTGCTCTTCCTACTTAAAACACGATAATAATTTTTTAGCAGTGGGAACAAGAAGAAACCTGAGAAACTGAATATGGTCAGCCCATTTAAAGTGGTAAGTTTCATCATACTTGCATGTTTAGCAATCCCAGTCTACCATAATGTTTAAAATTTACTATTTTAATATATATATCTCTGTTCACGCTGCAGAGCTATACCAGAGACAGTCTGCTCTTTATGGTATAGAGTCCTATAGAGATCTGCAATGGGAAGGAAAAATGGAGGAGAAGGGAAAGAAAAGGCAGACACAAGTGATTGCCCTATGAACGGTGGAGATTTTTACTGTCACATCTACGTACAACAGATGTTGACATAGGTCTATTAACAGATGGGTGCAGAGGAGGGTGTAACGTAGACCTGAAATATGTTTGGGGACAGAGAAAGAAAAGGAAAATCCCCAGCATAAGGATAGCATATGCCAGAAAATTTATCTCCCATGCTAGCTGTACTTTCATAAGTACCTGGCATAGCTGCCTAATGGAATATCCTTCAAAAGGCATTGTCAGAAACAAGGAAACTTAGCTTTCTTTTTCAAGTTATTCTTTTGCAATTGATTCTAACTTATCAGTACTACGCTAATTATTAACTAGTCTCTTCTGAGCCACTATCCCATCCAAATCCATATCCAGAAAACAACAGGAGAGAGTCAGCAGAATTACAATGCAATTACATTCATTTTTAAACATGTGATTTGGAAGCACACAGTTTTAATTTTCTTCTTTTATATGAAGGCCACAATATTTTTGCATTTTATCTAGTTAGAGCAATTATAGATAAAGGGGACCTTAGGAGATCATGTGGCCCAGCGTCCTTCTCAAAGTCAGGCTAAACAATGAAGTTAGAGCAGGTTGCTCAGAGCCTTGTTCAAGCAAGTTTGGAAAATCTCCAGAGCTGCAGTTCCACAGCCTCTCTAGGAACCTGTTCCAGGGCTTGACCACAATCATCTGAAGAAGTTTCATAACATACCACAAGATTTTCTCTTATTATATCCTTAGTTACCTGCTCTCGTGAATACTTCAAATGAAACTGCACATGAGCTATTTGAAGTAGCTTAGAAAGGAAATGACAGGGCAACTTCTATACTAATTCAGTCTCATTGATAAGTATTAAGATTTAGCAGAGTAATTCAATTTCATCCTTATCTAGTAGCAGACTTGCGATTTATTCAGATTTAAGACAAGTCTATGTCTAATAGAATCTGAGGTAGCTCTAGGAAAAATGTTTTTCTTTTGTAAGTGAAAAGATTTCCCCAGTCTCCCAAATACCTATGGAAAACTAATGAACCTTTACCTCCTGAGGGAGACTTGCAGCATTTGAAATGAAACTTCTTCCTGCAGAGGAAGTAAGAGAAAACCACTCTCCACATTCCCAGTGCTAGCACTGCACTGCATTCAGCAGAGCTCCCATCTTCCTCCTCATTTGCTGAAAACCTAAGGGAAACTAATAATAACAATTCATATGCCGGAGAAAAGAAAAACACGCTTTGGTAATTCCTGCTTCCCCACACAGAGGGCAAGAAGCATTGAACTGCTCTGGCTCACCTGAAAGACCAGGGCAACTCCATTCGGGTAACAACCACAGCAAAACCTTCAAGATCAAGGTTTCCTTACCAAGATAAAGGTGCATACCATGAACTCCACCTACATGCCAAAGAGCACAGCTTTCTTCATTTAAGGGATTATTTCACAACCATGCATTTCAGACCATTGCTACAGGCTCAGAGAGGAAAACCCATTGATCCTTTCTTGGTTTGAGCGCCCTTGGACACCACATCCCCATACTGGTCTGAGCATTCTCACCTGTTTTCTGGCAATGGGGCCAGACATGTCATGCACAACCCAGCGTCTCCCAGGAGTATCCCAGGCTGGAGCACTAACATGAATGCCTCCTAAGAGACACTGAACACATCCATTCTGCTGCACATCCACAGATGTGTTTTTACTCAAGGATTCATACTCATTATGCGACAAGAAAGACCTTTTTAATCCTTTTTCTCTTCCTTATTTGGAGTATGGGGACAGGAGCAACCTGCTCTGACCTAATTATTTGTAGGCACTACCCTTCCAGATCGTGAAGGTGATTTACCATCGCCCCTACAAGAAGGATAAGGTAACTCACAATTACCTGAGAGCCTGTTTAGAGGTCTCTCTGGTGACATGATAGTCCATGGCTCCTGCCTCCATGCAGATCTAGTAACTGAATTTAAGAATTTTTTTGGCTTCAGCAAGCTGACTAAAACCCGGAATGATTATTTTCCATCAGTACGCTTCTGTACAACAGAATGATGAAACTCTTGCTGTTCTTAGTACACAGTCATATTTAGGTTTTTAATGACCAATTTTTCATGAGAAGTATCAGTAATGTTAAAATAGAAACAGTAAACATCACTTTTACACAGCTTTAAATATATGAGTTTGAAACTGCTTACAGTAGTAAAGACCCAGCAAGAAGAACTGTGTAGGCCTTTCTAAAACACTATAAAAGTAGATAAATTATTATAGCATTATATTATTAGATTTTATTTTTTTAATTTCAATTATAGTCATGAATTTAAATACCAATTTGATATAGTTAAATTGAATGAAAAATTATTTAAACACACGGTTTTAGTATTTTATTATTATTCATATTTTATGAAAGCCATTACTTTATTCTTAAAACAATTATTATGAAGTTACTGGTTTATGTTATCATTTTACCATTTCACATATTAAAATTTTCTTATTTTCCTTTTTACTGACTGTTTCTGCACTGTTAATACCATGTTGTCACTCAAAGACATTTGCTGCATCAGAGAAGTTTTCAGCACAGTTCTGTTTCTGCTTTCAGTTTCGATACTCCGACTGGCAGGACAAACTCCTCATGGCGCTAGGCACTATCATGGCAATTCTCCACGGAGCAAGTCTCCCCCTTATGATGATCATCTTCGGTGACATGACAGATAGCTTTATTACTTCAGAAAATACTACTTATCCAGGTAGTTGGTGTCGTTGAAATATGGGTTTTATGCAATAACAAGTTAGTTGTATTTGGAAAAAATAAAGAATAGAATAACAGCTCACCTCAAGTTATTGATTCCCAGGGAAGTGGTTTGCTCCTATGCTGCGGGCCAGATGTGTCACTGACCCACTCACTACTGACAGAAGAGACAGGGCTTTAATTTTGACCAGTTCTGTATTTCTTCCAACCAGCCTCCTGTGCTGTTACAAATAGTTCGCTAATTAATTGCTGTGCCAGGTTTAAAGGAAACACTTTAAAGTATTACGATTCAGGTTAAGGAATTATATAAATGGATTAACAGGAAATGGTAAAAAAAATGATAAAAGAAATGAGAACGAGAAAGAAAACGTGTCATGCTATGCATTGAAATCAGATGGAGGTCTTAACAAAACTAACTATGTAAAACAATAAAGCCCCAGTTATAAAAAAAGCAGGTACAATAAATACATGACCCAGTACAAATATTATTAGATATTTCAATATTTAAGTTATGCTAAGTTTGAGCATATAAATTATCACACTTCAAAGAGATGCATCCGAGAGTCCATTTTGTCTAAACATCATCAACTTTGTCCTTTTCTTCTAAACCAGTGGGGACCTTGTTCACGTTACGTGAATGTGCAATTTCCTAAAGTTCTCCAAAGACCTCCATGCTCTTTCCCACAACTTCTCCAATATTACTTTGTTCCTTGACAGAGAACTAGATAAGATACAGAGGGCAAAGAGCTGAACACAATGTTCATAGAGTCCCATGGCTCTGCCAAATGCTCCTCGTTAAAGAGCATTATGCTTATTTTAATCACATAACTTACCTGTCAAGCACTGATTTAAAAATGAGTTAACCCTCTGAATGTTTGGACAAGAATGACTGTTACTGGTGCATAGAGGTATGATGATATTCCTCAAAGCATCCCAAAAAGAGTCAAACTCATAAGTGTTGCCACCTCTGTCTCATAATTTGATTTCTACTAAGCAGTATTTGCATGGGAAAATTAATCTAGGTTTAAACCAAGTGTAAATATAAAGTGCATTATCTAATTCTGAGAAGTTGTTACAAACCCTTCTTATTGTGGAGCCAAACCAGAGTAAGGCACATTCTTTCTGAAATTAAAGTGACAAGTGCACATTCCAGGATTGCTCATTCCTGATTAGCTTCACATGCAGATGAATCCTTATACACTTTAATTACACCTTTAATCTCTGGCAACAAGAATTAATTAAATAAAAAACTATCCCCTGAACAATTGGAAATAAGTGCCTAATACCATATTCATTAATTTTCTGAACATTCCTTATGAACCTACATTTGTAAAATACACCAGAGCACTATTAAATAAGGTGGGGTTTATAGCCCCAGTGTATTGTTTTATAAGTATTCATAAAATCAGCACACATTCCACAGAAAATATTGTATTTGAAATGTGGAAGTCAGGCTAGCGATTTTAGAGTAGCTGAATTTAAGTAGTTTTTAAACTCTTTATTATATTACAGGTAGAATGCTCATTTCTGGCTTCAGAAAATGCTTTGTAATGCATTGCCTAGCTCCAGTTAAGGGGCCAGGTAAGGTGCTAGGTAGCTGATTGCTCTTAATCTTCCTTCAGTATTGTTGGGATAGGAGCTAACAGAAGGAGATTATTATTGTGATAAAAATAATGAACTAGCTTTTCTCTAATTTTCTCTCCAGCAATTTTTTCTTTATTGAACCGTACATCAGTGAATTTTTCTGTGGAAATTTTTTCTTATGCTCTGATGGGCAAGTTGGAGGAAGAAATGACCAGGTAATAGGAAAGTTTTCACTCACTTCATGGCTATTCTTTTCATGTAATAGAGATCTCAAGCAATTGTCCTCTAAGGATTATTCTAATGTTTAACTCAGGATTAATCTCATCATGGAACTGACGGAATTCACTTTTTATTGTGTCTTTAGGCTAACGTCATTGTATGAGTCAGGAGCAACTTGCATTTTCCCACTCTAATCCCCATCTGTGCCAGATGGCTCCTGCAAACTTACAACCGTTCTGTCAGACACTCAAAGGGAGGGTTATCCCTCTGTTTCTCATGTGTCAAGATACCTTATTCTTCTCCCATGCCAGTTCTTATGCCTTTCCCTCAACGTAGGCTCCTACTCTTGCTCTTCCTCCTTACCTACATTCTTCTCATCCTCCCCTTGCACGCTCGAGCTCCTTTTTTGCCACCAGCCCTGCCTCCCAGGCAAGCTGGCTTCTCTTTTTCCTGCCACAACTTTCCTGTTTAACACTTTTCCTTTTCTCTGCTGCTTTCCTTCCTCTTTTAGTAGGTAACCACCGTAAGAGAGTAAGGCACAGACCAATGCACAAATGGCTGCCACTCACGTGGTTCTGAGGGAGGTCCTGGGAGCATGATCTTTCATGGCTGAAGGAGTGCTGTGACAGCTCTGGAAGAGCTTCCACAAAGATTACCTGTTTCCTGCTCTTTGGCTTTCTCATTTTCATCCAAACCATGAACGTTTTGACTGATGCCTAATGAATTCCCTAAAATGTTGGAACTGATCACATGCAAAGACCAAAATTACTTTATTTTATCCAAAATTAAATGACACCGTATCAGTCAGCAAGAGCAACTAATCACTTACGTCTCCAAACCACGTCTTTTCAATTAGTTTATAAACTTTTTAAAGGACAGTACCTAGGAGATCCTGTAGCTGTATGAAAACTGTGGATACTGTTTTCACATAACTCCATCAGCTAGTGACGTCTGGACCCAGTTTTATGGAAAAAAAGTGAAGTTTCTTGTAACTCAGCCTTTCTACCTTCCCCATGCATCCCCCCAACTTCGAAAGCTCACGATAACTTCTTAGGCAAGCCATTTAATCACTGCACGCTTTTACTGCACAGCATCACACATTAAAAACTTGCTGATAATAAGTGAAATTCTGAACATCCCTTAAATACCTGACATCCCTTAAAGACAAACATGTCTTATTCTATCAGAAATAAACCAAAATGAGATGATTGTGAAGTCATGCATGATGGAGTTTCCATTTCCAGGTTTTCAGTTTTAATTTAGTCTTTGCCACTATGAACACAGAGAAATATCCAGTTAAAGGTCACCCACATAAAAATAATGATTGCCATTGGGAAGGCAAACCAAGTCCTCTTTGGTACTTTTTTCTTCTAGAAGGACAAAGAACAGACTGTGAAGTTGAAAGACATGAAATTAAAAAGCTGATAAAAGAAATACTTTTTATATAATGCCCAACAAATCTGCAGAGCTCATAACTAAAAAATATAAATTAGGCCTTACTAGGACTAAGAATTTACTATGTACTTTTAACATTTTCTAATCGGATAAAATTGAAGTAGGGACTGAGATGCAACAGCTTGTCCAATTAAACTGTCTCACTGACAAACTGTTTCATGTTAGTCTAATAACGTTCTTTTCAGTCTTCTAAGGTGTTAAGCACCAGTTATTTTCAGAGACAGGCTGTGGGGGTACGTGGTGTCATCATCTGAGCAATTTCCAGGTTTGTGCTTGGAGAGGGGTTGTTCCTTTTTTTCTCTCTGGCTGCCTATACCCTATGTCTTCTTTTATCATCCTTTCTCCTTTTCAGGTTTTCCTTCTATTTCCACTTTTTTTAAGCCCTGGCTCCAGCTTTCTTCATTCTCCCTTTCTGAAATTGAGAGAAAACCCTAGTCTTGTTGTTCAGCCCCAGAGAAGAGTATTTGTTTTGTAAGTACGCTGGGATGGTCTGCTTCTTGAAGGGAATGCTTCAGATGGCAAATGCTACTCTTGTACAAACTCCGCAGTACAGGATGAGCATTAAGAATTACTGATACAAAACTTATATGGCTCAATTCTGGAACTGAAATCTGACCATAAGCATTAGGTATATTTGTCATGCAAAAAAGCTGGCAAAATCAGAGTTATGCCTTTCTTAACAATTGTCATTGATCAAATAATACACAATGTAATAATTTTTATTTTCTGATTGTTACTAATGGTATTGTAAAATAATAATAGGAATTTTGAATCAGAATTAAATTGATTCAGTTGTGTTTTAGCATAAACTAAATGTCTGAACAAATGCATGAATTCTGGTTTTTTCCCTAGTTTTGTTGCTTTTTGTAGCTTTTTTATTATACTGGCAATGTCTTAATTTTCATTCATTGTGGGAAGTGTTTCTAAGAGTAAATATGTCATTATAAACTTGGTGGTTTTAACCTATGTTTTCATGGATTTTTAGACATTAGGGTTTAGGTTTTGGTTTTGGTTTGTTTTGTTTGGTTTTTTTTCCTTTGTGGAAGTTGTCTAATAATTTAGCAGAAGATAACATCTGAAATTTGATTCTGAAAGAACTTTAGAAAATTCTCGTTACAGTGAAGACAAAGAAAAGGCAGCTAGCCCCATTCGGACTAGAATTAATTCAGTTTCCAATCTTTCTGCTTCCTTTCAGATATGCATATTATTATTCTGGAATAGGAGCTGGTGTTCTTTTTGCTGCCTACATTCAAGTTTCATTTTGGACATTGGCTGCTGACCGGCAAATAAAAAGAATCAGACAAGAATTTTTTCATGCTGTAATGAGACAGGAGATTGGATGGTTTGATGTAAATCCTGTAGGCGAACTTAACACTAGACTTGTGGAGTAAGTATTAAATATCAATTAATTGCCCACTGAGCATTCATTCTAACTATTGAAAATCAGTTGCAATACTTCCCTTGGAGCAATGTTATTTTATCTTATTAAACTCTTCTGTAAGCTATGCTATTATTTATATGGATCCTGAGGTGTGTGTGGATCATTTAAATGGATTTTGAGGAACAGAGATGTTGGAGAATGCTGCTCCATGCCCTCTCTGGCTGCAAACTTGTAGTTGTGTTGAAGTGCAGGTGTTAGAAATGTGATGGAGCACTGACAAAGTGTACCGCATCCCAAGAGTTCATTTCTGTCTTTTCCTCACTTTCATATTTGTTTGGATATAATTTGGTTTTTTTTCAGTGACATCTCCAAGATTAATGAAGGAATAGGGGGGAAAATGGCAATGTTCTTTCAGGCAGTGGCTACCTTTTTCACTGGATTTATAGTTGGTTTTACAAAAGGCTGGAAATTAACACTTGTGATCCTGGCACTCAGTCCTGTTCTGGGATTGTCATCAGCAATCTGGGCAAAGGTAGGCAAAAAGTGTGAGTTTTCAATAAACTGGTAAACTATATTTTCTATAATCCCATTTTGTATCCATAAGACTTAAAAATGCAATCTGGCTTTTAGTGAATGTAGAAAGGTGTGGATATGTACATGATGACCCTGGTACAGCTGAAGTGCCGTGCCTCCGCCATGGACTCAGCTATGCTGCTGTAAAGTTTACGTAGCTATAATGTCCTTCATATGAAAGGGTAAATAAGCAGTGCTTTTGCCTTCTTCACTTGGCTCCATGACAACTACACTAAAATAACCAAGTACTGTCGGTAAAAATAAATAAAAATAGAAATGAAGTAAAACAGCATAGCTGCGGTCATTGCAGGTAACAGACAGGAAGTTCTGGCATGAACCTGCAGTGAACCAGGTTTCCTATGAAAAGGCTCATCTGTGGGCTCTGACCCCAAGGCAATGAGGGCTTTAACCCAGAGACAGCAGAACGACATGGGCAGACACAGCTGAGCAGATGGCACGCCGTGTACTCTGCTCCAGATTGCCATTTGCTCAGTTCCCAATAACTAACAGAAAACAGCAGGCTATGAGTGGATCCAGATCACTCGGAGAGTGAAATAGACTTACTTCATCTGTAGAAATATAATTGCTTTTGGCTAGGGTGTCGAGTACCAACGGGCCACTGAGATTCAGTGACACTGCCCAGCCTCGCCCCTTCAGCTAGAATGAAAATCCCAACCCTACTTAACGTGTGCAGTCCCTAATGCTTCATAGCACGAGTACTCTGCTGTAACTTCATCTGCAGCCTACTGTGCGTTGGGAGCATGAGTGTTGCCAGCGTTTCCATGCTTGTTGGGTAACTAATTGTTCTGACACAAACCAGAACTGCCAGACTGTGGTGGTGCAAGTACTTCTGAGTGTAAGGGATCTTAATGAGCTCCTCTGGCTTTCCAAAATGACGGAAGTATAGAAGAACTGAATATCCAATCTTGCTTTTTGGCAACAGATAACATGCGTTTTTCTAGTTAATGTATTTTACGCAATGCAAGCATTGTCATGATGCCCTTAATCAAATTTCTGCTTTGGAAGTCAGATATGGATTCTTCTATAAATCTTTATAATAAAACAAAGTAGATAGGAAATTTGGTACAATAAATTAAGAATTCTTAGACATCAGAAGAACACTTGAGCTCATTCGGGTTTTGTTTGAATAGGAGAGTTAAAATATTTTGCTTCTACACAGATAATTTCCGCATTCACTAACAAAGAGCTAACTGTATATGCAAGAGCAGGAGCTGTTGCAGAGGAAGTTCTGGCAGCAGTTCGAACTGTGGTAGCATTTGGAGGACAGAGAAAAGAAATTGAAAGGTAAGAATAAAGTTTCCCTATGTTGGCTGTTTTTATAATGGTGGCTACAGAGATTTTGGTTTTTTTCTATTTTTGCTGCTATTCTTTTTTCTTTTCTCTACTTTTTTGTTAGCTTTGAAAAGCATCATAAACCATGCAGAGGTGCAGTCCCTTTCCCAAAGAGAACATACTCTTACAGGCCTCATAAACCCAGTGAGAGTAAGCAAAAAAGACAGGCATGTGGCAAAAAAAGACAAGTATAACCCCAAGGTTACACACCATGTGTTTATTCATATTATACTATAGAATATAATTCTTACCATCTTTTTCATCTTTTATCTAAAGAAAAACCAGCATGACCACAAACACTGAACTCAAAGTTCAGTAGCAATTGTGTCATCCACAGAAAACACACACCATCCCCTGATCTGCTTCTCCCTTTATGCTCCAGCTGCCACTGCCGCCCAGCTCAGGCAGCTGAAAGAAGTCTTTTGGGTACCTACACCTCACTTTCCAGTTCACCCCAGCATCTTCCTTTGATTACCCAGTGCTGTTCATCACCCTCATACCTCTCATCACCTTTTTTCCCCTACTCATTCTTAAAGCACTGTTTGCCAGCCGCTTCCTGCCATGAGTGCGTAAATGTGATGTAGTTCTTTCCTGATGACCCTGAAGCAGGAAGGACCTCCTGTGTTACTGGGACCGGGTCCTGCTGTTGTAGTGAGCAAATATATCATCTAATTCCCTTGCTAATAAGCGTAAAAGCTTTGTCATAACCAGGTAGGCTTTTAAACTCTCCTGCTGCAGGGAGACTATTCTACTGCTTGACTGTCTGAAGGCTGGACATCTCTTTCCAACAAAGTGAATGCATAGATCCTATATATTAATTTGATACTGTGCCAGCATTGAACATTTGCTTTAGTAGTTCCCTTTCATGGGTTTACTTTCCTGAGCTGTTTATAGAGATATATCGTGGACTCTCTCAGGTGTCATTTTCTAGGACAACCAAATTAAGTGCTTTTAGTCTTCTTATACAGTACAGATTTGCCATTTCAGTGGTCATCTTTTACTTTACATAATTATGGTTCATCTGCTTCTGTTATTACTACCCTCCAACATCATGTATCAAATTCTCTAAGACATTTTGGTATTGTTTCTTATTTGCCCTTTCACTTGTCCTCTGTACTGATCCACTCAGTTTTGTACCATCAGGAAATTTCATTATGCCCAAGTCACTAAAAAAATGAAAAACAATAAATCCTGAGTCTGACTGGAGGATTCATGTTGTCAACTCCCTGCTGAACACCATGCCTTGCTTCAAACAGTTCTTTACCGTACCATTCTTTTATTACTTCACAACTACTGTTTAATTAATAATTTATCCTATGGCTTTAGGATAAATTTGCATTAGATGGCATAGGGAAGTCCCAATGGATTAGGTTTACTGTGTCTTGCCTCTCTAGAAAAGACAGTATTAAAGAAAAGTAATTAGGTTAATCTTTCACTTTCATAACCCCTGAAACTTTTCATTTCTTGTCATTTTGCATGGTTTTATTTTATTTCCATTTATTTCTGATTTTATTAATTTCTTCAGGATTTGTTTGCAAGCTTTATGTGCTGTTTCTGTCAGGCTACAAGCTTGTAATTTCTCAGGTTACTGTTTCTTTTTTAATACTTCAGTTCTGTGGCTCTATCCACAATTTGAAAATAATCACTAAGTCTTTACTACTGTACCACTGTTACGTTGGCCAGTTTCTTTATTCAATTCTCTGGAACAAAGAGTCCATGATCACCATGAAAGGTATGTTCCTCCCTTACTTCTTTCCCTTTCAGGTCGGATGTGATAATTAAAATACCCTAATTCACACTGGTCCTCCTGCTTTTGGCACCGTGCACATTTGTGGGGTTTTTTTGTACTGAAATTTGAGGCTGAACTGCGGTTTCAGAGCTATCCCCAGTGCAATTATCTTCTCTGTGCTTTTTAATTTCTCAGACTCATGAAATGGAAAATCTTTGTTGCAGACCTTTTCTGTGTGTGTACATCTGTAATCATTTTATCCTTGAATTTTATCTGTAATAAACTTTATCTTAATAACCTTAAATTATGTCTAAAACAATAAAGCCCATTTGCTTGTTCAGTGACTAATTAAATAATAAACTTCTCAGGTATCACTTCCCAGAGCACAGGGTTCACACAGCTGTTGCTGGCATTTGATTCTTTATTCTGTATTTATGTACCTCTCACAGTCACACACTTCTGACTGAACTGTTCTTTCTGTCCATGCCCAAATCCAATCTAGATTATAAGATAAAAGCACCATCTCAATAATACCTTTTACATTCATAATGAGATTTTTACATAAATTGAGCCCATTTTCTCCATGTCACATTTTCTCCTTTCTTTACAATGTACTGCACTCATGCAACATTTATCCCATCCTTGCTACCTTTATTTCTGATCCAGTACCAGTATTTTCTTCCTCTTCTCATATATTGATTCTTCTACTCTTTTACCATTGCCGTACTTTCACTACACCTCCGATACATCAGAACTGGTTTTAGATTTTACAAGAGTCTCCCAGCTTTAAAACTTTATTCTCTCAGAAAGTTTATCCTCAATCCTAGACACCTACTACAAGCTGCTCACATGAAATCTGCACATTAAGAGGAGATATCTTTGAGCCAGTTCTTCCCATGGCTAGGCACTTCTTACCTTTTTTCACAGCATCAGTAACATTCACCCACAGTTGGAAGGTTCCACTGAAAATCACAAGAACAAAGCTGTTTAAGAGCTTGTCACAGCCTTTTCCACTCATCCAGGACTTCTTCCAGATAAAATTGATCAGCTCAATTTGTCTCAACATGAAAGACAGTCAGTACAGTCTTCTACTCTTAGCAAGATCTTTCTCAGGATTAGATTACTGTTTACAAAAAATATTCTATAAATATTTGATGTATTTAATGGAAATATTATGAATATACGCAATGAAAGAAAAAGTAATTTCCTGTATGTTCTGTTTTTTTGCTTTTTTTCTTTCAGATACCAAAAAAAATTAGAAGATGCGAAACGCATTGGTATCAAAAAGGCTATTTCAGCCAGTATTTCTATGGGTATAGCTTTCTTTCTGATATATGCATCATATGCCTTGGCCTTCTGGTATGGAACCACTTTGATACTCTCTGATGATTATACAATTGGAAAAGTCTTTACAGTATGTATTCACCAGTAGCTGAAAAATGTTTATGAATAATACTGAAGTGATCTTGTATGACCTTACTAGAATATGTGACTTTAAATTTAAAGTGAGGTGGAAGTTAGCTTTTCAAAATATATTTTTCACTTTTTCACCCCTACTAACAAACACAAAAATAGTGCAGTTCTGCATACCACTGGTATTTCTGTAAGTTGGGTAGCAACAAAAAAATCACCTACTTCAAAGTCCCTTGGTTTTGGGGATCAATAATAATTAGCTGTTCAATTCTTATTCAGTCACACCAGATCTTTGCTGAAGGACAGAGGTATAACTTCTAGGAATCATGGTGGTGGCATTCAGGAGAGAAAGACCAGGCATCAGGTAGCATTCCCTTTGTAAAGTGTTAGCTCCTGTCTTAGGAACAGGTCACTTACCTACAGTCTTTATTTACACTGATGTCATATTGGACCTTTTGTTGGAGGGCTTGGGATGTGACAGTGTGGTTGAAAGTTTGATCCCAGTCACAACCTGCCTGCTAAGGAGTTTGTATCTGTGATAGGTCAGCAGCTCTTGAAGCCATCCTCTCTATTATGCTCAGGCACCAGGGTCTTTAGCAAGACCTAAGGGTCTTTGAGGAGCAGCTCATTTGTTCTTACTTGCGACCAGGAGAGTAAGTCCATTTAGTGGCCAACAGGACTAGATAAGTGATCATCCCTTTGTACATGCACTGGTGAGGCTGCATGTCAAATACTGCGTTCAGGTTTGGGCTCTTCACTACAAGAAGGACATTGAGGTGCTGGAGTGTGCCCAAAGAAGGGCAACAAAGCTGGTGAGGGGTCTAGAGCACAAGTCTTATGAGGAGCGGCTGAGGGAACTGGGGTTGTTTAGCCTGGAGAAAAGGAGGCTGAGGGGAGGCCTTATCATGCTCTACAACTGCCTGATAGGAGGTTGTAGTGAGGTGGATATTGGTCTCTTCTCCCACATAACAAGCATTAGCACAAGAGGGAATGGCCTCAATTTTGCCAGGGGAGGTTTAGGTCGGCTATTAAGATAAACTTCTTCACTGAAAGGGTTGTCAAGCATTGGAACAAGCTGCCCAGGGAAATGGTTAAGTCATTATCCCTGGAGGTAGTATAGACATGGTGCTTAGGGACATGGTTTATGGTGGACTTGACAGTGTTAGGTTGGACTTGAATGACTTTAAAGGTCTTTTCCAACCTAAATGGTTCTGTGATTCTGTGATTTTGTCCACTCCAGGGTAAAGCCAGGCAGGTGAGTTTGTACTAGCAATACCCTGCAGAAATCAGCTGGGAAGGGGCTTCACTCTCATGTCCTCAGTGAAAACAAATGGTGGAGCTGCAAAATCAGAAGCACCTGCAGCCAGGCTTCTGCCTTATCTGGCAAGCAGCATATAACTGCAGCGTAGGTGTTATTGCTGGTCCTTGCAGAAGGCTGTGCTGTCACTTCCTCTGGGCCACTAACAGTTCAGACTGGAACGTAAGCTTGATTTAATACTTAGATATTAATAGAATAAAATGCAAATAAACCTGTATTTCTGACATCTGAAATGGGTGGTAAAGCTGCATGCATTCAGAAAAAACACTCAAACAAAAAAGTCACACTCAAGGCTGAAAAAATTATATTAGAGTCTGCTTTTGATGTGACAAGCAAATTCACTTTCACACGAAGATGTTTCCAGTTTCCTCAAACATTTGGTTCTGTTCTCACCAGTACTACAACGAAGTAGATTACTGTGCCTTTGCCTTTTGGGTTGAGGTGCCCTTAGTTTTGTGTTACATAAAGAAAAAAGAGATTTCTTTCTATGTTTAGTCATAGAAGTAACTGGTGGCTGATTTTTGCTCAGGTAGGCTTAGAAACATCCTTCTGTTCTCTGTTGTTGCTGTAAAGAATCCCAGCTACCAGCACCTCACAATACCCTTCTTACAGTCCAGTTGTGGAAGAAGGAAATTTGATCCCCTTTTTTTCCTATTGATGTTTACCTGTTGTTAAATGTTTGTCACCTGTTTAATTGCTGCTTTGATTCTAGACTTCCTAATATTGCACAGCATGTATGAAACTACTTGAAGCTGTGATAGCTAGAATTCTCAAAAAAATGAAGGCATTTAATTAGAGTTATGAATTCCTAGCTATATATTATGTGGTTGGTTTTTTGTTGGGGTTTTTTTTTTCCTCTTTAGGTCTTTTTTTCTATATTACTTGGAGCTTTTAGTGTTGGACAGACTGCACCATGTATGGAGGCATTTGCCAATGCAAGAGGAGCTGCCTATGCAATCTTTAGTGTTATAGACACTGTGAGTATCTTTGCCATGTCTGTCATCCAAAAGCATTGAACATCTGAATTCTTTCCTGAATTAAAAATTAGCAATTTTGTGTACAATAACATAACATTTCAAAATTCTATCTAACACAATTTTGGATACAGGACAGGCATCTAAATACTGGAATATGAGCCAATAACTGAGGAAATTTCTGCCAGTTGTTGTTTTATCTGTTAGTTCAGAAGACAAAGTTAAAGAAGAAATTATTGCAAAGCTTGCCTGCATAAATATACTTCAATCTTCATTCTTAAAAAAACAACCCCATAACCAAGAGAGGATTCTAGATCTTCTGTAACTATGCTCACTATACTGATAATATTTCTTTTCAGCTATTGATAATTTAAATGACTGCCTTTACTACATCTGTATTGATTTGGAAATGTAATTTCCACTTTCAAGTCCTATGTCAAACAATATTAAAATTATTGTATAATTTATTAATATTATATGAATTATCTAAATACTACATAAAAAATATAACTAAACTTAGCATTCTGTTTCCAATTTTTCCTGCATCAGATAACAGTTATGAAACAATGCCGAATTGTCTGCTGACATTTTTACCTCTGGGGTCACATCTATCTTGTAGTTCAGAGATGTGAGTGCACCTATTGTAATTATCCCCATACTAACCCAAGTAACTAGCTGAGACACCAGGAACAGCAACACCATGCCTGATAAGGACTGGTTTGTCTGGCAGGGGCTGTAAAGTGGAACATACTGGCTGGCTGGCAGGGACTGTAACCTTCTACTGTGGTATCATAGTGACTACAATGCTATTTTAGAACTAATCTTGGGTTGCCTACACAAGCTATATTTCTGCCTTTGGGTATTAGTGCCCTCTTCCTGATTCTGGACTATTGTGAGTAAGAATGCAAACAAGTGCAATAAAACCCAGTTCTCTCTCTTTATTAATATGGGACAGCTACTGCCTCCTACAGGATATTAAAGGAAGGAGTGTAAACAAGAACACAAATTACTGTTGATATGCAATGGCTGGGTGTGAATGTGTAGGTTACTCCTTCCTTTCATTGGTATTTTAGTTTATTTTCTTTATGCCTTAATTTACACTGATGGTCTTAATTTTCTTAGCACTTAATTTACACTTAAGGTCCTGAGCAATTGTCTTGGTTACTCACCTGACGGCAGATCTGCCAGTGACCTGGACTGTCAGCTTCATGCATCTATGAGTAGTTGCGGCTACTTTGCATGCCTCATAATATGGTAACATTAATGGCTAAGATGTCATAGCGCTGTGTCATTCTACAATGTCATTAGGAATCTAAACTATTTTTTTCCCCTTTTCCTGATATGCTGCTCTACATAGGAACCTCAGATTGACAGTTCATCTGATGCTGGCTATAAACCGAAGCATGTTAAGGGGAACTTGGAATTCCAGAATGTTTACTTCAATTATCCTGCTAGGCCAGATACTAAGGTATTTTGCAAGGAGGGGATACAGATTCCATTTAAGATAATTTGATTTCATTAGAGAAAAACAATTGCTACAATTAAAAAAAAAAGGTACTAGAAATAATGGAAGCCTTTGCTTTTATCCAGAACTGATAACACATTTTAGACAGAACAGCTTAGTTAACTAAATTAAGAGTAAACCTTTTAAAATAAAATGTAATTACATGAAATTTCCAACAAAAAACTTAAAGGCTGGAGATGCTTGTAAGTCACAAATGTAATAAACACCACTAATTGTTATAATACTTGTTTTAACCCAGTAAAAATGTTATAGCAGTATACTGATCTGCCAAATGTCCACACTGTAAGTCTGGTAAAAGTGTTTCTCCAAAAAACTGGCAGCAGATCCAGCACCTACTTTATTGCATTTACAACACAAAACCTGCCGTTTTGCAGGAAGAGATTGTTTTGTTCGAGAGCTCTCACTAAGGTAAGTCTTGATGCAATTAGCCAGGGAAGGTGTCTGAAGGATTTCTGAAAATACATTTATTAAGAACGTCTTGGAAAGTCTTTTGCAATGTGAAGGAAGTTCACTTTCACTAATTGATAAAAGGGGATCTGTTTCAATTTTGTTCAGGTATAACACAAAGCCACAGAATAACGGGGCTTTCTTAGTCAACTTTTAATCAAATACACAAAGAAAATATTCCAGCTCACCAGTTTCTGGAAAGATCAATTAAAATCATTTGGCATTGATATTAGCTGCCATTAGAATCAATATGAAGACTAGGAAGATTACTATTCTCAGTAAATTCTGCATCAGGTTTCTAAAATGTTTATAAGATTATCTAGTATTAGAGAAGGGCTTTGGATTTTTACTTCTTCATCTGTTTAATACAGAAGTCACCTTTTTAGCACTTAATCCTGTAGAGAAAGGGTGAAGGATGTTGCATAACACATGAGAAATGAGCAAACCAGAGGATGAAAGGTGCGAATGGAAATACCATTGCATCCTGCTGTCTTTGCCTACTGACCACAGTAAGGTCTAAGAGGGTAGTGTGTAACAGAAGGCCTCACTCTGCGTTCAGAACCTTGTGCAGATGTATGTGACATCAAAGGCTGGGAATTCGTCCCATGTGATAGCTGCAAGAACCCTTCTCCAGCAAGGGCTGCAAAACCTGCTGAAGACACAGCGCAGGTGCTGGTGTGCAATGACTGTGCCAGGCTTGCTGTTGTCACAGCTACATTTTAGCAGGGTTCAAGGTAGCTGGGCTTCTTCTCTAATATTATCTTTGGTAGGATGGAGATAAAACCTAAATAATGCCCTCAGATAGGGCCATTCTACCTTTTAGCACTTTTTTCTTGCATGTTTATGTGTAGGGAAATACTGTGAAGATGCTTCATTCTTCTCACTTCAGTGGAGGACAGATTATTTGCCCCAAAGTGGACTGAAATAAGGCTTTTAGCTTTTATCTTATTTCGAGGACTAGCTTCCATGTAAATGTCTAGCAATGTAGTAAGTATATTTCCATGTAAAAACTTGCAAAATAAAGACTTTCAATTGAGTTCTAAGGTAGCTTGAGGTTTTAAACTAGGTTGTCTCAGTTGATAATTGCTCATATTGACATCACTGGAATCTCACAAATCAAAATATTCTTGATAAAAATGGCAATATTTCAGAGGTTTTAGTATTACTGAAAGAGTGTTTGTTTTATCCTGTTGATCTGAAACAAGAATCGTCGTGGCAAGTGTTTAATGGAATATCATCTCTCCCACTTCTTTTAAGCTCAGAACTTCCTCATGATGGCTTCCTACTAGGTTACTTGTAATGAAATAATACAACATTTTATATAAATGTACAAAAGCAAAAGTAAAAATTGTTCCTTGTTGGTAACTGAAAAAGAAATGTAGGAGAAAATGTTTCCTTTCATCATATTACACAGAGGTTTACAAATGTCTCTCTGCTCCAAGTTTTAGAAAATGCTACAGAGAAAAGCTTGCATAGGGCGACAGCTGTGCAAGAGGAAAAGAAAAGTTATTTTCCTCTGCAGCTGTAGTTATTGCTGTGTGGAATCTTCGTCACCTACCTGAAACTGAGCAGTTGAGGGCGGAGTGAGTAAGTTTGTTTGGAAAGCAGACCTTCACTTTTGCAGAAGGTGTGAAATTTCACATTTTGAAGGAATGAGCAGAAGTAAGAATCTCTTCATAGTGCAATAAAACTCCGTAAACTCCATATCAGCCCTTCCACAATTTCACAAGTAGTTTTTCCCCTTTACTAGCTGAAGCTCTCTTGCAAAATTTTGTTGTAGTCTTTAGTTTCTTCAAATTTACACTGATATTTGTAGATACTGTCACGTTTTTGGTTACCTCTCTTATATGCAGATACTGAAGGGCTTGAATCTCAAGGTTAGTTGTGGCCAGACAGTGGCCCTGGTTGGTGGCAGTGGCTGTGGGAAAAGTACAACTGTTCAGCTCATCCAGAGATTTTACGATCCCAAGGAAGGCACGGTAAGAAACCTCCAGTGAGGTGACTGCTCTGCATATCCCACAGAGTTATTGCAAGTCTAGTTCTGGCCTCGCTGCCCTTGTTCCAAGGACATGGTCACATCTCCCCTAGAAAGGCATGTGCCAACCTGGGGAGAGAGGTTCCTTGACCAAAACATTTGAGGAAACAGGTTTTGTCTGCTTCCTTTTGTTAGGTTACCATTGATGGGCAGGATATTAAGACCTTAAACGTAAGATATCTGCGGGAGATTATCGGTGTGGTAAATCAGGAGCCCGTGCTCTTTGGAACTACCATTACAGAAAACATTCGTTACGGCCGTGAGGATGTCACCATGGAAGAGATTGAAAAAGCTACCAAAGAAGCGAATGCTTATGACTTCATCATGAAGCTACCCAACGTAAGCAAACCATCTGTCGTGCGGAAATAATTTCTCCTAAACCTTCTTGTGCCAAATAGATCCTTCGAAGGGATTCTCGTAAACAGAGGAAGCAGTTTCCCAGAGCTGTGAATACGCAAAGCTACGCAGAGCTTCCTCATAACTTTTGAGACTAATGTTAATTTTAAATCTTTAGGTCGTGACTTGATGAGCATTTGGAGAACTCTTAGATTTGCAGGGACGCAAACAATTAGGCAGATATATCCAAGTGGGGGTTTGTCCTGTAGTGTTTTAGAGGAAGGAGAAGATGCTGCTGGGGCTACTGACAGCAACGTGCCTTTTCTTTGTACTGCTTTTCTTTGGTGAAAAGACTGTGCCACTGAGTGTTGTGGAAATGGTTGTTTTGTAGAAGTTTGAAACCCTGGTTGGAGAAAGAGGGGCACAGCTGAGCGGAGGCCAGAAGCAGAGAATAGCAATTGCCCGAGCTCTGGTTCGCAATCCTAAAATTCTTCTGCTTGATGAGGCAACGTCAGCTTTGGATACTGAGAGTGAATCAGTTGTGCAGGCAGCACTGGACAAGGTCAGTATTGCTTATCTGTTTAAAGAGTTGCAAGAAAGACAGACGCTCTAAAAAGTCTAAGGTAAGTTTGAATTTGGTAAGTAGTCACTGTTCATACAACAATTGGGAATTCTAAATGGAGATACATAGTGAGATGCTTTAAAAAATAATTACATTAAAAATCTATTTGGAAATTTGCCATCACTAGCTCTATCAGGCCAGTGAGACTTCCCATTGGTGAAGTGTTTTTTGCAAAGGCCCATGGAATTCAGTTAGTTTAGGACTTCCTTTAGGACTGAACAGCAGTAGACTTTCCCGAACAAGCTTTGTCTTTGGAGCAGTGGAGAGTTCAACACAAGTTTGACAATCCATGTGGGCTATGTTCTTATTAACACCCAGCAAAGTAATACAAAACCAACAAAGGCATCTCTTCACAAGTAGCTGTTACATGTTGACTGCCAGCTAGATATAAATTCTAAACCACCTAGACAACTGAAAAAAATATCCAGCCCTGAACTTCTTGTTGTCTTCTCACTAATCAAGTGTATGAACCATTTTCAACATAGTTCCGTCTATTCCTCAGGCTGAATCAATCACATTTGTTGTTTTTTCGCTCTCACTATGCGTATATGCTTATACTCTGTGCAAACACATATTCCCACCATTGCATAAACATCTCCAGCAATGATCACAGTTTATCTAACAATATATTTAGAAAGCATTTTGACTCCATATGCTATTCTGCCTCAGAAGTACCCATTGTGCAGTGCTGTGTCTGAAAGAATTGGACAGCAGAATCTACGTTCTCTTCAAAGATATTTTAGTTCCTAATTTTTACTTGGATGCTTAATTGCCACTAATTTCAGTGAGAGTTAAACTCTCTGTCCAATAGTCCTAGTAACTGATAACTCACACTACTCTGTGAAGCTATGCTAGCTAGCACACTCAGGTTTCTTTCCCCCAACTCAGACCCCATAAAGTGAATTGCAGAGACAGGAGGGCAGGGAAGTGTTGATTGAGACATATTTGGTGGGATCCCACTAACTGCTGCAATATAGAACTTATATAGCTAGTTTACACAAGTTACTTAGCCTCTCATCCCCTCCCCACTCCATCTTTAAAATACATTGTATGGGGGGATGAATCTCCCTGTTGATGTTTCTGGCAGAGCGTGTTAGAAAGGTTTGCTCAGGCTAGACTGGCCCTGAGATTGTTGATGGTAAGCAAGACAAAGCTAAGCTGTTGCATGCCAAGCATTCTTTTTTCCTCCTCTTGCCTACATTTTCCCTTCATCACTGTGCTGAGCATGTACCTCTAGAAAAGGTTTACATCGGATCTAGAGAGGACCACCTTTCCCTGCAGGCTTCACCAAACCTCTCCTGAATCTCTGCTTACTTTTTATGTGGATGGGGTGTTCTGCCTTCTATAATTAAGGACATTAACTTGATTTTCTTCTACATTTTGATGTGATTTTGAATTTTCAAGATCATCTCAGACACAGTGAAGCTTTCAGACTACTAAGAAAATGCCTGCCATTTCTTAAGGCAGGATGGTTCAAAGAGCTGTCATTTCCAGTTCTTAAAATCATGTGACAATATTATGTTATCAATCATATTATGATATCAGGTTTAGCTGGAAATTCATTGAGAATATTCCACACATTACAGTTTTCTTTTTTATTTCCTCATTGTAAAACACTTCCTAAGCCACTATTCTAGCTGTTCAAACATTAAGTGAAGGTTTTTGAACTGAATTATATGAAGATCGGATTCATTGGTTGGGTCATTAGACATTAACATCCATATACCTCAGCAGACACTGCCACAATGTGCCTGTAAAAATATCTCTGTCCTGTCAAACTACATGTTTAGAGGATTTATTTTATTATTCATGAGTCATTAAAAAGCTGGAAAAACAACAAGGGTCATAGAAGTAAGATTTTTAAGTACAATTTTAGAAATATTTTCAACTAAGTCACACGAGTAATTTTGAGCAAGAAAAACTGCTAAGTGATTAATTTGTAATATTTATTAAATGCTCTGATAGTCTTTTTTCAGTGAAAATTGGATACATATAACCTGGGAGGATATTGAAGGAGTTTTCAAAAAAAGAAATTTAGATGTTTGTGTTTAGAAAGTAATAGTACAATATGAAAGAAACAGAGTACCTTAATTCGTATGTTCAAATAAAATATGTTTCAAAGTATCTGATTTAAGTTACATTTTTGCTTTAGTTTACCTCGGAGGAACAGAAAAATATTGTTAAATTCAATATTTCTCACTTGACAATTTTGATCTTTACTAGAACACCATTTCCAAGGAAAATTTTTCAGTTAAAATATTTTGTTCAACTCTAATATGAAGAGCGGAAATATCATATGTGCCTGACAGTGCTAAGGTGGGGCCATCGTATGCTTTTTCCAGGTCAGAAAAGGACGGACTACGCTTGTTATTGCTCATCGTTTGTCAACGGTTCGAAATGCGGATCTTATAGCTGCATTTGAAAATGGTGTCATTGCAGAGCAAGGGACTCATAATGAATTAATAGAACAGAAGGGAATTTACTACAAGCTTGTTAATATGCAGGTAGCTTTTTCACAAACATTTTTTCATAGCTTTTATCATAATGTGTGCTATCAAGTTACCTGATTGAATTGCTCCCAAAGGTGCCTCCATCTTTGCAGTGTTTTCTCAGTAGAGAAACTCTAGGGAGGAAAAAGCTTCCCTGAAGAGTGCTAAACTTCATGTTAAGAAACCTTCACATTAAGTAAAATGTGCAACTTTAATTCAAAGTTGTGAATTACAGGAATTCTAAGCCAAAAAAGTTTCTTTCAAAGTAGGACATTAAAAATAAAGTATATGAGAAGTTAAAATTAAGATTGTGGCAAAAATGAAGTTCTGGAGCTGAGCAATTCTCAGATTACTTTTCCAACTCCTAGAATTATAAAATAACTCAGGTTGGAGGGGACCTTAAAGGCTCATCTAGTCCAACCCATGCTGAACGCAGGGCTGACTATGAGGTCAGAGTGGGTTGCTCAAGGCTGTGTCCTGCTGAGTTTGGAATACCTCCAAGGATGGAATTTCCACACCCTCCTCAAGTCACCTGCGCCAGTGCCTCCCACCCTCACTGTGAAAATTCAGAATCTTTTACACAAGTACTTTTGCAAATCACCATCATCTTCGTGACTCAGGCTCCTGAAGTTTTGTCATTCAGACATGGGTCTGTCTTGAATGTTTTTATTAGCTCTCAAGCTGTCTCCTGAACTTCTCCAATAGTTTGTCTCAGGCCTTAACTTTGAAGCAGCTGGAAGTCTTGCTGCTATTCTTCATGGCTCCCTCCTCATGTTGAAAGTCCCTCCTCTCGACTTTCTGATTTTCTTTTATGTTAAGGCCCTTCGATATAATTTTTGCATTTTAAAGAGGTTTTCCAGTGGGTTTCTTCACTTAGTTAACTCTCCTGTATGTTTTCAGAACAGTTTAACTTGACAAAAAAAAATTTGGAAAAAAAAATCCCTGTGGCTAAATCTCCTCGGTTCCACTTTTCCTTGTAAGTGTTAGTGTATTGGCAAGTTTTTCACTGAGTATAGAGAGAATTTAATGAAACTTCAGTACTTGCTTGGGCTTTGTTACATCACTCAGTTCTTATCAATATTGCATGTACTTAACAGAAATTGTTGTTGTTACCTAGAATTGATCATCATTTGAAAGGACAGGATGATATGTCCATAAACAATTTTAGCATCATACTGTTTCATTTCAGGCATCAGGAACTGAGGATCAGTTACAGGAAGAAGGTAATGCACCAGCTGCTTCAGGGGAGGCACCGAGGGGATCAATACTGACTGGACAGAAAAGACAATCCACTCGAAACAGCACAAGAAGGTTCAGAACACAGAACGATGAACCTGATACAGAAGCTGCTCACCCTGTGAGTGTGTCTGCATGTGTTTTTCAAAACTAATGGGATAAGAAAGAAATGTGATCCTGCTCAAGAGAGAGTGACTTTTTAACAAAATATGCGAAAGCTGCCTATGTGGTTATGGTTAAAGACTCATAAAATGACAAAATCACACGAGAATTCTATGAAAATAATATTTTCTGAAGCTAAAATTCATTTTTTTGTTGTGATATTTGGAAGAGTTTATTTGAGTAATATTTTGGAAGAAAATTACCTAAGTATGGGAACAGCCTAAGTAGCAAGTTAATGGATTTACTTATAGAACAAAACCAAACCCAAGTAGTTATTCATATAGCTGAAACAACACACCCTGAATAGGAAATAATAATTATTTTTATCTAAGTGGTTTGCTATCTATTATCTCAAATGTCTGTGCCAGCAATTAAATTACTGAAAATTAAGATATAATTATCAAGCTGACTAATGACCTGCAAGAGAACGTATAGCAATAAGTAAGGAGCAATTCTTTTAACATTCAATAGCATCAAATGCAGAAAGTGGTTTAAATTCACAGTTTCTGTTTCTGGATAGTGCCATGAAGGGTAAGTGGAATTTGTGGCTAATACTTTCAGGAAAATACGCAAATTGTTACTGTTGGAAGAAATGAGAGCTTATATAGCATTCATTGCTCTTTTCCTCTTTCTTTTATGCTATTAATGTTGGATACTGAGTAACAGTAAGAATTTCTGCAGTTAATTAATATGTTTTTTAAAGATCAATTAGTTTGAGTTTCCCAGCATGGAATATGGGATAAGGAGCATATTGCAAGGAATATTCACATCCCTCATTTTCCTCCTTTAATGTATTATGTTTATCCTGATGGAATCCTTTTATTTTAGGATAAAAGTGTCCCCCCAGTTTCATTTTTTAAAATTATGGCGTTGAATAAAACTGAATGGCCATACTTTGCTATTGGATCTTTATGCGCAGTTGTCAATGGGGCCTTGCAACCCATATTTTCAGTCATCATTTCAGATGTTATAGGGGTGAGTATAAAACAAACTAAAAATCTTCATTGTATGCCTTACCTTTTGTTGCTATTTCCTAATTACCTGTATGATAGGCGAATAAATTTTTTTTTTTTTTTCCAATTTGCACTGCCAAGGTGAGAAACAGGTAAAGGTCCTGGCAAAATGTCTGCTCAGGGTCTCACGGAGCAATGATGCAAATTGCACACCCTCGAACAGATCAGCTCACCACTGGTGAACGAGGAGAGGTTCTCGTGTGGCCTCTCCGGATCTGCTTCACCCTTGCCCCATTAGGGAAGGCAGTACGTCAGCAGGAGCAGTGCAGGCTGAACGGTGGTCCTTGCGCTGCCTTGCCCACCTGTGCTCAGCCATAGCCTTTCAGAAGATGTGATGTGACATAAAGCAATGCAAAAGCAACAAGAAGAAAGGGATTTGAGATAACACTTCTGAGTTGAGTTTTCATTACAGAGACAATTTCTGTAAACCTGAATTTGTGGTGTTAGAAAATGACATTGCATTCTCAAGCAAGCGACACTTCATTTGTACCAGTGGAAATTTTCTAACATTTTTCTGTCAGAACACACTACTTTGTTGGAAAGGTATTAATATTGATACAGTGCAAGGTATTCTTATGGCTTTGACAGTGCAGGAGAGAGAAAAAAAAGAGTATGTAAGTATATGTGATTATATACCCATATGGCACTCATATGCCATATCAAGAAAAAAATATATGGCCATGTCACTTGCAGCAGTTGTAGAAGACAAAGATTGATTTATCTGTCTGCTACTGGAATCTGTATCAGTTTAGAAACAAAGACAGGCCTGGAAGCTGAACCTCAGGTTCACATTTTGACTGTTTTGGGGTGAGGCTCTCAGTCCTGCTTTCTCATGCTTTTTAAACAATGAAAAGGGAAAAATGAAAACATAGCGACATCTGCATTTACTGGAGCATTTTTTACCGCCTGTCAGGCTGTAGTATATGCCATGAAAGACACTGAAATAGCCTATCTTAAATCTTTTGTAGTCCTACCTTCCAAAGAACTGAAAGAACTGAAAAGAGTATTACGTTGGTGTTATACTTAATTTACTCTAAAATATTTAAAAAATATTTTCAGGTGTGATAGGATTTATAACAAATCAATATTAGAAAATTTAAATAATTGCCTTGTAAATTTTATTGCTATGGACCAAGGTATAAAACAAGAGAAACGGGAGTCACTCTGAGCACACAATAGATAAATTTTGAGTAAGGCAAATTAGATTTCATTTAAAAAATTAAAAACACATAATAACACTCAACAACCAAAATATGCAAACAGAATGCAACAACAAACTATATCTAATGTGCTCAAAGATCCGTTTAAAAGTCAGAGAGACCTTGAAGTCATCAAACCTTACAGAACATATTTGTGTTATCCAAACTTGAGTATTAGCCTTACTGCTCTGTGAACTTGGTGAAACCAAAACTATATGATCTCCTTGCTTCATGAACTTTTATCTTTTTGCCATATATAAAAGTATGATGACGGTTTGAAGATACTACATCTTTAATATGCATTTATCTACTGTTGAGATAAATAAGTGCATGGAAGCTTTAAACGGAAAATTATTTCCATAACAAAGCAAACTCTCCATACAATGTAAATATTTTTGTTAACATGTAGAAAACAAACAATAGAAATCTGCTTATCGCTGAGTCTTAGCCTAAAAAAAAGGGTCTGTAAAATATAACTCTTTATATAAAGAAAAATTTCCATATTTCTTTCTCACTAACTAGTCATTGTTTAACATGCAATAATCTTCAGCCAGTGACTCCAAAAATGCTATTCTAGAGTCTTAAGACATGCCTCAGCATTTTGCAGGTAAATTGCAATAATTTACTGATGTACGTTGTTCACTGACGTGTTACTGGTTTTATCTTGCCAAAATACCTATGAAGCCTTCATTCACATGACATATAAAATCATTTCAGCTAGATTGTCTTCAAAGAAAAAAAACCAACTTAGTTTAACAAGAAATGGACTTGTTACCACTTTAGGGGTATGCAATGCATAAAGCATTTATGTAACAGGGGAAATTAACGCACTGTAACTAAAGTAAATTAATTTTCAAAATTTTATCTTATAGATGTTTGTAGAAAAAGGAGAGGCTGCCATCAGAGAGACAAACAGCACGTATGCACTGTTGTTCTTAGGTTTTGGACTAATTTCTTTTCTCACCTTTTTTCTTCAGGTAAGTTTTTGTTACTGCAATTGTCCGTGGTATTTGAGGCACTATATCTCAACTGTGCTAAGTTCTCAGCACTTCCAGCGTTAAGTAGTACACAAGAAAAATGATTATAAAATTTCATTATCAGATAGGTTCAAAACATAGTAAGAGGTTTCAAATGTTGTCTGTGCTATAAGCTGTCCCCTATCTCTCCAGCAAAGGAACGTTTGTGTGTAAGTCCCAGGCTATACCACAGCCTGTGTAGGAAAACCCAGTATTGACAGCTCTGATAGCACTGATAGGAACATTGGCAGAACAGGTTTGAATCATGTTTGGAATCTTCTGTCTTGAGTAAATTGTTGCCTCAACACCTGCTCTGAGCCCTGTGCAGTACACACTCCTATCAGTATCTGATCTGGTTGCACTGAAACTACTCTGCATGTTCCTACAGGAACTCAGCCCCTTGGATTTCTAAGAAAACATTCCAAAAGTAACTGAGAAAGATGACATCATATGCTTAATTTAAGATTATTCATAGTTCCATACCATGAAAGTTAAGGAATATTTCAAATCACCTCTTCAGTCTATGGGATGCATCCTTCTGTTTGTACAGGATCAAATAGCTTTGACCACATTGTCTGAAACAGCGTTTCAATTTCCATGTACCCATAATTCTTCACATGGGCTTGTGTATTGGTCAATGCTTGGAATTATGTCTATTGTGCTGCCAAGTTCATATATTAATCAGTTCACTTGTTATGTGACTTGATGTGCATCTAATTTACATGCACAAATCCCTTTAGTGATTGTTCAGCTACTTGCGTTGGCCTTGCCCAGTCATCTGTAGACCTCTGAACACCACCTTGCTACCTTCTATCTGATGGCCTTGAGACAACAGGGTGCCCTTTCTGAGACAAACTCCAGCCCTTGCCCTCTCTTCAGGCAGAACCACCATCAAAATTCCTACTTCTTAGATACCCTTCATAAAGAAAATAATTTGGGGGTATAGCTGTTGTGGATATTTCTCCTCCCAAATATGTCTGCCTGTCTTCCTCATCTCACTCCCGTGTAGTCTGCCCCTGCATGCCCCTGGACCAGAAGTGACAGATTCACCAGTACATCTTTGTGCATGTTGAGTTGTAGTCAGTAAGTGTCTGTGCAGGTTCAGAGGCTTCCTCTAGAAAACAACCAGTAGCACTAGAGCTCAGAGAGGGGGAAATCGCTGGTATTTGTTCGGTGTCTAAAACAAATACAGGGTCTTACTTGTGATAGCACTGAGCCGGTTACCTTGAAGTGACCAGTTTCCATTTGAGGTCAGGTGTGATGAAAAAATTCCTGCAATTAACACACTGTTTGGTGGGTCCTAAAGACTATTACATGGTATACGCTTGTTTCTTACAAAACAGCGCCCCTTTCTTTACCCTTATTAGGTGCTAAATTTAGCTTCTAAAAACTTGTATTACCTCGGTTACAGCTAGAATGTTTTTTACTTAGTATTGTTCTTTTTAATATTATATGCAGATAGTCACTTAACTCTTTATCTGAAAAAGACAAAAACTGTGATGAGGTAATAAAAAAGCTTTTTTTCCCCTCAAACAGGGTTTCGCATTTGGCAAAGCTGGAGAAATCCTTACAATGAGGCTTCGATCCATGGCATTTAGAGCAATCCTGAGACAGGTAAAAACATTATATATTTAGCTTTCTGGAGCTTCAGAAATGCTTGTTTACATGCCATAAATTGTCTTTGTGCTTATTTAAGTCGTCACACTGCAATCATATCCATAAAGATACCAGGTACCACAATGATTGCTTTAGTTCCGTTTAGAAACTGACTGGACTAAATCTTCCTAACAGGGACAGGTAGCTATTTTAAATGGTTTTAAAACCTTTCTATTGAGATAGCTATAGGTCAAGCGTAAGAAACCTCAAAGGTCATGGTACTGTTTATTTAGCTTATTTAATAAAATCAAAGCACCTTTGGACTGAGGACCAGAGAAAGCAGACTGTAGTCTAACAGACTGAATCTGAAATTCAGAGCAGCCTTTACAGTCCATCTATAGGCTAGGATCCACAAATAAGTACTAGTGAAGCTTATAGGATCTGGATATGTGACTAGCTGCACTTACTAAACTGTTGGCTGCTCCCACGTAGCAGGCACAGAGCTAAAGACAGCCACAGTAGGGGTTAGGGGTAGGAACAGGGCTCTGCTGTCAGTAGAAGTACATTCAGCAACAGAGTGAAAACTTTTTAAAATTAGCAGCCCAAAATTCAAAGCACAACAGTTTTTAGATACTAAGCAGTGAGGAGGATGGCAAGGATCCTACGTGCACGCATAACCAGCCTTATCTCCATCGTCTGATGGTTGGCATTAGCTGCTTCCTGGAGCTGGTGCAGTGGCAAGCTGCTCAGCATCTCTGCTCTGCTGAAGTGTGTGGAAAATACCAGTAGGGTAAACCCTACCTGGGAGGCACAGCCTGCACTAGTACCTGCCCTGCAGGCTTGCCAGCATTTCCAGTTCATATTTCAGCATACCTGGAACTAACTCAGGTATTTTTTCCTCTTTTGCTGCCACTCCTACCTTTACCAGTTGATTTCCTACCAAATACATTTTTTAATTTACCATTTCAAGGAAATGTTGGTATTCAGTATCTCATTATCAATCCAGAGCACCAGCTCTGTCCTTATCTGAATTTCTATTGAATTTTACTCCCAGCCGACACAGCTGTAGGTGTGCATGTGATCCTCAGGGTAGTAGAATGCAGAGCAATGTGAGACTAGATGCATCACTCCCATGCCTTTCACTCACTACAGCCAGTGGTCTATCCCAACTGCACAAGTCTGATACATCATCAACGCGGGACCAAAGAGGATGTTTTCAAACAGGCTCAACCCCACCACTTCTTCAGCCCATACAGTGGAGTGAAGTTGTCCTGGTCTCCACAGAAAGTCGTTCCCTCCTTGTGAAGTTCCCAGAGCCAATCTGAGCTACATCAACTTCCCTTTCACTGGAGGCTGAGATGAACTTTCTTTCTGATTTATATGGGAAGGGATTATAGGTCACCTCCTTGAAATAAAGTCCTATGAGTTTTTTCTGACTAGCCCAGGGAGAAAGTGAGGTCTCTAATATCATGCTGAACGGAGAGGTTTTTGTGGTCTGAGGAGTCAAGTAATGCCGTTATATTAATTTTTCTCACACTGGTGTGAAAATAGCGTCCACTTGGCATCGTGTTCAAGTATCAGGCACTACAGCAGTGGGATCTTGGAGAGTTTTGTGCATTAGCACCAATACATGTGGCGCATTCTCCATATCATGCCACATCAAAGCAGCCATTTGGCTATGTGAGCCTATAGCCAGATGGAAACTCTTGTTTCACAACAATTTTTCTTACTATATTTAAGAATACAGAACTTTACTGCACTTAAAAATAATCCCTCACCCACCATAAAACCTCAAGAAATCAAAATGCAGCACGTTTGTTGATTGTTATGCATTTATAAACTAATGGTAGGAAATTTGAAAGCTCTTACAGCAAATTTATAAACAGTGATTACAGAAAAATACCACACTGTTGCTAAGAATTATGTATGCATAAAGTAATACAAATACTTACATTGTTTCATGATACTGATCTTTTGGGTTTGATATTTGGCAGATCTGGAGGAATGGTAGAGTAAATATTTTCTTCTTACTTCCTGGCAAATAAGACAAATATTTCACATTTAATTCAGACACTTTAGTTTTCAAATAAGTGCTTTAGAGTTGCTGATCCCTCTGACCAATTAATCTGAATTGCTAACGAGATACAAAAGTATATGATTGACAAGATCTTTTTCCCTGAAAATGGTGTCTTCCAGATGAAGAACAGGAAGTCTTGAGTGATCTCCCAGCACTGCATATCATTTTACATATGTCTTCTCAGGCACCACAGAAATTTTACAGCAGCACTCAGAATTTTGAAACACTTCACAGCAGACTTACAGATTTCACAGTACTTGTAACTGACAGAGAATTAAGATGTATTTTTAGCTTTATAACAGGAGAAAGTGTCCTGTTTAGCTGGTAGTTCTTGCATCCAAGTCATCATGGCTTAATTGTCTGTAAATGGCACATTCCTTGGTATTGCTGTTTAGTAAGCATCCGACCACCAAAATCATGTTAAATTCACAAAGAAAGCTACATTTAATATGAAATAATGTGATGCTTGTGCAATTGCAAAAAGGATATACAGATTGTTAATAGAATTGGGGGGGGGGGGGGGTATCCTGTATCTTTGCTAAACTTTATGTACTTATTGTTACACATAAGGAACACTATATCCTGTGTGTCATTCCTGTTGCAAACCAAAGTGATTAAGTTTTCTGGTGTAGCATAACTATGTGATGTGCAGACTAAAGTTTTTAAGATTATAACAACTCATGTTGTAGGAGATCAGCTGGTTTGATGACCCCAAAAATAGTACTGGAGCATTAATTACAAGACTTGCTAATGATGCCTCACAAGTGAAAGGAGTAAGTAACAAGCATTGTCATTTTTCATATCTGGTTTAGTGTGGAGTTAGTTACAGAGTGGATTCAATAGGTAGAAATCCTGGACTCACAGTCATGTGGAAGCTGTTATTAGTTCCTAAATAATATAACTTTATTTATTTAAATTTATCTATTAAATAACATTTATTTTTGTGTCACACAAAAATTAATATCATAATAATAGAGAAGACACATATTTTATTTATGTATATATCTTTGCCTCTAGGTTATAATAATGTTCAGTAGGGTTATCACTAGTATAAATGAGTCATCCAAGGAGTCCATTTAAAGTTATTTATCCAGCCTGCTTATATGTCTAGACAGCATTGTGTTTCCATGCTAAATGTTACAAATATTAACAAAATGCTTCAGTGTATTCCTCGAAATGAGGATTGCTCTCATTGCAGCACTGTGTTTGTTCACATGCTTGAAGTTAAAAGTGATCAAAGAGAAAAATTGGTCATCTCAGACTCCAGGTTAGGAAATGTCACATTTCAGGAGACCCGGCAAGTTTGAAGTCGTGGTTCTATGTATAAAAAATACGAGATGTATGAATTGTCATTGTGGTTTCTTGGGCAAATCCTGAAGACAAGGACTGTAAGTCTCAGTGAACAGATGGAAACAGAGGGGGAAAACTAGATAAGATACAGAAGACTTGAGAGAACGATCTGTACAACCAAATGTTTTTTCAAAAGATAAAGCATCCAGTTCTGCAGAATACTTAGACCAAATTAAGCACTTTCCAATGTCCTCTTGTGAATAAATCCCAATTGTCTAGGTAACAAATACTTCCTGTCCAATTTTCAAATAAAACAGAGTCATTTACAATGGTTTCATTCTTTTCCAGGCTACAGGTTCCAGACTGGCACTAATTGCTCAAAATGTAGCTAACCTTGGAACTGGGATTGTTTTGTCCTTGATCCATGGCTGGCAGCTGACTCTTCTGCTTTTAGTCATTGTGCCAATTATTGCTGTAACAGGAATGATTCAAATGAAGATGCTTGCTGGACATGCGAAAAAACATAAAAAGGAACTGGAAATCTCAGGAAAGGTGAGCTCAGTGACATTTTTATCTGTTTTTGTGTTGTACTATGCAGTGTTGCTTAACAGGGACATTGATGATGGATCGAGAATACACCCCTCAAAACAGTGAAAGTCTGCATTGTTGTGTTGCTCTGACAAAATGGTAATAAAGCCGATAGGAAGCTGAAAATTGAAAACGTGAGTTATTAATTTATGTTCTCAAACAGCTTGTAACATTCAGAGCCTACTAAGCATTTTACAAACCCTGCGTCCCTCACGCCTGTCCCAAGTTTGCATTTGGGTTCCCTATTCTTTCACAGCGCTTTTCTTCATTTCCTTTTCTTCATTTCCTTTCAGCTTCTTTCTTTTCAATGCCCCTCTCTTCTGCCTGTCACATACTTTCTCTCCCCTTGCAGTTGTCTGTGGGCTTAGTATGAAAAGGCTCAGTGCAGAAAGCACCAGTAACAAGGCTGCACAAAACCATCGCCGTGACAGTGCAGATGACCGTGCCCTGCAATCCCTTGCTCTGCTTTTCATTCCTTTCCTTCTCAGCTGGGAAGGGAAGCAGGAGCCTGGGAATCTGCTTCAAAGGAAAATGTGAGCCTGGCAGCAAAGGAGGAGGGTGCTACTTCGTTCCATAACTTTGAGAAGGACTGCTTTTTACTTCCCAAGACGTGCTGTCTCAGGACAGACCGTGATTTGTGGGGGCTGGAATTTTGACACACCCCAAGCAGCACAACACCTGCGTGATCTTCTCTCCTGCCCTTTCCCTCCCTCCCATTATACCATGCTCAGTCGAGCAGAGGAGTCTGGGCACAGCAAATCTTGCTCTCTCTTTTCATGATCTAAACTGGGGAAGTTTCTCAGAAGCGTTTCTGTGCTTCCAGGCTGATTAGAAAATGTTTTGGGTGTTTACTGCTAGCCCTTTTCTCACCAAAATAAAAAGAAAGGAAATTCCTCTTGGTTTTGCCTGCCAGGCATTTTGGTATAAATCTACGCAGCAGTGATTCTCTGTCTGGTCAAATCACAAGGCATTTTCAGAATGTTGTTCCCTGACACACACAAATGAGTATTCTCTTTGTCCCAGTAAAAATGTAACAAATATTCAAGAGCGTTCAAGGGAATTAACTCATCTTTTATTTATCATGAATTCTACAACAGCTTTCAGCTAAGGCCTGCAGTGCAACTTGCATTTAACAAAGACTTTCGACAATATTGAAATAAGTATCCAGTGCAATCACACGTACCAGCCTCGGCTGATAACTGGCTGGGAAAAGGCAAGAGAGGGGGTAATGCAAGGACCAGGAGTCAAACTTGGAAATCTCTGTGAGGCCACAGGTTGGTGGTTAGAAAAACTAAGAAACAGTCCAAAGCAATCTTGCTTCTAAGACCAAATTCATTAAAGATTGTTAGTGAGACAACTGTAAAGCTTCTCAGCCTTAAAGCATATTTAAAGTGGCTCTGCAGAGAACAATTTCACTTCACCTGTCTGTCAAACTGTTCTTATTAGTAATACAGACATAAAGAAAACATGATGCTTATCTTTGTAAGGGAGCCAGATAATATTTACGTGCAGTTATGTTAGGTTTTCCATGTTATTTAACTATTTCATTATCTTATGCCTCACAGTACGTAGTCTGTCCTGTTTATTTGTAGATTGTCTAGGCTTTTATTCTACTTATTATGCATAAGTAATGTTGAAGGGGCTGCCAAATGCATGGGTATAGTTAAGTTTTTGGAGGTTAACTCTCATCGGTTTAGATTTACTATGCTTTTTCCTTTTTCTTGCTGAGTTGAAGGCTGAGAGTCATGTTTGCTTCCAAGCTGTTTTCTACACTTAAGTAAAGGCTGATGATTCACAAGCCTAGAGGTGTTTTGTTACATGTTAAAATAAGAAGTTAAAAGGGATTTATTTTTGAAAGAACATACATGTGGAAAAAAAAGAAGAAACCTGTTCTTCTTTATGTGATAGTGTAATCAAGAAAAAATGCAAAATACTGACAGTAATTATTCAAAAAGTTTTGCCAAACAAGTAATCTTGTGGAGTGTTTCGCTGAAATATTTTAAAGTTATCTTATAGTCAAGTTGTTTACAGCTGATTAGCATTACCCATGCCAACTTCCTTGGAGACTATATTTGTAAGAACATTTAAATGGTTGTTAGACAATGACCTGGTTTTAGCAGACTACGTTAATCAAAGCAATTTTTTGTAGATTCCCCAGTGTCTGGTAAATTTAAAACATATGTATTTCCATAGCAATTCAGCAACAGGTTTCACTCTCAACATATCAAGCAAACCTGAAGGAAAATGAGTCCCTAGCATCTATTTTTAGCTCTAGGTGAAAATGTACTCTTCTCTTTGGAAGACAGCTTCTTCCTGGAAAACTGCCTGTGGAGAAATGCCATCTTCACATGAGAGATAAAAATAAACGCTGTCACTGACAGGTAGTGCAGAAACAACAGAGCTAGAAGAGAGTAAATGTATTTCATGCCTTCCTTATGAGCAGCAGAATTCGTCAGACGTTTAATGGAGTCATTTATCTCCTGGTATAACCCGCGAGCACACGATTTGGAATGGTCCAGACACTGAGGCGACTTCTGTGAAGGCAGTGGGATTCTACAGCCTACAAATCTCACATGGGTGACAACACATGAGAAAGAATTGAGGTTGAGTCCCAGGTCCTAGATGACTTCCTAGACACTGGATAATTTTTAATTTTCTTTTAGCATAAAATGAGTACATTGGAACTAAATTATGAGCAGGAATGAGTATAATCCTCCATGAATATACTTTACAAAATCACTTTTCAAGATGCTTTATATTTTGAGGTTTGATTTGCTGTGTTCTTGACCAAAGATAATTCAACTGCTGTTATTTTAAAAATTGCTAATGATATTAATTAACTACAAGTAAATGCCCTTAATATTTGGGGAGCATTAAAAAAATTAAGGCATGAATTCTGCTAATTTTCGATCAAGTTTGGGTACCTAGCATCATTAATCATTTTGGAAAACTTCTACTATTTTTTTCTGTGGCAAAATCCAAAGATTTTCAAAGATAAAAAATGAAAAGGAATTAGATGCCAAGCTGCCATATGGGCCAGAAAAACCTGACTCTATGTTTTTAGGAATGGCCAGTGGTTTTGATTTTCTCCTTTAGGAGTTTTAAATGGCCAGGGGAGGTTGAGTTTCTCCTTTAGGAGTTTTTAAAGACTCCTGGTTTTCGAAAAATGCTGAGAATGCACCCCGGGAAAGATAATTTCTTTATGGGTCAGCTCAAAATCACTAGCTGCCTTTGAAAATGTTGACATATGTTTACCCTGCAGTTCCAAATGCATTTGCAGGTGATGTAGGCTTGTTCAGTTTATCCTGACTGGGCTCCCGCGGCGATGACAGCTGCATGGTGTCATCCTCATGACAGGTGACAAAAGCCCACTGGAAAATAAAATCCCGTTGCTGACCTGTGCTAACATGTGTGCTCAGCTTCACTGTTCTAATTCACACTAACTGGAAATATTTAACGGCAGCATATCTACAAATGTTGTGACCACACTTTGTAAACATAATTCTATTGCAGTTATTTATCAGATTATGTTTTAAAATTTCCATATAATCTTGTTTTTCTGATGATTCATATCTGCTCTCCAATACAGATTGCTTCAGAAGCCATTGAAAATATTCGAACTGTTGTTACTTTGACTCAGGAAAGAAAATTTGAGCTTATGTATGGACAAAGTTTGCAAGCATCATATAGGTAAAAGAATGATCCAGTTTAAAAAAGTTACTGAAATAGTCCTTTCTCAAATGAACTTAAATTAACACCAATAAACTGAATCATAATTTAGATCTGGCAGCGCATCACAAGATCTTTCATTCCAAGCTCAGTTTTGACATAAAAAATACAGATTATCTTTGCCTTCAAGCTAATGTTCTTGACATTTTAGGTAATACTCTAAAGGTAATGTTCTAAATTACTTTTTTTTTTTTTCCTCGAAGTTTCCATGATGTTGTTATTGGCTGCTGTAATTCTGGAAATCTGAGCCTCTATTAATTCTTATAATCACAAGCCCTTTCTTCTGAGGGAATCTATTGTTTAACAAACCAAAAGTCAGTGTTTACTTGCATGTTTAGCTAAGATTCCCATAAAATCAGTGGGATTTCCATGAGGAAGGAACTAGAAGGGTGAACCTGCATAGCAGCCTCTGTATTTGTTCACTCTGTTATATTTATCGAAGTACTATTGCAGATCATATGAAACCTCACAAGTTGTCACTTGCTTTAGTTCAATGTAAGATAAAGCACAAAGATGTGTTCTATTGAAGTCACTTCTGCTTTGTAGAAATTCTAAAGTTCTTGATGATTTTCTTCATGTGTCGGTTAGTTGAAACTTTGAATTGCAACTATTATAATTTTGAAAATAATTTTAATGAATGTATGAGGTGAAGACAATACAAATTGTACATGGTCAAAATATTTAGATCAATTTCTTCTATCCAAATAGTCCCATCAGTTTCCGCAGACAGAGAAGAAACTGAAGTGTACAGGAATGATGATGATGATGACAATGTTAGGGTCTTACAAAGAGCTGGATATTATTTTACTTCAAAATACTAAGGACTTGTGGATTCTTTTGAATTATAGGATACTCTTCACATTCTTGATTGCTACAAGTAGGTGTACAATATGATTGTGATTGTATGTTTTTCTGTTACAGAAATTCTGTAAAGAAGGCACATATCTTTGGATTTACTTTTGCCTTTACACAAGCTATTATGTACTTCACTTATGCTGGGTGTTTCAGGTTTGGTGCCTATCTAGTGAGAAATGGACATATGCGGTTTAAAGATGTGCTTTTGTGAGTATCTCATCAACACATCCACTTCTAATAAATCCAGACAAGTGGGCAAGGAAGGAAAGCTTAGAGTGCTACTGTCCTCCCTACAAAGTATGGATTTTCTCAGTAAGAAAAAAAATCACAGCGTTTGCAGTAGTCTGCTCTTACCCTACCTCAGCCTTATTAATATTTATCTGAAGCCCCTAATCTGCCCATGAATGCTTTTCTTGCCTTTGCCACATCAATGTCAATATATTTTTCTCCTTCTTCTCTTTACAGAGTGTTTTCAGCTATTGTATTTGGTGCAATAGCATTAGGACAAAGCACTTCTTTCACTCCAGACTATGCCAAAGCCAAGATCTCAGCTGCCCACTTGTTCATGCTGTTTGAACGAGTACCACCCATAGATAGCTACAGCGAGGAAGGAGCAAAGCCTGTAAGTGAGCACAGTGTTATGTACAGCATTGCATACTCCTCTAATTTATTTCAAGCCTGTTCTTTTTTCTCCCATCTACATCTTAGCTACTCTGAACAAGCACTGTGTGAGCCCATTCACATCTGACTCATCCAACCAAATCAGGATTAAGCTTTCCGTTGTGTCTTCTCCTGTCAAAACCTCACCTGTCTCTTGGTGAAACATCTTTTAAGAGACAGTGGAAATAGGATTAATGCAGCAGAGATAATTTTTCAAGACTTTCTTGCATGAAGGTACCTGAGCATGGACCTTGAACATATAACTAAGCTTCTAATGTTTAAATAGAAATTTTTGAGGAATTACTTATTTGCAAGTTGTTCATAATAGATTGTCACATACTTTAGTAACCAACAATCTATGTGAACACATGGCTGCATGTGGCCTGTCATATACCAAAGAGGAGAGAACATTCCAGAAAACTATCCCATCTATATTACAAATCTTGTGTTTATTATGTATACATAATATACATAATAAAGGAAAAGAGCTGTGAAGTCCTGTGAAGTATCATACATTTGAGCTGTTAAGTTGATGGATCATTTGCATATGTCTATATTAACATTTTATATGTACTCATTCAAATGAGCTATATTTCTCCTTGTGTAGGCATATATCCATATTACATATATTATATTTTATAGTAAATTAATGAGAAAAGCCCTTTAAGTGAAAACATTGATTCTGTGCACATATTAAAAATAGTAGATTATTTTCAGTATCTTTGTGGACAAAAATGAAAGAAAATCAGCAAAGAACATGCCAAGAATCTGAATGAGATCCTGGCAAAGCAGACAGAAGTCAGCCCCCTAGAGTTACTGTTACTTTTGAAAATGTAATCTTGTTTAACAGATGGTGTAAGAAAACCCGCCAGAATTTGTGTTTGCAGAACAGAATTTTAATTAAAATATGCCTGCAGAGTAGAATATTTAGAAAAGAGTTTGCGTTTTCACAATAGCTTCTCACTACACATTAATTTCTGGGTTAAAAAAAAAAAAAAAGAGTCTGATCCTCTGGAAAAACTCCCACTGATCTCTTTTATGATCTGTTACATTAGCCTAAAATATTGACCTCACTCTACTGTTTCAATCAGAAAATATTTGGTGGAAACATAACATTCAATGATGTGGCATTTAACTACCCAACTCGACCAGAGGCCAAAGTGCTCCAAGGTTTGAACATGACCGTAGAAAAAGGACAAACTCTGGCTCTTGTTGGTAGCAGTGGCTGTGGAAAGAGCACTGTTGTTCAGCTGCTTGAGAGATTTTATGATCCTCTCAGTGGAGAAATGGTAAGTGATTCCTGTCAAAGTGCATGTTGTGGGTACGCAATGCATGCTTATTCTGTTTTATTAATAAGATTTATTTTCTTTTTTAAGTACTCTTATTACATGTTTGCTAGTGTAACTACTCACTTTTGTCAATGTTTCTAATATAAATTTTTTGTAATATTTTTGAAAATTAAGGGCAGGAACACATGGATTGTCAATATTTTTTATGCAATCATGGGCAAAGTAAAAGACAAGTAAAGTTTCTGAATTTCCCATGCCATTTACTAGAACAAGATCCAATGGAGAGAAGTTGTCTACATTGGCTTGACCAGAACCTATTGGTATCACTGAGGTTTAGTTTAATTACAGTGAGGATGAACCATTGGAAATTTAACAGCAGCACTGCTTAGGGTAGCCACTGAGCTTCACTGCATCATCACCTAGCATGTAAGAACTAGAAGGGAAAGTGAAAAAAAATCTTCAATCTTGAAGCATCTGGAGGCTGCAGATAGATGTCCCAGGACAATTTTGTACTGGCCAAATAAAGTGATCTCATATTTAATCTGTTTCTTCACTTACTTACATTCATATTTCATCCCTAGTCATGGTTTCAGTTCAGAGGATTTGGGTCTTACCTAATTCAGAGAAAAATGTGACCACCAGCTTCCCAAACCCAGATATCTGCTTCCCACTGCAGCCCTGACTCTGTGAAAGCCAAAACTGCCATCTGTAGCTCAAGTTGAACTGCAGTCTCAAGTACAGCCAGCCTCCTTGACAAATGGAGACGCTGCAGTGACCCGTCGGCTTCTTCGCCCTGCAGTGTGTATTTATTTTCAAATGCTTAATAAGAGAGTACCTTGAACTGTGATAAATCTTTTTCTGACACTGGAAAAAATATTTATTCAGTGTTTAATCATTTAACAGCTTTGATTGCATTCTAAGAACAAAAAGACAGATTCATCTCATCAGCCCACACAGAAAACAGCTGGCAAGTCAAGTTATTCCTTACAAAGGGGTTCCTAGTCTCATGTGCACACAAACACAATATTTCTTGAAGAGATGAAAGCATTTAGCTTATTATTTTTTTAGTTGATCATTCTACTGAGGAATCCAAGCCCTGGGTTAGGGCTCTCTGCAATGTCAGGTGCTGTATAAACAGAAAAGATTATCCGGGCTGTAGGAGTCCAATGTCCCCCTTGCACAAGATGGTGATTTAGTCCACAGCTCATTAGTTCTGCTTTAGGTAGAAGTCATGAGGATAGAGCAGAAATACGGACTGATGTTTTATTTTAGACAAAATAAGTCTCTGCATAACGGAGAGAGTTAAACTTACAATTGTGGTTGCTAATGTCCAGATAAGGTACAGTGGGAGAAGAAGAGGAGTTCAAGTGCTGGTATATAGAGTTTTACACACGTATCTCCTCTTAGATGAGCAAGTGGTGGTAGAGGAGTTTTTCCTCACTAATGTGCAAGGATAGTATTCAGTTATGGGATTAGGGACTATTGTCCATTGCTGTCCCCCATTACTGTCATTCGAGAGGCAAATCTGGCTCACAGATTACCGTTAATAGAGGTTGGATAAAGCTGCTAGTAAGGGAAGCGGCTGTGGAAATACTTTGTGGTATAGATCTACTGGTTTCTGCAATAGATTTTTCTGGCACCAGTGTGGTACCAAATGTCTCCAGTGCTGATAGCAAGATGGCAGAGAAAGTACATCTCTATTGGCACTTGTAGTGAGGGTGATAAACAAGTGGGGTGCAATACAATGGCTTCATACAGCCGAAGTTTTTCAAGGTTTATAGCGGTGTCTTACTGTATTGATTGTGAACAGATCTAGGCTTTAATGTTCATCTCCCCACCTCTGCTGCCATGCGTGAATGCCCAAGTTAACAGCCTCAAGGCATGAAATGGCCTGAGTGCCCTGTCTGCTAAATGCCTTAATGTCACTAAATTTATAAAAGCAAATACACAAACAAAACCCAGCCAGCTATAAACCACTCTGATTAAAATATATTATTTCTGACTTTTTAGCTCCTGGATGGCCAAAATGCAAAGACACTGAATATCCAGTGGCTGAGAGCTCAGATTGGTATCGTCTCCCAAGAACCTATGTTGTTTGACTGCACTATTGCTGAAAACATCGCGTATGGAGATAACAGTCGGGAGGTGACATGTGAGGAGATTGTCAGTGCAGCGAAAGAAGCCAATATTCATTCCTTCATTGAATCACTACCAAAGGTAATTAAGGTCTCATTTCCAACTTGCAGCTGGGGGGAAAAGTACTGCCTATTCATGCTTTCCTAAGTAAATGCCGGTTAAAGGCATTTATATTTCCGTGACTTACTGAATTAGACATTGATATTTTAGGGTTTTTCCCCCCTCAGAAGACCCAAAGGACTAGCAGAGAGCTAGGGGGTGACAGTGGCTGCAGGCATTTGCTCAATCCCATTGCTGCAAATGTCTGAATGGGAGGAGTCATCATCTCTGCAGAAGTCTCTGTTAATAACATAACCTGGGTGATATTGGTACTCAGATGAATCATTCTAGATGGAGGAGCACAGAACAAGACATGCAGAAAGTACTGAAAAAGAGGCTGGCTTCTTCCCTTCAGTTAAGCGAAAGCAACAGGAAAGTGTTAAGGCAGACCGAGGAGCACTGGTCTCCTCCTCCTTTTTTCTACATCTCATTAGCCAGGCATGTCAAGTCATGCACAGAGTTGGCTTGGAAAAGCAAGTAGAAAACCCACCATCCTGTTCCTGCTTCCTTCTCTCCCTTCCCCTATTTATACCTGTTATCTCCTGGTTGCACCTGATGTGACAAGCTAAGTCTCCAGTACAGAGGATCTTCCTGCTGCAAAATAAATAGCACCTTGAAGGGAAAAGCTGTTTCGGGTTTTCTACACAGTTTGTGAATAATTATGCTAGTTTAAAAAAAAAAAAAATCTCTCAAGTTGATCTGCTCATGTCCCACTGAGCAGATGCTGGCAGGTGAATGCAAGCAAAGGGTCTTCCTACCTGCTGTCTGAACTAATCAGCCGAAGAAAAGACCAGCCTGTCAGCCTGCTTTTGTGGAAAATATGGGCTAGGACGTATATTTCTTAGTCAATACATTCCCATAGGCTTAGGAGGTTGGTGGGTTTTCCCTACAAAGCCTCATCCCTTGGATGAGAGATGTACATTTGTTCACACAGCAGGTAACAAACAGGGGAAGCACAGAGCTAGAATCAAAATTTTGGAGTAAATTTGTGTCAGCTTTAAAATAAAGTGCAAGGCAGATGGGATTTTGAATTTGACTGGCTTCTCAATCATACCAAATCACTCTCAGGGGCTCCCAGGCTGAGTTTTCTTCTTATGGAGAACTGGGACGGTGAAAGAAGAGCTGACTGCTCAGGCTGCTTGGTGCTGAGTCTTGGTTTGCTGCCAGCAATGGGACGACCTTCTCCTCATACCCTGCACTCAGCTTCTCTGCACCTTGGTCCCCTACCTCAGAACAAATAACACTGCTTCTGCTCAGCACCAGAGGGTTTGCTCTGCAGTTAAATGGCTCAGAAATGTGTTTCTTAGCTTGGCTACTGTATGCAGACTCCTCACCCACACTTGCTCTGGTAGCGGGAAAGAGTCTGACCCAGACTTGTCACTCAATGGAAATGCCGCTCCAATGTCACACCCCACAGGATTAGGTCCAAATCCAGGTTTACACTTGTGTTTACTTTCTGTATCTAGAAATACAGCACACGTGTGGGAGACAAAGGAACCCAGCTCTCTGGTGGCCAGAAACAACGTGTTGCTATTGCTCGAGCTCTTGTACGGCAGCCCCGAATCCTGCTGTTAGATGAAGCAACCTCTGCGCTGGATACAGAAAGTGAAAAGGTACCTTGGCTTTGCAAATGGGAATGGGGATTTGCAAGTTAGCTGGTCATGCCAATAAGAGGCTCTTTTTTTTGTAAAAAAACCAACCAACAAAACAAACTTACCCACCACCCATCCCAAACGGAATTAAGTATCATCAATTTTCAAAATCATTTTAGTGCAGTATTTGGCATCTTTGTGGCCACAGAGCCCAGACCATCAGGTGACAATGAAGAATTAGTAACCTACAGAGTATTAAAAAAGGGTCTGTGGGTGTAGGTGTTAAAAGTGTTTGTACTAAATGCACCATACTTGGTGCTTAGAAACTGGAATAAAAAATATCCAGCATGTTGTTGATTAGACCATAGTTTTATAATGGAACAATTGGAGGGATTGTTGTAATTATTTAATGAGTGGACTGAAATTTGAACAGTTTTCCATGTTGCTGAAAGTGAGTGAGAAGGTCCATGGCTTGTCAAAGGAGCCAGGCCAATTCATTAGGGACAATTTCTGAAACTGACCAAGACCTTCCTGTAGCAGGCAGGAAGGTGTCTGCTTCACTGCTGGGGCAAATGAAAGTATGAACACATGTACACCAGCAAGCACTGCCTGTCCCCTGTCCCTCACTCCAGATGTAAAAACAAGGCTCTGAACTAGCCATCGGGGGAAGTTTTTCACTTCCAAAGCTATACATAGGAACATCACTATCATTGCTCTATCACAGATAACAGATGACAGACTGGGGGTACCACAGGTGGAAACAGCTGCTGTATTTGTTTTTAATTCACATTTTGGTTTGTTCATTGTTTAGATTGTCCAGGAAGCATTGGATAAGGCAAGAGAAGGTCGCACCTGCATCGTGATAGCTCACCGTCTCTCCACCATCCAAAACGCTGACAAGATTGCCGTGATCCAGAACGGCAAGGTTGTAGAGCAAGGGACCCATCAGCAGCTCCTGGCTGAAAAAGGCATCTACTATTCTCTGGTCAACATTCAAAGTGGGCCATGTAATGCGTGATAGCAGGCAGTACCTGTTGCTGAAGTGCAGCTGTACAGCTGGTTCAGTCTTTTGTATGAGACTATTACAGATGTTTCACTACTTGTGGTTTTGGTAAAATTCTGTAAATAGTTTCCTTAAGCCCCATAACTAATAAATAACTGAGGTATATTTGCTTTAAGAACACAACCCTCTTCTACCAGCACAAAAATTCATGGTTGTTCAAATTAAAAATTACACAGCAGCCATGAAAAAGCCCCGCTGACTCGCCAAACTGCCAAGTGAAGGACTCTGAGGGCGGAGGGCCCCTTCTGTCCCCCGGGTGCTGAGAATATTAGCCCTGCAGCACCTACTGTGGGTGCTGACAGTGAAGGGATGCGTGTACAAAAGCAGGGAGAGGGTTTGAGGGCAGAGGCACTGGAGATGGAACAGGCTGGGTTTTTGAGGGTAGGGAGAAAGCACAATATCCAACCTAGGGACAGCAGCAAGCTGTTATGTAGAGTGCTAGTGAAAAAGGGATGAGAGCTCACTCAACTACCTGTTCAGGTTTTGGGGGTTGCGTTTTTAAAGGCTGATTGTAACTACATCTTCTAACTTTGCATTCTCTCTAAACTCCAGTGAGTAATGAGGATTATGGCAGTGAGATATATGCCAGCAAGGAGCCAAAAACAGTTTGAGAAAAGCCATCTCTGGGAAGAAAGAGTAGCTATTCCTTATGCACAAGGATTCCAGCACTCACAGGCAGAAGGAAGGTAGCAATGTGCTCCTCAACATAGATGGACCCAAAGTGCCATTCCAGGTATGACTGTTTCTAAATAAACAAACACACGTGCAACCCAAAGCAAGGGAAAAAGGAAGCCTGTCAGGATTGGCAACTGGCTCAGTCCCATGAATGCAAGAAAAGTGGCTCCTATCCTTGGCTTGCCAAAGCACCAACGGGTGCAGCCAATTTCTGCAACCCCCTGTTTTAGCCTCAGGGTCTATAAAGAAAATGCTTGTCCTGGGACAAGTGGACTGCACAGCTTAACCACTCTGACCTGAAAACATGATGGTGAGAAGTAACATTTTCTCAATGATATACTTCCTGAAAACTGTTTTCCTTTCTCTGTATTTCTGCCAGGATTTCTATGCTCCCAGAAATCTCTAGAGAGGCAGGGTAGGTATGTGGAAAATAAATGCAAATAAATGCAAAATTACACCCTTCATCAGATTTCAGGCTGTTTCTAGTGAGTGTTCAAAGCAAACTGTCCTTGTAACTGTTGCAACCAGGTTTACTAACCCAACTGAGGGATGAAAGCTTGTATCTGTCAGACAAAAACTTCTAAGAAAAAACCCCAAACAATAAATCCCCAAAATCCTCTCTCACAGAAATTACGGCATTGTAAAGACAAACACTTCACCAACCAGGGGATTTCAGAAAGTCATTTACCTCCAAGGAAGAGTGGGTTATTTATTACAAGCACTGCAGAACAGGAATGGAATCTTACTCTGTATGAGTTTTGGAAGACCTCAAATCAACCATTAAATAATGAATGGTTGTCAGATTTAACTGAGACAGGACATGCAAGTAGTCCAAGACGGGCAGGGATGACAAAGGCTGACATAATGAGACTGTTTAAATGCCTGTTATTCAGTGAGGTGTCAGGCTTTGAGGAAGGAAATAAAAAGGGAAACTGTTCCTGCTACTGTGGAGAAAAATATGCAACAGAGCTTCCAGAGGGCAAAGAGTTCAGTGTTAGCTAAGAATGCAGTTCTTTCTGTAAAACAAATAACGATGTCTGATCATTCTCAAAATTCAAAAACTATGGGTTCTTTAGAATCTCTATTTCAAGTTCACCTGTCCAAGATCACCCCTCTTCCACAACTTTTTGTTGCTACACAATAAACAGTTCAGTCACAAATCAATCAATAGAAAGCTGAGTTTTATAATTTTATTATGACAGAAAAATACAAAGCTGCTCAGAGGAATCAAGTCTTAAAATCCTGAGAATTGTATCAAACTGTATTCAGTGCTTACTTTTATTGTGTATTATTAGTGTAAAGCAGCAGACAGAGTTCACTAGAGGATGAAAACTGAGGAATTTGGAACTCCTATCCTGCTTTCTGTCTTTATTATTGAAAGGTCCTTTATCAAAACACTTCAGATTGTAGCGCTCTCATACTACAAATGTAGAGGGAACATTCCCATTCACGGATACAACATTTATTTGTTATAATCCTGATAGCAAAAATGAAAGGAAACTTACAAAATAACAAATAGCCTGATGGAGGCAGCCTTTCTATTTCATAACCCACTATGAATAGGAAGCATAATCACTTAAGAGGAGAGTGTGGTTACTCTTAAGTACACAGTTAAGTGCTCCACTGACATAAACAATATCAGTAGACTACAAAGTATTCTACATGTTACTACTAAGATCATAAATACAAATCTCCCACGAATTCCCAAATACATTTGCATTGTTGAGGCATATTTTAATATTGCATAGTTCTACATAGATAAGGTAACTACTGCTTGCATTGTTGTTGCAAATGGCTACATTACTCTTAAATGGGTCCTGTTAGCACAGTAAATCCCATTTTTTATTTAGGTAGATTTCACATAGATCATTAAATGTCTTAACATGAATATAACAGTACTCTTGAGTAGCATTTCCTGTGTAAGTACTAGATATAACTCGTGAGCTGCCAAAGGCTTTTACATCATTATCAACCTTACAAGTGAGCTGCAACTGTTAACTGTAGCATGTCCTGAAAACACTGGAACACAGTTCTACACAGCACTTCTGCATCAGTCTCTGGACATGATTTCCAAGAAGAACAGGTAGCAATGATCCTATCAATATAGGAAACAAGGAAGTTACCACCCTTAATTCTCATGGTCTAGGACAAAAGTCATGCAAATTGCCCTGAAACGTGCAATTATTGATGTAAATTCTGAAGCAAAAAGTGTCATATAAACATACTGTCTCAACATTCAAGAACTCAGATCCCTAGTGCCTTTGTAACCAATAACTTTTTGACAGATCTTAACACTAGATACTTTGATTTAAAGACCCATTTCTACATACATAGTGACATGTCTTTTCCACTTACACTTGAAAATACTGTGAATTGTATTTCTTCTCTGCAGCTATTTTAAGGTTTAAAGTACTTTTCTTCTATTTACCTAATAAAAGGTAAATCTTTATCTAGTTCTTTTTACTTTAACAGAGCCATAGGTCAAACTATAGACAGTTTGTATTCTCAAACTGAATCAAATCTGTGCATAATCCATATTTAGTTTTAGGAAGAAATCATTACACCTAAGTTACAAATTACACCTAAATCACAAACCAGCAAGTTATCTCAACACATTATAATCAAAGAAGTTTATTAGATTTGATAAGGAAGCAATAATTTTTATCCATAAGACCAATTAACCAAAGCTGGATCTTTTCAAACACTCCCATTTTATGTTTAAGTGTTTTAGGTTCTCCTTGTTACTCAAAAAGTCTGGTTTGAGTAAAGAGATGTGTGTGTCACCATCAAGAATGACGGATGGTGTGCTCACCTGTACTCTCTCTGGTCTACTTCAGTCAATTGCCACTTTTTTAAAAACACCTTTCCATGTTACATTTAATGATCTCCAAAACAAAAGCTTATTTTAAAGTTAACTTCTTCTGTTCCTCCCTTCATTCACCTTCCTCACTCTTTTCTTTTTGCTTATTGTCAGTTTCTTGGTGTTCCACCTCCACCATGTGTCCTTCCTCCCTCACGTGCCTTCCCAGAATGCTGATGCCTTTATTGCCATGTATATCACTTCTCAACCTTTTCTGACACATGCAGTCATGTGTTTTCCATCTTTTCCTTTCCTCATTCCAGTTGTTGGCCACCTTTCCCTTTGTGATAGAGACAGAACCATGCCCCAACTGAAATTATATCCTTACCTGTCATCTCTGATTGCATAAAAAAAGCCATAGCCATGTTCTACCATAGGGAGTGCAGATCCACTGAACCTAGTGTAACCAGTCAGACTAGTTGAAAGAACAAAATTCCCACCTCCTCCACTGTAAAAAAAACCAAAAGCAGCACTTTTAAAGATCATTTAAAACAAGGTGAATTTTACAAAAAGTTATTTTGTCCTAGAGATCAAGAAATCAGCATACGTAAGGCCAAAGTAGAGAAGTCCTCGGACTCAAGGGATACAACCTCCCCACAGGACAGGAATATGAATTACCTAGCTGTGAAGGCATTATCCACATAAAGTTCTGGCACTGGCAGTCCCTGCTCCTGTGCTATGAGTAGGAGACCCAAAAGATGACGATCAAAGCCTGTCAAATAAATGCAAACACTGCATCATTAACAGCAGCATTTCCCATTTTTCTGCTTCTTGTGGTCTGGGATAGCTGAAGGAAAGATAAATGACAGAGTCTACTAAAAAACAAGACTCTTACTGTATCATACAAAACCATTTCCCAAAGATTTGATCTAAGGGCCTTTTCATCACTTTTAGCTTGCAACACTGAGCCCAAGTGCAAATGAACTAACTAATATAAACCCAGCACAGTGCCTTTGGAACTCAAAACCCAAGAAAACTTCCATTTCATCCAAGGAGGGGGAATTCCACATTGTGAAACTGGCCCACTGGCAATTATGTGGACAAGGTGAAAAGGCTTGCAGGGCCACAACTGCCTAGATAACTCACAAAGTAGGATGGAGAGAGTATGAAGGTTCATCAGATTATCTCCTAGCTACTCTTTCTCATTCATAGAACAGCTTACCATGTTAACATGGGTTGGTTAGAATTTCACTCAAATGTTTCCTCTGCCTTATAAGACCATATTTCCCATTTTCCATCCAAGCATACATTTGAGCAGACAGTATTTCAAAATAATATTTAGCTGAGCAGAAAAAGTGAATTAATATTCAAAGGGAACATGTCTTTGAGGCACAAGGAAAGGCACAAGGACTAGGTTTTAGTTCCTCTCCCCAAAAGTATAAAATATTAACAGGTAGTTTTCACTCAGGTCAAAAACAAGGAGGCAGAGAAAATGTATTAGCATATTGCAATATTGCCTTCTCACTCACAAGAAAAAAAAAAAGTTTTGATCCCAGAGTACCTTTTCCATTCTCACATTCTTTCCTCATTTTATTGTGCTTTGCAAATGCTTTATGCATTAGCTGTAGTCGTTGATAAACCTGTGTAAAGTAGGGGAAACAGGATTAAAAAAAAAAAAAAAAAAAGGAAAGGAAAAAACCCAAACCAATCCAGATGAGTAACACACCAGGAATCACAGACCAGCAAGTTTTTCCCTTTCATAGTTTCTAGCGATTTTAGATAGAATAAAATGGAGGAACTGGAATGGTACATTAGAATCCCTCTCAAACTTTCTCCCAAATCCAAGTTCCCTTTTCAAGAGAACTTGCTCATTTGTTTCCTGTATCTTTGTTCTGTTACTCGGATCTCTTTGGCACTGATCTAATATTCTAAACCTCATGCTCTTTCCCAAACAAGCTGAAACAATGGAAAATAGTCACTGTGAACTAGAGTAATCAAAACCTTCTCACAATACCACTTACTCAGCTTTTACCAGGTGCAGTTGGATTTACATGATCACCATGCCCTGAATTGGTCAGGCAGTTGGTCTAGATGATCATTGTACGTCCCTTCCAACTGAAATATTCTATTCTACTCAATTCTATCATTTTTCATGAAAAAACCCCCAAAAACAGATAAAAAAGTCTGATGCAAAAGCAAAAAACAAAACAGAAAATATATACAGATGCCAATTGCATTCCCAAATTTCCTCTGCTGATTGAAAAATTACTTTCATGACAGTAGTTCTGTCAACATTATGATTTTGTATTGCAACCTACTTCTTAAACTTACTAAACTTCCTTATTAAACCAGAGAGAACAGAATACAAATACATATTCTAGTAAAGGAGGCCTAGAGAAACATCTCTAAGCACCCACGATCTTGACTTCTAAGACCTTAGGTCTCACTAGCTCTTTTAACTACTTAAGAAGCATCTTTTTGCTTAATACATGAGAGGCTACAGCACAGAATGTGAAACGAGGGCAGTAGCCACTCAATTTGGATAAAAATCAAGGTACTAAGCTCACAAGAAGCAAAAAAAAGTTGAGACAAAAGGATTTTTTCCACAGTACTTAACTTAGGTATCTTCTACTACCTTAAAAGCAGACTTATAAGCATCTTAATTTCAATACCATTGAACAGATTCAATGCTTTTCTAAGACCCAAGAGTTCATCACAAAAAAAAATAGCAATAGGAAGATCTTTGGAGATTTTATTTAAAATTACGAAGAGAAAAAGAAAAAGGCTACAGTTAGTAGCCATGTTTATTACCCATAGAAGCCTGATATTTGGTTAGAAGATAACTGAATTGCAAGGCAATAACAGGAATCCATATTTGCAATAGGAAAGCAGATCTAAATAATGGCCAGAAAACAAAGTTTTAAAGCTGCAGCCCAAGCCAAAAGAGGCCAGTGACGACCAGGAAAATATGCTCTTGAAGACTGTAATTATCAATCGCACATATTTCTTGTTAGTCATATTCCTGTATGTTTCTCAGATGCATTAATAATATAGAACCTTTGAATTTCCTAAAGATACATAGTCCTTTGTCTCAAAAATCTTCTACTTGCTTCATTTCTCAGGCTCTGAGAAATGTCCAGTGATGACAATAGAAAGACCTTTAGTACAGCTCTCACTCGGCAAGAAAGGCATGACATGCTTTGCCAGCCAAGCACCAGAGGGGAGTCGCTGGGAACAGAGAAGTGCACCACTTCAGCTATTCAGAGACAAACTGGAATACATCCCTGCTGCCACTAGACACAAACAGATTTCAGTCTTGCTCACAGACTCAATTAGATCAACAATTTCTAAGTTAAACCAGGAAGTAAGACAACAGAACCACTCCACAGCAGAATACAAAAATCAGTGTTAATGTAAGTCAAGACACATTATCGAAACCAAAAGGTAAATAGGACAGAAAACCAAACAAGCCCACACATGACAGCTCACCTCTGTCACAATGACCAGAGCCAGACTTCAAAGCAACCCAGCATTTGAAATCTGTCTCACTGGAAACAGGCCAACTCCCATTAATGAGAAAACGGAAAAGTGAGTTTTAAGCAATTCAAATGACAGGCCTTCTAGATACATGATGATTAAAGGAGGATTTCAGTATTTACACCATCAGAAGGATCCAGCATGGACTTGCACCATTCCATTGCTTCCATAGTACATGGTCTTATGGTTTCTGTGCGGCCGTGATAGAAACGTCTGGTCATGGCAGTTTCGTAACAGCAGCCTGGGCTAAGAAGAAAAGTTAGAGAAGAGTATCTCACTAACTTCACGAAACTATTCGCTCTCTCAAGGACAAAAAAGCTCTGTCAAGTATCTTACACATCTAGCTCAGTTTTTCTTAAATTGTGTGTCTGAAAAAGAGCCACAAAGGAACTCTATAAGCTTTTATGAGACAGATGACTGGAAAAGTGCCAGTGCTATTATCACACCTTGAAAAGACTGGATTGACATTGCTATTTTCTGAAGACTACAGATCTACCAGCCTCTAGTACAAATAAGCTGAAATTATAGAGCGAAACTGAAGCTTGCATATTTCCATTAAAGAAACCCTCCACATCATCCAAAAACTCAAAAATTAAGAGACACTTTTGAAATAAGCAGTGTGTCCCTATGCATTTATAAGGAAAAGGCTCAAATGCTTCTTTGTTGCATATTGACACTCATCCAGCTTTTACGTGGAGCACCCCCAGCCTTATGACAGTCTATCATTTAACATACAACTTACATGAAACATATCTGTCTGTTTAGAACAGACCTAATATAAGCTATTTTAGTCAGACAATTAATTAATTCCAATGTTCAACAAACTGAGATCTCCGACCTTCCTTATGATGAGACACCCACCTGCAATGACTAAGCATAATGCTCATATGACGAAATCCCCCTTTTTCTGAAGCAATACTCACCAGGTCAGTAGTGACTTACACAAGCCATAATCAGTAATGATTAGCAAAGAGAAATTTGGAAACACCAATACCAGGAAGAAATCTGCCTTTTACCAATAATACAAAATAAAATGACAGACCCAAAAACATAGAGCCAGGTATTTGGAGGGTCACTACCTATAACTTTATTATTCTTCTCAAACCGTCACATTAATGTTGCTAAAGAAAGTGAGACACTGAGGTTTGTGAGGCTTTTTACAAGCTTGGAAGACTAACCATTTTACTGATGGCTGTCACTTGCTTCAGATAAAGCTTTCTTCTCCATTTAAGCAACTATCTGACATTAAAGAATCCTGACACAATGCACATTTGGTGTTTGCCAAATATTTTCTTTGTACAGCCCAGACCCACATTTTCATGGACTGCCTTCTGCCCTCCATTCAACAATACTTATACACACGATCCCTATGCGCACAAAGACACAATTCTTCCGAAGCCAAGGGCACAAGCCCATGGATTTCAATGGCTCAAAATAAGGCAGTATGAAAGCGTTACTTTAAAAAACCCTTACCTCTTCATTCTTATTACCACAGCGAACTACACACTGGCTTTGTAAGGCCACTGCATTATATGTCCAGATCCACCCCTTTACTCAAAAACTATTTTTTTATTCCTCACTAGCTTTGTAAGGCCACTGCATTATATCTCCAGATCCACCCCTTTACTCAAAAACTATTTTTTTATTCCTAATCTGGATAACGAGATTTTCTTACCGTCCATGGCATTTGTAATAAGCAAGCTGAAGGGCAAGCTGCACAAATGTATCAGGATGAAGTTTCTTCATTCTAATCAATGCTTTGCCAAAGGATGTGAAGGCATAATTCACTAGCTGCAAGTCAGATACCTGTCATACCAAAGGAGGAAGAGACACAGAAGTCAAGAAATATCACTTGGTTCACTTCAAATAAAATACTCAAAATAAACCAATGGTGGAAGAAATTAAACCATGGTGTTAAGTCCCCTGATTCATCGATTTATCACTAACATATTCATCCCTGCTCTCCAGCATGGAGAAAGATCAGCTAAAAACATGGAAATAGAATGAAAAAAAATATATCGGAGACAAGAGAAGCAGCAAGAAATTCCACCTTTTTGTAATATAATTCTTTAGTATGTCCAATTTCATTTATAATTTTTTGATCCACTGTGAATACAAGTTCCTCTGGCCATGGAATATCCCTTACTTTATCTGATCCCTGCGGACAGAAAGAAAAGAGCAAACAGAAAATGTTATCCATAAGAAAAGATGCATGGACTAATAAACTTGAATGTTTAAAGGACAGATACCTTCCATTTTCCCTCATTTTCAATAATCTTCTTTTCAGCATAAGATAACATGGTAATTAAAGCCATGGCATCAAAAGGAGAATGCTAGGAATATATAAAACAAGATATCGCATTATTTGCATAACTGCAAGAGGATCCAATTGCTTTTTTCCTACCCTGCTCTTCTTCCTGCAGACCAACAGCTTTACTACAGTGTTGGACTTGTTTTTCTAGTTCTACTATAAATATAGAACTAATGCAATTCCACCCACTGTTCTGACTGCTCCACAGCCTGAAAGGAGGCACAATATACCATTACTGTGGAAAAGCAGATTTCAGGCAACGTGTAGGCCCTCATGGCCATTCAGTAATGAGTTAAAAAAAAATCTGAGTTTAAAAAACAAAGCTGCTCAAATAGATATATCATACAAAGAGTTAAATTTTAAGCCTTCTTGTCTAATGTGGGTTTTGTCCTTGGAACTCCCTCATTAAACACTTTTAGAGAAAAGATTATAATTTCAGATCTCAGGTTCTTAACTCAAGTATGGTATAATATCAAACACTCTGAAAGCAGACTACTTTTGGAAACTTGCCAGGCAAGGTGCCTGGTCAACAAGGCCATACTAAACAGGAACACATAAAGCATTTAAAATAATACTCTGAAAGGGAAAACTTAGTAACTTGAAAGGCCCGTGGGGTGGGGGGTATTTCAACTTACATCACAGAATGCACTACAGACTCCATTGGAAAAGAATATGCTGTTGTAGGATTTATCTCCCCAGCGTATAGTCGGATCACCTGTTAACCCCAGCCTTGTAACCTAAAACAAAAGTTACATGCTGTGGGTTTTAAAAAACATATGAGTACACTGCCAACCTCTGTCTGCTAAATCAAGCCTAAGTTAAGATGGTGAGACCCTCTTGAGAGAGAAGACATTTCCATCCAGCTGAAGATGAAACATGATTATAAGCCTATGTTTTTAAATTAAAGAGTGGTAACAAGTTGATCACTGTATTTTTGAGGACCCTGAAGGACAGAGGGCTAATAGATTATGAAGGTGGATTTCAGCCATTTCCACTTCTGATGTCCTAACAATTCAAACCATTTAAGTACTCCTATGGATCAACAAGAAGCATTATTTGCATATTTATCTGCTTCATTTTCTCTGTTCTGAAAGAGTAAGAAGTGCTATTTCTGTATCTATGCAGAAGAAATAGTATATAAAGATGACCAGATACGAATTATCAAAAATCCTTAGCTACCTCAGTGTAGTCCTCAGGAGTTGCATGGGGACTAGAATCATCAAGGCAGACCACAAACAAACTTCTCTGAATTTTTTCCAGATGAGTTAAATTCTTTGGATCAAGACCAATCAAATATTCACGTAACTAGAAATCATAAAAAGACAAAGCTAAGTAAAATTATGTATTTCCAGCGATCACAATGCTTTTCTCAGGAATCAACTGTTGAAGTATTCCTACCTCTGCCCATTTTGTCCTCTCACTGCTTGTTAGGGCTGCCAGTCCTGGTCCATCTGGTTCACTATGGCATCTTTTCTGTACATATTTAAGTTGCCTTTAAGAAGATTTCAAAAACTGAAGTTAACAGGGAACATATGAAGAGGAGGCAAAAGTCACCCTTCTTATTGCTTTTTTTTGCCAAGCTGGAATTTTGTTTCCACATTCATGAGCTAATGTGAATTTTCAGGAAGCATGAATCAGCTCCCTCAGACTCCAAGAGCAGCTGAAGATCTGTTCAGTTTCCGGTCACTAATTCCAATTGCAGGTATCAGCCCAGCACAAACTTACATGTAAACAATCATGGTCCTAAAGCATTATTAATTTAAAACTAGATTTAAGACTTCAGCAGTGCAGATCAAACTTTCCCAAGCAGCAGACACCTGCAATGCTGCAGCTTTGCCGTTTTTATAGCAGCTAATCAGCTAGAAGGGCAAAACTTCTACTCAAGGTAAATCCTGAAATTTAAAGCAAAAGTAGCTACAGTACATTCTAAATATAAAGACTGAACTACTACTTCTCTTCCTACCTTTTCCTTGCATTTAGCCTTTGAAAAGATATTAACATAGAGATAATTTTTAGTTTGCAAATTCAGTTTTTCACATGCTGTTCTATGTGCTAAAGAAACTCCAAAAATTACAGGCATTTAATCTGGCTTGTCCTTTGTTCTGGCACTCTTGGCCAGTAAACTTCACTTCTGATCATCACTTACACAGCTGTCAAAAATATAAGACAACTGTGATGAGGTTATTAAAAAAAAAAGACACAAAAACCTCACCAAACCAAAACCAACTTGCCCTTTTTATAGACATTAGAAAGCTTTAGGGTTTTTGTCTGTATTCCAGGTGTCATTTCTTTGCTACTTGCTTGATCTAACAGGTAGAACTACAGAAATTAGAAATACATACGTTGAAATATCTTAAGTATTAAAGTACCAGACTTCAGAGAAGCTCAAAAGTCACTTTTTATTTTTTTAAATTTTTGTCTTGCATGAGGAATTTGGCCATCCACCTTTTGCCAGTTTTGATTACAAGCATTCTGTTCTACAAGCAGCACTTTGATAAATGCAGGAAGTTATTCCCAGATGAAATGCGCAAGCCCTCTTTAGTACATAGATGCATGTAGATCCCAAATCGGTCATGAGACTCATGCTGAAATTACCTCTGTATGTGACATCAGAATTCAACCAACAGAGTAGAAAACCTTGTGGCCACAACTGTATTACCAATCTGAAAAGCCATCACCTCCACGCTACTGGGAGACAGGAGATACAGCACAGAAAAGCTTTAAAAATAGCTAGTGTCACTAGTACTGAAATTTAGTATTTAAAGAACCAAATTCTTTCTCTGTGTTCCTTTGCAGCAGCTCAGGAATATGAAAAGAGACACAAACATGGTTGGTTGTCACAGGTCTGGCACTAAACCAAGAAATGTAAGTGAAATGCTGCAGTACTGCTGTGTAGCAAGCAGGAAGTCAATCAGTGTATACTACGATTCTGGACTATGCTGCACTCACCGATAGGAATTCCAGCCCCTCTATTCCTGAGAAAATTGACCACAAGCATGTTAGATCTGTATCAACATGACAGTGGTGCTTCATCTTTCACAATGATTAAGTAGCAATGTGACAATTATCAACATGGATTGGTCCTAAAAGGAATGATGCTACTTATAATCCTAATAATTCCATGTCAAGAAACTTCATACACAAATGATGTTTCCTACTGAAACATCTCCATTCAGCCCTTTTGCTGATGTTCTGTGGGTGTATTACAACAGCACATGATCATCATGCTTCATGGCATGGCAAGAAGTTGCCACTCACTAAACAAGTATTTACTCAAATCTGAACCCTTGGCTAGAGAAGCTGTAGCCTCGCCCACACCTAATTCTTTGGGGTGAAGGGGATAGGAAAAGAAAGACTCTCTGGTATATAGCTTGATTAGGACAGTTCATTTGAAAAAAGGTAGTTTGAAAACCTGAAAATCTCTGGAGGAGTCACCATATTGCCTTCATGTATGGCGTCAAATGCAAACACTCGACCTCGACACAGGACTATTAAGTGAGATGGGCATTCACCTTCAGTCTCTGGAATGAAAAAAAAAACATGAAAATCCAACCATGGGGATAAAGTGAGTGACAAATACAGGAAAAACACTCAGCAAGTCCTACAGATCTATTTTTTGTTCAAAATGAGGCAGACTTCATACAGTTAAAAACAGGAAAGAAGAAAAAAGAATAGCTTTTGAAGTCCAATTGCATGATCTTACTGCAAATTTGAAGACTTTTTAAAACCATCAGGGAAAATATACAGAAGTACGTAACTTTCACTGTTATCAACTACTTCAAGTCATCGTCATCACTTTTACTTAGTAGCACACGTCATTTATTTGTGTACCTTGTAGGCAGGAATACCCTTTGCTGAAATGAGTGTTGGTTGCTGACACCTGATCTAACAACATTTCTCTCTTGTATGAATTTTGTTTGGTTTTTAAAAAGGGATGAACATAACGCAGCAAGCTGCTGCTAAGACACTTTGCAAATGATTGAGTACTGCAGTTTCAAGAGTGTTTATGCAACCAGTTTCAGTTATACAGCTCGTGATCTAATATGCATGTCAATCAGACCTGATCGGCACACGCAGATCTGTAAAAAGGGAGCACTGACACACCAATTTGGCCACTATACAGAAATGCAGATGGTACTGGCCCACACTAGGCCAGGTACATTTGCATAGCACTGCTTTATTGCATCTATCTATCTGAAAAGTCTTGAAAGGCCTCTGTAGTGATTTTTTAAGCCATTCTCTTAAACTCCCAACGGTTTTCTGGAGTGCAAGATCAAGAGCTAAAGTGTAGTATTCTTATTCATCTTCCACTAACAAATACTGTAGTATTAGTAATCAACTAACTGAAATTGTAACTCCTCTCCTACACACATTCTGATGTATCCAGACTTGTTCAGCAGTGTCACTCGAGATAATCATGGGAGATACGAATTCCTGTAAGACAAAGGAATTCAAGAAGAATTCTGTGCCTTACTCTATAGAAAATATATAAGGAAATCTCCATACTACAGGTTATGACGAGAAAATGCAAAGTTGAACCCTTGAAATGCAAGTTTAGTGCTTGAGGAAGCAAGTATTTTATGGTTAAAATGACCACTCCATTAGCCCATTAATACAAAATCATTTGCTTGTATTAACCCCAATTTGGATTTGTTTACCAGTTTTAAAATAACTGCCAATTGAGTCTCTGGTAATTCCAGGAATTTTGCAAGTGCAGAAGAGCATTCGAAATTGGTTCATGTCCAGAACGGCATTCCCAGACCTCTCTATAGCCACCTTCTCTCTGTTGTAGACAAAGACACCAACATTAAACAAGAGAGATGATAATTATTGCAAGTAAATCAAGGCAAGATAAACCCATCTTTTACTGCAAAGAATGCATGGCAATGAACATAAACATATTTTTGCAACTAAAGTACACAAAGATCATTAATATTTAGAATTGATTTTTTTTTTCTTCAAGTCTTACGCTCGTAGTAGATCCCAGAATTTCAGGGTGTGCCATATATTTACACATGCTCTTTCTATCTGAGTGCCCTCTTTTGGTGGCCAGCAGTGTTCAATAAAAGGTCCGGGGCCACCCATATTACAGTGTATTTGCGTTGATATGCGAAGATCAAGATAAGCCACATTCAGCCACCAGTCCTCCAGCTGAAAATGAAAAATGTCTAGCATCAGAATTAAGTTTTAGTCACTAATTCTTTAATAATTACCTCATTGTTCAACCACCTAGAGTTTTTGGGTTTGTTTGGTTTATTTTTTTGCCTTTTTTTTTTGTTTGTTCTTTTAAATATTTTGGATATTAGTTCCATCCTATATAACAAAAGGCAGAACAATGGTTCAAAACTAACTGCTGAGGGTAATGAGCACCTAGCTCTTCTATTTTCAAGCTTGAAATAAAATTCAATACTGCTTAAGACTATTAAACTGCAAATTATAATGAAGAGTTCTTCCCTGATATTCATCATAAACTCTTGCAGACATCAGCTGTGGCTGCTGCAAACATCATGACAGGTTACGCCACAAAGAATGGAAGGAAAGGAGATCTGTGTTGAGAGGATCTGGGACAGACAGTTCATAATGTATTTTTCCTATCATCATCTGAAAATCTCCACTCCAGAGTGTGTCATGTAAAGATTTTAAAAGTTCTCACAAATTCCACTTGTTTATGACTCCCCCTGTATCCATTTCTCTGTTGAAAGGCAACTTTAAAATGCTACCAAACAGCTTTCTTCAGGAAAGAAAGACAGAGACCAATCTTAAATTCAATTTTTTTTTTTTTTTTTTCTGGCAAGGTGGAAAGAGAGGGGACAGAAGTGACAGAAGAAGAGACTGACAGACAAAGCATTCAAAAGCTGGTAGGTAACTTAACATTTCAGTTATTGAGCTCTCTGAGCCACTCGACTTTGAAAAAAACCAAATCACAAGTGTATAAGTGAATGTGCTCATATCCAAGTGGCAGATATAAGGAAGATCCTAAGATAAATAAAGCTAAGTGACACTCTAAATTATATCCTGAACAATCAACTTTCCCTAAGTTGATTTATGACTTCTAACATAGCTAAATACATACCCAATTCCTTCTCGTTTTAGCTCTTTCCAGTAACTTCTGATGCAGCTCTTTCCCAATCCCATTTTCAAATTTTTTAACTATATCCTCAGTTCTTTGATATTCTTCTTGATTTAGAAATGGCTTAACTGTAAAAAGAAAATGTTTTTATTTTAAAGACAACTGTATACTGACATTTATTCCAAGATTCAGATATCCAAAGGCAAGGCAGTGGATGAAAATACTCTTAAGATTATTTTCCTAAGACAAGTATTTGAAGGGAAAATATCTTTTAAAAATCTGTATATAAATCAGTGTGTTCTAGTAAGATATAAATACATACTTTTCAATAAATACACATATTAGCAGAGGAAAGCAATTGCTGAAAACCTGAAATACCTAACAGATAACTAAACCTGATACATTTAAAACTGCAGCTGGAAATACTATGGAGTTCTGCAGCTCTGTCAGCTGCCACAGAACTCACTGAATAATTAAATTTACAGGAACTTTGTAAATTAATACATTGAGCCATACATGACTGCCACCCTGCTGCACCAACCACAAGCTGTTGCCTTTATATTCAAAAGTTCATTCATAGTCCACAAGTCATTAATTCTCATTCACTGTCCCCACGTTATGCCTACTTTTGAATGACAATGGCGGCAGTAACTACTACCCAATTTTTATATTTTAAAATACTTTTTCTCTCAGATCATGTGCCATATAGGCCAAAGTTCTCTGTAAACATTTGCAGAACTAGTCATCATTTTAATCTAGAACCCTCCTTAAAGCCTTTCTACCATGAAACCTATGGTCAGTAACGGGCACTGATGATGTCAGTTTTCATGCAGGCACATTTCATTGTCTTATATTCACCTTGTGTATAATGTATTTTCTATCATCTTTTTATTTAGATTGTAAAGCCAGTGGCAAACAGAACAGAGGGGCTGTTTCTGCTGATTCAATGCCTGTGCAGTGAGGTCTGATGCATTTTTGAGGCTGCTGGACATCACTGACAATTAATTTCTTGTCTGCCTTGCTAATGCTAACCCTGTGATCAACTTACAGCTGTTAAGAAACAAGGAAGGATGCTTGTTTAATTTTTAGTAATCATGGATCTGTATCATCTCTAATCTATCATTCACAAGTAACAATGGAGTTTGAGTTGCGCAAGGTCTCAGATACTTAAGTGAATTAAAATCTTGCTTCCTGACAACCATGTCTTGCTGCAATAATGACTGCTCGCCTGCAACCACTACCACTAAGATAAAACTTCTGCACAGATCTAGAGGTGATCTAGTCCAACATCTCATCTCAGCAGGGTCAGCTATAGCAGGTTGTTTAGGACTGTGTTGGGTTTCGAGTAACTCCAAGGATAGAGACTCTACAACCTCCGTGGTAGCAACGTGTTCCACTGCTGGACCACTTTCACAATAAAGAGTTTTCTTACATTTAAAAGGAATTTCTTGGATTTAAATTTGTGCCCATCACTGGATACCACTGCAATGTCTGGCTCCGCCTTCTTTACTACTCCTTATCAAGTATTTACACATTGTGCAAAGATCCCCTTTAGAGTCTTTTCTTCCTCAGGCTGAACAGTCCCAGCTCTCTCAGTCACTTCTCGTACGTCAGGTAATCCAAGCCCTTAATTGTCTTTATGGCTCTTCGCTGGGCTCACTTCAGTATGTCCATGTCTTGCTTGTACTGTGGAGCCCAGAAACAGACACAGCACTACAGATGTGACCTCCCCAGTGCTGAACAGAGGGGCAAGATCACCCCACTCTACCTCCTGGCAACAATCCTTCTAATGGAGCCCTGAAGGCTGCTAGCCTGCCTTGCGGCAAGGGTACATTACTGGCTCATGTTCAACTTCATGTCCACCAGGACATCAGTGGCTTTTCTGCAAAGCAGTTTTCCAGCCAGTAAGGCCCAGCTTGTGCTGGTGTGGGGAGTTATCCCTCCTCGAGTGCAGGACTTGGCATTTCCCTTTGTTTGTTAAACTTCGTGAGGCTCCTGTCAGCCCATTCCTCCAGCCTGTCAAGCTCCCTCTGATGGCAGCACAACCATCTGGTGTATCAGCCACTCCTTCCAACTTTGTACCATTTGCAAACTCAGAGAGCACTCTGTCTCATCATCCAGGTCCTTAATGAAGGTGTTAAACAATACTGGACCCCTGGGGTACATCATCAGAGACTGGCCTCATTTGGAATTGCTGATTACAAACCTCTGAGCCCAGCAGCTGAGAGTTTTCAGTCCACCTGACTGTTCACTACCTAGTCCATACTTATATCGGTTCATCTATGAGAAATTTTAAAATAAAACAAACCACAAAAATACTCAAAAGCTTTTGATGTGCCAGAAGCCTTGCTAAAGCCAATATAAACAATATCCACTCCTCTCCTTTCATCCACTGAGACCTCATCGCCTCATCATAAAAACTATGAGGTTGGTCAAGCGTGATTGCCTCTTCACAAACCCATGCTGCCTACTCCCAGCCACCTTCTTGTCCTTCAAATGGTTGGAAATGGTTTCCACAATTATTTGTCAGGGACTCCCAGGGATTAAGGTGAGGTTGATTGGCCTGTAGTTCACCAAATCTTCCTTCTTGCCTGTGGTGGTTTAGGATTTGGCATGGTTTTGGTAGCAGGGGATGAGGCTGCTAACTGTAGCCCTTTTAAGAAGCTTCTCGAATTGAGCTCTCCTGGCTCCCATTCGGCCCTGCCTCTGCCCTAGGCTGCACCAATCAGCACCTCTGAGAATACACCTATTTAAGAGAGGAAACACCTTTGGGAACATCTCATGTTTGTGGAGCATCCTTTTTATTTTGGAAGGGATACGGTGGAAGGAGAAGTGACCATGTGGTCATCAACCATGAGAAGGTTGGGAAGACACACTGATATAGCATTTCCCTTTGGCCCATGGCGAGTTTGGCAGGCTGAAGCCCTGCAATCCTCAGAGATCATTGGTGAAGAGAAAGTCAGCTTGCAGAGAGTCATGGAGGGCCCCACGATGGAGCACAGGACGCGGAAAGGACCACGATGGAGCTGGTGATTGATCCTAAAAGAGGCTGTGACTTTGAGGAGGACAGGCGCTGGGTAATTTGGCATTGGGTCAACCAATACTGGCAGCAGACTCCTACGTGAGCCAGACGCATTTACAGAGGCCTGTCTCCTGCAGGGTGGGACACACCACATGGGTGCAGGAACTGTGAGGAGTGTTTCCTGTGAAGAAGAGCAAGCAGCAGCAACAGCATGGAGAAAGAGCTGGGACTGACCGGCACCCCCCCATCCTGTGTTCCCCCTCCTGGTGCTGAGTGTGTGGCATGGGGAGGTTTTGGGAAGATGTATTTAAGATCTCGTTGTACCCTTTCTGTCCTACTCTAACTTAACTGGTGATGTGGTTGCGGCTTTTGTTGTTTGAATTAAATTGATTTTGTTTCCCCTAGCCCCATGACAGTAAGTCATGAGCGAGCCCTCCCTTGTTTTGACCCTTAAGTAGTTTGTTGTATTTTCTTCTCCTGGAGAAACAGAGCAACTGCATGGTGCTTAGTCACCAGCCAGGTCTAAACCACAACACTGCCCTTCCAGACAGTGGTGACATTTGCTTTCTCCCAGTCCTCAGGAACCTTCCCCAATCACCATGATCTTTCAAAGATTATCAGAAGTGGCCTCCCAATGACAAAGGCCAGCTTCCTCAGCACTTGTGGGCACATCCCAACAGGTGCCATGGAGTTTTTCATGTCCAATCTGTTCAAGTGTTCCCTATGCAGATCCTCTTCCACCAAGGGTAAGTCCTCCTTGCTCCTTTTCAAAATAATTCAATTTTTATCCTAATCAGATTCTATTCTGAAAGAATTGTTAACTTGGAAAGCCAGCTGGGTTTACAAAACTAAGATGTAAAGGGCAGTTCTGTTATTGCAGGTTCACTACTACTGCAGCACTTTAGTTAATCTGCATTACACCAAAAAGGAAAGGGAGGGGTTTTTAACACACATACACACCCAGTATTTTTTCTTTAAAACCATCATTTCAACATTCTGCATCAAAAAGCGAGGATGTAAGGAACACCAAAGAAACCCTATTACCATCCACTGGGCCATTTCCACTACACCCAGAATAAAGGAAAACTCAGAGTGAATATAAGGATTTCTATTTTGGGAAAGAGAATTTTGGTGTAATGTTTCTGCTAAGGAGAGAACTCCAGGTCTTACTCTATCAGCAGTCCTGCATCACAGGTAAGATGGTAAGACACAAAGCAGATGTTCCAGAAAAAAAACCTCAACATCTCCAAGTTCTGAAAATTATTGAAGAAACATAGGAAAGTAATCTCAAGATACTAGGTACTGTATCTTCGTCATCCCCAATATATCAAAGCCTGATATTATAATAAATAACTAATCAGTCATCTCTGCTTTATAAACAAAGCTAGACACATGGTTGATGTTTTCAAAACATTTCTCTTCTTTAGACAGTGATCTTCTTTAGACAGCCAACATTTCAAGGCAGAAATTATCCAAGCTAAATTATCCAAAAAATACTCACTGCTGCCTATTCCATGCCCACCACTGCCTTTGCCTACTACTGCGTAGTTTATAGTGTCAGTGAGAAAGAAGAACGTTTGAGTTTTAAATTTTTTTTTTTTTACAAAGATCCTAGGCAAACACAGCCATAAACTGCAAAACAAAATTTGTAGATGAAGAAATACCTTTTATTAGACTAGCTGATACAGCTAAAAAACAAACAAGCCAACCCAAACTTTGGGGGGGGTGGGGGGGTGGAACTCAAACCAAAAAGTTAACTTTCCCTTGAAGAAAGGCAAATAGGGATAAAATGGAAACGTTGCTCCAGGCACTTAGTTTCCCATTTTGAATCTGAAAAAGACCTTCTGCACTCTTAACTTGTCTGGATCCCCTGCTCCAATTACATCAGCTAATACAAGCTGTCTCTATAAATCACTTTGCAACCATCTTCAGAGTAGCCTGGTTGCAACAGCACATGCCACACTACCATTAAGTTATTAGTCATTACCTGCATCAAGGTATTTACTTAAAGATTCGTCAAGAGGAGGTACTGGCAGGGAAGGCAGAGAATCTTGGTACTGAAACGTTCGCTCCTCAGAGGATTCAAGCACTTGCTTTTCCATGATGCAGACCTGCAGCACAACTTCAACAGTTAAGGAAGACTAAGTTAAGCGATGCATCTCCCCATACTGTTTTCTCCCCCCGTCCTGCTCCCAGCCACTTACATGGTAAAAGACATGTAACAGGGTAACACCCCCTTTCAAACCCAGGATCAAGGATTTCTTGTTGGCTTTAAGCTGCAAGAGACATACACACAACAGGGGGAAACTATGACCAGGCGGCTATTGATGCTTTCTCCGGTTATGCCGCAACTTGAGGCCTGTTGTTTTCTTTCCCGAGGAGAAGCCAGCCAGCCCTGAGACACCCACCAACTGGGACCAGAGGCTAACCGGGGAAAGGGGAAAGCACTCGCAGGGCGACCCGCCCGGACCAGCTGGCGTCCGCCATCACGCAGGACGCTGCCCTCCACCGACCTTCACCAAGAGTCCCACAGTTACAGTAACGCCGAAGGGCTGCGAGCCCCAGCCGTTTCCCCCCTAGCACAGCACTCGCCGCCTGGCAGAACGGCGGCCCGGGACAGGCTCGCGCAGGGCCCGGGGCCGCCACCACACCACTGCAGTGTTTACAGCAGCTCAGGACCCGCGCCGGGGAACTGCCCCGGAAAGGCCCGAGGGGACGAGGCCGGCGGGTAAGGAGACACTCAAGCTGAGCCGTCCACATGACCCTCTGCCCCACGGTCGCCACGGCCGCCGCACACGCTCCAGCCGAGGAAGGAGGCGGAGGTGACCGCTCACCCCACGGTGTACCGCTTACCCCAGCCTGGATGAAATCCCCGCCGCCGCCTCGCCCGGCTCACTGCCTGCCTTCACCTCCGCCCCACTTCTAGGCGGGCCCGGCAGCCGGGCGGGGCGGGGCCGGGCCGGGTGGCCGTGGGGAGGTGGTGACCGAAGGGGCTGTGTCTCTGCGGAGGCGGGAGCAGCAAGGGACCTCCCAGCCCCCTGGGCGTGGGCGGTCGTGAGCCCGGGGGCGGGGCCATGGGTAAGAGGAGTAGAGGAGAAAGCAGATCTGGGGCTACTTTGAGAGCTTGCTTCGGCGTGTGGCTCTCGAGCTCTGCGAGGGCAAGGGCCCTCCCTAGCTAGTGTTCTCCGTGGGCTGTTCTTGGAACCCCGCTGGTATCCCCAGCGGGCCTGAGCCCAGCTGCGAGCCCCGGCTGGCCCTGAGGAGCCCCTGGCCCAGGGGTAAGTGGACCCGCAGCTTTGTGCATAGGGAATAACTCGGGTTTCAGTGCCATCTGTTAAAGTGGTGTGTGGGAGAGAGGCTTGTGCAGTGTGACAGGAGTGGGGGTAAACGCTAACTACCAGCAATAAGACTGAGGGGGGTTTGAAATAACCCTCACGTCAGGAGCAAATGCTTCACTGTATGCTGAAGGACCACTTGTTGCTGAGCAAGCAATTTGAGGCTTACCCAGTCCCACCTGCCACAGTTAATGAGGTTTCCACTTTCAGAGACACCTGCCAGGACTGTTCTTTGGCATGCTGAAGAGGGCTCTGCCGCCTGCATACATAGGTGGTCAATGTGCAATGGGGAGCATGGCTCAGCCCTGAGATTTCCCCCTCCCTTCTCCTCTCTCCCAGTGTCACTGGGGCACCTCACTGCTCCGAAGAGCTCCCATGGCCTGAGGTGTCCCTGACAAAAGACTGACATTACAGAGAGGTCTTGAAGTAGAAAAAGCAATTGGATGTGATGTAGCCATTAGGGCAGGAGAGGAACGTATATGTCAGGCCATCTACATCATTCAAGAGTTGCTACATGAGGTAGAAGGTTTGGACCAGACTTGAGGATTAGCCTGATCAGTGCCTCCAGGCAGAGACTTGGGACATACAGAAACACTGTATAACCTTCACCCAATTGCAGGCCCTATTACTCACTTCAATCCCTATGAGGCTCCAGATGTCTTTGCTACTGTATGCTGTATGAGGATTGCAGCCTTGTGGTGGGTGCCTCTACGACATGCCTCCTCTGTCTTCCTCTTCTCTTGTGGGGACTGTAGACTTCAGATCCCTGTGGCCCTCCCTTTCATCAAAGGTTCCTGTGACACATTGGTTTTTAATACTGAACACTTGCTTCATCCTTCTCAGTGACTCCCAGGCAGGTCCAAAGGCAGATCAGAGATAAAAATCAAGGGCAATCACACCTTCATCTAAAAATCTACAAGGACCTCTCTGAAAGTAATGCCTCCTATTTTACTATGTTGGCCCATGATTTCAGAGGTGGATGTTGGTGGTGTGGCAGTAGAGGTTGAACCTTCCTGCCAATATTCCCTTAAATTTTGTTGCTGTGCGACAGACGGCAGCAGAGGGGCCGTCTGACAATGTGGTGTCTGACATGTAAGTGCATATGAAGCAAAGGGGTGTAACTGAATTCCTCCATGCAGAAAAAATTGCACCCACTGACATCCATCGACGCTGTTGAACATTTACAGAGACCAAACAGTGGGTGTGAGCACAGCGAGGGGGTGGGTGGGGCGTTCCAGTGGTGGTGACAGTGACAGTGGGTCCCCTCCGCTGGTGCAGATTGTTAGGAGCGCAGCACGCAGGGTCTTGTTCATCACTGGGGAAAATGCACAGCCCATGGTAGGGACTGTGTCAAAAGATATGTTTTGTAGCTGAGAATTTGCTCTATCAAATAGTGTTACTGTGCTGCGTGTATCTGTTGTAGTTTCCATGTAGCTTCCAAACAAATGGGAGGCATTACTTTCAGAGCAACCTATGTAATTAGTAGCCTGTGCAATGATTCTTAACAAAAAGAAACAGTTTAACAGGGGGGGTTTAGTAATAGTTGCTATTTCTAAGTAGATTTAATATTTAGGTCAGGTTTCAGTTCACAGCTGTGGGTCTAGCTTTGAATGAGTGTTAACAAAGTCAGCATGTGATAGAAAACACTATCCAACTTGAAATCCTAGAATCTCTTGATTATTCTTGCCACTGAAACATTGATAATTGGGAAATAAGAAAGACTACTACTTCATATTCTGTATCACAAATGGCAAGGTTTTTACATGTTGCTTTAAAGTCTTTAGTTGTAGCTATGGGGATTGCTGTTATGTTATCTAAGTTGGGCCCTAGTCAAAAATTTTCCTTCTGCACATTTTAGGTAACTCCAAGACATTCTAATGCACATTCTAATGCAGTTCAGGCTGTAGCGATGAAATTAGGAAGATTTTTTTTTTTTTTGCATTGTTCTTCACTATTGCACTTGCATAGGTGCACAGCATAGGTGCTGTGAAAGCAGAGTAGATAAAATTAACTATTCATCTGCTGAATTGCTACTTAATCCTACTCTTCTGCTGTCCCTAGGAAAAAGAGATTATTATGTATATCTGCACATTTTTAGAGCAGGAACATTAAGGACAGAAAATTGCGTAACAGGGATCACCGTGTCTCCTTTCTTCACTTCCTTCATGGCCTTGCAATAGATTTTGAAATATTTTCTGTGATGTAACTGCCATGCTCAGGACAAAATGGCAGCATTGCTATACTGCGTCACTCACAGCTTAAGTGAACAGGGCTTTGTCCCTCGACTTCTTTCCTCTTTCCATCTTCAACAGCGGCAGCTTCTGGTTGCTCTCCCGTTGTTATGTGCCTTTTCTGCCAAAAAGGCTTCCCATTACCTATCTCACCCTCTCTCCTTCCCTGGGCCACTTTGTTCAGTCACTTTTTGCTATGTGCAGTTGAATGTAAAGCAGTTACTTTGTGGTTAACACACACAAAAGATAGCCAGGATTAATGACCTACTAAATTAATATTAGTATGTTACCCAGCTATAGAGCCTTTGCTAGTCATATTGTAAAGGGACAGCTTTCAGTGCTCCCTGTGGTCGGTGCTTGACGTTGCAATCTTCCACCTCAATTTTTCTTTTGAGATGTTACTGTCTTTCCACGTTGATGTCCTTCCTCTTCATCCTTGAGCAGCTGCCCAGCCCCATCTCAGCAGACTTTACCATTATCTCCAATTTTACCTTTCTTTCATGTCACGGCTTGACTCTATGGACTTCCTCACATTTCAATTTAATGATTCTCTCACTTTAACTATTTCATCAAAAATCTGAGCAAGGGTTATGCAGCTGTGCCATAGCAGAACTAGGCTGACAGCAGAAACAGTAGGAAAGGAGGGAAGGTTATATTGCTCCTTTTCATGTTTACCTTTGAAGCATCCCCATGGCCTTTAAGTTTTCAGTTTCACCACCCTGGAAGGTCCAGGTAGTAAAACTGGGAATGTCTGTTGTGTGACTTTAAAATTTAATTCAGTAATTTTGCATTAGTGATGCTGTGAGCACATCAGATGCAAGTCTTCCACAAATGTAATTCCCTATATTTTTTTCAAGCCTAAGTAAAGGGATGGGTAGACAGCTCTCTGGAGAATGGACTTTCAGTTGGTAAAGACATATGCATATATATATATGTTTTTAATATATGTATATTTCAGCAGCAGCTTATAGATTTCAGCAGTGACATTAACCTATTTGGAGTATAATCTGCTAAAAATATAGCCATGGGTGATACATTGCTGGGAAAAATATGATTGATGGAGAAAAATGTTGAGTATACTCCATACTTTTCTCCATTAGTTTATAGTGTCTAGGTATAGTGAGGAAAGATTATCTTAGTCTTTATTTTTCAAGAAGCAAAGACCTGAACTCATTAAAAAAACCTGTAATGAATATTATGATGCATGTTACATATGTGCTTTCTCTCTAACTGGACACCTCTTTTTATGACCCTATTATTTTCCAAAAAGCCAAAGTGCCTACCCTGAAAAATACATCTTTTTAAACTTTTATTAATGATGATGTGAATGATGAATGTGAAGAAGCATGTGTGTGATGTAGTAATGTGTAAGGTACTGCTACAGCTACAGAAATGCAGAATTGCAACTGGATCACAATATTTAGGATACTGAGACACGCTGGTATGCTGCACAAACTGCATTTCTGTTGTGTAGATAAAATTAGTGGAGAATGACATTGCCTAACTGTCCTACAGCCTGCAGCTCTGTTATTACAGGTTTAGAGGTTTCAAGTTGTCAATGCCGGTGCTTGCAAAGGCTTCTGTGCTCCCAGCCAGGTGTCTCAGACGTCTGCCTGGCTGCAAGCAATTCAGCTTTAATAGCAGATGTTGTACGTACCAGTGAAGTGCATCGTTTGGCTCCCAGGCTCCCTAATCCACTTCTGTGCTTATTGGTGGGCTGGTGAATGGACTATCTTAAATACAAATTCAGTGAGTAGACCACCCATTTGGGGATTTTTGCCTAGCTTCCAGAATCTGCAGCAAGCAGTTAACCCACGGATGTGAGAATGGGATGTGTCTAGTATGAAAGATTGACAAGTGCCTAGATACCTGAGAGGCCTCTCTGGTCCTGGACTGCCCAACTGGCAAATACCATGCTCTTGCATTTCACAAAGACTTTTTTCATAGATTCCTAGATGGTGTACTATAGAATATATTTTCATTTGGGAAATATCAAACCAGCCCTGTGCTGCAAGCACTCAGGGGTTCTTTACCTTTGGCTTTATGCTCTCTGCAGGGTGGGGTTGTTGGGTCTGTTTCTATGTTTGTCCTAGTGCCTGGTCAGTGCAAAAGCAGTTTTGTTGTTGCTTGTGTTTTCAATTGTACTTTTCAATTAATATTTGTCCACCCACTATAAAGATGATGCCATAACAATGAATAAAGCAAACGTAAAAGGACATAATGTCCTGAAAGCCTACGTCTCAAAAGCGTGATTGAAAAATAGTCAAGCATTTCTTTAGTATACCACATGTCTGTCCATTGTGGATTCTGCTGTACTAGAAGGATGTTGAAATACTGAAGTGAGTGTGGCAGGGGACCCTGTGATTGTGACAAATGGGTGATGCACAAGGAGAGGCTGAGAGAAATGGTTTTGTCTTAAGAGGAGAGTGCTAAATGAGGATTTTATTAACATTTTCACCAATCTAATGGAAGGGTATGAAGAGGACGGTCAGAGCCAAGCTCTTTTTTGATGTGCTTGGCAAAAAGACAAAAGAATTGCAAGGTGCAACAACAGATTAGATAGAGAGAAAAATGTCCTCACTGTGAGCATGGTCAACACTGGAACAAGGTTACATAGTCTCCATCCTTGGAGATACTCAAAACTCCACAAGGCAAGGCTTGGACTATATGATCTCTAGACCTCCCTTTCAACCTAAATTATCCAGTGATTTATCTGAGTGCTCTTTTAATCTTTTATATAGCTTTTTATAGAACTAGAATTTTATTTTCAGCTTATTCTAAATGTGAACAGAATAAAAGAACATGCACTTCTCTAGGAAACATTTTCTTAAAATTCAGTGGTTTGGTTTTTTTCTCACACCAGGCCATCTCTTTGCCAATAGTTCAACAAAGAAACATTCTTTTTAACTGTGAGCACTCTAAAGCAGATTTTTTTCTGCCATTAATTCATCAGATCATATATCTAACTTAAAATTTATACGTAATAAAATAAAAGCTTGTTTCTCTTGAAGATTTGACAATGCAGGAGAATCTTGATTATGCAGACGAATTCTTATGTATCCTTTCTTCATTGTAGTAAGGTCTAAGTCAGATCTTAGATATAAGGCCAATAGATGGAAGTAGTGGAAATATAAAGACAATTTAGGAAAAAAAATATATTTTTTTTTTAACTGCTGTATTGTACAAAAGAAAAAAATAGACAAAAAAAAAAAAATCCAGATTCAGATGAATGTATACCAAAGATTATTTATTCATGCAATAATTCTTTCTTGTGTGTGGCTTATATTTTTTTTTTCTGAATGAAAATTAGATCAGCTGAATGTGTCTTTCAACCAATATGACAGACTCTGCAGGATTTTTGTTTTAGTAAGAGTTGTGAAATAATTCTTAAGGGCAAATTACTCCATTAGGTTAGCACAGATGTGTCTTACATCCAAACCTTGGGGGTGCATATGTAATCCCAACTTGCACCTTTCCAGCTTTTTAAAGTGGATTCCTGCTATTTTCACACATAAGCCCTGCACTACTTCAGTCCCACATTTCACTTCATTTCTCTCTTTGTGGGCTCTTGTCACTAGTCTGTCATTCCTTCCTTGAGCTCTCCTTTCCCATTTTCAGCCTTGAGGTCTGTTACCCTGGGCCGTGTGCTGTCCATACAATGTTCCTAGCTTACTGAGAAGAGTTTCTTCCTGCTTTTCAATAGGTATTTCTATCTTTTTTGTGATTCGGTCTCTGGCAATTTTTTTACTTGGCTTATACCAAGTATTCATGATTTCTGAAAGATTAACAGCAGAGCTGTTAATGCAGAGTTTTTTCATCAATTTCTTATCAATATAATTTATTTCACCTGTTGCACAGAAATCACTCACTTTTCAGCCAACAGTGCTAAGAGTTTCTCTCTACAAGGTCTAGCAACTGTCTATAGAGTACTTATGTGTGATAATGGCATAAAATATTCTGCAATACCTGCTTAATCACTTGGGAAAACACTGTCATCAAATCTCACAGTGTGAGTTTATTCAGAAGAGTGACTGCTTCTTAGCAATAATACCCACTGCTTCCAGCAGGTATGCACATTTTTGTATCCAGGCCAAAATTCATTATGGTTTTTCAGTATATAACTTCTTAATTTTTGGTACATCAAGGCTGCAAGGGAACTCAGTCTATCCTTATGAGATTTGTTCCTATTCCTCAGAACTGGTGTGAGCTAATAAAGATGGATTTTTTTTTTTTTTTTAAGGATTGTTGCAGGTTAAAACTATGAGGCTGCTCTATCTGAAAAGGTTTCACGACTACACGGGTTTGGAGGCAAGGTAAACCCACCCAAACCTACACGAACTTAATGGCTCGTTAGGCTTTGTTTAGGCAAAGGAAAAAGAATGTGATACACAGGGCTTAACTTAAGGGGGGGTGAGAAACAGAAGTGTTTTCATAGTGAAGGCAATTAAAACCATAAAGCAATCATTTAAATACAAATAGGACTGGAAGGAAAGAGAGGGAGAGATTGATAAATACATAAATAGGCATCTACAAGTATAATACAGTCTCCCATTTCGACCCACATCTCCCGTTTACAAAGAAAGAACTCGCTGCGCAGTCGCACCGCCGGGGAGGGGGTGGTAGGAAAGGAGTCATTGTCCGTCACCTTGCGAAGTTTTCAGTCCCAGAAAAACTTCTCCTAGAGCAAACCTTCATGCAGGAACGTAGTCCTTCTTCCTCTGGGGTAGCTGGTAGAAGACTCGAGTTCACCGAGGGCAAAACCCCGAGGCTTCTGGCTCTCCCCATCTGCAGAGCAGGATACAGACCGGACCCTCAGGGAATGCCTGTGGGTTTCCCATGTGGCGAGCGGGAGCTCCGAGCGGAGCCTTTAGAACTCCGAGCGGAGCCTTTAGAACTCTCATCGCTTTTCCCCTCATCAGCGGTTTCTGTCCCTTCGACGCAGGATCTGGGAGGTTACAGCCGGTTTTACCTCTTATCGGGTTAAACTCAGTCCAAGAGCCACCCCCGCCGGTAATCAGCAGAGCGGAAAGGTCTACCTGCTTCGCAGGAGGAGTCTTTACTGCTCTGGGGGCATTGAGGTAACTGCAGATGGTTTTCTCTCTCTCTGGTGAAGCTTCGCAGTCCTGCGGCTCAGAGAATCGAAAGTGCCGCAGCTAGCCCCTGGGGAGTGTCTTAAACTCCGCTTTTTATGCGCTTATTTGCTGAGGCATGTCTGAATATCTCGACTCCCAATCCAGGAGTCGCTTCAGGGAAAAGGAAGAAGGGGGAGAACAAAGTGCTCACCCCTGCCGGAGCCATCTTAACCCGTGACAAGGATGAATGTAAAATGAATACATATTTATTTCAGCTTCTGCACCTGAGTCCCTGGATCATCTGTTTCTCTGAGTCATCTCACTGAATCATATACGTTGTATCTACACTGCCAAGTACTTTTGCAAAGTAAGAACAGGTTGGTATATTGAAGGAGCATGTTCTGAGGCTACTTACATCTCCAGTATATCCAAGTGAGATTTTTTGTTGGGGTTATTTTGACTAGTTTATTCTGTCTTCCTGGATTGGACACCCCCTCTATACATGTAGTTCAAAGTTGTGCAAAAGAAAGCAACTGGACAAGTCCTTTCTTCATTGACTGCAGGTCAAGCATTGCAGTGTCTTACACATTTTTGTGCCATCCCACACTCTCCGCTGCAAGGCTCTCTAATGGAGGGAATAGTAGACTTCATCTTGTAGCTGCTGCAACTGAAGCAGCTATTCTGGAAGGGTCTTCCATGAAGAGATGCCCACATTCCTGGTCCTGCTGTTTTGGGAGGAAAAAAGCACTCAAAATCAATTTCCTGGAGTCCTTGCTACTGAATCTGCTTTTCCTATGGGGACCCCATAGTTATGGACATAGGAGTTATGCTCAAACTCATGGGACAACGTCAGCCATAGAATGCTGGATGGCCAGTAATGAATGCAGAACTTTCAGATTGAAAGAGACAGAGTTGAGGCTCTGAGGTTGTGAGCAGGCATGGGGATTTCTCAGTTGTTGCACAAAAGTACTTGTTCTTAAGAGTGGACATAGCCCTGTGGAGTCTTGCACCTACTGCTTGTCACTGGGTAATCAATTTGGAATAGACAAGTTCACTGAGGCAGAGTGGTGATTGAGGTCCCGAAGACCACCTGCCAAACTATCTTTCTTTGAATATCTCAGCCTGGAGTAATTGGCAGAATCTCCCAGGCCATTGTCCTCTGAGATTCTGTGTCAAGGGGACACACATTCCAATCCAAACCTTATCTCAGGACAAATACAACTATGATAAACTGCAAGGCCTATGAGTCCTTTTATATGGAGGTCTTGATGGACAATGAGGTAGAACCATGAACAACTTGATAAACTTCAGCATAAGGTCATGAAAGATTCCTGTTTCTTCTACAAGCTTCAGAAAGAGGAAGGTGATATTTTTCTATCTGTACAGGGACAAGCTCATTCATGGCATTTGGGTAACTCTCTGCATTGTGGGGTATTCTGAATACTTCCTGTACACTGGATTATAAGCCCAAACCTTGACATGATAAACTCTATGCCTATTTTAACCATGTTCTTATTTATTGTAGGGTGGAAGTGGAGTGTCTTACCACTGGATCTGGTCAGGCTGGATTGACAGGCCGAGGCCAGTTGTGTAAGGTCCAACAAGGCCAAGTACCAGGTCCTGCACCTGCTTTGCAATAACCTCCTGCAACACTACAGGCTTGGGTAAGAGCAGCTGAAAAGCTGCCCAGGGGAAAAGGACCTGGGGGTGTTGGTCAACAGCTGGCTGAAGATGAGCCAGCAGTGTACTCAGTTGGCCAATAAGGCCAATGGCATCCTGGCTTGTATCAGAAATAGCATGGCCAGCAGAAGTAGGGAAGCGATTGTCACCCTGTACTTAACACTGGTGAGGCTACGCCTGGAATACTGTGTCCAGTTTTGGGCTCCTCACTACAAGAAGGACGCTGAGGTGCTGGAGTGTGTTCAGAGAAGGGCAATGAAGCTGGTGAAGGGTCTGGAGAGCAAGTCTTCTGAGGAATGGCTGAGGGAGTTGGGGTTGTTTAGCCTGGAGAAAAGGAGGCTGAGGGGTGATCTTATTGCTCTCTACAGCTACCTGAAAGGAGGCTGTAGTGAGGTGGGGGTTGGTCTCTCTCCCAAGTAGCTCATCCAGGCCATTGGAAGCCAGTTTGTCCAGGAGAATACTATGGGAAACGGTGTCAAAGGCCTTACTAAAGTCCAAGTAGACAACACCCACAGCCCTTCCCTCATCCACTAAGTGGGTCACCTTGTCATAGAATGAGATCAGGTTGGACCTGCCTTTCATAAACCCATGCTGACTGGGCCTGATCACCTGGTTGTCTTGTACATGCCGTGTGATGGCACTCAGGATGATCTGCTCCATGACTTTCCCCAGCACCGAGGTCAGAGTGACAGGTGTGTAGTTCACTGGGTCCTCCTTCTGGCCCTTCTTGTAGATGGGTGTCACATTTGCTGACCTCCACTTGATTGGTACCTCCCCAGTTAGCCAGGACTGCTGGTAAATGATGGCCTTGTCAGACGTCTGAAGATAGAATGCACTGTTCTGTTGCTTATGGTTTTTTCTTCCCACTTTTTTCCAGGACGCAGTTTTGTACATGGTAGTGGAAGGACTGGGATAAACCTTTTTTTCCCCTAATTTCTGTGGCAGAAAGAGTAGTCAAGCTCTGAATAAGACACCAGTTATTGTCAAATCAGCACCGCTCTTAATGCTAGTTCAGATAATGGAAAGAAAGAATAAGATTTGCTGTGCCCAGACTCCTCTGCTCGACTGACCATGGTATAATGGGAGGGAGGGAAAGGGCAGAAAAGAAGATCACGCAGGTGTTGTGCTGCTTGGGGTGTGTCAAAATTCCAGTCCTCACTGTCCTGGTTTGAGTTAGAACAGTGATTTTACTTTTCAGCTCAGCCTCTTCTAAGTGATGGCACTTTCTGAAGTTAACAGCATATTTTTGCAGACAGTGTCTGCTTCTAGAAGTGATAACGCTTGATGTTTACAGTTACTGCCAGGGGTCGGTGTGCAGAAAGGCTCTGGCTTGTACTTGCTCCTGTGCAGACCAAAGTCACTGCTAAATCCTGTGTCCCATGTTGGGGTGCAGTAAGTCAGAGGCTGCATCTGCGGGGAGGAGTGGACAGGTGACCCTAAACTGACCAACAGGGTGTTCCATCCCATAGATGTCTTATTTGGTATAATGCTGAGGGATCACAAGGGTCAAGCTCTCTTCTTCAAAGGCCAGTGTTTGAGGGGGACTCCGTCCATTCTGCCTTCGATCCCAATCATGTGGAGAGGCAGTATTGGGCATAGGTAGCACAGGTGTCCAGCAGAGGTTTGAACACTCTAATTTTTAATACAGTTCTTACAAAAGGCTGGCTTTTCTTGGTTACTTTATGCAGGCTTTTTCTTCACTGAGGTTATGGACCTCCGTGTAGTAAAACTGCTACAACTTCTGTACTGTCATGGGCATGTTAACCTGTGCTTTCTAAATCACTAGGATTTATGTGGTGCACCTTCCTTATATGGTTGCTAAACGCTTGTGTCACACCTATCACGAGGCTTCTGTCTCCCTTTTGGCATGCTGTGTGCATAAGTTCCTGCCTTTTTTCATGACACGGGCTCCTTCCCTTAAGCCCAGAAAAGACTTAAAAGCAGGTGGCTGTGATGCTGGATGCACATTCCCTCCTCTCCTGCAAGCCTGGCTTTGCTCCCATATCTGCTGATACGTACAAGTTCTGATTCCTGCTTCTTCCTGTGCAGTGCTGAGAAGTGGATCCACCCTTGGGCTCTCATTTTCTGTCACTGGTGATCTTCCCAACTATTCAGGTATTTGCATCTAAAGTAAGCTGGATGGTGATGGAATAAATATGTAGGAGTAGAAAGTCTGAAAGATTCTTAGTGACTGGTAGTAATCTTTAAATAGTTTAAGGACTGTGACTAACTGTGCTTCTTTATCATGCCTGAAATTTTTGTATCACCTTTGGAATCAGTTTGAGAAGAGATTTTTTTGTTTCTTATTTGACTGTCAAGTTAAAACATTGGCTTCAGCAATCTTGGAAGTTTTGTGTCTTTTTGTGGAAGAAGGACTGTGGAATTGGGACTAACGGTACTGAAGCTAAATGAATCTGCCAGATGAATTACGTCTTCTGCTGCACTAGTTCCACTATCCTTCAGCTATTTTTAAGCTCACATTGTCTGCCCCTTGATTTTTGATACTTCTTTGGTTTTCTTGGCTTGCTCTTCTTATAGTTTCTTTAAAGTGTTTTTTAACATTTGACAAACTTTCCAGTTAAACATATATGAAAATCAAGAAACTGCCACAGCAACATTAGGGTAGATTTTCCTCCTGTCTTGCTTGCATTTCATAGTTTTAAAATAGGTACAAATTGCTGCCTATTCTGATCTGGTTGCATTTCTCAAACTTTTTGTCCAGGTAAGAAAGACTGCATGTAGGCATACAGGTGTATTTTATGATGAATCAGTCCTTGCATGTACTGAGCTATATTCAAAGCAAGAAATAATACACATAATGATTCGTAGCATTTTGGAAATGGAATTTTGCTGCTTGTTATCCCCTAATTACTAATTTTTAGGTCTTTTTAGCAAGAACATGTGAGTTTATTCTAATGGTTGCAGAAAACAGTTTTTAAAAATTCTGTATCTCTAGTGCTTCTAATTAATTTATCTTTACCAGGTATTTGTGTTGCACATGGTGATACCAGGTTTTTTTGATGGAACACAGCCTGATACGCTGTTAGTAGTAAGATGTCACCTCAGTGCTTATGTCCACAAATCTAATCAGCAAGAAAGAAGGACAAGAAAATCAAGGAAGAAGAATAAAAATGGGTAAGAATTGCTTTTTTCTTCTGATTGTAAAGACAGTTGTCTGATGCTGGAGACAATGCTGTTGGCCTCTTTGATGCTATTTTTCCATCTCAGCAAGAAAGGAAGAGTAGTTACAAATCTTGCTTCAGCTGTTACTTTTGTCAGTCAGTAAACAAAAATACGAAAGCTGCTGTGATAAAATTGAATGTGGCTCTGGTTACTCCACCATCTCAAAAAGAATATAACAAAATTAGAAAAAGTCCAGAGATGGGCAGTGACGATGGCCATAAGTATGGAAGAACTGCCATATGAGCACTGACTTTCTTTACCATACTATCCTGTGGCCATCAAACGAAGTTGTAAGAGTAGGATTAAACACAAAAAAGGATTTAATTCTTTATGCACCAGATAGTAGAACTGTGCAACTCATTGCAAGAGGATGTTGTCAATGCCAACTGTTCATGGGAATTTAAGGGGAGACTGGATAAATACATGAAAGAGAAATTCATAGATGTTTCCTATGTATAAAGAAACTGCATGAAGCTCTTCCCTAGACATCTGTTTTACCACAGAAATAGACAGAATATTGAACTAGGTGGTCCTTATATTTTCTAGGTCTATAGATGGACCTTATACTTTTGGGTATGTTCTAAAAGCCTGTTTTCAAATGGTCATCCTGAAATCCCATATCAATTTATTTTGCTGCTTATTACCTTCTTTGTGGTCAGTGACTCAAAAAGGAGAAAATATTAACCAAGGGTGTTGCCCAATACTATTCCATCACCATTCATAAAACCAGAACTAGTTTCCACTGTTGCAAGAAGATAGTCTCATATTTAACAGATTGTTGTTGTAGCACAAGCAATTCTGATGACAGAAAATGTTGCAGCCCATTGTTTCAAATTAGACTTAATTCACTCTCATTTTCCTGTACCTGACGAGTCTTGTTCTCGAACAATGTGTTGCTTTCTTGCTTTTATAGGAATGGAGAAGCTGATTGCTTGTCCATACAAAAGGCCAAATGCTCTCTGTAGGTTGATTTGCTTTCCATGGACTGGAGGTGGAACTTCTCAATTTGCTCAATGGGGCAAACTCTTCAGCAGCTCAACTGAAGGTTAGTAAATTGTGTAATTAAAGCAGAAGTTAAGCAAGTCTGAAATACATGGTAGCTAGATTTTTTTTGAAGGAATATATTGCTCTTGAAAGCACTGCAATCTTTTTCCATTGGGTCTTATCCAGAAAGGAATTCCATTAGGAATTAACATTTCCATTAGGGTTCTGCATTTACTAAGTTTTTGTACCACCTTGGATCAGATTATATTTGACTAAATTAAAAAGTTATATTCTCAGAGCTAATTTTCACAAGACTATACTATTCTCAACTGCCTGAGAAACTATTAGTATGATTCAGAAACAGCAATACACTGGCATATTGTTAGTATGTTAAAAAAAAAGGCATCAGAAAGGTTAACAGTGAAGATAGGAGAACTATTTTTAATATTGAGAGACTGCACAAAATGAATTTCCATTATCCAAATTATTTGCATGGTTTTGCACTTCTTGTATGAAAACTGAAATTTAAACTATGGCTTTATAACAATGAAATGACATTTAGTTACAGTGCAAAGTAATTCTTATTGCTATCATGCTTATATCAGCACTAAAAAGATCCATTGCTGAATTATTTGAAGAGGAACCAAGGCTGTTTTCCAGACCTTCCACAAAGAAAAAAATAACTAAGCCTTTATAGAGAGCATTGTCATTGCAATTGTACCAGTCCTCCAAATGTGTGTATGCTTTCTGTAAACAGTTGCACAAGTCACACCAACTTTTGCATGAAATTAAAAAAACAAAAAGAAAAAAAACCAAAAAAACAAACCACACAAACCAAAAAACAAACCCAAACCAAAAAGCTTTTGTCCACTGCTGGAACTACTTCCAACAAAGTTATTAAGGACATGGCTGAGGAGTAACTGCAGACAGATGAATAAAATCAGAGTGCAGCATTCTCTTTCATAGAATCACAGAATCGTCTGGTTGGAAGAGACCTTTAAGATCATCAAGTCCAACTGTTCAGCCCACGCTGCCAGGGTCCCTAAACCATGTGCCTTAGCACCACATCTACACTTCTTTTAAACACTTCCAGGGATCGGTACTCCACCACTTCCCTCAGCTGCCTGTTCCAATGCTTCACAACCCTTTCTGTAAGGAAATTTTTCCTAATATCTAACCTAGATCTCCCCTGACACAACTTAAGGCCATTTCTTCTCGTTGTATCACTTGTTATATGGGAGAAGAGACCAACCCCCACCTCTCTACAGCCTCCTTTCAGGTAGCTGTAGAGAGCAATAAGATCACCCCTCAGCCTCCTTTTCTCCAGGCTAAACAACCCCAACTCCCTCAGCCGTTCCTCAGAAGACTTGCTCTCCAAACCCTTCACCAGCTTTGTTGCCCTTCTCTGAACATGTTCCAGCACCTCAACCTCCTTCTTGGAGTGAGGAGCCCAAAACTGGACACAGTATTCAAGGTGTGGCCTCACCAGTGTCAAGTACAGGGAAACAATCATTTCCCTTCTCCTGCTGGCCACACTACTGCTGATACAAGCCAGGGTTCCATTGGCCTTCTTGGCCACCTGGGCACACTGCTGGCTCATCTTCAGCCAGCTGTTGACCAACACCCCCAGGTCCTCTTCCCCTGGGCAGCTTCCAGCCACTCTTCCCGAGCCTGTAGCACTGCAGGGGGTTGTTGTGGCCCAAGTGCAGGACCCAGCACTTAGTCTTATTGAACCTCATACAGCTGACCTCAGTCCATCGATCCAGCCTGTCCAGATCCCTCTGTGGAGCCTCTGACTTTCAAGCAGATTGACACACCCACCCAGCTTGGTGTCATCTGAAAACTTACTGAGGGCTCACTCAATCCCCTCATCCAGGTCATTGGTAAAGATGTTAAAGACTATAGTCCCCAATACTGATCCCTGGGGGACACCACTGGTGACCGGCTGCCAACTGGATTGAACTGGATTGAACTCCATTCACCACCACTCTCTGTGCCCAGCCATCCAGCCAGTTTTTTATCCAGTGGAGTGATTCAGAGATGTTTTGTGTGGAAAGGAAGTATAGAACATGCAAACGTTTCTGTACCGCTATCTATGGTATTAGGTAGTTGTTTATTCTCTCTCTTCTAAAATACTTTGTGTCTGATCCATTACTTCCATATGATTTTGGCAGGATGTGTGATGTCAAGGAGATTTTAGAAAATCAACATTTTTTTCTGATCTATTCATTCTTTACTTTCGCTAAATAGTGAGAGGAAACTCCCCGATTTTGAAAGGAATATCATAAAAGCATTTAATATGTCCTTCTATATAAATGGTCATCAGTTTTTACTGTGATTCCTCATTTTACTACGTGCAGTTCTGAAGAGCCTGCAAAGAAGAAAACGGGGACTATATGATTCTAAGATCATCTAACTTTCCAATGCTGTCCTTGAAAAGATGTATTTTACACAACTCTCAAATTTGCTATTATTGAAATTAATGAATTTGTCAGTTACTAATACTAATAGTAATAATAATAGTAATAAAGTGGCTTTGAAACCTCAGCTGAGATCGGGACCTTGTGGATTTCTGGCCCAAGGCATTTATAAACTTGATCAATTGGAGAGGCAACATTTGCGAGTAAAGGAAGGGATGGAAACCTAATCTCTCATGGGATTAAAAGACAGTAGTAGCTATAGCAAATACACTGTATCAACTGTAAGAAGGCTTAATTTAAATAATCTATATATTCTGTGGATTAGATTAAAAAATAATTAAAATTATTTTACTGTTTCTATTTGAAATAACTATAATACTTTTCCCTTCTTTCCTCCACCTCCTCTGCAGTGTTGTCTGTAAGGCTTCCTGGAAGCGATCCTTGTCATACGAACCCTTTTGCAAAGGATGTAACAGCAATGGTTAATGAAATTACAAGTGCTTTGCTGAAAGACTGGCAAGAAAAACCATTTGCATTTTTTGGTCACAGGTAAAAATACTTGTGTATACATTTTTAGATATCCTGGTGAAGTAGCTTTATCTTTGAACTCTAGAAATAGATAGTTACTTGCCTTTATTTGCAAAAACTTTAGGAAAATACACTTCTGCAAAAGTCTTTTGTCAAGTCATCCTAAAACATGCTGTTGATCTCAAAGACTCTGGTTATTTATTTACTACTTCAGGCACAATGTCTTCCAAAAATGGCAGCATTGTGATTTTTTTTTTTACATTGATAAGTTATGATTGTGTTTACTGTTAATAGTTGTGTCAGTGCTTGCTCTATAGGAATGCAGGGAATGAACCATTGATAAAACACATAGATTTTAAAGATCATTTAGTTCCAAGTATTCAAACTAACTGTTCTTACTGCAAATTAAGGAGACTATTATAAGAAAGAGAGTTTTAAAAAAGGTCTGATATGTAAAACTAGACTGTATAGGAATGCACTTTGTGTTAATTAGCTAATATCACTATAATTTACATGTCATATATGGTTTCAGTAACTGTTTGAGACAGCCAATTAGCACTGAAATGCAAATTATGTTTAAATTTTCCAGTTTTTACATTTGTTTTTGCTTACTTTGCTTTAATTTATCTTTTTGCTGCAGTTTTGGATCTTATATTAGTTTTGCGGTTGCACTACACTTGAAAGAAAAGTATGGACTAGAGCCAATCCATCTTTTTATATCAGGCGGACAGGCCCCACACATAAGTTACAGAATCTTAATTGTACAAAACAAAATAGTATTAGCTACCAAGAGTAAAAACAACATTTTATGGTATGGTTTGCAGAGTGGCTTTAATATAAACAAGCATTGCTTCTGAACATATGCAGAAAAACGTTATGTTTTCTTAGAGGAAATTAATTGTGAGGTGGACAGAGAATTTCTCAATACAGAATATTCACTGCTGCCCACCTTAGCCTAGGGAGGACAGTCTCCTTAAGCTAATGCTACGTTTTTTGAATACTGTATTATTTATTAAGCCTTTGGCTTAGTACTAAAAAGTAATCAAAACAAAATATAAAGTGCCACTCCCTACACTGTAACACGTGAAGTAACTGTCTCAACCCAGTCTTTCATAAACCTGCACCAACCCTCAGTACATTTGTCCGTTTATTTCTTTTCCTCCTCATTCTTTGTTCACTTTAATCTGTCCTCAGTTCTGTCTGAGGTTCTGGTGGTTCTGCTGGTCTTCCTCAGGAAAACAACAGTGAAGTGGTTCATTTGCTATTTCTGTTCTGTTTCTGAGACTTCTTAGCAATCCTGAGTACGAGCCAGTACTTCATGGAAGCAATTATTATTCCTGCGAATTTCCGTAATCGGTTGGTCTCGCTGGTCCTCCATTAGTTCAGATTTCTGTTCACTGCTAGGCTTTTCTTTCTCTTAAATAGATTATTTTATTAGTTGTATTTCAATAGCAAGAGTCAAACTCTGAACAAAATTAAATTAATGATTATTTGTCTGTGGAAGTTTCAGACCTTGAGAGTACTTGGCTCACTCATGAGTATTTTCAGCAAATACAGTCTACTAACCCTTTCCAAGAAGTGTTCTCTGTGGATGTTAAAGTAATCAGCCATTGTATTTTGGAGACAGAGAATCATGGTACTTTTTTACTAAAACAATTCTTAATTAAAATATTACTTAAAGTATACTATATACAACACCTGATCTGTTTTGTCTGGTGCTGACAGTCTGAAGCATTTCTTCGCATGCAAAGCTTGTCTGTACGGGCTGATGAAGATGAAGATATTCTGAAGTATGTACAATCTTTAGGAGGAACTTCTTCTGAGCTTCTGCAAGATGAAGACATGAAGAAGCATCTGATACTTAGTATTAAAGAAAACACTAGAGTTCTTCGGACATTGTCGTAAGTTTTACAATTTTGTATTACCTTTGTATTTGTATTTTACAGTTTTACTTCTGTATGATAATTTCAGGGGTTTTTCTCTCTCTGTAATTTGTTCTCATCTGTGGCAGTTTGAAGAAAAAAAAACTGCTTGAAAGCTTTTGTTTTAAACTGACCAATTGGACTATTCCCTTCCATGCTACGATTGCACATCTCATTGGTTGAGAAAGTTTCTCGCGAGCGTACTGTGCCTTTAAGAGCCGCAGGCTTTTCGGCTTTTGGGTTTTCGGGTCTGTTCACTCTCCGGACACTTCCGATTTTGCGCTGTGAGGGGCGCCGCGGACCTTCAGCTTCGCTCCGGGAAGAGGCTTCTTCAGACATTGCGGCTTGGCTCCGGGAACCTTACAGGCTGTCTCTCCTCGGCTCGGACCCTGCCCGCCGCCTGGGAGATCCGCGCCCAGAGGCTGTCTCTGAGTGGAGCGAAGGTGTGTGCCGGGGAAGCCCCCGCCGCGCCGCCTGGGACAGACTGCTGTGGCCGCTGGAGACGCCGCGCCCTGAGGCTGCTCTTTGCCTGCTGCTGTAACGCCGTACCCTCTCTGCCGCCAGCGCTGCCGCTTCTTGCTTTGCTTCTTTTAATTCGCACGACCAGAACTGGTAGGAACAGCGCTTTGCACGTTGGAGCCCCGCGTTCGTAACAGCCGCGGTTTCCCTTTGTTTACTCCACGAGGGCACACACGTGGCTGGTGCCATTTTGGACTCCACGTGGTACTGTCCCCCTTTCTCTCTTACTCGCGTTTAACCCTCGCTTTTCCATCCCATATAAACCCTCAGATTTTGCATTGGTTTTCCCCTGCATATTATATATTTTGTTCTAGTTTTATTAAAGTTTGTTTCAGTTTTCCAAACGTTCAGAGGTCTCACAAAATCTTTCTTTTCCTTTTCGTATCTCTGCTTTTTAACCCTTTCTCTCCCAGTCAGGGGAAAGAGGGGTTTAGGGATAGGAAAGGGCACGTCCCCGTGATTGGCTTGCCTCAGCCAACCAGCGACATCATCTCTCTCATAAAAATAATATGAAACAGTAAACATAGCTGTTTCCTTTGTGTGCTTTTCCATTTATATTCTAGTATTTAAGCTCTAGATGAAAACACTGCTTACCATAGCAACCACTACTGTTAGTGTGGTGAACACGTCATGGTAGAATTACAGTTCTACTTAGGATCCAAAGTTAGTAGCCACTAAAAGGAATATTATCGCATCTTTTATTGTCTTCTGAGGCTAATAAGCTTAACTGATGATGCTTCAGGATCACTGCATTCAGCCTCCTGATCCAAGGCCCCCTAGCCTAACCAGAAGAGAACAACCAGCTGCTTCTGCCCTAATTGCTGCCCCCACTGGGTGTTACACAACAGCTCATGTAGCTGAGTAGTTAAGGTTCCTTATGCTGGCAAAGACAAGGACACTTTTGTATGTGGGACCCATTTTGACCATAGCAATCTGATGCTGATTAGGCCTGAAATATTAGAACTTGAATATAAGCAGACAACATAATCATTTATTGTAGGTCAGAATTTTTATTGCAGGTTGAAGCTTTTTTCTTCCTAACTATTGAGTCATTCTTTAAAATTTTAGACCTAATTGCCATAAGAATCTTACAGATGCACTAATTCCTTCTCCTCAATGTTCTTCACAATTTGGTTTCTGAAGTTTGTTACTTCTTCGAGGAGAAAGAAAAAAACTATTTTGTATATGTCAAGCAAACCCCAAATACAAGTATCTCATGGAAACTTTTATTACTACTTTTTATGTTCACAGTTTTGAGAAGGCAGAAAGGTATATCCCCTTCTCTTGTGATATTACCTGCTTTAATGGGTCTGAAGATATACCTTACGATGTAGAAGGTACTTTGCTTAAATGGCTTTCCTCTTACATATTTTCTTGTTGCATCACATCAGTTAATGAAAAGTTTTCTAGAATCTTTTATCTCCTTCTTATATGAAACACATCAACAGAGCAGTCTCAATGTATGAAAATCAGTTGATATAGGATTTAAAATATTAATTTTAAATAATTTTAATTAATAAAAAATTATTAAATAACTTTGAAATAGTTATGTAAAATGACCACAAGAGTTGACATTTCTATGACGCTTTAATTATCTTTTTCAGGCTGGCACGATCTAACAAGGGGAGATACTTCCTTTTACAAACTTCCTGGAGGTCACTTTTATCTGCTGGAACCGTCTAATGAAATTTTCTTGACAAAACACATAGCCAGATGTATAGAATATGCTGGTCTATGAGTATTTCCCTCTATTTTAATGGCAGAAGGTGTAAGATTTTTCCACAGCACTTCATAATAAGTCATTCTTTCTGTACAATTGCATGCAGTTATGCCTAAGAGTTGTTCTGTTCCTCCTCCGTAATCCTTTAAAAGGGGGGCTTTTTCTGATTTTTATTTTTTAATAAACAGTGTTGGCTTTGGGTCTTAAAAATGTTTTCATCTTTTCCCTATTCTCATCTTGTATGTGCACAAATCCTTCATTTCATTCCATAACCTCATTTGCAAGAAATGACAGCTATGATACTTTACTTTTAGAGCTTCTCTGTTTGTGTGCTCCTGTAAAAATGCTAAATATAATTTAATACACACAAAAATCCACAATTCTTACAGAAAGCTTAATTTATTATGTTCAAATTTTATTTAGAATAAGATACAATCTAAAAATAGTGGATGTGTGTAAACACCCTTTACAGTCAAACAGCTTATCCTTAGATTTTACTGTCAGACTACACAATAAGAAGTTAGCATTGCACTTTTCTCAGCAGAGTTAGTTCATTAGCTGCTGATTCATTAGCTCCCATTATTGGTGGGAATTATGTTGCGTATTCTAGATCCCATATTTTTCTACCATTGCTTTTGCTTCAGAGATATAGGCATTCATGGCATCCTCCTTTGATAAACCTGCAAAGGAAAAGTAGGAGTCATTATCTTTCCTCATTTGTCATCCTATAATCATGACTGCATGATGTAAGTTTAATTGGTGTAACACCTTTTTTCAGGTTCCATGCCTCCCATTTGGCTCTTCCTTTCAAATCTAGCATTCCTGGACATTCTGCCAAAGTAAATGCATACATTGATTATCATGCAACTTTTCATAACATTTGCTTGATTTCATCAAGATATGGGAGTAAATGTGAAAAATATAGAGGAATACCAATACCAATGTTAATATCTCCAACAGTAGCCTGTTTGTAGAGTCCATATAGTTCCTTCAGTTCTTCATCAGTTGGTCTTGTTTTTAATTTTTTTACATCTTCTGCAGCACCATCAAAGTCAGCCTGATGGAAGAAAAGTAAGTGTTAGTTTTCCTCTCAAGGAGTGTGCTTAAAACATTAAGGATAGCATGCACACTGGTATCATTACACACTCTCAGTTACTTACTTGGGTTTAGTGGTAAGTCTGGCATTTTCCCATGAAAGAAGTTTAATAAAACTGTAAGTTATTAGTAAGGGAACTAGGCCTACTTAGCTGACAGGGTCAGCACTGCTAAAATAAGTAAATCTCTTTTTCCAACACTTTTACATCTAAACATTTGGAATGATTACAGACTGTCTAGTGTCAGGGTATTTACAGATATATTCATGCAAGCAGCCTATACAATGAATATAGTGCATATGTCTTTCACAGTCACACTGGAGGTCTGAAGGTGTTCATTGAACTTTACACTCCAGCAGTAATCTCTGAATCCTTTTGGCCCTAACTGTGTAATATTGACTCCAGCAGTGGAGCTTGAATACCCTCTGAGGGATACTGCCCACTTCCCCCTTCATTTCCACTTCTCTGCTGACAGTGCAGTAGGTGACCAATGGTTGGCACAGATGTACCTCATGTAGATGAGTAGTGCTACTGCCAGGGCCACCTTCAACACCCAACTCTCAAATACAGTGCAGCACAGAAGTGAAGTGTACTCCTTACATCATCATGCATCCCATGTTCGCATCAACCCAAGGCTATAGCCATTATTCCCTCTGTATATACCAGGTCATAGGCTGCACTTTACCATACTTTGGAGTCCTGTTTCATGCCCACAACATTTCAGAGAGCTAGATTTCATACAGTGACCAGAGACCTGCCAGGACACTGAAGTACAACAATGCAAAAAAGATACAAGCAGTTTAATATGCTATATGCTGGTTTCAATAATTGTTTTAGCTTTTGAGTTCGATCTGCATTTGCAGAAGCACAGTATATCCTGCAAGATGTGCTATTACACATGTATTTAATATGTACAAAACCAGCCTACAGCTTTGTGCTAAAATCAGTGACGTATTCAACAATGGTTTCAACACGAGTGCTGTGCCTCTTGTTTAAATAACTGAGACACTGCCATTACCTCAGCATTACTGTGCTTCTTTAGACCACTTTTTGCTTTTTCTAGTTACTTAATGCACATTTGTCTCCCTAATTGATGCCTTTTTCCTTGGCAAGTGACTGTGCTGGCTGGACCAGGTGACAGAAATAAGCAAATGCACATTAGAGCTGGGTTCACTATAGTGTTTGGTATTTAAACAGACAGTGCAAGAGAAAGGCTAATTCTGTATTTAAATTTAAGAATGAAAAATGAAAAATACTTTAATTAGAGACTGATTATCAAGTATCATCTTTCTTCACAGAAAGGTTCCTTCATGGAATCACAAAACTACACATTCATTGATGTAAGGACACATCAGTTGGTGGCTGCATTAAGGTGGCAGTAGCAGGTGAATGAGGATAAGGACAGGTAGCTGAGCGCACCGCAATGTTCCTGCACAGAAACCTGGCCACTCTCCCACCAAATGAGTCATCTCTGCCTCCTGAGAAGGCCTTTTTTTTTTTTTTTTTTTTTTGGGGGGGGGGGGGGGGGGGGGGGCCAGGCTGGAAATTTATTTTGGCTAGTGAGTAAAGTTCCCAGATGATAGATACAAATTTCTGAGGAATTTCTTGGTTTTTGCAAAATTTTTCAATTTCTATTTGAAACTCACAAAGAGGAAGCACAAGTCATCTGAGAACAAAAGTGCTCAGCGCAGGAGAATGTATATCTCTAACACCAGAGTTGAAACAAGGAACAGCAGGCAGACAGCTGTATTTAAAAGGGATGTTTAAAAAAAAATCATGATGTGTGATTAAAAGGGTGTTCTTAGCAAAGGAATGCTCCCTGCAAAACAGCAATAAAAAGCAAATCTTGAATTGTCTTTAAACTGCAGTTATAAATTCACAGAACATTAGTTGAGAAGGGTTATGATGATAATCCACATTTCTAGTTCTGTCAGTTTATAGCACCCTTAAAAATGCAATGGAAAGAAAGCTCTTTCTTTAGACAAAGATCCTGGGAGCAATCCAGATGCTTATTAACAAATAATCTTCCAACTCAGCAAGAACCTCGGTGTTTGCATAACAGACAAGCAGAGGTTCCCAGGAGATTCCCACCAAGGCCTCCCAGAACCAGATGCCCAGTAGTGGATGCAGTAGTACAGAACACGGCTAGGGTGTTAAAACAGTCTTTATCAGTTTTAATTTTGAGAACTGCTGCTGTTAAGTGGAAGTATTTTGAATATAATGATCCTTCATTCTTTACTCAGTACAATACTGAGAATTAGCCACATTCAAAGTGCCACTTGTCTGCCTAAAGCTCTAGAACTTGGTCATTTGATAAAGTATAGGATTTGGCAGAGTTACTGCATTGAATTCTAAATCAAACGACTTCCAAATTATATTCTTAAATCTAAAACTCAATAGATTGAACAGATATAATTATGCTTATGCAGTTTGTTCCTCTATAAAAATAATTCTCAATATTAATATTAATTATATAATGCAACTATATCATAGAATCATAGGAAAACATGAAACTTGAAGTCCAACTTTTTGTGTCTAGTTTTAAGAACAACTAAACAGTGTGGATTTTTTTTTTTCTTTAACCAACCAAATCTTTGGAAGCACTGCCTGGCAAATACAGGGTTTTTCTAGAATTAAAAACCAGAATATGTTAGATGTAATTTAGGTAAACCAAATCATGTGTTCCAAACTACATATAAAAGCTGAATCAGTAAGTTTGAAATGACCTTACACCATCTCTTCTCAGCATATTTTTAATTCCATGTACTCAATTGTTTATTTAAAAAATATAAATAATCAGCATTCTAGCAGGAATTAAACTGATCATGAAAACTATTTTAATTTAAGCAACTGATTCAGTCAGCTTGGATCAGCATTAAAAATGGATTACATGGACAACAAAAGCTCTTTTCTTTCTTTGTTCTGGATAAAGACAATGTAAATACTTTCTTCTACAAAGCTTAACGTCAGAATTATGAAACCTGATTTTTTTGCTGTTTTCTTGAAAGGCTAGGGAACTGGAGTACAAGCTTTCTAACCACAGCTGAAAGAGTAAATTGTTAAACATTTCATAAATTTTCTTCTGTCCCAATTCATCCAAGAGTTTAAATAACATTTGAGGGACTTGTCTGACTCTGTTCTAAACACAAAATCTTCACTGTGAGTTACAGCTAGACTGAGTTTCAAAAAAAGAAGTGGTCTACGTGATAATAAGTCCTTGAACTTTCAAGGAAGTTGCAGTAATACACAATTACTGCACGAATTACAAACATGCTCTATGAGCAGTACCTGTTCTTTGCATTGAAGTCAAATACAGCTTTTCTGATAGCTGCAAGCTCTTGGAGTCAGTGCCACCTTTCTCTTCTCTGTTTGCAGAATCAGGTGCTCTTGACTATGTCTCCCAAACACTTTAATGATGCAGGGTAATAGTTGCCCAATGTTCCCCTTAGAAGCCTGTCAAAGTACAAATTCCACAGGCAGTACCCTACAAATAGTCACACGGGTATAAGTAAATAATTCTTGGAAAGTGTATGGAGGGTCCCATTTAAAAAGTAGCCATATTAGCAGCTAATAATTTAAATTACATAATAATAAAAGCAAATTTTCCACAAACCACTTGAAGCATCATTAAAACATCTAGTTGTTACCAACTATGTAAGCCTAAGGATTTCCTTTGTTCTTTCCATAACTGTACCTTTGTATCTTTTGCTTATTAGTGGGAGGGACCTCTACCACAGAAAAGAAACTCAAGAATAGAACACAACAATAGCAAACATTTCTCAGGACTGTGTGAGGGTTAGGAGGTAGACAACAGTATCCACGGAGTCCTCAATCTTCATAACGTAGTGACATTTCAGTAATGTTACGCTACTAGTATTAAGAGGCCTTTTCTAACCTGTATAGGGTGGCATTTTGTAGTCTGAAAGCAAGGGTGTATCATCTCCTCACTGCCACAAAACAAACATTTTGAAATTATCTTAATAAGCTCTGTGGAGCAGGAGTTGTTTTTTCTGAGAGGTCTGAACAACAAATATTTCTGGCAATTTAGCTCAGCAAAATAATTTAATTAATGTTTTAAATTAGCAATAAATTATTTTGCAATTAATAATAAATTAATAATAAAGAAATCTGTCAGATGGCCACATTTTCATGATGCACACAGTAGTACGATCTGATCTGTACGGAATTCCTGCTGCAAAATCTTTGTAACCACGGCTGGACTGCCACCATTGCAATAGCTGTGGCTACAGACAGGTATTTCAGATAATTGAATTTCTTCTTTAAATATTGAACAGCATCCTCCAGAAACTCACAATGCCTAAGAAAGCCTGTGTTTCCTCTTTATTAGTCAGTGGGGACATAGCTGCTATTTTGTTGATTACACCCATCAGGATCTGGCGATGCCTGTCTTGCCATATTATTCCTAAACACTGGATCTCCTGTGCAAGTCCCTTAACTGTACTTTGTTTTATGGCAAAACCAGCCTTCAGCAGGATTTGAACTATTTTCTCCTCTTTCTCTAAAACATCTTCTGCTACATTACCCCATACGATGATGTCATCAATGTATTTCAAATGTTCAGGAGCTTCACCCTTTTCAAGTGCAGACTGAATCAGCCCATGACATATCGTGACACCGTGTTTCCACCCCTGGGGCAATTGATTCCAGGTGTATTGGATGCATCTCCAGGTGAAAGCAAACTGGGACCTGCACTCTGGTGCTATAGGAATGGAGAAGAATGCACTGGCGTTATCATTTGTGGCATACCACTGCGCTGCCTTTGACTCCAGTTCATACTGGAGTTCTAACTTGTCCAGCACAGCAGCACTCAGTGGTGGTGTGATTTCATACAGGCCACGATAGCCTAGTGTCAGTCTCCACTCTCCCATCAGATTTTTGCACTGGCCAAATAGGATGATTAAAGGTTGACTGTGTTTTGCTGATCACTCCTTGACTCTCCAGCTGACGGATCAGCTTATGGATGGGGAATTGGGGAGACTCGATGAATGTGATATTATCACCGCTGCACCATTGTAATAGCGATTGGCACCTGCTGTTTCTCAACCCTCAGCAACCCCACCACAGAAGAGTCCTCCAAGAGTCTGGGCAAGGTGGACAATTGTTCAATTTCCTCTGTGCTGTGGTTTAGGATTTGGTGTAGTTTTCAGCTCCAGGGGAAGGGGAGCTGTCCCACCTTGTTCAGATGCGAAAGGAGGTTTGCCGCCTTTGTTTGGCGCAGTTAGGTAGTAGGGGGGAAGGGGCTGCTGCTGGTCACCGTAATTAGCATTGCAAAACGCACCCCCGGCTCCAATTTCATGCCTGCCCCTGGCCCAAGCTGTGTCAGTCAACATCTCTGTGAATAACCGAAGGTGGGGAGTAGGACAGGTCTTCCTTGAATTGCTGGAACTCCCGAGACAGTTCCTCCACAGCTAAGACGCAGGCCCGTAGGGAGGAAAAGAGAATTCCTTTGTATTGTTGGAGTTGGCCAGCCAATTCATCCACCACGTGTCCCTGGCCATCGCCCCAGGTCACTATTGCCAATGAATTGGCTTATGTGGGTTGTGCACTTCACAGAAACTTCCACCACATGGACAGTGTGCATTACGCTTCATCTGGGTCTGTAGGTAGCTGCTCGTCATTCAGATTGTTATAAACCACCTCCAGCACAGTCAGCTTCCTCAGGTACTGGCTACCTCTCTCCATGGTGGGCCACTTGCTTGGGTGACATACATCTTCCTTGAAGGGTACACGAGGAGAGAGGTAGAGGTACACTACCCAACGCTGATTCAATTGCTAAATTGGTAGTAGTTTTGTTGTTTAAATTAAATTGATTTTGTTTCCCCAAGTTGAGTCCATTTTTTGGTGAGTGAGTCCTCCCTGTACTTTGTCTTGACCCTCAAGACTTTTGTTATATTTTCTCCTCCTCATCCCACCACAGAGGGGTAGGAGCAAGTGGCTGCATGGTGCTTTGTTGCCGGCTGGGTGCCACATCAAAGCGATGGTCCACCACTCTTAAGATTTTTTATTATAGGTAAGATTTTATAAAAATAAATATTTCATTTTTAATGAACACCAGGAATGTGACGTTCTTGACTATACCTACGACTGACTCCTACATCACAGACATCTCTTAACATTATCCACATATGTACAAACAAAAGCAGCAGTCATGCTCTGTTAACAATAAGATTAAGAAGTGGTATCAACAGTAAAACATGACTGAGTTGCCACAATTGATTAAAGTTTAAATAAGTTTTATCTTTACACTGTGGCCCCTGCATGTGACCCACTGCCAACACTGACATACTAGGATCATTCAAACCAGTTGAAATCTGCCATGTGACTTGAATTGTTTTCTGATCTAAACTTCATAGTAAGAATGAACTAGAAGTATTGTTAGACTTGTATGAGACAAAAGATAACTCAAAAAAATAAATCAAGAAAGGAAACCATTAAGTTAATAAGCTTCTTATCTTCATATACTTTTACTCTATTTGGATCTATAGGCTTGATATATATCTTGTATATATCGTATACAAATCATATACAAAAAAATATACAAATGCATACCTTACACAGCAAGAAATATGCAAAAATGAGATTTCAATACTAAACATTTCTTTCTTCATCTCCTTCTAGCCAATCACTGTGCAAAGACTGCTGCTTAGGATTTGCTTGCTTACACAACATGCTTAGGAACAGCATATAAAAATATAATTTCCTTTTAATCATGTGCTGATAAAATTCCCTTTAACTCCTCAAACTAAAAGCTTAAGTATATACACATGCATTAAAGATAAATGTCCAAATCATCAGATTACTATCACATACTCCTTTTTGGCAAAGAAAAAATCTTGAAAGAATTCTGCCCTTTCATTACTTTTGTCCTCATTCCCATACAGCTTGATTCAATGAATTTTTTTGGATACGGACGGTAGCTGTCAACCAAAGTGATAGTGGATAGAAAACCCCAATAACATCTAATGCAGAATGTGTAGGATATCGTAATATTCCAACCACAGATTTTTATGCAAAAGTGTAACTGTGTATGGCAATGGAATGGCATATCATACTGCACTCAGCTCTTCCTAATAGTGATTTATGGCTCATTGCTTAATTATCAGACTAATAAATTTATTTTCTAGAGTGAATTTGAGGCAGAATAAAACAAACTGTAATTCCAATGTTCACTAGTTAGATAAAGGTGGTATTATGTCAGGATTTGGCAATTCTGACCCACTGAAGAATCAGGATTCTTCTGCTTAGCTGTAAAACACCACAAGAAACCTCTGTGCCATTTGACATAATTGCAGATCAGCAGAAAATTGCTGAGCTACTGGCAATAGACTCCCTGCATCTAGGTCAGAGCATTATGTTGCTCACTCATTGCAAAACACACTCACTAACCAAGCTGAGACAGACATTATAATGAGACTGGGATAAAAGGGATTGCAAATCCTGAAGTGAAAGGGGTAACAGAAAGCCTAATGAAGAAAAACAGCCTAATCCATCAGGGCATGGGCAAGACAAGGGAAGTATTCATAGTTTGCTACAAAGGAAAGGAGGCTAGAAGCCATCAGTGAAGATAATTTCCTTAAGAACTATTTAAATCGATAGTCAGAGAGAAAGTAGAAGGACGCTATTTCCAGCCAGATGGTAGAAAGTAGAAGCTTTCCTACCAAAACACAAGCCCATCAAAATGTACCACTCCCACAATGCACATACCCTAAAAAAAATATGCACAGCTCCCTTAAAAATTATTCGTGCTTCCCAAATGCACAAATACCACTGCTTCAGTGTTAGAAGTTTCCCTCCTCCTTTTATAGCTCCAAGTAACTGGCTAGATCCTAAAAAAATAAACAAGTACCTACCTTTCAATGCATAATCCAGTCCTAGCAAACTCGATGCAGACGTCAAGAAAAATAATTCATGCATGCTCTAAACGGATGAGGCTCAAAAAAATTACATTACCTATGAATAGTTTAAAATAAGCAGCATGTCTTTCACCCTCCACTTGTGAAAAGCAATGCATTCTTTAACCTCCAAAGGCTTAGGCAAATTTCCCATGCCACAAGGTAACCTTGATTTTGCAGAAATAATCCTTATGCTGAAGAAATACCGCTGTCTCTGACACGGCATGGCACAGATGAACAGAGCATCCATTCCTCTCCTTGGGACTCTGTCTTACCAGATGCAGAATTGCTTACCTGGAGAGTCATGATGCTCTAAAGATGCCCAGGGAACAGCCTTGCTTCTTCTGTGGCAGGGATGCAGTGCTTCTGCCTTTTAGCTCCAGTGGCGTGAGTGCGGAGGACGTGCTCCACAGAGGGCATTAGGCTGGGTTTGAGTGACCTCACTCAAGGACACCAGGGCTTGCTGCTGTTGCGCCTCTCGGGACCTGCGGGGACAACTGAGCAGCTAAGAATGCCCAGGAAGGCACAGTGGGGGCATTAAACCCACACCAGTCTCTTCACAAAACCTGAGCTCATTTCCATATCCCTGAGGATTAGGCCACCAGCCTGAGAGCAGAGATACAGCACGATTTCCAAGCCACTGGTTTGAAAAAGGAATTTCTTGTGTGATTTGAATCGCAATCAGTCCAGTTATTGCTACTCTTCCATCTGCCACAGCCCCTGCCAGGGACCTCACATCCTCTAGCTGCAATTCTGAAAAACATATGCGTCATCCTGGGGATACCACACACGAGCAGGTACTCATAAAAAATACCTTGAGAATGCAGTTTTTAAATTTGCTCTACTAAATACAAAACTAAAAAATTAATATTAAATGAATTGATAAACTAGCCTACAATTGTAACCATTAAAGGAAAAAAAAATCCATCCCCGCTTATCTATTATACCAATTCATAAATTATGTATATTCATGCCTCTATACATCTATATTCATAATCCCTTGAGCATGCTTCAGCATTTTCAAATCTACTAACTTCCATAAAGCCATTCTTTATAGAATGTTTCCCCTCAAGTCCAGGTTAAATTGAGGCAGGACTTAACGAGAAAACAAGTAAATTTCAGTAAATAAGAGATTAAAAAAAAATTTGAAAACAACTCCATCAGCTCTTGTCTCCAACACCACAAAGCATTGCTGACATTTTTGCTGGAGAAGCTCTGCTCTTTCAGGCACAAGAGGCTGCATGCAACCATGCTGTTACCAAGGTGAACACCGAAACTGAACGTCTGTATCGATTTGTTAATGGCTCAGGGCAGGGTGTGGGACATACTGAACGTTCTTACCTGTCATCTGATTGTTAGTTACAGAATACGAGGTAAGGGCACAGCACGTGTATTAGACGGCAGTGAGGCGCCCCTACTGCTGCGAAGTCCCTATGAAGCTCCTGTTGACGTGGCCATGAATTCATTACATGATGTAAGATAAGGCAGATCCGTATCACCTATAAAGCCATTTTTGGTCGCATTCAAGATGAGGAAGTGCCAGCGCTAAACCCGCAGTAAGACCGCCAAGGGCGGCCTTCCAGCATCAGCGTTTTACCGCTGCCTTTAACCAGACGGCAACGCGCTCTTTTTCTATACGGTCCCGACAGCACCCGGAGGATCGGCAGCGGGCGGCCTCCTGGCGAGCCTGACCCGCCTCGCACCGCCCACCGAGCCCTCCCAGACGGGACTCGGGTGTCGGTGGCTCCGCTTTGCACTCGCCGCCCGCAGCTAGCCAGGCATATATATATTTTTTTTTTTTTTTTTTTTTTTTTTTTTGAGCCGTCCTGCCGAGCCACCCGCTCCCCTCCCTCCTGTCTTCCTCTAGGGCCGACCCCACACTGCACCTCCTCGGGCCGCTCCAGAAATGGCCCCCAGGGTGGGAGGACCCGCCCCGCCCCACCCCGCCGGGCGGTGGCAGCTGAGGGCGGCCGGAGGAGGCGGTGGCAGCGGGGAGGGGCATGCCGTGCCGGCGCAGAGGCGGGCCGAGGGGAGCGCGGAGGGGCGGAGCGGGGCCGCGCTGGGCGCTGGCGTGTTGGGGCCGACGGTGTGTTCTGGGGAGGCCGCAGCAGAGGTACGGCTCGCTCGCCGCCGGCGGGAGCGGGGTGGCCGCGGTCCGGCGGTCGAGACTGTCCCGCTCCCCCCGCGCAGCAGTCTGGGCCGGGCCCGGCCCGGCCTGGCCTGCAGCTGGTCCGCGGGCAGGCGGGCGGGTAGGAGCCAGGCGGTGAGGTGGTGGGCCGAGGGAGGCGGGCGGAGCCACCTCGCCTCAGGGGCCTGCCGGAGCGTTTGCGCGCCTTCTGCCGGCGCCCTGTTTCAACCCGCGTTTCCTTGCTGTCAGGAGCTGGCTGGAGGCGTTCGCGGAGCCGTTCAGAGAGGGGCTTCTGGCGGAGGTAAACGTGGGCGCGGTTTCCCCTTTTCCGGAGGAAACGAGGGCGTCGTGATAGTGGTGCGAGGTGGAGGAGCTTAGTGCTGCTTTTTTCCCCTCTCGTTGCTTTATTTCCTTTTCCTGCATGCTTGGTTTCCCCAGCAGTGCCGATTTTGAGAAGAAAAACGTAATCTTTCAACTGTGACGTCTCTCATGTTTTGCTCCTTTCTCATATACAGGTCTGTTGCTGACCTTGCTTGGTACCCCTTGTAAAAGGTCATCAGAGCATCCAGAATTAAAAGCTTTTAAAAATGATAACCCAGAGCTCTTTTTTTTTAAACCTATCATAAGCTTCCATTGCTAACTGAGACACACGTAAGATTTCTAGTGGTCATTTCCATTCTGAAGTCCTTTCCACTTTTTGGTTGTTGCCACTGTCATGGTAAGCAAAAGGAGTTAGATAACTGCACGGCCAATAGCTCCGTAGGGAACTAATAGAACAAGTTGGCAGATCTTCCATCTGACATCCCTGATACAACTGTTGTGGGCGCTCGGGAGCGGAGAGGAATGGGGGCCCTGCCCCACCCAAACAGTTTCTTCAGTTCCCAGTGCTGGAGGCAGACAACAGGCTGGAAGGACCATCGCGTGGGGGGTCCTGCAGGGCATTTCATGGACTCTTCTGAGAGTACTGAGAGTGGGACACAGCGCTTTGCAGTATTTTGAAATACTTAGCCAGTTTTACTGTTCTCTAAAAAGTACTTTGTGTTCTTGCCTCTCGTTGTGGGTAACAGCATCACAGTTCACATGCATTGATACAACTCCATTCGATGCATATCTTGTTCTGGCTTCCAGAAGAGGGTTTAACTGAGGGGAAGTCCTCCAGACAGATGTTGCTTTATGGCAGTACATACTGTTGGGGGAATTTCAGTGAGGACAGGGTTTTGCCTTTTTTTTTTTTTTTTTTCATCTTGTATCAAGGTAACTTACTACCAGTACACAGAGGACTTAAATGACTAGGAGAACAGTGTCTTGTGAGTATCTAAAGGCTGCCACTCAAGATAGGGACATAAAAGCTATCCATTTGCCTGCTAAGGTAACTAGGAAACCTAGGAGAGAGTCACGTCATATTTCTCCTGACTTGACACCTGAGCTGCTCTTACTCTGCAGGTTTGGCTGTGCAACAATGAAGGTATGACTAGCTTATCAAGGACATGGTGAGTAGTAGCCCAAGCAGGAGTATAAGGACTTCGTGTCTTCTCTGTTACTCTGGACTAGATGAATCAGATCTAGAACAATTATACTTCCTCTGCTCCCATTTCATTTTTCTCATCTCTAAAAGCATGGGCTAGATGACACAAGAGTAGAAGGCCCTTCTGAACTTTCTGGAGGCCTGTAGAGAATTGCCTTCCTTCACTGAAAGCATAAATTAATAGTCTGCAGATTTCTATCATACCTTCCAAATGCAGGCAAACACAAGACATGGATCAAAGAATGAAAAGGCAAATTAAAGTTCTAAAAATCCTAGATTTCAGGAACTTTGAGATTGTTTCATGATGTGATTCTGGTTTTCAGGTTTTTTCCTTTTTTTTGTTATAATACTGCTACAGTGCAGCTGCGTAACAGTGAAAACTGAGTGGTCCTTCAACTTGTGGTGCTGGGTTTTGTCTGGGTTGTTGAGGTGGTTTTTGGGGTTTTTTTGTTTCGGTCTTTTAATCTGTAATACCTCCAGCTGCTTTTGTTCAGCTTCAGAAGGGTCTCTTGTCACTGGTGTTGCCTTGCTGTCCAGTCTGCTGGGTCTTTTTTTGCTATTAAAAAAAAAAAAGGCAGCACAGCATGTGCCTTGTGGATTTGTTAAGTATTAGAAGAGAGCTGATGTGAGGAATGTGATAGTTGCCAGTATCACTTTGAGATGTGGCTGCTGTTCTGCATTCCCAAGAGAAGCTTCTCGTAAAGATCTCCAGAGCAGACAGTACAGTATTTGAGCTAATGTTTACTCTTTCTTCCCATCACAGCTAGGGTGTCAAAACACAGAACTACCTCAGGATGTCTGTAATTCAGCAAGGGACAGCAACACTTCGTAAAGCAAAGAAAATCACCATAAAAACATGTCTAGATAATCCCTTTGTTTTTCAATGGAAAACCATCGATGGAGAAGATATGAATTTTATACTGCAGACCTTAGAAGAAAGGATTAAACATACTGGACTTAAAAAGATTGAGACTCCAAGAAAGAAAAAACGTTCCCTTACAAAAAAGCAAATGGAAGGGAAGTGTGGTGCTAGCAGCAATGAACTCCCTAAAGAGGAGACCGAAGGCCATCAACCAAAACCAGGATGGACTGACATACGTATCAGAAGACAGCTTGCTATTGGAGTTAATGAGGTTACAAAAGCATTGGAAAAAAATAAACTACTTCTCTTACTAGTGTGCAAGTCTGCAAAGCCTGCCATGATCACATCGCACCTCATTCAGCTGAGTGCAAGTCGAGCCACACCAGCAGGCCAGGTTCCTCGTCTCAGTGAAACAATTGCACCACTTCTTGGCTTAACATCCATTTTAGCGCTAGGCTTTAAAAAGCAGTCCGACACATTTACCGAAGCAATAGAAGCAATCATTCCAAAGGTACCAGCTTTGGAAGTGCCGTGGTTTCAGTACAGAACTGAAGAATCTGTGGCTTACGCAGATACAGATTCTTCAGAAAACGAGGAATCTGAGCAGCTTGCAGAGGCGCTGGCAGATAAGCTCACAAGCCAGAAGCGGAAGCACATGGAAAACAATCAGCTCGATCTTTCAAATGTAATTTTGCAGCCTTTGAAAATCAAGAAACTTGTTCCAAACCCAAATAAGATAAAGAAACCTCCTCGCAAAAAGAAAAAAGCTTTTTCAGCATAACTGATTTTAGTTTGGTTCTTCATATTCAACTGATTTTTTATGCAGTGTGGAGTACAGCTCTAACTGAACTATGTTGTTAGGCTTTACGCTGTAAAGCACTTGAATACAAGGCAAACTTCATGTTACATTCAGTTGAGGTACTTTGTTTTAATAAAGAATATTGCTCAAACTCGGGCCTGAGTCTTTACCTGGTAAATATTTCCCTTGCAGTTAGAGATCAGAGTAAAAATCAGTGATTCAAGACATAGTAAGTACATCTTTGGAATTAATGCAAAGCATTAAAGTAATGTTGTATTTTTATAGAGCTGAACATGCTTCAAGCAAAACAGACTTCAGTATAATTATTCAAACAAATTGATACCAAAAGTGAAAGTTTATTTAAACAAAGGTCCATGCCGGTATAACTCATTTAAAGCTGATTCAATGCTTGTTTCAAGTAAACAGCTGTAACAGCACAAGTGGACTTCCCTTTTGAGCTTTTATAGTTTGCTCTGCTGAACAATAAACTTGTTTTGGTCAAGAACATTTGCAGACCTGGGTTCCATCTAATGCCTAGTGCCCAATACACTGAAGGAAAAGCTTTATTTTCAAATACAGAACAAAACCAAATTGCTGCTGCGTTTTGAAAAAAGGCTTCTGTATGCAAACCATTAATACACATTCTGTGAAAAAATGTAAACTAACCTAACCTCAATTTCTAAATAGAGTCTAAAATTTGAGATAAGCCATTTACTGTTTATATGAAGTAGATGACAGCTGTAACTGCTACAAGAAAATGAAAACATACCACGTAACTTTGGAGTTTAGTCCTATAGTTTTACTGGGGTCTATGAAGTGTTCCCTAATGAGACTGCTATGTTGTAGGAAGGAATGGCTGTAATTCAATCAAAATCAATAGCCTGGTTTACTTAGTGTTCTATATTTTAAGCAAAAGTCAGTACAGTACTGTAGAAGAAAGCGTAACATACCTTAACTGAGTTACTTCATTGTTCCTTAAAGATGGAATTGATGTCATCATTTTCAGAGATTTGCTAATCCAGGCTTCCAGGGCCATCAGATAGCTAATCCACATTTTGGATTTATTTAGAAATTACTTTAGTTCATGATACCAACTACAAAGGGAGGCAGTAGCAATGATTCAGTAGTCATGCTTCCTGAAGTTTAAACAAAACTTAAGACATTTAATGCCAAAATTTTTGCCTTCCCTGGCCAGAGTGGCAAGAAGAGGTGAGGGGTTTTTTTTGCCTTGCTTCATAGACCATATATGTCCTTTGCTTTGGCTTTTTGGATGCATAAAACATTGAAGGCATGCTAGCACTGGCGTATTTAGTTCCCATGCTGGCTAACCGTAACATTTAAATCTTAGCCTTTAAACAAAAGCAGGAGGATTAGCTTTGGTAAAGAACATAAATGCAGCAATCATCTTTCACATGCTTTGCTGCCTGCCCAGGTCTATAGGTCTCTTCAGGGATTTGTGTCCCTTCTGCAAACAGGCAGTTTCTCTGAGAAAGAAATTATACCATGTTTAAATAAAGACTGGTGGGAAAGGTGGTGGAGTAAGCCTTAAGTTTGTGAAACCATCTCTTAGGTTCTGAGAAGTCTTACCTGGTAGCTGTTCATTGCAAGCCTGATGGCACAGATGGGTTCAACTTTGGAAACGACAGACAAGCCTCTCCCTATTAGGCTGCTGACAGTGACATCCACATGGGTAATAACATTTTGTTCAGTACCTGCTTTGTAATCGAGAGTGAGTTGCTGCAATTTCCACCTCTGAGTAACTGTCTTACTGTGAGGGTGCAGGCTGGGACACCTTCAAGATTCACATCCTCTTCATGCTGTGATACTTCAGCGAAGTATCTTCACATGAGGTGAAGAGCCCAGCTGGCCAAAAGATTTGAGCACTCAACAAGGACAGAAGGGCCCATATTGGATTACACAGCTGTTAGGTAACGTGCACAGTTCATCACCAGAACTCTCCAAGAACTGCCCTAACACTTGGGCTCAGATACCCGCTTCCCTCATGCTCTCTGTCCTGGAAAGTTTTCTCTCTCAGCTACAACACTGCACAGCTTCTACGGGAGCATGACTCAGCCCTCGTTCCCCTCAGTGCAAGCCAAAACAAGAGACAGAAGTTTACCCCTCAGATTCAGAAGCAATTGGCACTGTTTTCCCAGAAGACAGCACAAGAATGGCCACACTCCTTCCTTAATGTGCAATTACTCCACGATTAGGGCAGAAAGCCAGGCTGCAGGAAAGCCAGGTTCAAGTCTGTCTTCTACCTGGACATACTTGGTTCCATTGTGGCCTCAACATTTTTCCAAACAATAGTACTGGGAGGATTTGCCTTCTGGTTTCAAAGAGAAGAGAAAAGAAAACATCTGCCTAACATTTCTTCCACTTGCAATTTTTTGAGGGTAGGGAAGGGAAGGCAGAAAACACGAGCATACCTTTTACCTGGCATTCACCCATCTGGACTAGGGAGTGCTGGGCTATGATCATTTCTTAGCAAGTATGTACCTTAGCCATGAGGACAGAGCTATGCCCTGCTGTCCCACTGCATGTCAGGCAGCGGCTGAGCAAGTACTGGCAAGGCTCTGCCCTCACAGCTGAAGCAGGAAGGCACCTTCTTGCCTTTTGGAAAGTAAGAACTTAAGTCTTCAATGGAGTTGAGATTAAATCCTTCTTGTGACCTCAGATATCACTACCATCGACTACATTTTCAGGCACTTAATTCTGCTCAAGTCTCGCACAGGGAGTCCGAGCTCCCTCTGCACCATCTGTTATGACTGCTACTAGCAGACAGGTATCAGTGGCAAAAGTTGTAAAGCCCAGCTGCACCACTAGATGTCTGAAATATCTCCTTTGAAGCACTCTGAAATTCATGAGGTCCTGAGCTGGTGCACACTCAGGGTCAGACAAAGCACATTCAATCCCCTCTTTTGTTTGAAGGAGGTCGAATGCTTTAATCACAGAGCTATAACGCAATAAGGGAAAGTATTTATCACTGTCTCTAGGGCAGAATCCTCTTGCCACAATTCAAGAAGCAAAAGAAACCAAACCACAAACCATTCACACATTGGAAAAGGAGCAGGATGAAAGAAAAATCCCAGTGCTATAAGGAGGTGGGTGTAGGGCTAACAGTTATGAAGAACAGACAAATTTATCTTCATCTAAATTGATGTTTTCAGGTACAGAATTGAACTTTCAGCAAAATCTGGTGTCAGAATTACAGTCATGTTTAAAAGGAAAGTTTAGACATTTGCATTTCATGAGATATTCAAGTCACATTCAGAAGATGCTCACAGCACAGAGGCTTCACTACACAATTTGGCACTTTCAGCTAGAAGTTTCTTACTGCAGATTTTCTCAGTGCTCACGTTACTGCAGCATCTGTGAGCTGAAAGAACTGCTATCGTATCTAGCTATGACGTTATGTTGGAATGCATATAAAGTGCTTCAGAAGCCGCTCTGGTTGCCAAGCATTCATGAGGGAATTAAAACAGCTACCCCCAACAAGAAAGATCAGCCCTTCTACATTTCAGGAAGCACAGTATGGAGACTTCCAAGGACTGAGGGTACAGCATTTCTCTTCTGCTTACCAGCCATGTATATAGCAAAACTTCTTGTTCCAAAGTCAAGATAAAAACACTACCAGGAACAATTTATGAATACATATTTACACAAGATACTTTTCATTAGAATTACAGACTTCATAGGAAATCAAAGTAGACAAAGGAATATGTGCAATTTCGCAGAAGCATTGAAAACATTCAAACTATAAATATCCTGATAGCACTACTAAAATTCTTAGTTTTACACACAGGCTGATGTTATTCTACTGAGGAAAAACTAAGGTTTTGTGCCACAACTGTAAATTAAGTACAGTAATGTATTATCATTCCGGCAACATAGATAACACCTGCACTGAACAGTGCGATACTGTTAAATCAATCCACTGATCTATTGAAGATCAAAGTACAAATCTGTATTTTTATTGATTTGGCAGCGTTGCTTATGGAGAAACAAATGCACTAGTTAAACCAGTACATTGTCATACTGCTCTGGTTACAAAAACATCCAGGACTTTCATAGAGCTACAAACGTATTGTACTTCATGATTTTCCCCCAAATGATGATATCCACGTGAAGTAAATAAGCAAAGATACTCAAGTTTGTATCCTTCATTCTGTTACACTGACAAACATACACCACCACTTAATAAATAGAAATGCAGCAGTTCATCCACATAATAGCAAATATTTTTGTACCCTAATCCACCACTGAAGTTCAGTTTGTACAAAACAGTCTTTTCTACAGAGTGGAAAAAAAATACCTTCTTCTCATCAAGGTGCAAGCTAAGCTTTGAAACTTAAATGAATGTGCTTTTCTTTTCATGGACAATAAGGGAGTTTCATGGACCTTCTGATCTATCTGAAAATGCATAAATTTGGTCACATATGGATGTCTTCATTGTTCAGGTTTAATGGACTATTTGAGTATCACTGACGTTGTGCTTTTACTCCCCTTGAACAATACCGTTCCAAGAGCTATGGAGATCAAATTAACTCAAACGATGACCTCAGAGTTCTAGACATAAGTGTCCTCATTGTAATACAAGACCGACCTAAAGGAAGAAGAAAAACACAGTATTTATGTTCAAGTATGGCAATAATTCTAAACATCATTAAGTTTTCTGCACCTCAATTATGGATCTTAAATATGACCAGCTAAAAAAAGTTATTTTAAAACTTCTGCCTATTTTGGCCAGTGTACATTAATGTACCATTATACCTAACTGAATTCAGAAGCTGTTTTTTTCTCCCTTACCTTTTCAGATTCCATGCCAGGACACCTCCAGTTGTACAAATAATACTGCAAATTTCCATCTCCAATCCCAAACTTGAGTTTTTCCAGGAATGTTTTGTTTTCCATTAAGTCTAGTGCATTGAACACATCAAATCCTTTCTGGCAACAGCAAAACATTTTTTAAATGTTACTTTTTAGAGTTTCAAAATGACACACAAACGATACTTTACACAGTGGCATACAGTATCCAAGAGACTAGGCTAATTAAGTGGAAAAAAAGAGAAGGGAATAAATCTTGCCTTTTAATTAGGTACACACGAAGAAATTTTCCCAATAAAAAGTGAAGTATAAGGCACAACTTTGCTTGAAGATTATCTCCAAAAGGGTAGGAATTTTAAAGCCACTTTCAAGGGTAAAGGTCTGAAGACTCCCTAAAACATTATCCATTATTTTATCCTTATAGATAGGCATTTTTTACAGTCATATACAGTGTTTTGACACACATGGCTTATTCCAGCTAAAGCTGCATAAATACAGCTTACAGTGGTTTTTGGCCATTTATCATTCCGTTAAAGGTAAACATCATATTTTTGTGATTTGGTCCCTTTCTGAAATTCCACTGTCTTTAGAACTCCAATCTTCCACATGTTACTCTCCCTCCCCTACTCACGCACCCACTACCAATTCCTCTTTTCATCAGCCTCCCAAATTCACCACTCAAATAGCCATTTTGGTCTCAGAACAGCGACATAGCCAAATTAGTCTCAGGGTTTTGTGCAGCAATGCAAATGCTCTCAAATCTGAACTCTTAACAAGCAACATAAAAACAAGGTCAGTTAAGCCATCGCAGTGACAATCATCATGCAAAGAATAGCTGACTTTGCTTGGGGGTCTGGATATAAAAGTCCATTTAGTTGCAGTTAACTGCAAGGGAGTCTGACCTGAGATCTTGGAGTCTTAACAGCGCAAAGGCAGTGGGCCAGCGGGACTTTCTACTCTCCAAGATAAAAATAAGTTACAAAACAATAATGCCCCGTTACTTAAGCACAACAAGATGGGAAGGGACATTCTTTACTCGGTATAAAAAGTAGATTTTTTTTTTTTTAAGTAAGCACCCCATTATAGGGAAAAAAAGGGGAGTTGAAACTTCATCAGTTTAGGACTACTTGAAATAAAGTCACAAAGCAAAGAAAGTGAGTTTAGAGAAAGTGAGTTTAGTAAGGTTCCTCACTACCTTACACAAAGATCATCCGATGTGCAGAAGAAGCTATGCTAAGTTAAACGTGCTGTGAAAAACACAAAGAAACAAGACAAATAAGGTGGCAAGGATTTGATACTTGGCATGTAAAGAAGTGCATTTTGAAATATTCCAGGTCAGTAATAGACAGTAGCAGAAATCTCGGAAGGCAGGAAGGAAAGTGGGGGAGAATAGACACACACTGAAGGTACAGACACACTAATGAAGCTCTGCAATTAAAATTCAAATAAATGATAGAGTCTACAGTCGTAGTTTTAATTCAGCATCTAAACATCAGCAGGTTAGGTTCAGGTTACTATCTTCTGAGAGGTATAAAAAAATTCCTGTTCAAAGATACTTGCTCCACAGCTCTGCCAGACCACTAAACAGAAAGCCTTGAGGCTGTGCAAGCCTCAGCAAGCAACAGCCAAAACACTGCTGTGTTATCAGCCCTGTTTTAGTCACAAACACAAAGCAGCACCATATGGGCTGCTAGGAAGAAAGTTAACTCCATCCCAGCCAGACCCAGTACATTTGTAAACAAAAAGCTGTGAATAGGAGTGCATTTGTCATTACTCTTCCGTTGCCTCACTCAGCTAAAAGCCCAAGTGCCAGATGTGCAAATGCAACAAGGCATCCAACGATGCAGACAAGCCTAGCAGACACTTTGGCAATCTACAGGTGTCTGAATCCCTGTACTCTAACTATATGATGACCCATATAAAAGAAAAGACTCACACATCACATTCAGAGAGAAATGTAGACAGGGGAAGGTGCAAAGCCTTGAGGTTAGACCACATAACTGCTTCCTTACCTGTTCCGAACAGCCAGCCACTCAGCTCCCTATGCCACACTTCAAATGGAGACCAACATTTAGTCCTTTTTCCACTTTGACTTTTAAGAATAAGTAGTACTAGTATTTTTAGTCACTTCTGAAAATTATGCTAGCCACCTTCCTGTATTTTCATATATCTTTATACCTTTCAGAGTCTGCCTCTGAACTTCCTTTAGTATTATTCTGGAGCCTGAATAATGGGTTCTGTATTCCTCACGGATATCCAGGAGTTTTTTCTTGTCAAATAGTTATTCAACTCAGTACTGCTTACAGGTCAACAAGCCTCAGCAAGCAGTTCAGATCATAGGTACTAGCTCAGCTGCAATGCTGCATGAACATGGCTGCTTTAAGTCTGAGGAGAAAAAAAACATGCCTATGCTCTGCAGCATGTCAGGAATGGTTGCTAGAATGGATACCATGGACTGGAAGAACTCTGTCAATTGCCAGGGCTAAAGAGGTCTCTCAGAATTCAGAGTGCTAGGATGTGCATCACCTGCACAGCTCCGTACCACAGACTACATTGCCATCACTGTTTGCACTGCACTCCCCTGAAGCCCTGATGATTAAGGGCTGAGCATTAGTTTTTCATCAGACAGCACTAAACTCTGACAATTCTTATGTTTAAAAACGTCACTTATAGTCTCTTCCCTACCATTGAACTAAACCATCTACCAGTGTTAATTCCATGCATGAAGGTGTGCTTAAAAGCTACGACAGGACATCATCTACAGATGATGGCACCAGTTAGTAATAAGATAAAATGATAAAAGTTTGCACAAATAAACTTCTATATTTTGTAAAAATAAAAATTAGCTTAAACAAAACCCCCAAATGTATTTAATAGAACTTAGTAACTCATCTCCAAGAGAAACTATTTTAGTGGTACTTTCCCCTCTTCTGGTACTTAGTGAATATACTCGTCAGTGTGCTCTTGGATGTTTACACAGTTAGAGCTATTGCAAGCACTTGATCTTCATGCACTTGTCATTCCTAGCATCACCCAAAGTGAAAAGGAAAAACAAGCATAGTGTTTTCTATTTTAATACATGTATTGTATGTGTCTCATCTACTACACTCTGTGCTGTAGACAGTAAAAGAAAGCAGAATGCAATGGCACAGATAAATTGCTGCCCAATCTTACCTTGCCAACACTCCTAAGAATAATTTTGTGAAAGAAGCAGAAAAAAACCAACCCCACAACTTACCACTTTAGCTATAATGAGTGCATCATTCATTAAGTCCAAGAGGGGGGTCTCTGTATGAATATTGTAAAAGGAATAGGCAGCTTTGAGGCTTTTATGAACAGGATGGTGCATCACTGTTGAAGGTAATGTGTAGAAACTCAGGAAGTCTGTTAAAATACCATTTGAACCCTAAAAAAAAAAAAAGTCAATTAATAAGAAGTAACCACTCAGTTATTGATTAGGCTAACATGGCAGCTCTACAGAAAGTAATAAATACAGCACAGTTTTGCACACTCTAAGTATTATGATATAACAGGTAATCTTGGCTAAGCTTTGAAGAAATTGAACTGTTGCCAAGGATGTATCTATACATCAAAGCAAGACTGAAGCCCGAAATGGTCACTTCAGAAAAGGAAACAAACATTCAGGTTTTTCTAGTGTATTTTGACAACCAACTGCCAAAGCTTATCCTGCTATAAACAAAGCTAGCAATGCACACTTCTAAAAAAGTATAGACATTTTTTTCCATCTGAATTTATTTTTAAAAGAATATTTTTTAAATCTGACGAAGTTCACATTGACAAATAATTTTCTTAACTTCCTAAAACAGGAAAAAAAATTACTGTGCCAGTATACAAAGCATGTTTAAATCAGCTCTAATCAACAAGCACAGTCCATTTGCTACATTTAGCATTAGTGATAGTTCTAGTCACATTGAAATTCTAGTAAGACCAGTAGTCATCCAAACAGGTATTTACACAGAAATCCGAAGTATCCTACACAAACTTTCTTAATATTTCATGTACCTAATCAAGTTTAACCATCTTCAAGAATGTAGATTAGCAGGAAATGGGAAATAATTACTATATGGGTTATGACTGACATACTGAGCCCAAGAAAACCACCCAGATTTTCACTCCTACTATTCCGATTGAGTCTCCTGATATCTCCACGATAAGGCAAAGGAGACACAGAAATGCTTGTTCTTGCTTGTTTGCTTTATTTTTGAATGACTGGTGCCCGCTATTTTGAGCTCAATGAAGGACCCCACATGGATCCTTAAATTGATAGTACTTCTACAGTAAAAAGTAAAAGAATTGAACCCATCACGTGCAAAAAAAGTTACTGTCTTAGAGCAGGTACAGATTGTGTAGTTGAAATAAAGTAACAACAAATAATGGAAAAGTTAAGCCACTCATTAAATTCAGTACGGACAATGAAAGTATTAATTCAGGAATTATACAGAGTATTTTAAGGTTTTAGCTCTGTGCCTTACAAAGATGACTTACAAATCTGACACTAACTTCTCCAGGTCCCACAGGTCTTAAATGGACTTTAAGCACTAACAAACCTACATTTTGTATAGTAAAAACTAATTCAAGAGACAGTATAAAACAAGCAAGTGAAGACTGCACTCTTCAGTTAAAATGTCACTGTCAATGGCACGCTCATGCTGATCCTGGTGCTTGAGGACTCTTCTGTAGGCTTCAGCTCACCAAAAAAGCAAAAAAAAAAAACCCAGGGAACTGGGGAGAGGGCGGAGGAGGAGGTGAAGAAAGGAGAAACAATAAATACAATTAGACCATGGGAGAGTCCAATGAACACTAGAGCCATTACAAAGCTTAGGCAGTGACAACTGATGAGCAGGACCCCTCATCTCCAGCAGCAGTAAGTTTCTAAATTCAGCTGAGACTCCTGCACAAATTCAGATTGCAGTGCAGGTACACTGAGCTTCACAAACTGCATCTTCTGTAAGGAGTTGGTAGGTTTGAGGATGTTAATGCTCATCATTTTCAAATAACATCACTTTAAATAAAGTAATACACTATCTAAACATGATGTCTACAACTGATTTAGCACGGACTCAAAGGCAAGAGTGTATCTTTCTCCACTAGCTTTATCACAGCTATTCCAACTATGCCTTGGAGATTTCCAATCCAAATGCTAGTCTATTCTGGCACTGGTTATTTTGCGAGAAGCTTTGAGACCAACAGGTTGGAGGGTGGGGGTGACAGAGTGGGGAGGGAAGAGTAAGTGGTACGAACAGATGATGATCTCCATCTTGTTAGTGGACAAAGATTATAATTTTCAAGATAATTGAACCCCTAGCTGACAGCACTTTGTGACAGCACCAAGGGACGTTAACGTTTACTTCTCTATTTTACATACACTCATGCATATACATGTATATACACACATACTCACATTCAGACACATATATACGCACACACAGTTTACTGGAAAAATATATTTTACTGAAGCAGACCATCAAAAAAAAATGTAATCCCCCCACCAGCAGGTGTCCCTAAAACTGGTTTTAAAGATAAAGAATTTGGAACAGGTGTATGGCAGAAACTTAGGCACCAGAGAGAATGACACGGAATTCAAACCAAATCCTTATCTCAGTCATTGTATCATTTTCCTTTTTTTCTAGAAGAGGAGATTTGAAGACCACTCCTTATTATCATGTCATATCTCTATGGAAAAAAATAGAGGAATGTAGGTGGAAAGATCATTTTTAAAATACATAAGGTTCTTTGCTGTAATATTTCCAAAATAGTGATATTTTGAGATTTCAAAACTCTTCTTTAAAATAACCTGTTATAAGAGCACTGCAGTTTATCACAACCAAACACCTTCTCATTAACAGAATGCAATACAAAAAACTAAGCTTGGCATCATGACATCAAATTCTACCTGTAGCACACATTTTTCCTACTGTCCGCATTTCAAAAACTTGGCTGATACAAATTTTTTGTAAGTGACATACACATATACATTCATGAAGTAGTTAGGGCATGTTTTACCTCTACTACATAAGTGTCAATAATATGATCCCGAGGCAGGAACCAGTGGGCTACCTCTTCTTCATCCATCACAGGAGCAAGATTAAACTGTTTCAAGTAAGCGTTGATTAATTCTTGTACTGCCTTAGTATCTTTTTGCTCCATTGGTCTCAAACCTGACGTCTTTGTGGCCTTATTGTAACAAAAGAAAAATAAGTGTTATGATGTTGAAAGAAAAACTGCATACACAGCAAAGGCTGAAAGTAGGTTGCAGAGTCACTCCACTTGCTATAATGCATTCATTATTGGCCTACTTTACCCCAGCCACCTAATTCACTATGCTATTTTACAAATGGCTCACAATCAGAATTCCCTTTCTTCTAATTATTGAGTCAGTCTGGGGCACTTCAATTTGTCTATTTCATTATTGAAACAACTTCATTTCTCTAGGGAAAAGAGATACCACTGCTAAGAGCCTAGACTTCACGCATTTTGTATTATTGTTTTTTGTTTTTTCCCCAGGTCAAGTCTTTATTTCTTATCTCCTTCTAAACTACCTAGGGCCAAGACACAGAAACAAAACATAAAGCAACTTGCGTATCAGAAGTTAATCTGAAGACAAGAGCACTTACGATTCAAACTTATGAAAATCAAGCTATAAACCAAAGTCAGATGATAAAGTTTAATTAGAAATTATTTAACAGAAAAATTCCACCTATTCTTAAAATTTGCAAACTCCCTTACTAACTCAACTTTCTATACAGGCACAACCGCTGTTCTATTAACAAGAAAGCTTCTCGTAACTTACAGCTGCCTGAAATTAAAAGAACTATAGTATTTTGACAAAGTATTTATCTGACTTCAAACTTCACAAGAGAAAAAAATTGCTTTCCAGTACTATGCAATTAATGTTTAAACAAGCAAAGGCGATTAAAGCTTTCTCCTCAGCTTTTGTTAGCTCTCCTGAATATCTCCTTTTAGGGAGGCTAAGGCTTGTTCTCTTCAGCGCTCATTTATCCTGCTTCATGTGTCTGAGCTACATACTTGGGCACGTATCACATTAATCATAGCAAAGTCAATTGCATGAGCATCCAGGTAGACACTTGATTACTGGAAGCCTGAAATTAGTACAGCTGATTATGCTCTGCTCAAAAGGCATTATTCTGGGGGAGGTATTTATTCACATCCTCTGGAAGTCAGCAGCCAGATGAAAAATCAAGGCATGTTTTGCCAAAGCTCTGGCCTGTGTATTACATCTTACTCTTCCTGCTTTCCTGAGCAGCCTGGGACTATGGTTTGCCTCCACAACAGCAGCGCATCTAGATTTTTAAATGCCTCGAATCCATAAGGGTATTTACCTGACTCATCAACATTACGCTTTCTATGCCGTATTTCATTCGAAACATCCTTAGGAACTACAATATGAAAGGTTAACTTCAGCTCCCCCCAAGCCTTCTTCCCTCTTCTAAAGCCATACACTGGAGCAGGATGGGAGGAAAAGCAGCTAGGCTGGAACATCTTTATCCCTCAGCAACACTCAGAATGGCCCAGAGTAAGGGAAAAGTGTACAGAACTGGGCTAAAATTTGCTTCTCTGCTCCACGTATCAACCTGCAATGAGCATATACTCATGCATGTATCAGGGCTCTGGATCTCAATCAGTCAGGAAAAGACACACAAACATGCTCCTGTCCTTATTCTAAACACAGCCAAAATTTCTCTCTTTCAGAAAACTCCTTGCTCAAGTGATTAAGCACTTAGAAAAAAAAAACCTTTATTTTTTCCATCTATAGGTACATGCTCAAACACAGCCGTCAGTGAGGGTTGTAGTTATTAAATACTGTAGTCTTTATTATTTCTTCAAACCTTTTTAATTCGGACTGTTCAAGTGATTAGGAATGATTAATTCCTCTTAAAGAGAGATGAGCTCCAGTGGCAGTGATGTTCCAAGAATGCTAAGAAAAGAGGTTAAAATGCAAAAAACAGTGTTTTGTGCTGAGGACAGGACAGTGTGGCCCAAATGAACAAATTGGTGTGACAGTACTGTTTATGGTAACAGCCTGAAACTGAGCATAAAGATCCTGAACAGCACTTACACCCTTTCTTAGGACAAAAACTCCAAAAAACCCCAAAGCACAAGACCTGAACTGAAAACATTAACACAAAGATTAAAACTTTATTTTCCATGGGAGAAGCTCCCAAGTGCAATCTAAAAACAAACAGCAGAGGCATATGGACTTCTGCATCCCTTAGTTTTAAAAGTTGATTTTCGAAGCACATACTTTCTATTTGCACATCTCTGTACAGTGTGTTTGCCTTAGCTATATTTTGTGAATGAGGTATGATGTATTCTTTGTTTTCCATAATTTATTCTTCTGTTGAAATCTGGAGTTTATGACAAAGATGATCAGAGTACCACTGCTGTTGTTTCTGATTCTCTGCAATTACACTTTATGTACTGTAAGGAACACCCTTGTTCTTTAAAGTATTCTTTTTCTCTATTGTTTCCATGAGAAACAGTACTGGAGTTGCCACCAAAACCTATATTTGAAATTGTCTACTGCACTTTTTTAGACCGTTAAAAATATGTCTTCAAGATTTGATGGAAGCTATATTTAGCTCTCCAACACTAAAACCTAATTAATATGGTTATTAATTCTTAAGCTCTGAAAACTGCTGCCCTGCACACAAGGGAGAACCTGCATGTGCAGGCACAGGTAGCACGCAGGCTGCACAGGAAATGAGTCTCTCCGACAGCAGCAGGAGTTTGGATCAAGCCATGGTGCAGGCTTTAAACTGGGGAGTGCTTAGAGATTACTCAAATATGTAAGTAGTAAGAGAATGCAGAGCATCAAGCTAAATATAACCAACGGACACAATTCTTCAAAGTCAGATAAATCACTACAAAGTACTAAGAGTGAGGAAAAAAGGAGTTTTTGTAAACCAAAAGGCAGAGTTTGTTTAAATAAAAAAAGGTTTACTGATGTGGTGCAGGTAAAGGTTATTCTGCAATCCCTCCAAATAGAAAGGTAACCTTTACAAACAAAGACATTGTTTACAATCATAAAGCTTAAACTAGCTTCTATAGGCTCTTAATTACAGTAATGACTCAGACTACTTACAGTGACTTGCCCTGTCATGAAAATGCATTCTAAGACTTTTTGCCAACCTATTAGCTGCAAACATGAGAAAAAAATATTTTTAACTAACCTAACTATGCCAGAACCCATTTCTTTCTTCTTTTGCTAGACCATGCAAATAAGTACTAACGTGGCTTTTGCTGAGCCTGCTCATTACAGAAGAACAACAGCCTCCGACAGGACAGAAAAGGCTGTAAATTAAGAGTGGAATCAACAATTCCACTGTCCTCAGCCAACTTTTTCATTGACTTCTCTGAGAATTTTAAGAAATGAACTATTAATTTTATGTTTCAGTAATCTTTTATCAGATTAATCATTTCGAGAATAGTCTTATGCATCTCCAACTCAATTCCACATATTTTTGAAGTCAAGGTTTCTGTTTTTTTCTTTGTTTAAGGCCTTGAGGGAAAATTTTTTGTTTTCTCCATATACAGATCTACATTTCCAGCAATAGTCTCTTCTGTTTAGTATAGCACTTAGAGTCTTTTTCATCAACCAGATATCGTTGGTTTATTTCATGTCCTGCACACACTGCCTTTCCACAGAAAAGCCTGTGCTGTCAGAGACAGATGGAAGGTTATTTTGGGCCTCACAGTAACTGTGGGGATTCTCTAGAAGTCATGCTGCTTACATCAGGAAGTCTGTAGAGCTTCATTGTTCTTTGTAGAGTCATGTTTCTACTCAAATGTGAAAATTTCACCTCCACCAATTTTCTGGGATTCAGTGACCGATGCCAATACCTGAAAATAAAATTAATAATGAGATTAAATAGCATTTTAAGTGTCAGCTTCATTTGCATCTACTTCCCCACTTTCTCTCATTGCTTCTCCTCCTCCTCTCCAAATTTTTTTTCGAAGGAAGCCTGTACTATGTCTGTAAGAAACTTCAGAAACAAAAGGAAAAGCTATAACCAAGGAACAGCTTTTAAACAGGCCTGCTATCACCATATTTTGAATCTAAGCAAATGCTGTTTTATTACAGAAAAAGTAATCACAGGGCTAAACATTTTAGTACTTCCCATAGCCCTAACAACCTTACGACACTTACATGGTAACACTTATTTTCTTATAGGCCACAGGACCCTCTGCTCATGTCTAAGTAGCTTGTTGAAGATCTCCTCTTCCTAGGAGATGACTGTGCAACAGAGTGTCACTGGTCACTCTAACCCAGCTTGACTTGTTTCTTCCCATCATTCCCTACAGAAACTTACAGGATCTTTGGTGTTGATAGGTACAAACACAATTTCAAATCAAAAAGTACCCTGTCCTCCAGAAGGATAGACAGCTGAACTAATACTGCTGAAACTGAACTTTTCCCACTAGAAATAACATCCATCCCAAGCAAACGAAATTATACTTGATTACATACAGCTCTTCTCACATGATAGTTTTCCCATCTTTATCAAATGCCGATCAAGTTTGCCTTTCTCCAGGAAAGATGAAAGTATTTCAACAAAGCAAATCATACAATTCCCAGAAATGCTCTGCCATCTTTGGCGAGCAACCAGGTCAACAGGGAAGTGTCCCAGCAGGGAAATAGACCACTTGAAAAACACAGGTATACAATGTTGTCATTGCTAGCATGGCTTCCACCAGAAGGTCAACATCTAATAGTCTATTTAAGGTACAATAAACAAAACCAAAATTAGATTTTAGTCTGAGAAGTGGTTTTATGCAAGGCACTGGGAGGGAAAAAAAAACCAAACCCAAAACCCAACAAAAAACCAAATGAACCACCCTGACGCACACTTGGGCCTTCAGGTTAGTCAAGGTCACAACATTTAATTTCTTTGAATTTTATGCTTTTATTGTTTCTAGCCAATTACATAAAATGTTCTTTAAAATGACTGTTATAGGAACCAATATTTTCATGAACATCACCTAGGTTACCTGCAAGTGGCCACAGGTTTGGGAAGTACCACTCCAGCAGTGTAAACAGCCTGAAAAATTCCTTCCAGGTTTACTCTTCTGGTTATTTCCCGAATCAGTACAGGTGCTACCCGTTTAGATCTCAGTTTCTTATGGACACACAGAAAATTGATTTCTACCATTTTCTTCACACTGAAAGGACATGAAATCGAGGAAAAGTTAAAAAAGAGTTGCACACTGCATATTTTCATTTGCATAATTGTAGTTTTCCATGTTGTGACAGAAGAATTTGAGGTAAAAATAAATTGGCCTGTGACAAAGTATGTCTGTAACAAATACTGATGTATGATACTGTGACCGCAACGGTAAATTGTGCAATATACAAGCTGGGTCTGAGGTGTTTACAACATTTCTTTTTCAGATCTCTATCGAGATTTAAACAATTGCCTTACTTTAAGATGCAGAAGCACACACTATGGGGTATCATTAATACTTTATGATTGTCAGTGTATGAAGACCTGGCCAAGGAAGTCCAGCTGACTGACTACCCTTTAAATACTTTACAGTAGGGTCAGAAAATTCTACGTCATTATCTGTATCATTCTTCAATCAATAAAAATTCTGCAAATATGTATTACTGATCTCCTTTGTAAGGAGCCCACAACCCTGTTTTGGGGGTGGCGGGGAAGAAAAAAAAAAAGAAAAAAAGAAGTCTGCTACATACACAGGATTCTTCTGTCTCTTTCTGGTCAGTGAGCCTCCTTCTCTCTTTTTAAGGTCTCTATGGCAATGGATACCAGTTTAAGATTTGTTTCATGGCGTTATCGTTTTATGGATACAAAAGTAATGGTGCATTTTACCTGTCGTAAATACGAATATTTGCAGGGATGGCACTTATGAATCCTACGAGTTTTTTGTTTGATGACACTCTAACCCCACAGTGCCACTGGGGTAACCAGCCTGGAGGACGTAGCGCCCTAGAATTGATTACAGGAATAATTACAAATTACTACCTAAGAAGATGTAATAAAACCACCCTTCTTTGCACTCCAGCCAGAGCAGAATGTGGAACTTGCTACTCACCACAGAAGAAATTCAGGTGAATAATCAAACCTAAACATATTATCATCATCTTCTACATAATTCTCATTTAACAGTGTGTATAACTCCTTCAGCTGAAAACACACACAAAAAAATCCAAAGATTTATCCACACACATCAGCCAGAATAAACTTTGATGATTTTAGATACATACAAAAATAGTTTTACTTACAACTTCAGCATTGCTAAGATCTAATGTGTCCCACATAAAACCTTGTGGCAAAGAATATGGCTCTAGGCGGACATTGTCCTTATCTGGTTCAATTGCACCATGTGAAGTTATAACTTCATCTTTTGAGGGAGAAGGAGGAAAAAAAAAAAAAAAGAAAATAAACCAGTTACATCGCTAGCTTTCCTGATAGTTCTCAAAATGGCATTTAACTCACATCATGCATTTTCTCATAATTACTTGATAGGAACATGACACTTTTAAAAAATGCTGGAAAAAATTAGTATTATTAGCTTACATTACTTCTTGTTCTCACAGATCACATTCAGACTAATAACTATCTCATCAAAATATCTACAGACACACACAGAATACTCCGCCTCTACTGAGAGCCAGTATTTCGAAACACAGGATACTAATTTATCACCACAGGTGCAGCATTTAGCCCACCACGAGAACCACAGTATTGTCATGAGAAACCTGTTGTACTCACAGCTAACAAGCCACAGCATGGATCCTGTTTACCACTGACTTGAACAGACCTGAACTCAACACGATTACTCAGGAGCAGTGGCATGGCAAAGCCAGGGCATTTAAGGGATGCTGGTGAAATGTGAAACTTGTTCCTGAAACCCTACATGAAAGCATGCTTTCCTTTCCTTCCTTGCTTTACAACTCCAGTCCTTTGGTATACAGCTATACACAGAAGCTGTTCCTCTTCTATGGGACAGCATCTGCCAAGTCACAGAATTGTTTTGACTGAAAAAGGATTTAAGATCATCAAGTCCAACCATTAACACAGCACTGTCAGGTCACCACTAAACCATGTCCCTAAGCACCACATCTACATGGCTTTTAAATACTTCCAGGGAATGGGACTCCAATACCTCCCTGGGCAGCCTGTTCCAATGCTGTACAACCCTTTCAGTGAAGACATTTTTCCTCATATCCAACCTAAATCTCCCCTGACACAACTTGAGGCCATTCACTCTCGTCCTATCACTTGCTACTTGGGAGAACAGAGGGACTCCCACCTCTCTACAACCTCCTTTAAGGGAGTTGTAGAGAGTGATAAGTTCTCTCCTCAGCTTCCTTTTCTCCAGGCTAAACGACCCCAGTTCCCTCAGCCGATCCTCAGAAGGCTTGCTCTCCAGACCTTCACCAGCTTCATTGCCCTTCTCTGAACACGCTCCAGCACCTCAACGTCCTTCTTGGAGTGAGGGGACCAAAACTGGACACAGTATTCCAGGTGTGGCCTCACCAGCGCCGAGTACAGGGGAACAATCACTTCCCTGCTCCTGCTGGCCACGCTACTGCTGATACAAGCCAGGATGCTGTTGGCTTTCTTGGCCACCTGGGCACACTGCTGGCTCATCTTCAGCCGGCTACTGACCAACACCCCCAGATCCTTTTCTGATGGGCAGCTTGCCAGCCACTCTTCCCAAGCCTGTAGTGTTGCAGGGGGTTGTTGTGGCCCAAGTGCAGGACCTGGCACTTGACCTTGTTGAACCTCATACCGTGGGCCTCATCCCATCAATCCAGCCTGTCTGGACCTCTCTGTAGAGCTTTCCTAACCTCAAGCAGATCAATGCTTCCACCCAAACTGGTGTCATCTGCAAACTGACTGAGGGTGATCCCCTCACCCAGATCACTGATGAAGATGTTAAACAGTGCAGGCCCTGATACTGCACCCTGGGGAACACCACTTGTGACTGGTCGCCAGCTGTACTTAACTCCATTCGCCACCACTCTTTGGGCCTGGCCATCCAGCCAGATTTTTACCCAGCAAAGTGTACGCCTGTTCAAGCCATGAGCGGCCACTTTCTCTAGGAGAATGCTGTGGAAAACAGTGTCAAAAGCTTTAGTAAAGTCTAGGTAGACAACGTGCACAACCCTTTCCTCATTCACTAAGCGGGTCACCTTGTGGGGGATTTCCTTCTTGAAGTATGTCCAGCCTTCCTGGAGTCCCTTGCCCTTTAGGACTGCTAGCCAAAGGTTTCTGTCAGCCAAGCTCCTAAACAGGCCAAAGTAAGTCCTCTGGAAGTCCAAGGTGGCAGTTTTGCTAACCCTCTCCTTCTCAAAGAATCAAAAACTTGTCACGTCATGACTGCAATGCCCAAGTCATCCTCCAACCTTCACACCACCCACAAGTCCTTCTCTGTTCACAAACAACAGGTCCAGAGGTATGACTTCTTTAGTTGGCTCCCTCAACAGCTGTGTCAGGACATCGTCTTCCAGACACTCCAGGAACCTCCTAGACTGCTTCCTCTCTGCAGCAGACATCTGATAAGTTGAAGTTCACCACAAGAACAATGGCTAATCTTTGTAAGACTTCTCCCAGCTGCTTATATACTTTGTCTACCTCTTCATCCTAGTTGAGTGGTCTGTAACAGACTTCCACCATATCTGCCTTGTTGACCTTCCCCCTGATTCTTACACATAAAGACTCAAACCTATCATCACCATCATCAAGCTCTAGACAGTCCAATGTTCCTTTGCAGTACAAACTTTTCCCAAATGATGTGCAATCCTGAAAAATAGTTATGGCCTGCCATCCATTTTGGAAGGTCATCATTACCAGCATCTTTATGCAAACTCTGGAAAGTATCAACAGTCTAACTGTTACTGCCACTACACAGCAGACTTGGCCTAACTAACGGACCTATTGCTAACAACCTTAACTAGAAGGCAGAAAGATTCTGAAGTTCATTTAATGCAAAGATCCCTACAGCTATTTCTTGAAACAACAGATTATTTTTTTCCACCTAAACATATCCAGTATATCAAATAGTGAAGAATTCCCAAAACGTTCATTCTGCAGATAAAGGAAAAGCTTAAAAAATTAAATAAATCAAAAGGATCAAGAAACAATTCATGAACACTATTGAAAAAAACCTCTGCTGGCCCAAATCAACAAAGCATATTTCTACTGAAAACACTAACAAATCATTTTTAGGGCCAATGCATTGGTCCTTTAGGCTGGCAAGTGACAGACTCCCATATCTATAGAAGTGCTGTAAGATATATTAACTAACCTGAACCCCTGGAACTGCTGCACAGACACCTGAACTAGGTCTGAAAAAGCTTTGTTACGGCCAGACTATTTTTTGATTTACACATCAACTTATTGAAGCTAGGCTCTTCCTCCACTTCAGCAAGACAGTTACTATGATTAGTTTACAGAGGTATCTGGATAGAGTTTGTATGGAGAAGAGCCAGGGCAGGTCAGTTCAATCCAATGGAAAATATTGCATTCAGGGACTCTGCTCTGGACTGCTCTATGCAAGGAAGTCAGGGAGAAATGAAATCACTGTGTTTTAAGCTATAGAAATGTAGTAATGCGAAATGCTGTCCTGTGGGGTGGGAGGCGGGGAGAGAGAGAGAGAGAGAGGGAGTGAGCAGAGTGCTGCTGTGCTTTAGGCTCTACCTTATTTCTGCTTATTCTACACCAGTCTACAATATCATGGACAGAAACCTGCAGAACAGAACAATAACAGCTGTTGGGATGAGACTGCTTTACTTGTGGGTCCCCAAGTTTTGTTGGCTTTGAAGAACTACAACTGCTTAACTTAAAGATAATTAAGGGGGAAGAAGAAGGCTCAGAAAGCAATTCAAGAAAAGCAAAACAGCAACTATCTTCTCCAACAAAGATTAAAATTTTACCGTGTTAACAGGGATCAGATCAGTATAAAAAGTCATCTGTCAAATTCCTTACAAAATTAAAGGCAAGAAGAGGTCACCTCACCATCTCACTTTGTACTAAGAACAGAAAATGGGACTCTAAGAAAGCATGTCTTCAAGGTGGTGTACATTGTGGAGGAAGCACGTGAATACACAGCCGTAAAAGTTTTTGTGCATGAGAGAAGCACCATTATCTGCTTAAAGCTGCATGAAAACAGTGTAACCTATGGCAGGAGAGTCATTACCTCTGTTATAGCAGATCTATCTATTGAAAAAAAAAATTAAGGGAAAATAAATAAATAAAATCAAAGTTTACTCTTTGCCACCACTGAAGAGTTCTTATTTTCCCTGAAGTGGAAAAGACTTCTGTGTTCTGTTGTTCAAGAGTTCAGATGTAAAATAAACAAAGGAATGCTATTTCAATAGCATTTCCCACTCTTATAGAGAATATCAGAATGAGTGTCTATTAACACTGTATTTTGTTATATATCATTGCAGGGGATGGGGAAGCACTTTCCTAGGGAACATCTAGAATGCCACATTAACTACACAAATGATTACAGATTTCTACCACACACAGTCCAACTTCATACCCATTTCAGAGAACATGCCACATAGCCAGCACACATTCTTGTAGTGGTCAGTAAGACAGATCTTGTGCCCAGGTCCTGTTAAACTTACTAAGTTTAGGTACAGGTTGCGTATCCCAAAACTGGTATTTACGTTTGGTAGCCTCATCAATATTCTTTGCTGGGCCTTGGCATGCAGAGAGCAGCTCCATTGCTCTCTGGATGTCTTGAAGTTTCTGCATTGGAATGGCTGGATTCTGCACACAGAGACAAATGGAAGAGGAAGCTTGAGTATGCTTACTTCGAGCAATTTGTACAAACGTTCATTTATTTTACTGTATGTATTCTTTCACGTACTTTTCCATCATGGTTAGTTTAGGTATAACCTTTGGAGGCATGAGAATGGAAAGACAGGCGGGCAACAGACAAGCAACTTCACAAAATAGTAGTTCTGAACAGTGCTTGCATTTAACCATGAAACTTCAGCATTTTTAACACAAACACTGCAGCATTAAGGCAGGATACCTGTATGACAAAAAAAGCTTCTTATATTTCCTGCTCCCTCCACCTGTCCCAGTAAAATACTATAAAACAGCAAAAAACAAATCAGCTTAGATATCTAACAATCTAAAGATACCATTGGTATACACAGAGACATATGGAGTTGTATTTTACACATACAATAGAAAATAATATTTAAACTCACTGTGGTTCAGTATTTCAGGTACACGGTATTGCTACAAATTTCCACTTTTTAACATTAGTTATACTGTACCTGCCTTCTGTTAGCTTGCAATTATTATAGTAGGTGCCTTTCTGCACTGGATCACACGTAGGAGTTAACTACTTTGACACTAATGCAAACTGTGCCAACACTCGCAGCTAAAGATAATTTAACTGATAGCAGCAGACAGACACAAAATAAACCAACTTTCCACTTAGAAGTTTAAAAATCTTTATAGAAAAGTTATTTGAAAGACATAAAACGTAAGGCTAAGCATTTCCAAACTGAGTTCCTAAACACTCACTTTTCATCACTCTGAGTAAGTGTAACTAGAATGAGAATTTTATCTGCATAGGAAATTACCGAAGAATGATAGTAACAGACTTCTAAATCCAAGGGGAATTTTCTCTTTCACTTTTAAAAATCTATTTATTTGTTTTGGTTGTTACTTCCCAAGTGGTAAGTCCTGTTCTGAGGCATAGTAACAGCATGCTTTTGCTCAAGTTTTCCAAGACTGCAGTGCAATAAATTCATTTGAAGGAATAGCCTCAAATGCATTGGAAAATCTTAAGCAATTCTGCATAGAGATTTCAAGCCAGATGGGGTTTTTTTTACTGAATATCAACGGATCACTATTTCCATATTTCACTTTCTTTCTAGGATTTGTGTTATAGAAAAAACACCACAAAATACATGTAATCATGATGTAAACCTTCATTTGGATGGGCATCTGCCTCTCGTATCCTCAGTCACAAAAGTAGAAAAACTCCCTGCCGGTAGCTCAAGCACGCCATTGTTTTCTATTTATAACAAATATCTGTACTCTAAACATTATGCAATTTCTTTCATTAATTGCAGTATTGCATAATTTTACCTGTAAGCATGCTTTAAACTCCTGTCTTCTGAGTAGTTGTGAATTAACATAACATATTCACACACTTCAGAACCTGCAGCTAAAAAACCTACCCCATTTCTAGATCCAGATTACAGTGACGTAAATTACTTTTCTCAGCTAAAAATCAATTTGTCTATTACACACTGGCCTGATACAAATACTTCTAATGCCACTAGATAAATTCTGAAATCTTATCAGTACATTATGAAATCCTACATAAATATTGATATACTGTAATTTATTTTGTATGTTTATTTTAAGTGTCTTATGTTTTTTCGACATTAAGAAGAAAACAGAAAATAGGTTCTAAAAAGATGTTCCTAGCATACATAAAGTAAAAAGCTCATGTTCTGGTACTAAATACAACACGGCTAGGGATATCAGGAAGAACCTCCTTTCCTTTCAACACATTCAAAGATCAGTTTGGCTAAGAAGTTTACTTTCAACCATTTCTGTTTTCCTTCAACGAAAACTAAGAAAAACCTACACAGAACTTCACATGAATTAGAAAGTCAAGTGATTTTGTTTAATTTCAGTTTAGGGGAAATAACTCCTCACAGCACAAGACGGCACTGTTGTGCAACAAGGCAGAGCTGTGCGATATTTTTTTTTTGCCTCAGTTTTGGTGACAAGATCTGACCTCAGACCTTTGATGTCCCTGAGCCTTGCAGCACAGTCTGTGAGACTCCCATTAACCACAGCAGGAAAGTAAGTTTGGGACTTATTAATTTTTAAAGTAACTTTAAAGTAACTTTAATTTAAAAATTTAATCGTGCGCAGGTCCCTAAGAACAGACTGGATGCATCTGAGAGTGCTGAGGGAGCTGGCTGACATTACTGCATCTAGCACCTAGCAAGCTTAAAAGGTTAGAGCAATTGGTGGAGGTTTCTTATGACTGGAAAAGGGAAACAACACACTCAGCTTTAAGAATGCAGCAGGGAGGATTTTAAGAACTCAGGAGTCAATATTGTTTAACGATCTGGACATAACAAAGAGTGCTTTCTCTGCAAGTGCAGAGATGATACCTGGGTTGGGAAGAATGGTTGATACACTGGACCACAGAGCTGCTATTCAAAGCTACTTTGACAGGCTAGAAACAGAAACTTCATGAAGTTTGACAAAGGCAAACACAAAGTCCTACATCTGGGGCAGAAAAAGCCCACACAATGGCAGAGGCCAGCATGGACTGGCTAGGAAGCAGCTCTGCAGAAAGGAACTTGGAGGTCCGGTGGAGAGAGCTGAGCATGAGCCAGCAGTTTGCTGGTCAGTGAAAGACAGCTGCATACTGAGTTGTACCAGTAAGACTGACCAGCAACTTCCCCTTTATCTGGTACCTGAGATCACATTTCATGGTTTTGGGTTCACCATTACAAGAAAAACACTGGCATAGCGGAGAGAGTTCAATGGAAGGCCACCAAAATGACTGGGGGGCTGAAGCACAGGGCAAACAAGAAGATGAGAGACTTTGGGTTGTTCAACCTTAAGAAGAGAAGGTCAATTGCTGCATAATGGGAGGATGTAAAGAAAACTGAGCCAAATCTTTTCAGAGGAGCAAAATGATTGGACAAGAAACAATGGACACAAGTTGCAAACCAGCAAAATCCATTTAGATATAAGGAACTACCTTTTTTTTTTTTTTTTTACCACAAGTGTAAAACACTGGGGTAGACTGCCCACAGAGGTTGTGGAGTCTCCATCCTTGGAGACCAAATAACCTGACCTAGGCCTGAGCAGCCTGATCTAGTTGGATGCACTTTAAGCTGTGGTTACATTCATGCCAGTGTTCAAAAAGTCCAATATCACAAACAAGAGAGCGAGAAACCAAGGAGACTCATGGTTCTGTTTTTCTCATCTCCAGACTGAAACTCCTGTTTACAAACTCACCTGACCTCAAAATCTTTTTTCAATATCATTTTCGAGGAGTTCGGAAGCCCCACTGAGTATTACGTGATGATCCTGCATATATTCTCTTAGAGGTAAGGTGTACAATGTCACTTTCCTCTGAAATATTTTGTAAACCTCTTTTCAACCAAGAACAAGCAAATGCTAAAAGGCTTTTTTCTATAATACATTTCACACAGCACAATAAATACAAAAATCTAAGTATCACCTGAGTAGCAGATAAAAATAAATACTTCTCCACACTGATCCAGGTCAGCAGTCTAAGATGCTTTCAAGAAATCTAAAACAGGAAAGTTGTCCAAGACAGAGAAACTCATCTTGGAGTGTGTACACTTGTATCAGCGTGTACACCTGGAACACAGCGGAGGAGGCAAAACCACTAGACAATGCCGATGCATTTCCAACTAGAGAAAAGTGGAAGCCACAAAAGAACAGTAAAATGGTTTAGCTGCCTAGAGCCTGAGAGAAAGACTTAAATAAGAGCTTTTATTTCATGCCAATAAAAAAGAAAATTTTGTAACATTGCTAACAAACTGGCTAAACTTCTTGGACAGTAAAATAATCACAAAGCATGCCACTCTTAAGGATAGGCTCCACGTTCGCAAAATGCATCACACTGGAGAAATGGTGTGCAAGACTAAAAGGTGCTCAGGACTAAAACCTTGCACATGAAAAAAAGTGAAGCAGCTTCCTATTAATGAACTAGAGGTAAAATACTGAACACAAAGTTTCGTTGGCAAGAAACCAAGGAACTCCCAGGATACTGCAGCAATGAACTATGTCTTTAAGTTAACATTAAAATTGACTTCACTCCAGTTGTAAATGAGTTTGTGGTTACCTGGTTATCGCTTGTGAACAGTCGTCTTGTATTAGAAATTCATGCCATGTGCTTTACAGAAACAGTATCAAAATGTGCTGAGATTAGAAAGTACTTAAAATCTCTCCACCTATTTTCAAGTGTCTCCTGTGACAAACGCACCCATTCAAAACAATGGGGATGACACAGAGAAGATCTAAAGGGACAACACAAAATCTATCAGTATGTTAATGAGCCAGAACACAACTTTTTTTCCCTAAAAATTAGTTGTTAGCCCCAATGTACTTGAAAAATCTTACAGAATGAATAGTACTACTGGTATAATGGTGTAACTTTCTCTACATTAATCTGATAAAGCAAATATAACTACTTCAACATGCTCAATTGTCCATAAACTTTCTCATCATCATGTTACAAACGTCAGTTCTCAGGCTCAGATTTCTCTTGAGACAAAAACTGTATGTTAAAAAGCCACCACGTCATATTATTCACTGTTCATTCAGAACATGGTAGTCAAAAGCACATAGACAATGCTATTTTACCACAAAGCCCACAAAGATTATACATGTCTTCACATAATTTTGCATTCTTATTTACAGTAGAGGCCTTTCAGATGGCAAACTTCAGTCTGTATCTCCATGTTAGAGATTTCTTTGCTGCTTCTTTGTCCAAATGAGACTCTGGTTAGCACAGCAGGTCAACCTTCCCTCCTATTCCTGATGTCTGTCATGAGATAGCAGCATGCTGAGCAAGTTACTGAAACCACACTACGCCAACTTAGACGGTGGCTAAACAAAAGGCAATTCATCAAACACAAAATCTATTTAAAACCATTATCGCTGCAGATTAAGATTCCCTGCAAAGCTGTCACTAGCCTGAATTCTAACTGCTGGAAAAGAAAATAGCTCCTCCCCTGCTTTTCTCAGAGTACACCACCATGGTGTGATGGCAGCTCTCCACATAACCTCATACAGTCTGCACACGCCAGGTCTTACCTCGCTTCTGTCTCTATTCAAGATGGTAACCATTTGCTTAATTCTGAAGTGTCAGGGCAGAACTACAAACTCACTTTTACAAAAAGCAACACACAAATTCAAATTAACTCAGAAAGGAAGCACAAATTAAAACAGAACCAGGCTCTCACTTTTGAAGGCTGTTGAATCTTAATCTCCTGGGAGTCAGATGCAGAATCTGATTTGGTGCCTCCAGAATTTGGTTTCTCCTTTTTCCTCTTCTGCTTCTTTTTCTTCTTCTTCGCTCCCAAATCCCCTCCAGGACTTCTGCCAGATATTCAGAGAATGTGCAATGAGAAAAATCAGTACCACCAAGCTTAAAATTAAAAAAAGTTAAATACGGAAAACCCAGCATTTTAATATGAAAAATCCAACAGCAGTTTGAATGTGAAGAAAAGGCAGGGGAAAGGAAGGAAGGAAGGGGGGAACCGAAAGCATTGATAAAAACATTCCTGCAAGTGTTTTATAATTTGTTTTATACTCAGACCCCAGCACGACCAGGTGTTTTGACATGCTAGTGTTAAACTGTGACACTACATAACAGACAGTGCTCTTCTCCAGGGTATTACCCGACACAAACATGAAACAACCAAATGCAGCCGAGTTTGGAGGACCTCAGAAAGTGCAGGAACTGAGGAAACTAACCTCCTTGGAAATTCAGTAACTATTAGTGGCCCAGTGTTTCTTCCCCTTTCACGCTCAATCATCAGGCACATCTGAATTTGAGAAGAATCCAAACAGAAACATTCTGTTTTCAGGGAATTTTGTTTCTAACTTAAGTAGTGATGAAAGTCTTGCTGAAATCTCAGGAAGAAACAACATAAAACCAAGCAAATATTTGTGCTTTGAAACAATAAGTACAGTGGCACTCCAACTTAGCAGATGTCTGCTGGATAATCAATACAGCAGAGAGGAAACAGTCCAGGAGGTTCCTGGAGTATCTGGAAGACAGCGTCCTGACACAGCTGGTGAGGGACCCAAGTAGGGAAGGCTCCCTGCTAGACTTGTTGTTCATGACCAGAGAAAGATTTGTGGCTGATGTGAAGGTTGGAGGATGACTTGGCCATAGTGATCATGAGATGGTAGAGTTTTCAATTCTTGAGGAAGTAAGCAGTGAGGTAGGAGAACTGCTGCCTTGGACTTCCAGAGGACAGACTTTGACCTGTTTAGGAGATTGGTTGGTAGTTTCCCTTGGGAGACAGTCCTGAAGGACAACGTAATCCAGGAAGGCTGGACATCCTTCAGGAAGGAATTCCTAAAGGCGCAGGAGCAAGCAAACTGGTGTGCCATAAGATGAGACAGCAGGGTAGATGACAGGTCTGGCTAAACAGAGAGCTTTGGCTGGAACTCAGGCAGAAAAGGAAAGTCTATGGCCTATGGAAAAAGGGTCAGGCCACTCAGGAAGACTGCAAAGATCTCGTGAGGCTGTGCAGGGAGAAAATCAGAAAGACCAAAGCCCAACTAGAACTTAATTTGGCCATTGCCATAAAAGACAATAAAAAATGTTTCTATAAATACATTAACAGCAAAAGGAGGGATAAGAAGAACCTCCATCCTCTGCTGGATGTGAGGGGAAACAGAGTGACCAAGGATGAGGAAACAGCTGAGGTACTGAATGCCTTCTCTGCCTCAGTCTTTAACAGTTCTCTGAGTGCCCAGTCCCTTGAGCTGGAAGACATCAAGATGGGGAGCAGAATGAAGCCCCCATAATCCATGAAGAAACGGACAGTAACACGTTGCAACACTTAGACAAGAACAAGTCTATGGAGTCACATGCGATCCACTGAGGGAGCTGGCAGAAGTGCTCACCAAGCCACTTTCCATCATTTGCCAGCAGTCCTGGCTAACTGGGGAGGTCCCAGTCGACTGGAGGTCAGCAAATGTGACACCCATCTACAAGAAGGGCTGGAAGAGGATCCAGGGGAACTACAGGCCTGTCACTCTGACCTTGGTGCTGTAGAACGTTATGGAGCAGATCATCCTGAGTGTCATCACGTGGCACATACAGGACAACCAGCTGATCAGGCCCAGCCAGCATGAGTTTATGAAAGGCAGGTCCTGCATGACTAACCTGATCTCCTTCGATGACAAGGTGACCTGCTTAGTGGATGATGGAAAAGTTGTGAATGTTTTGCTACGTAGACTTTAGTAAAGCTTTTGACACTGTTTCCCACCGCATTCTCCTGGAGAAAGCGGCTTGAACAGGCATACACTTTGCTGGGTAAAAATCTAGCTAGATGGCCAGGCCCAAAGAGTGGTGGCGAATGGAGTTAAGTACAGCTGGCGACCAGTCACAAGTGGTGTTCCCCAGGGTGCAGTATCAGGGCCTGCACTGTTTAACATCTTCATCAGTGATCTGGGTGAGGGGATCACCCTCAGTCAGTTTGCAGATGACACCAGTTTGGGTGGAAGCATTGATCTGCTTGAGGTTAGGAAAGCTCTACAGAGAGGTCCAGACAGGCTGGATTGATGGGATGAGGCCCACGGTATGAGGTTCAACAAGGTCAAGTGCCAGGTCCTGCACTTGGGCCACAACAACCCCCTGCAACACTACAGGCTTGGGAAGAGTGGCTGGCAAGCTGCCCATCAGAAAAGGATCTGGGGGTGTTGGTCAGTAGCCGGCTGAAGATGAGCCAGCAGTGTGCCCAGGTGGCCAAGAAGGCCAACAGCATCCTGGCTTGTATCAGCAGTAGCGTGGCCAGCAGGAGCAGGGAAGTGATTGTTCCCCTGTACTCGGCGCTGGTGAGGCCACACCTGGAATACTGTGTCCAGTTTTGGTCCCCTCACTCCAAGAAGGACGTTGAGGTGCTGGAGCGTGTTCAGAGAAGGGCAATGAAGCTGGTGAAGGTCTGGAGAGCAAGCCTTCTGAGGATCGGCTGAGGGAACTAGAGTTGTATAGCCTGGAGAAAAGGAGGCGGAGGAGAGACCTTATTGCCCTCTACAACTCCCTTAAAGGAGGTTGTAGAGAGGTGGGAGTCCCTCTGTTCTCCCAAGTAGCAAGTGATAGGACGAGAGTGAATGGCCTCAAGTTGTGTCAGGGGAGATTTTGGCTGGATATTAGGAAAAATTTCTTTACAGGGAGGGCTGTGAAGCATTAGAATGGGCTGCTGAGGGAAGCGGTGGAGTCACCATCCCCAGAGATATTTAAAAGATGATGTGTAGATGTGGTGCTTAGGGACATGGTTTAGTGGTGACCTGACAGTGCTGTGTTAACAGTTGGACTCGATGATCTTAAAGGTCTCTTCCAACCAAAATGATTCTGCGGTTCTATGGGGTCAACTTTAATTAAAAAAAAACCCAACCAAAAACAAACAACAAAGCATACATTGCACTTGCATATTCTGACATATTTTGACTATTGATAATACAACTCCTTTCCTCTTTAAGGAGATTCTAATTTGACAAATAATCAAAATATCGAATCAAGATTAGATTAGAGTTTGCGAAGTGTGGGAGGTGTTGGCAACTCTCAGACGGAAGGCAAAAAAGGAGGAGGCAATGAGTCAGTTACAGAGATTCCTCTTCAAGAAGTTAATCTCCCAGCAAAACCATGTGTACATAATAGAGCTCAAGACAGATAACGGGGTTGGAAGGGCTTGGGTGTTTCTCACTGGAAAAAAGGTTGATGCAACAAACAGCTGTTTGTTTTAATTCTGGAGAGGAAAAAAAAATCAGATATGATACCAGCAAACCAAAAGAGAACTCAGAAGAACAGAACTAAAGTTTCTAAGATTCATGTTTGCAAAGGCCATGTTATTCACTGTAACATGCTCACTTTGAAGATTACGATGCCCAGTCTTAGCATCTGTACCTTGTCAGAGCTGAAATCAACAAGAAAACACCCAAATGTCCAACTGGAGGGGCCAAAAGCCCGTAATTAATCAAAGACAGAATTAAACAAAGACTCATTTTTGTGAAATCATTACTGATCTCTATAACAGACTAGTTACAGTTTGACCCCAAGAAGTCCTTAACATTCACAGTTAGATTGGGTTCTTATGCTCCCAGAAAGAGGGGAGAGAGTTACAAATGCAGTATCCCTCTGGGATCGGACCAAGGAGTTACGCGATGGACAACACTGTAACAGACCAAACACTCAGAGAGAGAACAAAGAATTTGTAGTATTTACTAAAAGTCTGCAGAAACAAACGATGGAGTTGTATAAGTGAGGCAGGAAGAAAATTTTCTGATGTAGAATGAAGATACTGCCTGATCAACTAGACGATTCTGTTAACGATTTCTAAACTTTCAATTTAAAATAATAAAATTTAAATCTATTTGAAGACCTGTATATCAAGCTGACATTTTGTACAGAATTTAAGCACAGAACAGACACAGAGGCTTGGCAAGAGGTCACTTGACAAGAGAGTAAAAAACCAAACTTGTACAAGACCTGGGACCTCACCACCTCTGGCAAAACTGAGATAAAAGTACTGGGAAAAACAATTTCACCTTTGCTAAGATTCATTTAATGAGATACTCTGCTACTTCCTCGAACTGTCCACAAACTTCTGCTTTTTCCTCTAACACACCCACACAGAGCAAAAAAATGATGCCACTGTGTCCTTGAGCTGACTCCCAAGGGCTTTTGTGTTGAACATTAAGTCTACTAGGAGTTTTGGCAAACATCGTTCTTGAATACATGCCCTCAGCAGGCACCGAGCCCAATGTCACAGCGGCGCAGCTCTTGCTGTCTTGCCTTTCAGCAGGAGCTGGCCCCAATTACACCAGAGGGGAATTCTGCTCACTGGGATTACCTGAGGGTCAATGTTTTATTTAATTTGGTGAAATAATGAATGACTGTACTCAAAAAAGTTTGGCAGCTATGAAGAAAAAGCAGCTTTGCCAAGCTCTACTAATGTTATCCTCAGTTAAACTGTACTTTTTACCAGGTTAACCTTAGCTTGTTCTTTGACCAGCTTGAGGTCTTTTTCATACAGAAATGCATATATTTTAGCTGGGAAAGAGGGAATATAGGACTAAATTGCTGCAAAATATACTTGGTGTTTAAAACTACTCATTTTTAAAAAGATTCCAAAATCCCAGTCCTCGGCTTATAACCTCAAGGTTTAGAGCTTTCATGCTGCCTCTTGCAAAATAAATACCAGTATCTTTGTTCGACAGGTTATCTAGGGACCATTCAGAGCAGTTACTTATGCACAGTCTCCTGCTTGGGTCAGTCTTGTTTTACTGTTACAGTCCACAGATATAAAAAGATTTAAAGAGAGATCCACCCGTTCTTGAACTACCTAGGCGCACCTGCAAGCCAGAGATTTGGCAGCAGGCAGAAACTTCTGAGTAAACAGGTTTGTCCAACTTGAGTTACAACCAGAGATACCAAGCAAATTAGGGCAAAAGCAAAACCCAAACATTGCAGGATTGTCTTTCTCATACTGTGCTTTGAAAAGAACTGCAGGGCTCTGAAACTGGGAGTGAGAATGACTGGGAAGGGAGGAACCTTGTTGCTCAACTCGTAGTAATTAAGCTGGACATGACAACACAAAGGATATGCAAAGGCAACAAGATTAAAGACTCCTATTAAAAGCTTTTCTCTTAATTAAACATTCTTGTGTGCTGACTGTGATCTGAGTTTCTCCTTTGTCTGGTCAGATACACCTACGTGATGATGCCATGAAACGTATCTCACTCTAAGAAGTTTGGGGGGAAAAAAAAAGGTTTCCCACTTGTATGAAAGCTGACCTTTAAGCGTGACATCTCTTCTGCTGAACTACTCTGCTACTGTTGAGGTGACACAAGTCAGAGCGCAGGCCCCATGAGGGAAGCAGGACAGGAATATGCAACTCAGGCTGATGCTACGTTTAGCTGTCAGGTCAGGAAACAGAAGATTTTCATGCATCAGATCAACACAGCTGCCCCAGTCCAGCCCACCACATAGACCACAGCTGCATATACTAAGGAAAATACTCCCTGTTAGACTTGTGTCAGTCTAGGGGAGACAGGTTTATACCAGGAGCACGTTACTGACAGGAGGGCAAGCCTACACACTGCGGCTGAGGTGTACCTAAGCATGGACGCAGCCGAAGATATTTTTAACTGCAACCATGATGGTAAGTTTTCTGAGTCTGATGAATAAGAAAGAAGTGAGGCCAGCACAACAGTGACATGCAAATCACAATTCTGCTGAGGGAAAGGAAGACTCAAAAGACCTCATTCTGAGGTCTTAACATTGTCACAGGAACAGGCTATGGATATAACCCTAAGACAGTCACTCAGGCCCACAGTTTTATGATTTTGTCTGCAAGTTCCAAATGCAAGCCCATAAACCCACCCACATACCTTTCAACTTATGTACACACATCTGGTGTTTTGCATAAATGTGAAAAAAGACTTTTGCTTCTCCCTGCATGCGTTTGGTTGGGTTTTTTTAACAAATACAGGGATACTTACTGCATTGGGGAGGAGCATGGCAAAGGCAGAGAAACTTACTTTGAGGAGCTCAGAGCAGAGCCATGAAAAGCTGAGATGGAAGAATCAGGAGGAGCGTGACAACTCCCCTACTCAGGTGGTCAAACTGTTTTGGCCTCCTTGGTTTTGATTTGAGACTATCCTTCCCAGTGAATATTCATCCGTGTTATTTTAATTGCCTTTCTGGACACTAAATCCTGCTTTAGCAGAAACCACTTTTTGTAACATCAACATCTGTTTTAAATTACAGGGAATGGTAATTTAAGTTAGCAATTTCTCAAATTTAAAACCAAACATGTACTTCAGATGTTTATTTTCAAGCTGCAAAGGCTTAGGCCTGTGTGGGGTTTTTGCCTTCACAGTCTTTCTTCTGTCTCTGTAAGTGAGGTTGCAAAACTACATTTCTGTAGATGTCATATAGATCCTTTTGATCACAAAAATCAGATCTCATGTATACGGACAAGACTCCAAAAACTTTCAAAGTCGTAGTATTTATACTAGAGCTGCCCTGGCTTCATAAAGAATACGGAGGCTTAGATGCAAAGGGCTTTCCCACTGCTGTATTAGACCAGCACCACTTCAAGAGAATAAGAAGGTCCTGACCAGAAGGGCTCATGTCCTTCAAGTTCCTCTTACTAACAAACTGTCATTACTAACAACCTCTCTGGATGAAGATTACATTTGCACACATTTCAGTACTTGTAAATGCAAGGGTTTTGAGCATGAAAGCCTACTAGCAATGCCTTAAAACCTAACCCAACAGATACTCCTCAAAGCTCTGCATGTTTTCTCTGCCTTTTCCCTTCAAGTCTGCAAGGCTGTGCTCCAAGACATAAATCTCGCCTGCTAAAACTGAGCACTGCCTCCAGTACCTTAAAAATATTTTTTTTTTTTACAAATCTAAAAGTAGTACTGGTCATAAATTCCCATTTAACAATAATCAAAGGGGTATACTACTAAAACAGTCAAAGTAAATAATTTGTGAGGATTGGGGGGAGTTGTTTAAAGGTCATACTTTTTCCTCATCCGCTTACTAAACGTTCTGTGCCCAAAGCCTTTCTGCCATTGAGAATAAGGAGCTATTTACAATGAAATGAAAGCCCTTACAAAGCTAGGCTCAGTAGGGTGATTCAGGTGCAATAAATATATTTTTTCTACTTATGCACTAACAAAGCTATTTTGTAAACAACACTTTATTATGGCACAGAGTAAGTACAGCATAATGCATCTAGCAGGAGCAAGCTGCAGACAGGAGAACAGCAATGAGTCACACAACATACATAACCCTGCATTTGAAAAACAGGAGCAGAAACAGAGGACGAAGATATTTGCACAGTTGAGAGCTATAAAATGGTATTTTCTGCTGCAGTCATTCAGTGCTCAAGCACAAAAAAATAGCAAATTAAAAAAAAAAATTTTGAAGCCACACCATGTTTTTTCCTGTGGTCAGTATTATAAAGATGTATTCTCAAATATCAAAAACCAGCTTGAAAGTAACTTCATTTACAAAGCAATCCTACTAGAGACTGACACACAACGCATACTGTACCTCCTTCTAGAAAAGTGAGGGTTAAAATAGCATGAGTCTAAACACTGATCGGCAGCAAGGGAGACCATTCAGAATATAGCCAGCGAGTTGACACAGACATAGTCTCGAACAAGACCGCTCGTAAATTGCTGAGGCATATAAAACCTAATCTAAAAGCTCAAAGCAAACAGTAGAGCTACCTCAAAAATTAATATACTATGATAGGGAGAAAACAAGGAATAAATGGGCTCCTATTACTATGGGTTAATTTCACAGATCAAGAGTAGATTTTTGTATTAGCTGTATTGTAAGACTTCTTTTCATGGGATGGAATTTGATGAATACTTCCGCCTGCAGACAAATAGCAGCAAACAAGATTCTCAAAGATTGCGGGAAAATAAAGTATTGAAAAGTCACTTTTAGACTTTATGCATCAGAAACATGACAGAAAACTGATAGCAATACTTACATGCCTTTTCTAGTGGAATGATCTACCACTAATTTAATTAAACTTCACATTACTTGGAAGCATTCAGTTTCCTATTCAAAGATGAGTAAAGCAGCTTATTTGAAATACTCATTAAAATACATTTGAGATATTCATCAAAACCAAGTTTTGCAGAGAATGGCGTACAGCCCGCAGCTGCAGCAGCTGTCCCTCAGAACTCAGCGATTCCAAGTTGGGGAAGAGCAGCAAGCTGCGATTCAGAACAGACCGAAGCGCAATTCTTTGTTCCCCAGCTGCTTCTCACACACTGCCGCTGCACTTGCTGTCACAGCAGCCCGAGCGTGTAGCCACCAGCCCCGCTACACTGCGGAGGGCAGCTATGGCTCAGTCACACACGCACAGACAGAAGAGGAAACTGGAGTAGGAATAAGGAACGAATGAATTCTAGACGGTCATCACCTGGCTGTCAAACAACCTTGCCTGGGACGCCAGGTTGGCTCCTACAAACAGCAATAAGTAATCATTCTCTGCTCTTAGTGGTGTTACTTTCACGTATTTGGGAATCATCAACTGTGGCGTATTTACGCAAACAAACATTACAAAAGCCCCAAGATAATTCAACACTATTTTGTCTCTTTTTAATATTTCAGACTTATATTACTATAATTACTTTTGACACAACTAATTTAGCATGCATGCCATGAATTCACTGACAGAGCGGCAAGCACTGACATTTTCCCCTTTCCTGCCTTTTAGACAAGTCAGTCCTCCTAAGTCTCTTAGATTTCTCTTGCCACGTCTAAGACGCAGAGCTGCTTGTTGCCAAGCGAATCCTAGGGGCAGGAGACAACACACAGCACATATGCTCAAACACCAATCACCTACAGGAATGCTCTCAACAAGATGAATCAGAAATTCACGAGGAAGATATTTGTGTAGCGGCGTATAGATTAACCCATTTCTATTTTAGGGTACTCCAGCCTCTCCTAGTTGTGACAACAAAGCGATTTCTCTGCAAACACATTTTCTAACCCCTCCAAAAAGCAAAAAAGTAGATTTAAATGAAGTCTGTTTTTAAAACACATTCTTCTCACTTCCCTGCCCCAGAAGTCCCCAACTGCAGCACAAGCCTTGTGCCTGCACGGAGCCACACTGCACCCAGCTCAAACACTGGCCGGGCGCAATGGGCCGCGGTCAGGCCAGCGGCCTGAGCCGTCAGCTCCGCAGGCTACTGGAGACAGCGCCTGACCCGCAGCGTGGGAAGAGTGGAGGCAAGACGAGCGGAGAAGGAACTACAGCCAGAACAACAGCGTTCGCTCCGGTCCACGCCTGGGTAAAACACGAGCTCTACTCTCCACAGCGTGTGGATTCAGAGGTAACATTTCCGTCTGGACAATAGGTGACGTTGAGGGGTGTCTGCAGGACCGGCTGACACAGCCGATGCCTGGACGGGTCCCCGGGCCGGGGAGGAGAGTGCGCGAGGGGGCTGCGGGTGGGTGTCAGGGCGCCCGCCGTGAGGGCGGACACGAGGGAGCCGCTCAGCTGGAGCCAACCGAAACAGGTAAGGGAGCGCGGGGGGGGTGGCATTTCCGCCGAGCGCCGAGACCCGCTACGGGGGGCTTCCTAACGGCCAAAACCCCCAAAACAGCCCCCAAAGCCTCAAAACCCACGGAGAACAAAACAGGATTTACCCTCCCTTTTAAGGCCCGCTTTTAAGGCCGGTGTCTGGCGGTGATGCGCCAGCCCCGCCGCGCCCCTCACCTCAGGCCGGGGACCCGGAGGGGCGAGAGGAGCCGAGCCGAGCGGCACAGCGGGGCGGCAGGGTCCTCGCACGCTGCCAACTGCGGCGGAAGGCGGCCCGGGAGGAGGGTGCGGGGTGTCGCCGGCGGGGCCCCCTCGGCCGCGGGCGGCACACGCGCAGGCGCCGCGGAGGAGCGTCGGCCCGGGCCGCGCCGCGCAGGCCGCCGCCGGCTGACAGGAGCGCACCTCGCACGGCCCCCACTTCGCTGCCCGCCCCGCCGCGGGGCCAGCTCCACGCACCGAAGAGAGCTGGGCCCGGCCCGCCCCGCCCCACACAGCGGCCGCGGCAGCACCACCAGTCCTACTGTTGCCGCGGCAGTAGACACGGGGGCTGCCTCCCCAGGCTGTGCCTGCCCGCCCGTCCCGCAGCGCGCCCCTACCCCTTGGCGTGCTCGGCCTCCTCCTCATTGTCGCCGTCTATGCCGCAGGTGTCCTGGTCATCCAGCTCCAGGCTCTGCTGGCTGGCCGCAGACTCGCTGTCCTCCGCCATCACGGGGGAAGGAGGGAGGGGAGGGGGCGGGGGAGCCTATGAAAGGAACCGGGGCGCACGGGCAGATGTAGTCCGGAGGAGCTCCCTCTAGCTGCTGTCCTCCCCCGTGCTGGCGGAGGAGGCAGAGGCCGCCGGGGCTGCCCGGCCGCTCCCCGCTGCCCCGCGGGGGACCGGACCGGGGCGGGGCGGGGCCGTGCCGTGCCGCGCCGCGGGGGGCTCGGCGACCTGCACTGCCCCTCACACCCGAGCGGTACCGCCCGTGGGCCCGGCTCCCCTCTGACCTCTTAGGAGCCGATATATAACCCGCGCTCCCTGCCTTCCACGGGCTTCAGGTGCTCACACGGGGTTGGCCCGTCCCCCGTGGCCAGCGCGCTGCACCCCGCCGCTGGGGGAGGCCCGAGGCGCAGGCCCGGCGGTCGCTGTCCCCGCACGGTGGGGTCGGGGCCTGTAGGCTGGCGAGGGCCGGCTCGGTGGGGCGGCAGCCACCGGCTCTCGGCAGCATCTGAGCGCGTTTTGCCGGCTCCTTGTGTTGCCTTCTCACACCATAAATACTTGGACGCCAAAGTTGCCGCTGGCAGACGCTGCTGAGGCCACAGTGGTGATCCCCCTGCACGGCCGTGGCCACCGGCTCTTGCAGCAGGTTGTTGTTTTCCCGAAGCCTTTTGTGTTTCTACAAGCTGCATGTTAGAAAAACTGCAGTTGAATGGTAATGATTTGAACCCAGGAAAACAGATAAAGAGAAGCTTGTATTAACTATCTGAACTCTTGTGATTTCCAGGGTCACATCAAGATTTCTGGATGAGATTTATAATCTGTTGTAATACAATAGAGGGAAAGACAATTCTGAATGGGTAATGGAAAATGGGTTTATCAGCTGTATGATCTGCCATGGTACACTGATGTCTCATGACTATGTTTGGGACTTGCATCATCTAATAGTTTCGGTCTCGACAGCTTTGAAATACTAGCTGTGGTGTCTGGAAAATTTAAGGATACTAAATCAATGAGGATAGAAAATATTCAACCAGCATATCAGAAAAACCCCACTAGTTGTTCTCGAATATGGCTAAGTTGTTAAGCTGGTGGTCATCTTCCACAAATGAGTAAAGAGAGAGAGAAAAAAAGTCTAGCCAGGCTTACCCTTAACTATTGCAAAACTGATGGAGTCTGTAATTAACGCTTGGGCAAGTATGACCTCCCAATGTCAAGCTGTTGCTGTAGTCCAGAGGGGAAATTTTCCTACTGTGTTACCACAGTTTGAGATGACCTTTAGAAGTAAACCTTCACTCAGCTGTAATGTATAGGAGAGAAAGGAAATCTCAAAGCAAAGGCACAATACCCAATAGTTTTCAGTAACAATAAAACAAATGTGAACAGCTGGCCCCTAGCCTGGAGAGAAGCTTATCCAGTAATTCCTAATTTTTTTGCCCCCTCATAATAATGTGTAGAAGAAGGGGACGAACAGTATATGTAAATAACAGCTTATTGGATCACTGGGCTGGAGAAGCTGTGGGTTTAACCATCTCCTGTCCTTTACCACAATTTTCCTCACTTCACTGGGATGAATGGAGTATAGGAAGCCTGGATCCTGACCCTTGCAGTTCACAGTGACAATAACAGAGGCAGTATGAACCTCTCCCAGCAAGCCACCACTTGCTGTCACCTGCTAGAAGGTCTCCCTGGAAGGGGATCAGGAGTATAGCTGCAGAACAGCTGCTATTCTAGACTTCATAGCACATGGGAAGAATATCCTTATGGATATTAGTTTATGTCCTGAGAGGCACAACTGAGATTATACTCCAGATTCAACTGTTACAGGCACAACACGGAGTTGTGCTTTGTGTTTCATGCATATGCAACTTTTGCTTATACCACAAGTAAAGAAGTTGACCTGAAGTGAGAGGCATGCATCTGTCCTGCTCTGAGGATTTCACACATAGCTTCACATTTCTGAAGTTACCAGACAGGTTCACAGAGTGTTTAAATTCACTCTACAGACACTGCTCAGCTGTGACACTGCAGACACTGTGCTACTTGATAGATGTTGGCTATCACATGTATAGATAGATGTCTTCCCAAAATTGAGCAGGAAGGTGAAAATTTCAGGACGCCACATACTCAACCACAGTGAGTTAATGGAGTGTGTACCGTTAGGACAGTAAGCAGCATGGATGGCACGTGATGCACCCAAACAGGCTGGCTGTGGGCATCTGTACTTTCAAGACCTCTGTTGTCGCAGGTGGGTATGTCCAGAAACTCCCCAAACTGCTGCATGTGAGTGATGCAGACATAACCCACACACCCACACCAGTCTAAGCAGACCATCAAATGCTATCATAAATGTTTCATTTTAAACTTACCAGGTAAAGAGCCTGTGTTTGTGAAGGTGTGCATTTACCATTTTTAATTGATTAAAAAGACCTCTTCCTAGATGTATGGGGAAGACAAAAGCCTTTTATGAAGATTAAAAAGAAGAAAGCCCAGTCATTTTACACAAAACCTAAAAAATTAATAACAAAGGAAAATAGACTTCCTAATCAGAAGATACACTGCACTTAATGCTAACCAGCATATCATGAAATCAATTAAAATAATTGAAGCATTTGATGAATTATTCATTGGTTGGTTGGTTATTTTCCTAAGTCCCCTTAGAGCTTTAGTAGTGACTCTAGGTTTGTTGCTAGTTGTAGCCAAAATAGCCAGCTGTTTATGGCAACAAACTGAAAGAAAGGAAAAGAGGTCGGTCAATAAAACACTACAGATGTAGCTCTGTCTAGCTGCTCCCACCATCAGCCACTGAGGAACAGACCAGTGTGTAGGGGACCCTCTATATCACCATAAATCCCAGCTTTCTCGATCCTTTCCCATCCTACTTTCCACATCTGTCTCTCCTCTGCTTTCCACAACACATGCATTCATGGGTCTGTCATGGCTACACAAAATTAACCTGTGCCTACAATTCTGAGAGGCTTTGAGCCACCTTGAACTTAAGTATATGATTACTAGGGGAGAACATGCTTAAAACAGCCAATCTTTTTGCTGCACTCTGACACTCAACTGTTTTTGTTGAATTCTGGTTTAAAATGCAGCTCATGCCATACCTGTTCTATTTTACATCTTACCTTTTGCACTGAAGCATCTACTTCTCCATGCTGGTGCTTGTGTCAGCAAAGGCCATGGGCTATACAGCATTAAAAAAGGGCTAGACATTTACATGCACAGTGAAAACATATTGTAGCATTAAAAAAATAGTATGATAAACACTAACCCTTGTGCTTAACGATATAAGCAATAAGGATAGGAAGACTTTTATCCTGTGGGGTTATATTCACTAGCAGAGATTTCTTCCCCAGTTTTCTGAAGCATCTGTTTTTGTGATTGTTGGAAGCAGTATTCAAGACTTAGATCAAACACAGGTTCAAATTGGTTCCAACACTGCAATTCCTCTCTTCCTAGCGTCTCGAGCCTCAAAAAGTAAAAAATAAAGAATTCATGTTTTACATTAAAAGATATTTAATAATTAGAACTGATTCTTAATGATTATTAGAAATATATACATATTTTGCATTTCTATGTATTTTCTTCTAACTCTTTCAGACCCTTCTCAAACCGCGTATGTGAATAAGAACTAGCGGTGACAGATTTATTGACAAAGATGGTGTCGACGCTGGTGCTGCAGGAGCTCTGACCAATACTCAGCAATTACTTCTGCATGTTCAATCTCCAAATCAATTCAATTTACTCCTGTCAGCTCCTCAATCAGTTCTCCGATCGGCCTTTTACAGTTTCCCCGTATTAATTCGACTACTGTTTCCTTTCTGCAGGGAGGCTGCAGGTACAGCCAAGATGCTTTCTCTCCCCGATTCTGGATGGAGGGAGCGATAGATACATTAATTATTCTTTATCTCTTGACCATTTCAGTGTTTTTCCAAAATGGAAAAATTGGTCTATTTCTCATAGTTCTTTATCCCCAAACAAAAAGGGACTCTTTCCTGTGATAGATGTACATTTTTTTCCTGCTAGAGGGAAAAGGCTACAGCCTGACTACAACTCTCAAGAGCATTTTTAGCAAACTAGAGCTATTAGGGTGCGCCTATGTATCCTGTTTGCTCTAGAGTATTTAACCCTGTTAGACACCCCGAAACGGTGTCTGGAAACCTTGAGAACATTGAGTAGGATTAGTTCTCAAAGTTCAAGTCCAGAACTAAAAGTCTGGCTATCCCCAAACAAAGGGTATGTCTATCAAATCCTTTATTATTCATTACCTATTGCCATTAGCATAATCCACTTTTATCTGGAAAGGTGCTCTTCCAGTCTTGGGAGATTGCAGTCTAAAGACAAGCAGACCTTGCATGAGAGTAGTATTTTACAACAAACAGAATGGTGACAACATGCTCAGGTTCAGTATGTTACTTGTGGGTAGATGCTGTATTTCCCACAGTTCCGATAGCCAACAGAAAACAATTTCCAATGTTCTGCAGGTTGCTCCAACTAGAAGTATCCCATTAACTTACAAATCAGATAAATGGACAATGCCAATAAAGGTTCTGCATACCTTCTGGGCGGTTAGAAGCAGATCAACAGAGTTGTTCGGGATGCATACCTACTGCACAGAGCATTACATTGAATTAACAAGTGTCTCATGGACACAAGTCTTCCCCATGAAGAAACTGGGAAATCAGACTCATTATTATAACTTTTGCATTTCTATGCAACATTTTTTTTGAGATTTTACAGGTAGATTTTACCCTTCAGAATTTTACAACTTTCTGAAAAAGAAAAGCCTCTGTCAAATGTTGCAACAATCTCAGAGTAAATTACTTAAAATACAGACACCAGACAAGCTTTAATCACAAAATTTAGACATCAGGTCTAGGCTAGTAGGCACATGTGAATAAATCTCAGGGAAGTTGGGACCACAGGCACAGCAGAAACTCAGCATCGAGCACGTCTTTGACCCTGCAATGTCAGACCACGAGGACAATTAAGTTAATAAAAGCCTTTATGAGCTCTTACGCTGGTTCTTCCAGTCAGCCTAGGTGAGGAACCTTTATTTTGGCATTGCTTCATGTTAAAATGCTGAAACTAGCATTTAAGGCAGCTTTTATATTAAGTGCATTTATATACATACATTATATACACATGCATATGTTTCTGTAGGTATACGTGGCTGATTTCAAGGAATCAAAACATTCCTCATATGGGGGATCCTGGCTATTCTGTTTCCCTCATTGAGTTATTTGATACAGGGTTACAAGGTGTTAAATTCAAGGTAGAGCTAATGGCATTGTCACAGAGCAGGAGATAGCTTGAGAAAGCTCACCCTCACCAACATGTAGAAGTAGCTTTACTGAAATGTCATTAAAGTGTCACATATGTCTCATTGATGTTGGCCTCACATCATGGCACAAAACTGAAGGTGGAGTCAAGGAGGTTGGGTTTATAGAAGGGGCGATCCCTGAAGAAAGGAGTGAGGGAAGTCAAGACCCATAGCCTGTCCCATCTCCAGGGGCAGGGGACACTCAGAGAAAGGCCCTGCCCCAAGCATGCAGGAAAGGGTAGTATGTGGGCAAACCTCCTGCTGTGTTACTTTCTTTTCATGCAGATTTTCCTGAGCTTGAGATGTGGTTCCAGCCTCTTCCTTTATTGATGGAAAACTTCCAGAAGAAATGCATAGGGAATGGAATCTACCCAGAGTAGCTTGTAGTGCATATGCCACAGCCCAAGCTGTAAGCAACAGCGTAAGAGTAGGACAACAATGAGTTTCTACCCACAGAAGAGAAGTGCAGGGGCTAACACTGCTGGGATTGTGCTGGTGAAAATCTGGTAAAGCATGAGGAAAAGACACTCCTGACGCTTTTTTAAACTCCTACAACCACTAAATCACCAAAACCCTTGAAAAAACAATGCTGGTAACAGGAGCCCTTTGAAATAATTTCCTCCAGCTTTAATCCCCAACATCACTTGCAGCAGGACCAGCCATTCCTTTGAAAGTGGGACTTCTCATCCCACAACACTATTTCAAGCACCATTTCCTACCTTTATAATATAAAACTGGCAGGACCATTCCGCAGTTGGGTTTGTTCAGGAGTCCATACCTCCAGTCATGTGAACACAAAGTCCTTCTCTGCAGCATTACAAAACTAAACTGTAATAAGTATTTCTTTTGTACCTCCCTCTTCTGATAACGTTTTCTTTCCCGGCAGCTCTAAGTTTCCAAGGCAGAAGAGGTATTTAATGATCAAACAGACTAATAGGCACTGTTTATTTCTAGAAGAAAAGCACATCAATAGAACAGGAAGTACTTCAGTGAAGTGATAAGACTAGGCGCCACTTTGCGAGCTAATAACTTGTGGATACCAGAGGATAGCTGGTAAAAAGGACTAGCTACCCTTTCTGATATAACTGGCAAACAGAAGACAGTACCTGGTGTCAGTTTACCAGTTGGAATTATACAACTAACATAAAAAAATGCTCCTCTAGCCTGAAAATGGCACTTGGCTCTGCCTACTGGTCTACCCAAAGCTCCAGTTCCAAATGGTTTGCAGCCTGGAAATGAAAATATCAGACATATATCATGAAAATATGGTATCACAAAATTATCATGTGTGTGTGTATATATCTCATTATTAGGAAATATTATATTATATATATTACAGATCATATATATATATATGGTTAACACTGAACCTGCCAGCTTACATTTGTCTGTATGCAGAGGAACAGGAAATAAATAGTAATTATGTTGCTCCCATTCTTCTTAACTTTTGACACAATTCGTACTTAAAATGGTTTTATTTTAAGCTAAAACCAAGGTGCTATTCACGAGGTGAAACAGGCACGTTTACACTTGAAGACACTACAATGCCACCAGTGATGATGCATTTTGATTGGAATAGGGATGTTATAAGCTGAGAACACTGGTCCAGCTAAGATGGTGGGGAAGGTCTCTCAAGCTGACAGCTACCTCTGCACTCGAACTGATGGCAGGGCCGTGAAACAAATTATGATCTTGTGCCAGCTGCTCACTGGTGTTACTGAAGTTATAAACTGTGCTTATATTAAAATTATAAACTGTGTTTTATTCACAGTATGTTTGGAGAAACAGCTCACCACCAGGTGGCAGGTATTCCAACTTTAAGCATTTCAAATGGTAAGGAGACTCAAATGGCAGCACTGATTCATGTAATCCTTACCTCTCGCCTATACATCTTATAAAAGCAAGCTGACACTCTTCTTCTCGCTTGACCAAGTCCAAGGATGTATTGGATGGATGCTACCACGCCGCATGTTACAGCCTATGGATAGTTTAAGAGGTACTGTGTTATAACAAGTTTTAATCCTCAGATTAATTCCCATTAAGAAAAAAATGCCTTTTTTGTTTCCCTAGAGGCCTTCCTAGAGAAAGAGCAAAAATCTAATCCAACCCTTACTCATTTACACCTATACTAGTCTATAAGGTAAACCCTACATGGGATATGTACTTTCTTACCAATTTCAACCATTTTGGTTTAGAATAGTGAAATAAAACTGGTCTTCCAGAGCATTCAAGGACAGAATGAAGGCCAGAAAATGAAAATACTGCCAAGGTATTTCAAGAGTGCTTAGATCACTCTACTAAAGGTACTCAATCCTTCCCGGAAGAGAGTAAAGCATCACGGGTCATTTCCAAATGGTGGGGTTTCTTTGTAAGCTGCTCATCTAAGCTCAGTACCACAATTTTGTCCTGCTCTGAGGCAGGAACCATTTTTTTTTTCTTGTATTTGTAAAGGGTTTAGAACGCTGGTACCCTGACAAAGCACTTAGTTAAATAATAGAAGGTCATTATCGCAATATGACAGACAGTTTAATAAGCTTTGAGAAGCAAGTACTTCAGCAGGAACAAAGTGGAAGCTGGGAGGACAACCATGAAGTGAACAGATGCTTAATGAGTGTATTAGCTCCCAACAGTCCTAACATTTCATAGGCCCTATGATATAAATGGACTTTGGATAATATAACCTAAGATTTAAAAATTACCTTTACTACTTCATTCATTACCCATTTGAAAATTCCGATTGCTGATAGATTAATTGAAAACCTGTTCCTAGTTTTTTTCTTTTAAGTCCAATGTATTTTCATTACTTTTTGTAAGCTTTGTCATTACAATATTTTGCATTTTTTCCCCTGTAAATACTTGCCATAAAAAAACCCCAAACAAACAAAAGAAACCACCACAACTACTTTTCTAGGTTATCTTCTAGATGGACTGACCACTTGCTGATGCTAAGGTCTATTCAAGTTATATTTTGTTCTCTATGTTTTATAAGCTTTATTGGTACTTGCTTCACTGTGCAGTTACAAAATACAAGCAACAAAATTTCTTCATATTTTACCAAACTATCTTCCTCAGTATGTTTTTGAAAATTAAAACACAGAACTGTAAGACTGTAAGATTAGGCAAAGCCTGTAGAATGGACACACTCTAATCTCAACCCATCATCTGATCTGTGTTACTCTGTTCCAATGTCATTTAACATAGGGCTCAGATGTGTTGGATATGCTGAAAATTACATTTCATAAACTATATATTCTGCAAAAGCAAACATTATATGGCTGGTGATATCAATTAAAATAGCAATTTAAAAAATGCTCTTTTAAAAAATATTTGCAAAGTACCAACATTGTTTGTTCAAATATATTTGCTGTATTAGGACCACAAATTACCAAACGATCAAACTGTATGTTTTGAACATGAAACCAACACAATTAAAGAAACAAAGCACTGCAATTTAATAGCAACAATCTCACTTTACAAGATAATGACGGAAACTTTGCAAAGGAATCTGAAAAAGAATGTAATTAAAAGTAAAATTAAAAGATTTAAGACAACAGAAAGTTGAAAATTAAATAGCACAATAATTCTAGGACACGGAAGTTTTAACCAGAACGTTTAGTTGATGCAGCATTCTGATTAATAAGTGACATTGTTTTACCAGCACTTCCTGACATCTGATAAATACTGTTCTTTTAAAGCAGTATTTTTCTGTTCAGTGACCTTGCACAAACTGACAATAAGTAACCCAGACCTCAGAGTCAGTTCACATGTAGTCAGTAGCAACATTCCTGCACAGAACAGGAAAGGACCTGGAACTCATGAGTAAACATAACTTACTGCTGATGTGGTGATTTCAATATTCGGTCCACTCCACAAATACTATTTTAGATTTCTTTTATGACATATACCACTTCCAAACATGAATCAAAACAAAACAGAAGTGATGTGGCTCTGTGGATGGAGGGGAGGACTGGCCTGGGAACTAGGGATTCAGTTCCTGGCTTGAGCCCAGACTCCCAGGTAAGATATTCAGTAAGACAGAAATTACAGCACTGGCCTCCTAAGAAAACCTTGAAATCTACTGGGGAAAAAAAAAAAAGAAAAAAAAAAAGGCAATGAATCCGAGCCAGGGCTTATTATTAAAAATTAAATAGGAACTATATATCACTTTCTCTAACCACTTTAGAGATTACATAATAATTAACTTTGTTAAGCATGACTGCTGCTAATGCTGTGTAAAAATAATTGAAGCATAATAAACTGAATGTATATGAAGGATTCCACAAGAGTGGAAGTCACACACTTCTCCTGCTTTGAACCCAATTCATGAAGAAGTGAGAAGTGTGCAATAAGAGGGAGTACCCACAAAAATCTCAGAAAGAAAACTGGTCCCACAGGGAGTGTGACTCCATAGAGAATGTTGGTAATACCAGGATTTCATTTCCAAAGTCTTCAGTGTTACTTTAGCAAACTATTTATCAAGATAGGGAGGATGCTTTTCTGAAAATGGGTCTAAATTTTAGCATTGAGTGAAGTTCATGAGAAATGCAGAAGAAAGTGTGTTAGTAAGTCAAGCAAGCATAAATATGCACAGCAAAAGTGAAATCAAAGTATTTTTCTTATTAAATAACATAAAATAATGTGATGATCACGAACAGAGGAAAAAAATCCACAAGAGAAGTTTTTCAGTTTATTTTCAATCATAATTTTTGGAAAACCAAGCAGCTTTGAATGGAGAAAGCACAGAAGAGTCATTCTGGCACTTTTGGATAGTACATTGTTATTTATTTTTTTTCCAAAATTTTTCTAGACACATTCAGTCTACTTGCTCAGTCTATAGCTATATAGTCCATTTTATATGAGCATGATTAGCTCATACGATTCCAGAGGAAACTAACAATATATACAGTCAATGAAACTATCTTCTTGGCTACTCTGGACCCTTTAAAATGTCTTCTAAGTCTATCCTGGCTAAACAGAATCCACAATATACATGATAGCTACACTGTATTGAAATGAGAAATGCTCAGCACAAAATGGAACTCTTGGCATGCAGCTTAAAATAAAAGGTAGAAGTATGTAAGTTTATAAAATCCCAAATGGGGTCAATTAAAAGGAGTTAGCAAAAGAAGGGACTGTTCATTGTTACTGTAAAAAAGGCACTTTGAGTAAATGGGACCAGAATTGGAGGAATCTTAGTCGACAAAGTTCAGTTTGGTTTCATAAAAAGGCTTCAATGCTAAGGGATGCTACTCAAGTTTCCTGCAGTTTTACATTAAAATAAATTGCTGAGTAGTTTATAATAAAGGACATAAAATGTTTACAACCAACTTGTAAAATTAAGAAAAGCATAGTATAAGCAAAATATTACTAAAAGCAGCAATGCATAGCCTTTCATTGAGATAATGCACAATTTTAGACACCATGTGTCAAACTCTTGTTTTTAAGATACTTTCAGTAGCATTATCAACATAAAATTGGCCTACAAAACAAAAGCTTTACCAGCTCCCATTCATAAGGAGATTGAGGTCATAAACCAACCAAAACAATTTTTCAGTATTTTCAACATCCTGGATGACCAATATCAAGTATATGGAATAACAATCACACTCTTTGTTCAGCTATCTCACTGGAGGCAGCTGTTAAATCAGAGGAATGATTTTAATTCTTTTCTAACATTTACACAGTAATGCATTTAATTTCTTTCAAACGTTGCTCACCACAGTTCGTTTTTCTCTTTCCTCTCCACAAAAAAAAAAAAAAGAAAAAAAATATCAAGCACTTCCACAGAAAGAATATTTGGCAATTTTATACTCCACTGAATGGTGGATTTTCACAACAGCTCACTTGAGATTGAAAGTCATTAGTGGTCTTTCCTCTCGTTTCTGCCAAGGACTCTTCTTATCTTCACCTTGGTCATCTTCCTCATCCTCCTCATCATCTTGAACTGATGTTCCATGTTCAGGACTAGTTAATGGCTCTGGTTTGGTATCCACAGTTCTTGTTTCCTCCTGCAGGCTGGGCAGCTGCACCCCACTTCTCTTACTAGTGCCTTCCAGTAGGCATCGTAGAGCATTGTCCTCAGGGCTACACACTGCTGTTCCACACTCGCTGCCACTTTGGTCCATATCATCCAAGTACACAAGTTGTGTATAAGCTGTGCTATCTGAAACCTTACGCTCTCTCTGCTGGTGCTCTTGCACAGGTGGGTGACTCTGTGGCGCAGACAGATGATCTCCTCTTCCCTTTCGGGCAGATTTTGGTTCATTCATGTCAACACCTGAGTCCAAACTGGCATCATTACTCCCATTCCTACCAGCTCTTTGGAGATCGATATATGAATGTCTAACGTGAGCATTTGAACGTCCATCTAGAGAAACAAACCATGCTCGAGGATGAGGCAATGGCTTTCCACCTCCTAATTCCATCAATGCCTTTTCTGTGAGAAGCTGCACTTCACTATTCATTTGAGCCAGGGATGCATCATTAAGTGAGGCAGGAATAGAAATAGATTCAGACATGGAAGCATTTTGTTGACTCCACTCAGCTGCACCTGCATCTTGCAAATGTTGCTGAGATATTGCTTGGGATGCTAACTGTTGGGGTTGCAGCTGTTGTGGTGGGTGTGGGAAAAGCCGTGCATGAGGGTTAGGAAGTTCAGCCTGAAGTCTTTCTATGTCAATCTGCTGGTCAGCTGGAACAACTAGTGGCTGGCTAACGAAAGGGTGTTCTCCTGGCAATTTCATGTAATGACCTGGGATGACCAACGCTGGCAAAACTTTTCTGTAAACACTGTCATTGACTTGGTCAACAGAATTGCAGCAGATTAACTGACCTGGTCGAGGGAAAGATGTAGGTCTTTCAAGGTGATCAACTGAACGAGACATCATACAATCAGCAGGTCTGCAGTCCAGTAGCTCTTTTTCAGGGGCTGAAGGTGGGGGGTATATTTGTTCCTGAATATTGTATTTACTTCCAGTGGCAATATGGTTCATAGATACTTGAATTTCTCTCTCTTGCTTTTCAAATAAAGGCTGAGACAGCATAGCATTGTAACTTCTCCTATACTCATCTTTGATAGGGGACTCATAGCCTTCAGCTGTTTCTGCAGATTTTCTTGTCTTTAAAGGAAAACTATCTGCTGATTTGTGGTAGTCTTTTCTTAGAGACCCACTGGGAGTCAGGTCGTCCAAGGAAATTCTGCTCTTGTCTTTCTCCTTGTCAGAGAGCAGTTCCTCTCGGGAGCTAAACTCCTGGGAAGTACTGAATGAGTGCTTGAGCATAGGTGTATGCATATCTGCTTCTCCACTAGGTGATACCATCTCCATGTGGACAGCACTGATTAATTCCTTTGCACCTGAGTTTTCAGTGTGTCCATTGCTAGCAACGGACAACCCGCCAGGAAATTCTGACTCGCGACGTGAAAATATTAAATTTATATGGGACATTGAGGTTGCTTGATCCTTCTTAGAAGAGTCCAGGGCTGTCGAAAGTTGCAGTTTCTTATGATGCTGACGTGGTCTTAAACATTTTCTTCTATAAAAGCCGATAACAAAAGAAGTTACACGTTTATGACTGTCGTACACAGAAACAAGAGCAGCAAGCGTGTCATAATGGGAGATTTTAAGCAGTGATTAGTATTAGGGGAATTGAGCTTTTACTACATAACCTAACAATTAAAAGCCTATCCCAGCAGCAAAGATAAAATTAAAGAATAACTAATGTCAATTGAGAAATATTTCAAGCACCAATTACAAAATGGAGCAAATGTCTGGAGGAGACAAGTACAAAAATCACACATTAGTATACACTTGCTGATAAAAGTTTAACATGCATTTTAATAAAAGACTAATAGAAAGATCACTTGCAAGTGCATAACAGGTACAATGACACAGATCTTGGACCTATGCCCATATTCGATAGGAGGTTTTAGAACAGCTTACAAAGAAAACACAGGTACAGGTCTGTGTGATTCATTCAACTACCATCCTACCAAAGGCAGAGATTGTATATGCTGCATGTAACCAGGAACATAAGAAATTAGATCTCACTGCCTTCTTCAAGTGATTGCTTGCTTCCCCCTGCCCCCCGAAGCAAAAATATTTCAATACAAAACCTTTTCGTTTCATGAGGACAAAAAAGCTTATGTTTCCAACATGGACTAAGTAACCAGGATGGTGACTCTTACCTGCAATAATACAAAAGCAGACACAGCAAGACTAGAAGTATGAGAGCCATCCCTCCTAAAATTGCCAAAAGAAACATTGTGTGATAGCTGGCAATGTCGTGTGTTACAACGGGACCTGGAAGGCCAGAAAAGAGAATTTAGACCTGTAGCAACCTGCAAAGAGGAAGAGGAACAACACTTAAACAAAGAGAGGGACATCTTCCCTTGTTATCAGGGTGCTAAGTGAGCAATGCCGCCACTTATAGCTGTGGTGCCTACTGAGTACATCATGTCTGGAGAAAGGAGCAAGTTGTGAAGAATGCATGTGCTGGTTTTCATGACTGCAACTCCAAACAGATCATTCTGTGGAAAAGCAGTTAGTTTCAATGGGAGCATGCATCAGTGAATGCTGCCTTCCAGGTCCTGATGCTGACACAGTGCGCCAAAGCTCTCACCACTGCAGAAAAGCCATCACAGCCATCTTCCAGCACTGTAATGCATGTAGCGGCAACAACTTCTCTTTGTGGTGCTTTGCACTGAGCAGTACATACAGTCCAATACAGGATTCATTGGAAGATGCGTTAGTGCTCTGAAGTCTAGATCAAGCCAAGCCAAGCAGATTGTCAGTAGCTTTAAAAGCCAGGCCACTAGCAAAACAGTGTTGTAATTCCAGGTTTCAATAATGCTTAGTAAATGTTCTAACATACAAAGGAGTACACAGATGTGACATCCTCTGTTCACAATTATGCACATGTAACCCTGTTCATTTGTAAAATCTTCATAATTATTTTGAAATAAAGGCCCAAAATTTCTTCTGCAGGCAAGGAGGTACAGCACCACCTGACAGAGTAACATGCGTGTATACTGTGAAGGACAGCGAACTTGACCAGCGTTAAGGTCTAGATCATGAGGTTTGTAAAACCTCATCTGTGGACCTTGAGTGGTCTGCAGAGCCACAGCTAGCAATACAAAGCTCATTTTTGGCCATTTTTTGAGATAAGAAATCAAGTAGTTTAAATGAGGAGATAAAATAAGCAAGAAGACATTAACCTTGTTAAAAATAACATCAAGTATATTGCATTTGGGAAATCTAAGTTTTTATAAATTCCATCCCACAACTAACTTTACATAATTGATTGATAATGTTGCTTCAGGACATTAAGTAAAAAGAAGAAATACATCACTTCAATTTTTCATGAAAAAATTGTTCCTATTGCAACAAAGTTTTAGGAACCCAGATCCAGCCCTCAGAAAGAAAGAAAAAAGTAAAATACAAGGAGATATTCTGCCATACAAGTTAAACTGCAAGGACAAATAAGCCTTCTCCTGTTAGAGTTACAGGCCTTCTAACCTTAGAGTTACAGGCACAATTTCATGACCAGTGTAACTTCCTTGCAGTCTGGGACAGAGCTGTCCTGGGAAACGTTTGGCTCAGGGCAGTTGTGTTTTCTTCTGTAAAATTCCATTCAATTCAATATGCTGCTTATTCAGATCTGTACCTGCCTCTAGACTCTGACTCTGTTCAGCAATGAATCAGCTGAATATTCCAGCAGCTTCATTTAATATAATCTCAAATAAAAAGCTTGCATATCATGAAACAACTTCATGGCATATACAGGCAGACTTTAAAAACAGTGCTCACTTCGGAGTTTCTTTTGTTGGTTAGATATAGTTTATTTAGCTTGCACAGCCAAGACACGAATATTTTTGTTTCTACTGTATGTGGTTTTCATCCAGAAAACCTAACCAAGAAAATCTGTAAGAAGAGGAGCTTTTTGGTTGTTTTATTGGTTGGCACTTTTATACACAGAGGTATCTCTGGTTATTGGTGGCTGAAGAACTAATACTAAGAAATCTGAGGCAGCCACAGACAGAAAAAAGGAAGAGCAAGCTACAACATTAATAATCTCCACGGGCACAGAAGTACATACAATGCCTAGTTCAAAGTGATCTGCTACAGTTATTCCAAGAGGCTTGCAGATAGCAACCAGTCAGCTCATCTACTAATGCCATTCTGCCAATACACTTCCTAGAACTTCTTCGCTAAGTTATTTGTGGTGTAAATTAATGAGTCACCAAGATGATGCAAAGCATAACTCAGGGCAAAATGGGCATCTTCAGCATAAAAAGTTACAGTCAGTCAATCCATTAGTAAATGGCTAACCCAGGATGTTGGTCTTAGGTGAATCCATTCTCTTTGGAAGTTTCTGTACAGAAACTCCACAGCACTTTTTTTTTTACCTGCTAGAATACCAATATAATGATGTTTTAACTCCACTGATCTTCTAGCAATGGCTCTACCAGGCAGTGGTGTCACAAATGCATCAAAGCAGGAATACTTTTTAAAGTTTCCCACTGAAATAACTCAAGAGACTTTGAGCACAAGGGTTGCCCCCCCCCAAGTCCCCAAAAGATTTTAGCCCTTTACTTTCAGATTTCTGTTTTCTAATAATCCATTATTAATCAAGCTGTGGCATCTCAGATGAGGTCATTCTGAAAAACATAAACATTATATATGAATAAGTAATTACTCAATGCTGTGAATATCAATAAAATGCAGTTCCATCTTACCTGGGGTAGTAGGTGACATAGCTGCAACCCAGTAGCCCAGCTGAGGTGCAATATAAGTCCAAGTCAACTGATTCCCTTCTTGTTGTACAAGGCCCAAACTACTCTTCAGCCAAGTCCCTGTAAATGTAAAGGTTGTAAGAAGCTGTTACGGACTTCCTTCATTATGGACACACCTTCCTCTGCAAACAAGTGGAAAAGCAGGCAGTAACAAAACCTATCGATGTGCTGTAGGGGCTGTGTGCACTGCTGTGAAGTGGGAGATCGTGCCTTTTTGTCTCTGGTGTTTGAGAGCTCCCACAAGCAGTTATCCCCATGGCCTTCTCAGAAACTTTGAACACAAAAAAACATTTAAGATTAAATAAAACTACTAAATCTTCCAAAAGGGTTAAAAGAAAATAATTATTGTCCTATTAGATTCCCCTTTTTTGAAGAAGGATACTCCTGAAGCTGATTATATGTAGACAGCCCACTTAAAAATTGTATTTCAAGAGACATCACATCTCCCAGACCACATCTGAGTTCTGCACACCATCCTTCTATCAGCTCTGGCTATCAGCTTACAGAAGACTGAAGAAAATACTTCAAAATGTTGGGTTTTTCTATACAGAAGACAAGAGTATGAATGTTACTGACAATAAATGTAGGATTAAGTTGCACCATCACTTTGATTCAGCAGTGTAAGTCATTCAGAATGTGTGTACATCCAGGAATACTGTTTGTTAACGGATGATGCATTTTTAAAAACATGTTTCTCAAAGGAAATGTAATACATTTTTTTTAGAATTATCAAATCATGATTTCAAAATAAATAAGATTGACAATTTTAAAGCAATGTGTTTAAGTTCACATAACTCTTAAGTAGTCCAGATTGACAATCTGCACTAGTTGAGAGGTGTTTCGAGATAAATTTTGTTGCAAGAATTGGGCTACAAAAACCCTTTACAATTGAATCAGCTGCATGCCTTTTTGTAGTTCACTAATATCTCTGATTCTGGGGCTGTAGAAGAAAAAAATGCACTTTAGTTTCTGTTATATTATATGTCCAGTGTGGCTTGTAGGCTGCTCCTATATTTATTCTCTTCGAAAGAAACACAGAATTGCTGGCCTGGGCACTGGGAGCAGTCACTGGGGAACCCACCCCTGGAGCCAAGCAGAGTTTCCCAAAGCTGCAGTCCCAGCTTGGCATCTCCTGTGGGTGCTGTAACAGAGGGCATTAACTCACTAAGGAGGTTCTTCACACATCTTGGTGGCCACTACCAGTACAGCTGATCTGTGTGCAGAGAAGGGATTAACCCCTCTGCACTTCCGTAGCACAGCTCTGAATTTCTATGCAAACTGGGGGGGACAGAACACTTGACTTCGCTTATTCGACTTCAAATGCTCACTTTAAAGGCAAGCCGCATCTTGTACTTGTGATTCCCTTTCCTTTAAATAGTCTCCTGCACATTAGTCCTGAAACGGTGCTTTTCATCACATGTCACTCGGGACTAAGCATAAGCATTTGTGGATGACAGGCGTCTGAACATTTAGCAGTGTGTGCAGAACACACAGAAGAGATGCTGCTGCTGTTTTGTGTTTTTAACGCCACTGAGATTCTGATGATTTCCTCTGTGTTCCTTAGATTATCCATCTGTGCAAACCCTGTACATATGAGAATGGCTTTTCTGAGTATTTATTTCCTCTCTACTACTGATTTTTTCTATGTAAGTACACCCCTAAAGTCCATCATCTTTGGCTTATAATAAATCCATCTGAATATCGTGAAAGGTTTAGAAAAGTACGGGTTTGAGAGGATTTCTAGATCTAGGTGACTATTATTGCCAGATACCGACTCTGTATTTGCAACCAAACTGAATTTGTGGGCAACAGGGGAAAGGAATTACTGATGCTATTTTCAATTTTCCAAGTATCATTTCCAGCCTGCATAGGGTAGAAATAATATGTTATTTCATAAAGTCACACAAGACAAGTAATTTTCATTCACAGTACCAAAAGGACCCAAATCTGTGTACACGGATTTGCACATATGGCATCCATAACTGTTGTATCGGAACAGCTTGATGCAGCCGTTAGTTTACCTCTTTTAGGTAAGCATTATAAGGAAGAATAGAATTGAATTGCCAACAGTTATGTGTGAAGTTTCTGGAAAAACTAGGAAAAGTAGATTCATTTTCTACACTAAGACGGCCACTATCCCTTCAGATTTTCTACTCATGCATTTTTGGTGAAAATGTCATACCAATAGCCCTGAACCACAAGATGAAAAATAGCCCACAGGGTCAAAACCTGCTTCTCTCTTGTGCCTAAAATGTCACTTGGTAAGAAAACTCCTGTGAGCTTAAACTTCGTCATTTCTTTTTTTTTTTGCAAGGTTCGGACAATGAGAATATGCACCAACTATGTGAAACAAAACTGTAAGACTAAAAGAGATACAAAAGTGCTGATTAAAAAAGAAAAAAAGAATGAAAGGACCTAGGGGATGAATTCATCATGCTTCCCATACTTCTCTTACCATCCCTAAGCCCATTAAATTCACACACAAGCAGAACACCTATGTACATAATTTAGCAAAGTTCATTATTGTCGTAGTCTATTTTTACAGCTCTGACCTTGAGCAGAAGCTATTACTGATTCTCTCACTAGGGGGAACTTGTGTCCAGCCTGCCTCATCCGCATTACACTGCATTCCAATGAACAAAATCTTCCTAATGCCTCTTTAAAAGCCTTTTTTTGCTCTTCTTGCATAATACAGCAATCAAGAAGCTAACAGAGGCTGCACTCTTATCACTGCAAGCAGAGCTCAGCTGCCATCCTGCCAAACAAGCAGCAGCTCAGATTGCTCATATTTTAGCAATGAAAGGAATCCCTGTATTTGCAATAGAAGCAAACAATAGAGTCTACTGCATAAGGTCAGTCAGGTTTCATGCATGTCTTCTGCTCATTTTGGTCATCCACTTTTGCTAACCATTGGATATACTGGAGTAAATGTCTTGGTCTGTACAACTTTAGGGAAAAATGTAATGCCCTTTCTCTATTATGGACAGTTAAGAATTTTAAAAGGGTAACATATATCCAGTATTGGTCTTAAACAAGAGTGATGACAGCTAGAAAACCATTACTATTTAAATGGCACTGTCCCAAGTTCCTTCACCAGCACACTACCAAGTGTGGGTTCGTGGGAACCACGGGTACACAGTCTCATCAGCTGCCTTTTTTAATACTTTCCTGGTCCAACACTTTGGTGACAAACTCGCCTCATACTTCCACCATCTCTTGCCAATAGTCCACTATTAAAACAGATCATCCTCTCGCATAGTGGGATGAAGAAATTAAAGAACTTCATCCTTCGGAACAGCAATGACAAAACAGGTTTGAGTGGAAACAGTTGAAACTGAATTGTTTCTTATGTGATCAAATAGTCAAAAGCCAGCACAGTATTACTGGAGGGAACTGATGTGCCTTGAGTATTTGCAAATCCACTGGGGCGTTTCCAGGTGTCTCTCATACTTCATCCTTTACAGGTTCTAATATCCTAGTCACTCTTCAACTATCATTAAACACCAAGCAGTGTTCTTGTAGCTCCCTACATGCAATGCCCTATTGTAATGAGTCATGTTAGACCTTCTACCAAGCAAAACCACATTGTATTGTACTTACTGGCTATACTCCTTACTCCTATGCTCAAGGCAGTTTCAAGCTGCCTTGAGTAAGTAAGAGTTCATTGCTGTGCAACCTTGAGAATGAATTCCCTATCCCATTCCAGAGTCTTCCTTGCAGCAGGAAACAAGATGTTTTCCTAATCTAAAAATGCAGTTAATTACCCTGTGTCCTCACATACTTGCTCCTGTAAGAGAGAGAGAGAGAAGTCTGAGGGGCAGTGAGTAAAGAACTTCTTCCATTTTTCTGTCCTTTCCTATCCACTAGCCTGCAAATGGAGTAAGGGGCAAGCAACATTCATTTTTTTCTCTGTGGGCAGAATTACAGCTGCAGGAGAACTTAAGCAGAAGGATTTAGGAGGGAAGGGAGGTCTTAACTCCCTGTTTGGCTAAGTGTTACGACAATTTAATTTGTTATTCTCCAAATACCCTGCAACCATCTACTTCCTCCCCGCACCCAGGTCAGCAAATCAACTAGTTTCACTGCTTATTAAGTTTTATACATGAAGTGCAATAATTGTCAAGTAATGAGCAATACAGGATTATAAATAAAAAGCAGTATAAGTAACTGGATGTAATGGAACTGATTGTTTTCGTTCAGGACTGATTGTGTAGTTTCAAATAAAACGTCAATGCATCTTTGGAGCAGAAACACCAAGTTCACTATAGTTTGTAAGCACTGTATGACTTGGGCCAACTTGCCATTAATTGTTAGAGAGTGTCTGGTGCTTCATGGAAAACTTCTATATAAAGAGACATTCTTGCTTATGGATCATTTTTACATTTCTCTTCCTCTTTTTCCTCTGTTACTGTTCAGTGAAGCCAATATGCTGATCCAGGATGCAAGTCAGGGGAGCTGGCTCCTGGCTCAAACTAATAATGGCAAGGGGAGAACCAAGAAGTTTCTTAACTCTTTCCTCACCAAAATTATATTTAGTGTTACTGACTTTTTGGAATAAATGGTGTCATTTAACAAATTTCTTCTTAAAAAGCTTATCGAACGAACTCCTTTGTATATGTAACTTAAAGGCAAGGTAAAAGAACTACCATAATTACCACCACAAAGAATATAAAAATGAGAGTACTTTAAAAGAAACACAAATCAAAAAACAATCAGATGAAGAAAGTTGAGCTCCATCTGGCTGCCAAAATATCCAAATATCAGACACACATTGAAGATTTCAGCAGAGCAGGAGAAGTAAATTCTGCTAGAGAGAAGAAGCATCTTAGTACTTTGCAGTAGTAACTTTGATTCTGATGAACATGCTTATGTATCTAAGGCAACTTTTAGGACTTGCCAATGGGTGGAAGAGGGGGTTATTATAAGTAAATTTAACGGCAAAAGGTTTGTACATTATATCTCTGTTTCAACACACGTTCTGCACTAATTTGTAATTTAATTTAGTTTACTTCGGAATCAGATTGAAATGGCACTTTCAGCAAGGAGAGTGTCCAGATGGGCAGCTATTGCAGAAAAGCCATTACAGAACAGGTATTCTAGATTATTTCCCTGCACAATCAGGTCACTGCATGTACGGCCAGTCTGCCCAGAAAAGCAAAGTCCTATTGTCTTCAAAGACACTAACTGTTCAGTGCGACAGCTTGCTGGATCCTGGCAGCATGAACGGATCTGCTTTTGTCGTCTATATGCATGATGCCTCTGAATAAGTAATTCCATATTTTAAAGCTAGACCCTGTTACTTTATATTAATCTGTAGTGAAATCCACAGAATTGTATACCTTTCTGGCTTCCATGTGTGTGACCGTGCATGCTGACAATCCTGTGCTGCTCAGCTTGAGCAAATGGCAAACTTCCTCCTGGCCTACGTGAGGCAGGACTGCGATTTGTTCAGGCAGGACTGCCACACTAGGCCATCTGCTCTAGAGAGACACATGTGACTCCTATTAAAGTCAAGAATAAAGAAGACAAATTCCCCTCTTTTGTGCTGGCTGCAAGGGGAGTTTGCACTCTGGCACTCCAGCACGGAACTCAGCTCTCTGGGAGGATATACAATACTGCTCACTTCACGTTTAACTTTCCAAGCTGACCATTTCAGAGCCTCCCAGATCATTACTGCTGCAGTGACTTCTGCTGATTTGATTGTGTCTTTTTCTTGTCACTGATCAAAACAGTTCTGGTAAATGACTGTCAGAGAGTGTGCTGTAGCCAGCAGCTTCCCCTAAGGACAGTCATAAAGTCTAAATATTGCTAGGGTTTAAATACATGGTAGCTATGGAGGGGTTTTTTCCATAAATTCCTACCAAAAGCTCACATGTAAAAGTAAACTCTTCCACTGATTAAATACTGTTTGCTTTTTATTTTGTGTGGATCCTGGAGACAGGATCATCCAATCCCACTCAAGCAGGGAACCAAAATTGTGCTATTCACAGCATGAATTATTTCCATCTAATAGGTTTGACAAATAAGAGGATTTAATTATTCAGAGAGCCAGTTAAGCATAATCCCATTATATTAATTTATTTTTATTCACAAGATTATCTTCCTTGGACAAAAGAGTTTTGGAAAGAAAAGAAAGATACTTTTAACCATACTACTTCATAGCATAGATGTTTTAAATAAATATTCCTTAATGAGAAGGGCCTTTCTTTCAGCACAGATCTCTTCTGTGATGTCTGCAATGTCCTGTAACATTACCCTGCTTAGGCAGAGATTCACAGTTAAATGGAGATACACGTGTCAAAAGGAATGAGGCAGGTTGTTATCAGACAGTGTGGGACAGCAAAGGATATTCAAAACATACTAACAGTGTTCCTAGAAGTAATTGATTTAGACACTTCAAATGGCAATGTTATTATGGAGAATTAATCAAGGGCAAGTTTGTAAAAATAACTTCCTAAAGCATGTTCTGACATACATAAATTGTAGCTTTTTATTCTACCATCTGAAAGCTGCTTATCAGATTTCTTCTTCCAACCAAAAATCATCTCTAATCTGCATCAGCGTGGGAAGTTTCACTGCAAAAGGATAGGTTTTTTGGGTTTACTTTTATTCATTTTCTAAAAAGCTTAAAGCCACTGAAATTGGAAGTTGAAACATTCCTTCTTGAATATTAGTAGAGATTATTCTCCTCATCCTCCTCCCCCCAATACACACGGGTTTAAAAATTCCTAGTATTTAAGTTAATATTACAACTTCAGTTTTGGAGTTGCTAAGCAACATCAAATAATAAATGTCCCTGCTCTGAGCTCATAGCTTCATTATCCTTCCACTCTTAGAGAATTTGTTACACAAGCTTCCAGGGCTAAATCCTGCTGTGGTTGTAGCAGCACCACTTTTATTTGGTGTACTGTAAGGCAAATGCTTTTAACATCATACCTTGAAGATTTTTGCAAGGAAGTCGAACAGTTCAATTCATTAGTGTCAGAGAAGCTTTGTAGTTTTTGCCATCTCTATTCATTTTTCCCCTTAAATCACCTGTCAGTTGTTTAACAAAAGAACATGCCAGTTGCATTACTTTAATTATGTCTGGGCAGAAGTCATGGCACATTGTCCAGAGAACTGCTTGCATTGCTTTGGTGCCCTCAGCATTTCCTTCCAGAATGTCAGAACAGAAGAGACTTATTAAAGCAAATGACTTCCATATGTAATTATTGGTTAATAATTATATTTCAAAAGGGAAAGTTTAGTTATGATTGCTGGACCACCATCACTAGTTACTGATGTATGTTAAAGATACTGCCTTTAATATTTGCTTTATCACATTATTAATCACATTCAGTCGGTTATTGACAAAATTATTAGAACAAGTAATAAATAAAAGCACAAGGCAATTCAAAACACTGCATGCCTTTTCCTTCACTCAGCCTCACATCATGTTCACGTTCAGTTTCTATTTTTCAAGCTGGAAGTGGAAGCAGACACACACTGGCATTTGATCTACTAATCCAAAGCCATGGAATAAGGTTGTGCCAGGTCCTCCTCAGCCTCTGCAGTTCCAACCAGACACTTCACACTCCTGCTTTCTGCACCCTGCCTGTATTTCCACCAATCTCCAAGTCCTCTCCAACTCAAGCAGTTGCACAAGCACAATAGTAATTTCTCCACTTCTGAAATTTTGGTGTTCACCTCTTCCCACCTTCTACTGCATACCTTCTGTAGGTGGAGCTACAGGGCCATCTACATGATTGTCACGGTTTAAACTCAGCCAGCAGCTAAGCACCACAGCAGATCACTCACCACCCTGCCTTGTGGGAAGGAGGAGAAAATCGGAAGAGTAGAAGGAATAAAACTCAAGGGTTGAAATAAAGGCAGTTTAACAGGTAAAGCAAAAACTGCGCTCACAAGCAAAGCAAAACAAGGAATTGATGCACTGTTTCCCATCAGCAGGCAGGTGTTCAGCCACCTCCAGGAAAGCAGGGCTCTATCACATGTACAGTCACTTGGGAAGACAAATGATGTAACTCTGAATGTTACTCCCTTCTTTTTTCTTCCCCTAGCTTTATATGCTGAGCATGATGTCACATGGTATGGGATATCCCTTTGGTCAGCTGGGGTCCTGTGTCCCCTCCCAGCTTCTTGTGCACCCCTGGTCTACTTACTGGTAGGGTGGGATGAGGAGCAGAAAAGGCTTTGACTCTGTGTCAGCATTGCTCAACAGTAACTAAAACACCCCTCTGTTACCAACATTGTTTTCAGCACAAATTCAAAACAGAGCCCCATACTGGCTACCATGGAGAAAATTAACTCTATCCCAGGCAAAACCAGCACAACGATACATCAAATAGTCTGTTATTAAAGCCTTTTCCCAGACACCATACTATTTGTTTCCAGTTTCATTTCCTTGACTATATAATAGTAGATTAATCTCATGTATCACTACACTTTGGCACCAACCTTATTCCTAAGATCCACCATCATGCCATACCATGTCTGCTTTGTCACAAATGCAGCTCAGATGGTGTATGAGGTGGGGAGAGGATCAAACAATCCATTCACATCACTTTCACACACGTAAGGCACAACATTCATTTTAAAAACAACATACATATTGATAAACAAGCACAACTGCCTGCTGTGATCCACAACACCTCTGCAGAGGAATCATGATAGCGAGAACATACCTCAGTGAGCTACACTGTGAAGCATCAGAGGAAGAGCTTCTTTTCCTTTCAATGCTGAGGTCTGTCTACTACTCTGTAATTATATCTGCACCTATTATGTAGACATCATACACAGTAAAAAGCTGGGTTTAGTAGCTGCCATTTCTATGGCAACACACAAATTTCTTTGAGAGGAGTTAGTTAAAAATCTGTATTACTCAGTGTATTTAGTCTTTAAGGATAATTTAACCTTCACATCTGAGATAAAAAAAGGAAGTAAAAATCAAATTGTCAAGGAACTTGTAGACCGCAGAAATAGTGTAACTATGAGCTTTGTGGAGGTTTGGTTTTCTCCTTGCAATTTTCAAATACAGCTCCATATTACCAGTGAATCTGATCTAGAACCAAATGTTCTGGATCTCATTATATTAATTTCAAGCTTTTGGGGGCATGGAATGTGTTTTTCTGAACACATCTATTTCTCATGCATAGAAAACCCAATGAAATCCATGGAGAGTGCATGAAATCTCAGCCCATGTGTGCAGCTGCACGTAGTACAAATGCAGGCCGCCTGTCCAAGTTCTGAGGCATGTGCACATAGCCAGTGTCAGATCAAGCAATGGACTGCAGAGATTTTTATTAAATTATTATTTTCTGGTTTTCATGCAGTGTATCACTGTGGTAGCAATTAGAAATTAACTGGATTCCCAACAAAGAGGAATACCTTTTATTTTTAAACTATGAAAATGTAAGTCAATCTTTTCTTTGAGTGTATTATCATTGCTACCACATGTGAAGCTTAAATCAGAGTTTTACAAGTCATCTTATTTACAAATACTGTGCAGTGAACTAGACAGGTACATGTACAGTAACCCATTTACATTGACAGTAGCTGTTACTCTCTCTCTCTAAAAACTATGAAAAAAACCAAGCATCATTTCACCTCCATGAAATACAGCAAAACCAAACTGCAGTCAAGTTTAAGTGGGCACTGATACTGTTTATATGTAAGCATATCCTCATGACTACTTCTGAGCACAGAAAACATTATTTTGCTGAGGAAGGAACTTCAGGAAATTCTGACTCTACAAAAATAAAATGGAAATGTTACTACTGAAGGCAGAAAAAAGTAAGTACCAGACTTTCAAATGTATTTAGAAATCTATTACAGCATTAAATGCAGTCAGAAAGCACTGACCAAGCACAGCAGAGTATATAAAGTATTGTGCTTTATAAAGCTATAAAAAGAGTTGCCCAATATACTCTTCTCCATATTCTGCCATCACTTTACATTAATACATGGTTGACTTTCAGGCACTGGGGAAACAACCTCCTCTGTGAAGAAGCTAGCAATTTAAAGACAACAAGGTCATGTTAAAGATGTACACCAAGAGCTTGGGGAGGAGGAAGAACAGACAAATAGTACTCTGAACTTTATTTACACATAGTGCCCATGAAATAACACATTTTAAGGAGGAGGAGCAAAAGGGTGGAGGTTTAACCCCTTCACACCAGATTCCTTTGCCACATAAGGCTGGAAACAGTGTTGAAAATATTTTCCTGTTATTTGGTGGGATTAATAAACTAGCAAATGCATCGGTATTGTCCCTTAACAATAAATCCCATTTCCATATTATGCACTCTGAAATATTTGGTAACATTTTCAAGTCATTCATACAGCCCTAGATGTGGATCTAGACATCTAGGTGCAACATAGACATATGGGATGAAACCTAGGACTTAAAATGGAAAGTGCTGGTCTTAACGGTTTTTCTTACAATGAAAACTAGACACCTTAACGTAAAGCATAAACCATTTAAATGGGGGGCTGAGAATACAGTTGAGCAAGTGCTGTGTTATTCAATCCAGCTGGCGGGAGCTAGAAATTATACAGGAGGTAAAAAGTTTCATTTCTACTGGGATCTGTAGTATTAATTTCTGACTGAAAAGGGCAAGGCTAGAAAGAAGTCTTGGACAGAAATTTGGTGTCCAAGAATAGAGGGAATCACTGTAAATCCTACTGACATCAAGGCAAATATACAGGGAGGAAGTCATGATCCCAACCATCTGTTTACTGACGAAGATAAAGTAATTTTTTCAGCCTCTTCAGATTTTGAAACAAAGGAGACCAACAAAAAAAGCCAACAACCCAGAAAACCCCACTAAGTGATCCAGATTATAAAATTGAGACTCTGTATCTCTTTACAGTCAAACATTTAAGCATGTACTATGAAATAAAACCACTCTCCCACAGCAGTGTGAAACACAAGAGATACAGGTATCTCACCATCACGGAATGGTTAAGCTGCGTTTCAGTGTATAAATCTCCACAACGTCAATGCACCTGTGGTTATTTTCAACACTAAGAAATGCCATAGAGAAATGCAGTAAAGTGCATCTCCAATAGAAGAACAAGGTTGGATGTATTCGTTTAATTCAAAACTTCTCCAGGGCATAGATAGCTGCTCTTCATTTTACTGATTATTAAAAAGGTATTACTGCTTTTATTTGTTTGCTGTGCATGCAAGGCAGTAAGTTTGTTTTGTAATGAAAAATCTCACTTGGAACAGTATAGAATACATGCAGCAGATTGTCTTATTTTGATGTAAATCTGCTATTTTGGGCTGTGTCTCTCATCAGCATCAAGAGAGCTACCCTCAACCTTAAGTAAACTATGCTGCTTCTCACCTATCCTTCTCCAATTCTCTCTCAAAAACAGAAAGTGTGGTCATGCAAATACAAATTGCTTACTGTAAATAGTCTAAAAAGCCATTAATTATTTTCAGCTTCTGTAATATGCAAATATGCCTAATTTCCGTAGAAACTATTAAAATCTTTGCACTTCCAATCAGATGCCACTAGGTATATATTAGTACATTGTGAGCTCAGCAAAATGTATGAGATTCTAAGGATTAAAACATATTTGTAGAAACTGTCCCCTCTCCACTCCCTCCTCTAAAAGTGAAAAGTATTTCTGCTTTTTAGAGCAGAAATTATACTTCATGCAGTAATTATGACAACCACATGGATTCTAAACAAAAACAATGGCTTGCATGAACAAGCACCCACTGTACTCCTAATATGCTAGAGAGAAGCACTGCATTATGGCCTGGTAATACAGCCATAGTTTTCCATCTCCGGCATTCACTCAATTTTCAGATACAAGTGTGAAAATGTAAACCACTGAAAATCTATTAAGGAGAGACTGCAACATAACTAGCACTGAAAAAAGTAGCTATTGAAATAAAAAATAAAATGAGGATAATGAGGTTAGAGGTCCTATCCTGACAAGGCAAATGGCTCACAACAACTTTTTTGCCAGTTAAGGATTTCTCCAGCATGGAGCCATCCCGTCATCATCATCATCCCTCCTCCCTTCACAGTCCAAGCACAACATGGGGATGTTGGGAATAGTGGTACCACCCAGTTCATGCTACATATGGCTAGTCTGACAGCCCTTAGGATACTAATGTAGCCTACACAAGGTAGAGTGGCTGCTCTACTTATTAAATTAGGCTACTCTAATTTAAATTAGTTGGGATGTGGCCAAAATTCTGCGAGAACTGGCATGCTGCAGTCAGGGCTTAAATGCATCTTTGTTCAGAATCTTCAGCTGCACGTAAAGATGTTTACTTCAGCTGAAGTGTGAGCTGGAGCCTAAGCATAATGTCTTTAGTACCTTCCTCTCCATGGCTTTGTAAAGCTAAGTGGCCTGACAAAGACACATTTTGTTTAGTGGTCCTTGTGCCTTCCCCTCCTAATAACACAAGTACTCCAGCAGTTTGTCATGAATCAAACAAAGCTGGACTTGTCTGAAGATTGGGAACCTCAAGCCTGCAACACTAATTAACTAACCTGCAACGATCTATGCTAATATATACTGCACACAATAAGGTAACTAGCTCTTTATATACAAAAGTAAAAACCATATTCCATACTAAGTGAGAGCTTTTGTGGCTCCACTGCAGGGGCATGGAAATTTGGCCATAAACGAGAAAACTCCATAATCAAAATCAGAACCATTTTACTAGCAGTGACTAACTAGCAGTGAGGCAGGCTGCAGCTACAACACAGTTGACAGGAAGAATTGGGGATGGACTGCTTCATGTGGAGAAAGTAAATGTGAGTCAGTCTTCCCCATCATTTTTGAACAAGTGAAAACAATGGTTTCTACAATCACAAATCAAAATCGCTTTCAGGAAGATTGTAGTGAAACTTATTGCCAGGGCACCACAAGAGAAGTGCCATTTCCACAGCTAAGGGAAACTCTGAATCCATTCATTACACTCCTTTTATTCAATTTTATATCATATTCAAATATATTCTTCATTAAATCCTACTGCTTTACTCTCCAAAATAGCCAACTTCTGACAAAAGATTTTATTGGCATGCTGTTTGAAAATACATCTCCTTTTTCAGCAGAGGCAGGAAGGAAGCAAAAACATTATTTCCCCCTTCACCTCTCTCTTCCCCCCTCCCCTTCCTTCCTCCAACACGCTGGTTTCATGCTCACTGCTCTGCTTCTGGATGTGATCATAACCTAGCTCAAAACACTTGCCTTGATGGGACAAAAACTCACCGGTTGTCTATAGAGACCCACACTTCTGGCTCCTTTTCCTTCCCCTCTTCCTCACAGCATCTACCTTTCTCACCTTTCATTCTTCTTTTTTCACTTCTTTACCTTAACAACCATCTGGTACATACTTCAGAAGGCACAGTACAATATACGAAGGGAAATCACCAGGACCAGGCTTATGCACCCCTTAATCCTTTACACTTTAAGGTGTAAAGAAGGCCAGCACGGTATACCAGCTAGCAATGAAAAAACAAATCAAAACAAAAATAGAGAGCCTAAACCAGATACTTCTGGAGAAATTCCTGTTCACAATAGCAAATGTTATCCTGCAATGTAAAAAACTGAGTGTATTTTACAGCTTATATTGATTACTTATTCTGTCCTTTCAAAATATTTCATGAATTTTGCTTGTTGCTTTTTTTTTTTTAGATAACATACATGTACATTTCTTGATACTATTGGTCAATTTCAAAGTGATTCACAAAAGAAGGCAGTATTATGTTTCCAATCTGACAGGCAAGAAGCTGAGAGAGAGACAAGAAGCTAAGAGAGAGAGACAAGAAATGAATCACAGGTCAGATAGCTTGGCTGCTGGCAAAGATAAGGCTCGATTCCATTTCTCCAGTCTTCCAAATCAATGCCATAGTGAATACATCTCTCTGCTTCTCAGTCTGTGGGTGCAATCAAATTCTCTCAAGATAGTTTTTACACAATAATTGCAAAATGGTACACTTACAAAAAATTTGTCTAGAAGTAGCACACAATGATACTGAAGTATATTTTCATATATACTATATATGCAAATATATATATGATATATAAAACTCAGTCTTCTCTCCTTTTAGACAGAAGCCAGATTTCTGTACAAGCCAGTGAACACCTTACTATGTTAGCATAATAAATACAGTGAGACATCAGGTTCAGACAAATGAAGCCATGTAGGGAATCACAATGAGATGTTACCTACCAAATTTTTGGTCAAATCTCCATGCTGGAACGTGTGCATTGTGCTTCAAGTTGGTGTTTGTTGGCAGAGGCACTGTTACATAGATGGGGCCATTCACGGGGATCGGAGTCCCATCGCTGTTGAGGAGATGAACGCTAACTGCAGTGACAGGGGTGAGGTCATACCTAGTGCTGTTTCCTACAGAGATAATGAATGAACATTGTGACTACAGAATTTCCCAGAAACTCATGTGGTTCAACACTGGACTACTACACCAACATATTTCTCAAGGGATGGCAGCAGTAATCCTCCCCATCTTACAAAATTCATAACAAAAAGACACAAATGTTTCCGTATTTTTCACTTAATTTTGGAAAATTCTGAAGACGAGAAAACTACAATGCAAAAATCTCCTCCATATATTTTCTTGTCTTAATTAATCTTCAATACATATGTATGAGTACCACAGACATAATCATGGCAAAACCAGAAATATTTCACAGCCTTTTTTATACCTCTACATGCCCATATTATAACTAACAAACACTCAAAACATGTTATGACTAACCATCCTTGCAGTGTCACATGTTTAAGAATGCCAGGATGTATTTCCTTTGGCTTTTCACTGAAATAAACTAAGCTAAATGTATTATTAGGATACACAGTGTTATCTTCTTATCTGCGTAAGATAATGATTATTCTTTATGTTTAAACTGCATGCCAATGGAAGTTACAGTTTAAAAATGATGACATGATTTAAGAAAGCATTACAACCAACCTTTTGACCATTTAACCAAATCAATCAATGACAGGAAAAAATACCACCAATACATGTAAAGAATTTAGGGGGGGAAAAAGCTTGAGGTTTAAAACCAAGAAGATGTGGAGCTCAAAGCAATAGCAGCAGTAGTTTAAATCAAAAGAGGTGGAGCTTCCAGTTTTGCAAGTGGCTTGAGCCCTGTGGGTCTACACAGCTGCTAAGAGCAGTAGCCCTGCTGTCTCCTTCGTGCTGTCTCCAGGGGTTGTGCAGCCCCTCATCCTGCTGTGGGGTTAATCCGAGAGGACCAGCGGTGCCTGGCTGGCAGCAAGCGAGGTGTTGCATGTGGTAATCTAATTTTTTATTCCTTCAAAAGTTTTTCAGGCGAAAACTTCACCAAGTTGCTTAAGATGAAGAAAAGGAAGTCAATCCAAGTTTTGGATTTTAAAGTTTCATGTTTCCACAGCAGAATAAACTTCTACTAGAAACAGAAGACATGTCATCTATACAATAGTGCATATACAAATATATTGTATTTGTACTCTGTATTATACCATACTAAATACTACAGTATTCAGAAAACAAGACCCTTAGTTTCTTAAACCCTGTTTCTTTGCTGGTCTTTTGTGACATACTTGAGGGCTAATAAAAGCCAAATTCAGGGCTCCGATGCTCCAGTAGAAAAGTTCCCATCATGCAAGCATACAGAACACTGAAAAACCAAGGGCACATTCAGCTGTTTTGTAGGAAGCTTGGAGGTTAAACAGGAGAAAGATGATGTCCTGGTTGTGTAGTTCCCATGACAGGTGATCATCTGAGATCTTGGCAATCGTTTTGTTTCTACTATGATTTTTCATTTTCTCCCTTTGGTGCTAGATGAATTTGTGCATTTTTCGCTGCAGCTACATTCAAAAGTCTTAACAAAGCCATTGAAACAACTCTTAGCTGAAAGACCATAGCATGAAATCCTTGACATAGAGGCATTTTATTTATTTTTAGAAAGAAATTGAACGAGAATTCTATGGCATCCTCAACTTAAATTCTCTTTTGTCCCTTTGTTAATCTCCGTTCTTATATGTGCAGGTGTGACACATTCGGAGAGCAGACCTTGCTCTCTTGCTTATTGGAACAGCATTTTGGTAGGGCAGTTAAACCTATCACATCACCCAAATTTTAAAGAATGTTGCTGGAGTGGGGAATGGAAAAAGTGATATGGTCAAAAGTCAATTCCTGGACCAATATGAAATCAGAGAAAAACTGAAGTAGCGGGTTACCTGTTCCATTTCCATCTAATCCCTGCAAATAAGGAAAACTGTCCACTTCCCACGGTGAACTGGCTGCAGTCAGATATGCTGTCAAATCACTGTAGCTAGTGTTCTCTGGTAATTTCACAGATCTTCTCTGAAAGTGAACTTGTGGCTGAGTCCGTGCACCTAAAAAAATTAAAGTGACTTTATACCCAAGGCAGGCACAATATTTAGGTGTTCATAATTATGGAAGTACATCTACAGGTGTTTTTCATTATAAATTGCACTAGCTTGAGAAGGACAGAGACATCAGAAGGCTATTAATGAAAGAGGAGGAAAAATAGTTGATGGTTTTTTTTTTTTGCAGTTGCCATTATTTTCCACAAATATTAGAGACAAAAATTGTGAAGGCACCTAATATCAGAAGCTTTTCTGACTATATTATTTCTTCGAATCACATCCAATTTCATTACATGCTTCTTTTAATGAATATAACTACAGTTAAAACTGGGTTCAGAGGTAAGGCATGTGAAAGCTTAGAAAAGCATCCAGTTTGCCTTATTTGTTTAAATTTTGTTTCTTCTGAAACAGCAAGATAAATGTAATTTATACTCTTTAAAGTGATTTTCTAAGAGATAATTCTACCTGTAGTCCAAATTAACTTGTGTAAATTCTGTATTCAATTTTTACAAAGCTTCGCCCATGTTAACTATCCCCAGTACTGAGACAATAGTCACTTTTTGTTTAAATCACTGGATAAAAAGATTCACTTGACAAAGCTTGCGTGAAAAGTTTCCTTATTTTCCCACGCAAAGAACACATCTAAACCAGATTACTTGGCATGTAAGATTTCTCTCTTTTCCTCTGTCTTGTAGTTTTAGTGTTTTTTTCAAGATTGCTAGGTGTTAATTGAAGGGTCTTTGCTGCAACATGATTGAAGATTGCTTCATGTACTATGGCATTTCATGTTTCATTTAAACCCCAGTTTATAAAATCAATAGCATTTCTCAATGGTTGCTCACCATTCATACTGTTTAGCAACACACAGCAAGAGTCCATATGCATGTTTGTGTGTGCAAAATGCAAATTAATTTTTAAATCAAAAGCTATTGTATCCTCCAGAGCTCATTCTGAATACTCACAGAACACTCCCCACACAGCACAAAATCAAGAGGCAAGCAGGTTTTTTCTTAATTCACATTTGACTATGCCATTCAAAGATGTCAATTCAAACCAATTTTGCCTCTTTTCCCCTATTAGTCTCTGGCAGCACTTGTAGGTTACATGTAACTTCACTGCGAGAATGATGAAACAGCTTGACACACAACTATTAAGCTTTGTAACTGCCAATGTCATTAACCAGGAGACTGGCATCTTTTTTTGCATTATTTTCTAGCAGGAACCCTAGCTATAAGCAAACATAAAACTTAACAGAACAAACTTTTTATTGGCCAACAAAAATTGCTATGTAGGCAGGCAAGTATCTCCAAAGAGTTGGTCATTATTTAGCTGTCATTTCTTTGGTAATTCTGCAAGAAAATGCTATAAAACAACTTTTCTTTTTTAATTTCTGAAACACTTAAGTATTTACAGCAGGGTCTCAAGACTGGCAGTATCCTTAAGTGTTTAAGACAGTCATTAAACAATACCCATGTGAAACTGGAAGAAATCTCCCTTACCCAATTTCTAGGCGTAAATAGAAAACAACATAAAAGACTAAATAAATTGACTGCAGTGAACTCGGGGAAGACTTATCTCCTGAGTGCTCTGCAATACTGTAGTAGTTTGCTGTACCTCAGGAATGGATCTGTTCAAGCACTCAGGAACCTCTGACTGCACTGCTGAGCCAGCTCCTACAGCCCATAGGTATAAGCATCCACAGTAACAAGAGAAAAAAAAAAATGACAAAGAAACTGGCATTAGGATTATCACTAACAGTTCAACTGTAGGATTTTCTGCTACATCTCTGGTTAAGACTAATTGTTCAAGTTGCCAAGAACCAGTATTGTATTTCCAAAAATCTGAAATAAGAATTAAAACCAAAATAACTGTTATTGAGTCTATAACACAGTAGTTTATGTGGAGACTCTGGGGTTTTCTAAAAAAAAAAAAAAAAATTTTAACTAGATAGAGAGGACTCAGAATGCCAACCTCCGCTTCTCGAGTCCAAGAAGCGATGCAAAGCATTCCTATGGCTGAGCTCCAAACCTGGCAGGAAACCCAGAGAGCAATCAGCTTGGATGCAAGTTTTAAGGTGGAAGAAACACCTTCCTCCGTAGATAGTGCATATATATAGAATAAACCAGTGCAAGAGTAGTTAATTCACACCCAGGATTAACACACAATCTCCTCGATATCGCTATTCACCTGAAACCTGTCACCCATCCTGACTCTCCCCTCTGCCGCTCAGTTACATCTCCTCGAACTTGACAAGAGAGTTCAAAGGGGCAGAAGACCAGAAGCAACCAGCGGAAGGCTTATGAGGGAAGCAGCTACCAAGGCTTTTGCCTTCTCACCACCTTGCTAGAAGATAATCCAATGTACTCCTTCAGCAGAGGTCATAGAGGTTTTTGGGTCATATGTTTAGTAATAGACTTAAGGGGACTGTAAGTGGTAAACTGGAAAGACAGACTTGTGCTGACCAGACTACTGGGAGCATTTTTCAACAATTCACCACTTATCACTGGGAGTCTATTATTATTATTATAGCTTCTATGACTGGAGATACATAGTTTTGACTTATAAAATGCAAAACAAAACCAAACACATTCAAGTATAACATTGATATGTGAGCTTTCTCCACTTGGTGAGTGTCATGAGGTAAAAGACTGCTGAGCACTGATTTTATCATCTTTAAACATCCTCTTGTCAAGACACCAACCATAGAATCACAGAATCGTTTTGGTTGGAAGAGACCTTTAAGATCATCAAGTCCAACCATTCACCCTGCATTGCCAGGACACCACTAAACCACGTCTCTAAACACCACATCTGTAAGTCTTTTAAATACCTCCAGAGATGGTGACTCCATCACTTCCCTCAGCAGCCCGTTCCAATGCTTGACAACCCTCTCAGTGAAGAAATTTTTCCTAACATCCAACCTAAATCTCTGAATCTCCTCTGGCACAACTTGAGGCCATTTCCTCTTGTCCCATTACTTGTTACCTGGGAGAAGAGACCAACACCTGCCTTGATACAGCCTCCTTTAAGGGAGTTGTAGAGGGCAATAAGGTCTCCCCTCAGCCTCCTTTTCTCCAGGCTAAACAACCCCAGTTTCCTCAGCCGATCCTCATAGGACTTGTGCTCTAGACTCTTCACCAGCTTCATTGCCCTTCTCTGAACACTCTCCAGCACCTCAACGTCCTTCTTGGAGTGAGAGGACCAAAACTGGACACAGTATTTGAGGTGCAGCCTCACCAGTGCCAAGTACAGGGGAACAATCAATTCCCTACTCCTGCTGGCCACACCATTTCTGATACAAGCCAGGATGCCGTTGGCTTTCTTTTGTGGCCACCTGGGCACACTGCTGGCTCATATTCAGCCGGCTGTCAACCAACACGCCCAGGTCCTTTCCTACCAAGCAGCCACTCCTCCCCAAGCCTGTAGCATTGCGGGGGGTTGTCATGACCCAAGCGCAGCACCCAGCACTTGGCCTTGTTGACCCCCATACAACTGGCCTCAGCCTATTGATCCAGCCTGTCCAGATCCCTCTGTAGAGCCTCTGACTTTCAAGCAGATCAACACTTCCACCCAGTTTGGTGTCACCTTCAAACTTATTGAGGGTGCACTTGATCCCCTCATCCACATCACTGATAAAGATATTAAAGAGAACAGGCCCCATTACTGAGCCCGGGGCGGGGGCCACTTGTGACTGGCCACCAAACAGATTTAAGTCCATTCTCCACCACTTTTTGGGCCTGGCCACCCAGCCAGTTTTTTATCCAGCAAAGAGTACACTCATCCAAGCCATGAGCAGCCACTTTCTCCAGGAGAATGCTGTAAGAAACTGTGTCAAAAGCTTTAGTAAAGTCTAGGTAGAAAAACATTCACAACCTTTCCCTCATCCACCAAGTGGATGTCATAGATGGACGCCTTGTCATAGAATGAGATCGGGTTGGTCAAGCAGGACCTGCCTTACATAAACCCATGCTGACTGGGCCTGATCGCCTGGTTGTCCTGTACGTGCCACGTGATGGCACTCAGGATTATCTGCTCCATAACCATCCACAGAACCAAGGTCGGAGTGACAGGCATGTAGTTCCCTGGATCCTCCTTCTGGCCCTTCTTGTAGAGAGGCGTCACATTTGCTGACCTCCAGTTGACTGGGACCTCCCCAGTTAGCCAGGACTGCTGGGAAATGATGGAAAGTGGCTTGGTGAGCACTTCTACCAGCTCCCTCAGTACCCTTGGGTGGATCCCATCTGGCCCCATAAACTTGTGCATGTCTAAGCGGTGCAATTAAGTCAGTGACCATTTCCTCTCGGATTATGGGGGCTTCATTCCACTTCCCGTCTCTGCCTTCTGGTTCAAGGAGCGTGACACTCAGAAAACAACTGATGATTCGAATGCCATCAGCTCCAGTTCACCAGAGGACACCTGAAGATGAAACCATCTCAAGGAGTCCCTGTAAGGCACCTCTTGTTATGTTGAATGTGTGACACATGGCACCACACTGGCATCTGAGCTTCAGTCTATGTAAAGTAACATCTGAAGTGTCATCAATTTATGCTCTGATTGCTTCTATGTCAGAGGCAGATAGAGGGTACCCATACAGCTCCCATTCACTAAATGCTGAAGTTCAGCTTGTCACCGTGCCAGTATTAAATAACTTAAATGACCCACTGGCTGGCAAACTCCATCCCTCGCAATTACTGACAGAGCACGGCAGTGGATTGTAAGCCGTCATGAAAATGAAGCTGGCTGCATCAACTCAGACAAACTTCTCAATTGCATAATAAGTCGCTTGGTTGATTAATTATTCAAAAGCAACTGGTAACTTATTGTACTACACAGGCCTTTATTTCCCTTTGACTGGTGCTTCAAACAACCGTGTTCCCAGTCTGTTCCTGGTATAATGAGTTCTGTTTTGCTCTCATTTTTGCAGTAAGGTAACTCCTGATCAGCTCTTTTGAAGCAGCACAAGGTTACTGGGAAATATATTGGAGACATAACAGAAAAACTAGGACACAAGGATTTTGGATCAAAACTAAAGAGGCTCCATTCAGATGCTGGTACATCTAGGCTGTCTTTCATTTAGGTTTCATCACAAGAGATATCCCAAGAAAAGGAGCGTGGGCTGGTCCCATAAAACAGTTTTTACTGGACAAAACAGAGAGTTCAAAGCCCAGCTCTTAGAATACTCCATGTACCACCTTCTTCCTTTATCCTCTTTCTCTGCTATTCCAACAGAACCAGTTATGTTATTCAAATTTAAACATATTGGGAACACCCTGGATGAATTCACCGAAGGGAGCAAGATTATGTGGAAAATATCTATGAGTGTCACTTGGCTGTTAAAATGTCCTTCTAGCCCTTTAACGTCTTTTTTTTTTTTGAAGAAAGGAAGCTGTAAACATGAAAAGATTGTTCTTTTAAAGTTAATTGCATAATATTAGCACATTTTCATAAGAATAAGAGTATTTAATACACCTTGCTAGTAGACTACTGTTGGGAAACAATGATTCATATCTGTCCAATGGAAACCTTGTGGTTTAACACTGACCATCTAATTCAGCCCATTAGATAATGTCAGTTCCAATTGCAGAATACGTACGGCAGCTGTGCTGTTCTCCAGCTCCTTCTCAGCGTTCCATCAGCTACCCAATTTGTTTAGTGCTTCTTCAGCTCCAGTCGTATCTAGTGCTATCAATAATGAAAAGTCTATTGTGTCTGGATGGTTTCCAACCATAAAAAAAGATGTCAGGAAGGCATAATTATATTATATTCCCTCAGATAAAACAAGGTTATCTTGGAATATTATTGAAGATAGCATTACCCTGTTTATTAACTATCAGTTTAAAATGATGGTGATCATAACACACATGAATAAGGTAAGTTTATGCACAATAAGAGTGCTCACAAGAAGGATGTCCCCTTATTTTGGCTCATCAAGGTATCTTTAAAAGCTTCTGTTCTTTTGTTAACAGATTCAACTCAGCTATCACATCAGCTGGGCTATGTTAGGTCAGATGAACATTTTATTCTTTACAATTCAGAAAAAACAGTGTTCATCTGACTGATACTACAGTTACTTTAAACGGCTGTGTTTGGCATTACGAAAAGGTGATTCAAACTTTATTCTTCTAATACAGTGGGTTTCATCCTGTAGTATGTGTGTTTGCAGGCAGTCTGACAAAGGGTCCACAGGAAGTACTTCAGAAAAGCAAGTTTATATAGGGTATACAACAATGCAGGTAGGAAAATTTTTTGATGCCCTAAATTTCTAAGGCATTCACAGTAGGAAGCAAGAAACAAAATAAAAACAGAGGAAATTCTTAGACAATAAGAACATTAGAAATTATTTACCGCAAAGATGGTTAAATAAGGGTAGATGAAAAAACATTCAATAGATAGTAAAATAAATTTAATCTCTAGCTCTCAAACGGCACACTGAAGTCCAAATTTGTTTATTGCCAAGTAACTTGAATTCCCTAGTCACAACAATTAGGCATGAATTTAGCTATTAATTAATTTAGTAAAACCATCCCACAGAGGAGCATTCCTTGGGGAACTAAGAAGAACTCCCCTCAAAATACCAGTCTCACCCATGGGATTGAGTTCAGAAAGTATCTGGCTATCAGGCTTTTTGCTTACTGTCACTCAAATTTCAATTCTGATTTCCAGAAAGCAGCATACCTTGAAATCCTGAGACTATCTGGACTACATCGTCATAGACCATTAGAGTAGCTGAGCGTTCAGGAAGAAGGCCGAGACTCAGTGAAGAGAACACTGGAAGAGACGTAGTTTAAATGGGATATTTGAATTCTTATAAACATAATGCAACAACAACAGCACTTACTTTCTTCTACTTTTTTGCAAAAGCAGGCCACACAAACTGTTAAAATCGTACTGTATATGTGACAAAAACCACATGCATTTTGTAAACCAAATAATTAAATTGCCAGGTTAATCATTATTGAACTAAACAACATGTTCTATGCTTTGACTCTGGCAAGTCATGCATGGTAGCTCAAAGTACAGACGAGTGCAGTGTGCAGCTCCACAGAAAAACTTGTCATTACATAAGGAGGAGTGAAACACTAACTCAGTCTGACTGATTTATTTTTCTGTGAAATGGTTACACTTCTTACCTCAGGAAGATTTTAATGAAACTTAACTTTTAAATACTTTGAGATGCTTACATAAAAAGTCATATAGAAAGTCTGAATAATTTGCTTTAAAATACAGTATGTGCTTACTGAGTCACCACCTACACTACAGAAGTGCTATATATAGCAGAACTAATGTCATTCTACCCGTGATGCAAAAGGGGACAGATAAATTGTATTTGCTGCAAGAAATCTGCCTGCAAGGCCCTCCTTTGCCACTGGGTACTGACATTCCTTACAGGGGACTGTGTCTGTATGCACACACATCTGTCGAGAATGAAGAATATGATATAATTTCATGCCAAGATCTTCAAACCCAGACGACCAGAAATATTTATTTCACCAAACACACCTGACTCACGCACCCATGAAAACAGTAAGCAGGAGACCTGGCTGCAGTCTATGCAAGGCTTTGAAAGATAGAAGAAAAAGAGATTAATGCAGACTAGTAACTTCTGATAATTGGGCAACATCCCATATTTGCACCTGGAAAGTACTCTTCCCATTCTGAAGTGTCCGCAAGCTGAGGAAGACATTTCCACAACCAATTAATAAAAGAACAGTGCAAGCTCTTCTAATTTCCTGGAACTTCATAGATTTGCTTTAAATTAATATGTATTACTTAATCCAAGAGACCAGACAGCTGTTAGCTCCAAATAGGGATAATGTACACTATTTCTATTTTAAGAGATATAGTCTCTTTTTAAAGATCAGAAATTTTAGTGTTTGGCAGAAATACAGGAGAAAGGAGAAGAAACTAGGAGAAACACACTGGTGAGAACCACCACCTAAAAGATGGTCTTAACAACGTATATGAACATTAAAAAAAAAAAATAGTTATTGCAAGCACAGCTGAGAATTTTCTTTCCAGTGCTCTACATGTGAAACAGATCTACACATCAGGCAACATAAGAAAGCCTAGTGTAAGTAGCACTAAGGCCATACAATTACACAATTTGTTTGTCTTTACTCCAATAACACAATTTGTATGAATAAAGCCAATATACTTTAGACACCCTGGGGAGCGCAATACAACAAACCATGCCAGCATCTTCTTCCATATGTGCCAGGCTACAATGCATACAGAAGATCTAAACTTCCCTTGGGCTTTCCTGCACAACGTTTTCTCAGCATGACAAAGGCAAAAAGTCATAGTTTTTAAGGCCAGATGACTGTGATGATGCAGTCTCACTCCTGTATAATATAGCCTTCCCTGAATTAATTACTGCTTCAAATCCAAGAGCTGTGCTTAAACTAGAGAACATGTGGTAGAAAAACTACCCAATTTTCTTTTAAAGGTGTCCTATGGTGAAGAACACACCACAACATCAATGTTCTAGTAAATAATTATGAAGGCAGTTAAACTATGTGCCTTTTTACCCATCAAAATTTATTGAGGTTAGACTTCCAGCTATCTGATCTTCTTTTTATACAAACCTGCTAGACAGAATTCTCTCTTACCCATTTCCTGTTCTCTATGTGGGTACTACGATCAAATTACCCCATCAACTTTCTCTCTGGTGAACAAAATAAGTACCTCCTGTATTCCAACCTTTTAATCACTCCTTGGTGCAGTTTCAAACACTTTTCTTGAAGCATGGATCCAGAACTGGACACACCTTTCTCTGAAAGGCTGCACCAAGGACAAATTCTGAAACTCTGTGCTTCACCTTCTCAGCCTTATTTTGCAGCTAAGGATCAGATTTTTTCTGCTTTTTCGCAGTGCTGCATTGGGAGGTTATTTTCAACCATGCATCTATCATGACTCACATGTATTCTGCAGTCACTGCTTTCCAGATGAACTCTCCTCTCCCAGAAATACCACAAGCACCCTCTGCGCCTAGAGCTACATTTCACCACAGTGAATACCATGGTTTACTTTGACTGACCCTACCAGCTAGTCTGAACTGAAGCTGCCTCAGCAACTTCCCTCTCTTCATTGCACACACTGCTCCAAAAATGTCCTCTTAAATACAAGCTCCCACTCACAATTTTTTTTCTTCTGAATTATTTGCAAAGAAAAAAAAAATCTATGTGTAGCTAAGAACAGATAGATGAGTGCATCTTCCATCGTGAACACTTCAACAACTCAAGTAATGTTAAATTAATGAACTGTTAATAAGTGGAGTCATGATTCTGCTGATAAATAGTTTAATGGAAAAAGAGATCTTAATCTTTTCCTCCTTCCATTTTTCACTATATAAATAAATAATCCTCCTGCTTAAGTGGTAAAGAGCTAGTAATTTTTCTGGTTAATATATGAAAAATTCCTTTCTGCCAAACTATGAGAACAGAAAATCCTTGATGCTTGCTCCTTAAAGCTATTACAATAATATCACAGGTTCAGTGCCTGCACAGCTTTTCAGCATAAGATTGTTACTGATGCATATTGACTGTGATGGAAACCTGATAGTTTGGCAAAGTCCTGTTACAGCACTTTGAATATTACCACCCTATAGCTCTCAAGCTTACTCCTTGCTCATGGTTAATATTTCTACATTTGATGTAAACGCATCCATAGTTCATTTACTACAGCACATAAGAGACATGTTAGCTTAAACCACTGCCGCGGGTGGAATTCTGCTCAGAATGCCGTATCTGCTCTTTAGGGTGACAACGACTAGCACTGTTAAATGGCATTTTAGGGATATGAGGATCCCGCTAAATGTGTGTGCCGAGACTGCACACTGCAGAATCAAGTTTTAATATGCTGCTTGTACCCTCTCATTCAACCCAGATTAAAAATAGCAACAACAAAATTTCCATGGTTTTCAAAACTTCTATACTGTGCTGGTTACAAGCATGACAGACATTTAAATACAGGACATTTAAATTAAATAGTTAATTGAACAGTTCTTGGAAAGTTTTTTAAAGACTACAGGCATATTAGTCAATACAGCAAATAACGGCCTAAGTATCTTGGGTCTAAAGTTTTTTTATCATGTTTCTTTTAAGAAGTAATGCAAGGATCAACCCTATTAAATCAACATGGGGCATATCAAGTTGTAGCTTGAACTTGTTTCTTTAATCAGAGAAAGGATTAAGTTCAAGGTACAGAAAGCAAAAGAAAGGATTCTACTCCCAATGAAATCAATGGCAAACTATCTACCAATTTCAATGGGAGAAGATCAGAGGTGAAAGGAATCTATTTTCTGTGTTAAGCTCACATTTCAGCCATGGAAACTGTATACAATTACTGCTCTTTAAACTTCAATGACTTACCAAGACAATGACACCATGTTTGATTCTCAATATTTAAGAAAAAGCAACAAGCAAAGAACCTAACCAAACAAACTACAGGCCATGGAAGAGCAGATTGCATTCAAAAGGTTTAGGATATGAGTCAGAAAGGTATAAGACACAAGGCAAGAAAAGGTTCAGGCAAGAAAAGATTACTGCATGCTTTAATTACGTATTATTGTGTCTTAAGGAAGTACATCAAGTACGCTGAGGAAGCTGCACTTCATCTTATTTAAACAGAAAAAAACATCAAGGAAATTTCTAAACTTTGCCATAGAACAATTATGGTTGGAAGGGACCTCTGGAGGTCACCTGCTTCAACCAAGAAGGGGGGTGTCCAGGTGAGTTTTGAGTATCTTTAAAGATGGAGATTCCACAACCTTTCTGGGCAATCTGTTCCAATCTTTGACAACTGCTGCTCTGAAGAATTGTTTCCTTTTTTTTAATTTGAAACTCTCCTTGCTGCACCTCAATTCAGTTGCTTCTTATTCTTTCACTATGCACCTAAGAGCCTGGCTGAGTCTCCACTACAGCTCCATTAAGTAGCTGGAAAACACAGCAGAAAACAGTAGAGGAAATGTGGAAGAAGTCAGTCTATCTTATCTGAAACAAGCAAATGCACGTAAGTAAACAGCATGTTGAAATGCCTAAAGCATAATTTTGGATTTAAAGATATTCAAGTTCCTTTCCCCATCTGAAAATACATTTGCTGCTTGACGTAGCAGCAAGTCACGCAGTCCCTCTGGCTATGTTGCTATTAACAAACAAAATGAAGCGAAGGCATGGGATTGAACACTGCCCTGTGATCACTTATACTACTTAAATATTAGCACATTTAAAACCTGGCATAGCTTCGGCCTGTACTAATTATCAAATCTGAAGTAGTATTTAGGTATGATTTGCGTATAATACAAACCTGGGACCATTCCCAAACTAGTTGGACCCTAATTGTGGCTGGAGTTGAGAGAAAAGACAGATGAAAATTGGGGATGCGACCTTCATCTCGATGCTACGTCTCAGGGTCTGAAAGCACCTCAATCTATTCTATTTAGCAGTACAGAAACAGTCTTTATGACTCAGTTCCCCGTTCTGTACAACTAATGTAAAGACTCCCACTTCCCATAAAATGCTGAGGCATTCTGATAAAAACTAACAGGCAAGTATACTTTTAGATTATTTGTTTGCCTGCAGAAGAAACAAATCATGCTAATTAAGTTAGAAAAAATCCTTATATCTGGATAACATAACTGCAGATTAAAACTGTCCTATGGACACGGCCAAGCACAGAAAACCAGCACTTTTTTTTGTATGCTACAGCCTACAGTGCAGCAGTTGTTGCTACACCTTGGGAGAGAAACAAATGAGTACATCACAGCTGCAACAAAGCACTTGGAAACAGAGTTTCCCATGAAGAAAAAGATCTGGAATAGATTTGTGTTTTCTGTGGAGCTGTAAGAGCACCAACATTTGTTTGAAAACTGACATAGCACTGTATCAAGGACAGCCAGGGGGAGAACAAATCTTTACACAGCCCTGATGACACAGTTTAAACTAAGGAGAAAACCTTGCTTTTTTTTGAAATGCGCAGATGTTTTTCCTCCCACCCAGGATCACAAGCATTAAAAAACCTCATATAAAATTGTGTAACTTCCTTTAGATGCAAAATCTTACCTCAGAACAAAAATAAAGATCTCTTACCAGGCAATCTTACAGGTTTCCATGGTGCAGAATTTGGCACATAGGCATGTTTACTAGCAGTCACTATCAGCTGATTGCCCAGCTTATACTGAAACTTGAGGAAGGCAGTGCCATCTGCTCCTGAGGTTCCAGATGCAATGGAGATCTGGTTGGTAAAAATCTCAATGAAGGCTTCAGTTACTGGCTGATGTGTGCTGGCATCGCTTACATGGACCTTCAGTGTTACTTCTGTAATGACAAACAACCACAGCAATTATCATCTGAAAAGCTTCTGCAGGAGGCAGTAGTTAGAGCATGCTAGCATACCAATGACCAAAAAGGCACCAGGCTCAGTGATGTGGCCCTTTGGTGCCAAGTACAACCTCTTGTCCTGGCCTGCAGTTCACCACTTCAGGCAGCCACTCTTTAGAGACACTGCAGATTCTGCCACAAGTCAGACCAGATCCTGCACTAGTGCCCTACTGCTAAGTCCAGCTGAGGAGGCATCTATGTTGCACCTATGACCCACATGCAGCTGGGCAGCACACCGCCACCAGCAGGCAATATTCCCTTGGATGGGCAGTGTGTCAAACCAACACAATAGCACAGATAGCACAGCATCATAACTGTCTGTAAGGTCCCTGCCTTGCTGTGCCTCTGCTCCAGCCAGCCTTCTCCACCAGCAGAGGGGAGAGGGAAAGGCTGGAACTAGGCTGTGCTCCCTCACCCCTTCCCCAAAACACTTCTCTCTTTGTGTAGCAAAGAAACAAAGAAAATCTGCTGTGATGGCAGCCCAGGAAAAAAATGGGCAATGAAGCAGGCTGTGTTAATTGGGAGATTTTGAACACCAGTGGGAGAGATTGTACCAGCTGGCACAGGACTTCCCTGCTGATGTCTAACCAAGATGGCGAAATCCCACAGGATCAGGTCCTTGTCCTTAAAACACAGGACAACTAGGTGGGATGCAGAGTGCTGGCAGTGACCTCCTCCACTCCCCCACCCTACCCCCACCTCCCTGTTCACTGGCCCTTTTTCTGAAGGAGCAAAAATGTCACAGCCCCTAGTGATATCTGCTTGTCAGCCCTGACACTACCACATTACCCACAGCTGCTGGGTATGAGAACAAAAAAAAGTGATGGTCAAGGCAGTCAGGAGAACATACATCTTATAGACTGCATTTTCCTTGAGTAATCTGCCGTTTTTTCCAGAAACTAATTAGGTGTTTAAATGTTTCCAGATGTACAATATTTGCCCACTCTGCAGCACTCTTATGACTAAACCATGCATTGTGTCACCAGGCTTTTGTTACATAAAGTCGAGTGGCTTGTGCAAGACAGTCCCTCTGGAAGACATTCCTCTGTATCTACAATTATTTTTCTGCCCCTCCAAAAGTTCCTCTGCCTCATGCTCTAAAGTAGCAGCTGTTGCCTTTCTTCAGTAACTATGACTTAAATCCAATGATGTGTTGAAAAGACCCAGCAACGGTCCAATGCTTCCACCAAGCCACTCCTTGGATTGTTTTCGTTTACAGTCGCCGCCTTCTCCTAAATAAGTACCTCCCTCCCTCTTTTCTCTTCTATCCCACTCTCCATTTTCTCTTATTCTTGCCCTCGCCTTTGGAAATTCTGTTGTTCCTGCATGAAGTCCCCTACTTCAGCGTACTCCACTCCCCAAGGTAGTAGATGATACTTTGCAATCTCCCTTTTTGCGTCAGGAGAATTCAGTGGCTAATAAGCAAGATGCTCACACTCCACAAGCAACTCATTTCTTCATGTACTGCCCAGAAAACAGACCGCGACCTCCTTTTCATATATATTTAAAAGCAATATATTGATTTCTACAGAACAGTATTGGTGGTACAGTGTGTTAGCATTTTAGAAACTTATTTAGGTGTAAGCCCCAAGCCAGTAAGACATAACACCAAGAAGAATAACAAAGAACTTAATATAATCTCTGTTGTGAATTTCAATATTGAAATGATACAACAGAGCGTGCTGAGTAACGTACTGTAACAATATAAAATTTTAAGAGGATGTCAGGATCTAACACAAAAATATCAGCACCTCTGTCCTAAGGGTATTTCAGCCAGAAAGATATCGGGTCCTTTCGTAAGCAGAGACCTTCTGTCTGAATACTACAGTACAGAAAATATAAATATCAGGCAGCCCTGAACAAAAAACCCATTAGAGAAATTCATCATCATTGCAGCCCTCACTTTAGAACTTGGCAATGGAGGATGCCAATTTAGAGGGGATCAGCATGAAATACATTCTAGCTATTAAAGAATCTGGACTTGTTCCCAGTTTTGCATTTAGTAGTCAAAAAACCCCAACATACTTTGAAAAACAGTGTCTATACACTCTGGTGTGCACGTACAGAATACCTCCTCAGGAATCTTGCCTTGACCACTGGGCAACTTGTGAAATCTTGTGCATGCGAAAGGCAGCCATATTAATCAAAGGAGGAATGCATATGTATTTATACATTTACAAACTATATGTGTATTTACAAACATGAGGACAAAAAGCAAAAAAGTTTTTATTTTCAAAATGGGCAGGAACAATACACATCAATCTAAAGCCAGATAGCTGTGCTGTTAATGTTTTCCACTTTGAATTGCCTAGCAAAGAATACTGAAGCACAGATGCCGTTAAGAATAATGGGTCATGCGTTAAAGAAAAAGCAAGGAGAAAGGACAGGCTGAACATCGTGGTTAGTGATTTCAGTAAAATGAAAGTTTAGCCTTTTCTAAAACAACCATATATAACAAGGAACAAGGAGCTTTGGAATATTAACTACTAATCAAGGAAGAGGATAAGAAAACAACAGAAATAACAAATCTACTTAATTCCTTATAGACATCCAAAATTCTAGAACAAAGACTACTACTAAAATTGATCAAGATAAAAAGAGTGATAAACAAAAATTTTCCTGCATACACAAATCCAGCTCTCTTCCCAAACAAGAGAGCTAACCACAGGTATCTCGAGTATAAAATCCCTTTATCCTTCATTCGATCGTTATTTGAGAGCTTCTGTCTGCATCTTTTTTCTGATAAGGAAGAATACAGGTTTCCAAAATCCTGTTCTCAAATGGAAACAACAAAGGCCATGACCCAAGATGGAAGACGGACATCCTGAAAAGCAACAGACTGGAACTGTTGATCCAAACCACAGTCCCCAGATCAGACACTGAGCTTTTTTTCCTGCTCCTAATATTTAGATTTGTTTTTTCCTGAGAAGATAGAGTCCTCGCAGACTGAACAACCCTAATTCCTTTTCATGCATTATCTTCCCTAACAAATGTGTGAAATGTATACAACTTGCTTAATTCAGGGCTTTCTCCCACGCAACAGCTCCTTTTTCTTCTTATCTAATGCAGCAGTGAAGTCATGAACACTAAATCTACATTATCACAGCAATTTTCACAGCAACAGAATAATTATAAGCTGTAAACTGGAGCGAAATTGTTGAAGAAAACCACCTCCAATCAGTGAGAGGGATGAGAACAATTTGTAAGGAGAGACTACTGTGAAAACTTAAAGCTATACAGTAAGTTTCAGAATTGTTAGAAGATACTTCAGCACTTCTGGAAGCACAGGAGCACTGAAGAAAGGAAAGAGACCAGCATAAGAACAGTGATCCAAGATCAGTCTGATCTCAAATTAATAGGGAAGTCTTAGACCAAAGCATTAGGTATACTAAAATAAGTACATACTTATTTTAGTATTAAATAATTAGAAAAGGCTGCTTAAAATACTCATGACTAGCTAGGGAATAGAGTCTTTAAAGTATCTGGCAAACATTTTAGTTGGTATTCACAGCAAAACAGTAGGGATAAAGCAGGTATGTTATTCTTGAGTTATACAACCTACACCAGCAAAGAGCCCACACAGAAAGACACATGGACTCAGAGAAGGAAGGACATCTGCACTTAAGTGTGGAACACAGTGGAGGCAGGGAACAGAAAGCACTGCAGAAGCTGAGAGAAACTGAACTGCTAAAGAGAAGTGTGCTGCATTCTTTCACAGATCCATGATACTGTTGTGCTTTCTATTATTTACTACATCAGAAACTAAGTTCTGAAGGAGATTTGCGCTGTGCTACTAGTGAGGTCCTGGAGGAAAGAAGGGGACATAAAGGTGCACAGTGATGTTTCCTCACTGTAGGACAAAGCAGAGATGGCTGAGGTGACAGACCCCTGGCTGATGAATTCACCCAGGGCAGCTCTGGTCTCTCACCTTCCCCAACAGGCCAGCCACTTCAGGACAGGCTACACCTGAGCCAATAGCCCTGTCTAATATACCTGGCTTCTGACCCGTGTGATGTGAACGTGACTCTTTCAGACGTGGGCTGTTGGGCACATGGTTCCTGCTAGCTTGCAGCACAATGTAGGTGGGCACAGGTAGAGCCAGAGTGATTTGCCTGCACCACTAGCATTTACCCTGCCACTGTTCTCCTACAGGAATGTTTCATGCCCAAAGTAAGAGCTACTTACGATAACTGTTCATTTCCAAGAGATAAGCCACTGGCAAAGATATCTTGTCTGAGCGGGCAAAAAGACTACGTGTCGCTGTCTAAAAGTGCAGCTAGGAATCGGCCGCTCACAAAAGTAAAACAGTGCAAGCCATTTGGGAAACCCTGTAACTCTACTTCAAGGGTTACATTTCAGGGTTACAGTCCACAAAGAGATCAAGGTTGCTGTATGTGTATGCTCAAGTACGTCAGTCTAGCCTAAATCTCTCACAGTTATACTCCTTTGTCTTCTTTCAGCAATCGCATCTTGTCTTTCAAATGAGCACACACCAAAACTACTTGTTACAGTGAAACTGCTGCTTAAGCGTAACTCCCTCCCGGTTTTCTAGTACTAAATTTATTGTCAGCTATATAAAAAAATAAACCAGCATCTCCAAGGTTATAATTCTGGAAAGTGAAATAAAAAAAAAGACAAAAAAACCCCTTACATGTCACCATTCCAATCCAGAATCCCATCTGTCGTCTTAATCTGATTTTTGAGATTTTACTAATTCTAAACTTTCTCTGGGCAATCCTTCCCTTGCCATCTGCTTTATGAACCGTAATGCCTGTTCTGAAATACAAGTAACCTTAAGACAACTATTTCTGCAGTCACAATCCCTCTTAGACTCACAGCTGCTCTTTATATTTCTGTGAACCCCCAGTTTGGAATGGTTTCCTTCAGAATTGGTATCATCAGCATTGTCTCCTGAAAAGTGAAAAGCACTTTTTTTTGTTGGCTTGGGTTCGTTTGGTTGATTTTTAAATAAGCCAGTGATAGGATGAAAAATTCTGAGCGATCTGAGCACTGTCAGATCTTAAATACTGAAATAAACAGAGAAAAGTTACGACACAGATTGGAAATCAAAGATCACAATCTTATTTAGATCCCAGTCCTGCAGTTTGGTTTCTGGGCACACACCCCTCTGTCAGGCTGACTCCCACTGATGTCTGCTGGACAGATGATCTCTTTTGGGAACAGGCTGACACAGGCAGCCGTTATCACCTATCTTTTCCTCTGGGGGTCCCCTATCCATAGACAATGTCAGGATATTACCAAAGAAAGAGATATTTAAATTATCTAGGTTTTGATTAGAGAAAGAAAACTTCCTGCTCATTTAAGAAATGCCATTACGAACATTATTCAAAATTGTATCCACTGCTCTGATTAAGCTTACTGGCAACATGCCTGGTTTTGAATTCTACATGCCAAATGGATAAGCCTTTCTGCCTCTTAACCTTTTGCCCATGCGTGAGGTCACCCCTCAGCCAAACAATAGGATTTTCATTTATCTAAAGGAAAACATTTTCCTACAAAAAGGAGTGTTCCCCATCCCCTAGCCACAGATGCCAACTCAAGCATTTACATATCATCATAGCTTTGTAATGTACCACATCAAGAAGGCTCTACTGACAACCATGCTTCAAAACAGCAGTAAGTTCATATGAAAAAAAAAAAAAACCAAAAAACCAGAAACATGTACGTAAAACCTCTCCAGAAGCACGCAGACTCTGGACTTCATTGATGTCCCCTGAAAAGTTCACAAATACCACCTCAAATGGCAAACTAGGTGTGCTTGTAGAAGATTCACAGCAAAGACGATGACATCTTCTGTTCAGAACAGGCTCTGGTCCACGTTACAGGAAAACCAGAGGTGCCACAATGCCTTCCCCTCCACCACAGGTGACCAAGGTTTCACCTGGGGTGAGCATCTGCCACTGATTTCCAGAGAACCTGACCACACAGAGGGTTAGATGCGGGAGGTCTGCTTCTGCTCATTGCCTGTTCAGCAATTCTTGAGATAATATCACGGCTGCTGCAGTCCCTGGCATCAAGCAGAAAGATCCTTACTTTTGTCCACAACACTGGTCAGACTCTAGCAAGTACCACACAACAGGGCTTGGTTCTCAGGTCCAGACTTAAAGCAGCAGGGTTTAGAGAAGAGACACATAAAAAGCCAGGGGACAGGGAAACAGCCTTGGGACTGGCCATCTGAAATACCCAACCTCTCCAGTTACTGCAAGAGAAGGCTGGATCACTGAGCATAACAGGGAAATTGCAGAAAACCAGCCAGCTGAGGACCTTTAGTTTTGCTGACAGAAATAAAGTATGACCTAACATCTGTACACTGAACTTCAGCAAATTCACGTGTCATTTCTTAAACAAGAGAACAGCTTACTAAATGGCAGATTTGCTTGTGCTGACAGACTCTTTTTTTTTTTTTTTTAATAGATTTTAGTCCTAAGTGTTTAATTGAGGCTTAAAATTAATTTTTAATTCTGGAGTTAAGAGAATTAATGTTTGATTCTAGAACATTTCTGAAGCCAGTCCAAATGGTTGTCTGCAATGCTTCTTTTTAGCACTGCAATCTGAATTTGCTAAAGACTTTTCTGCTTTACAGGTCACGGGGAAGACTGTCAGTATGGTCCTCTGCACACTCTGAGCACTTGTAGTGTGATGATTATAAATAACTCTCACACCTCAGAACTCAAGAAGGAATTTTCTTTCCCAAATGCACAACTGACTGTTATTTCTGAGTTTTTCTTTTACTCCTCTCCCTTGCACTTCCTCAGAAACAGTAGAGATCTGATGCAATGGGAGCTGCATAGTCCAGTCTCTTCACTGTCGAGGGAAGCCCCTCTCTGATGCCCGATCAATGCATCTTGCTCACCACGTCTCAGTGGACAAGCAGGATCCAGGGTTGTAAAGGAAGCTGCTCTCAGGTGGCACCTGAGGCTTTTTTGCCCTTCTCTGCAGCACAGTTTGATTCATCTGCATTTCTCATTCAACATTTCTTGCCACTGCAAGTGCCTCGGCCTTTGCTGGCACTGTGGCTGGTTCCTCTAGTGCGCAAGGATTTAATTTCCATGGGACTGAAATGTTTTGTCTTAACTAAAATAATTAGACTCCATCCTCAAAATCAAAATAAAGCACAGTGGTCTGTGATAAGAGGTTGTCTCTTCTGGTTTAAAATCTATTATGCAAAGCATTTGGAAACTAAACCAATAAATAGATTAGTTTGTCTCAACATACATTATCTCCTAGTGATAATGCATGCGACTTTTAATGCCACAAAAGGAAACGTAGTATAAGAACTAGAGAAATTTATGCCATCTCCAGTAACAACCAGGCTACTACACAACCATGTAATCAAGGAGGAGGGAGGGGCAGTTAAAGGATAATAAAATAAAGACATTCATCACAGAACTGTCCAACATTTAAAAGAGGATTTGCATATCCTGACCTGCTAGAGCCTAAAGCATTACCACCAAAATTAATTTCTTGGAGAAAAATGTAGGAATTTGCTTTAATTAAAAAAACTGAGAGCTATATGCATAATGCTCAGATGAGACTCTGATACCCTATTGTTAGGTGATTAAACAAGCATTTATAATTAACTTGAAACTCACACCGCTATGAAACTCATGAATAGCAATAGTTGCATTAACAGGTCTGCCTTTGATCTCTACAGGAACTGTGCATGACACCAACTAATTTTGTTTCCAAACCTTGTCTTTGAGACACAGAATTATATAAAGGCACTGTCACGGAGCGGAGATGGAAGTTGAATTTCAAAGCTTTAGCTTGCCACGCACATAATGCATTCTTTACAAGACATGAAAAAGTAATCCCTGCTTAAAATCCTCTTTTTTTTTACTAATAGAGTCCTTTAAAACTCTGTTTGGAGATCAATATGGAATGAAAAGTCAATGCACTGATACTTTTCAGTTGCTGAGCATTAAGTTCTCCATGACTCAAAAAAAATCACAGCTGATTTTGCAACATCAGCTCTGAGGACAACACCACACCAAGCTCAGCCACTGCACAGCTCACAGGGATTTTAAGCCAACTTTTTACCTACTGTATCACCAATCCACTTTGGGAGAGGGCAGGAAGGGAAAGGTTGGATTTGTTCAGCCATGAATGGATCTGTTACAGTTTCTTGGAACAACTTTTTCTTAACTCTATTAATAACAGTTTGCATCTGATGAAAACAATTTAAAACAGATGTATTCTACATTTAAGTGAACCAGTACATGTGCAACAGGGCAGGGAGGAGACAAACACTTTCTTTTGCTTATTTTAGCTTTAATCTCTACTTTTTTCCAAAGCCTGTTGTGAAAGCAAAGCTAGATTTCACTTTGGAAGACTGTATTTTTACTTGTTTATCTTTTTTTTTTTTAAAACAAACTACTGTAACAGTTCAAACAAACCAAACTCAAGTGACTCTACACTCCCATTGCAGTCTGTAGTGCAGACTTCCACTTTCATCTCAGTACTCCACCAACGTAAGCTAATACAGGTAACAGAGGCAAATTCTTGCAGTAAAATTTTATCTAGACACTTGCACATTCACTTTTTTCAAATAGCTAAAGAGTTAATTTACATTCACTTCATTCCTTGAAGAGGTTATCCCCCACTGGCAGACAGAAAAATTAAGCATAGGTGAAGCCACACATGGTAACAACTTCATTCCTCCAGACCAGCCAGCCTGAGCTGAGAGCTCTGCAAGGTGATGAGGAGCTCAGCGCTGCCTCTCAGCTACTCCAAGGCAAAAGGAGGAGCATATCATCCCCTCCCACCTCTGTGGTCTGGCTAGGGACTCCAGTTTCTTCTCTTGTACTGGTCTGCTGTTCCTTAGACCTGTACCACGTCAGTTCCATTTACTAACCCAGCAGAGCACCAGTCTAATAAAACAAATGGTTTGTTGCCAGGTTATCAGGTCAAACTGCTGAAGCAATGCAATCCAAGTGCCAAAATCAGCAGAACAAGCAGGTGTGGGGGCGGAGAGGCATGAAGTCTTCTAGCCAAGTGCAACACTGGTGCAGGAAAAGAAGGGAACTGGGACCACCCCTACCGGTTCACGGGCAATCAGGTCAGTTCAGCTGTACCACTGAACCTTACCTCGAGAGTCCTCAAGTAACTGCCTGTCCCTCTGCTGACTTAGACAAGCTGTAGGTCAATATTTGACACCAACAGTTGTGGTAGACCTTTATTCTGCGTTAGTCCCAAAATCCCAAACTGAATCCCAAATAACTTCAACTACAGTACCTCTACCACCACTTACCAGCAGGGCAGCAGTAAAATCTCCTGGCTCCATAAGGATAGGATGCCTGTGACAATGCCAGGGAAGGGTGTGATTGGAGCAGCGAGGACTTTCACACAGGCACTCTGCATGTTTACAGCCATTCTTGAACACCCAAAAAACCTCTACAGCCACAGCTGGCATTTCTGTCTGGGTGGAGGGAGGAGGTTACTGTCAGTTCCTCCTGACCGTGAAAAGCATGCTTTCATTAACATCTCTACGTGCCAGTTGCTGTGACTTCTGTCTTCTTCTCACTATTAGCACTACTATTAATCGTCCCCCAACTTGTCTATATCGAAACCTTCTTATCCTCCAAAAATATTTATTGTATTTCCATTTTTTGAGATTTTTCTGTTCAAAACAATGTTTATATTTCCTCATTTGGAACAACTAAAAAAATTAACTTGTGATCTAGGTCTTCTTCTAGATAATGCATAAAGACGAAAATAATAGATTAAAATAGGACCCACTACAGTTCCCTTCATCCTAACACTGTAAAGCACCCTGAGCTTGACACACAGCCATTTGTCATTACCCTTTGTTTACTCCTTCATCCAATCTCAGTCACCCAGAAGAAGCCTTCTCATCCGAGGCAACTAATTTTTCAATTAATATTTTTCAACCAGATTGCTGTACTGTGTATATTTCAGATGTGATGACTGTATATAAATGCAGAGCATAACAACTGACTCAACAACCAAAATTTGCTTCAGTTTAAATTATAACAGCCACAGTGATCTTAATTCTTGGATGGGGATTAATTTTAAGAGTGTTAAGATTTCATGAGAAAAAAAATTCCAATCAGACTAAAATTTTGAATTTTTAAAAATTACTTTCTATTCCTCTATGCTGGAAGTCAGTTATGTAAATCAGAAGTTATTTGCTCTTCCACAAATTCACAACTGTAATTGGAAAGTACAGTTAATATTCACACTATAGTTGCAACATTCATCTTTTACACATATTTTATATTAAAAAAAAAAATCACAAAGCAACAATGACCAGCGTTTTGATACACTACTCATGCAGCTTACATTGCTTTTCACGATCAGGAAGAACACTGGAGCATACCCTTTGTATTTCTTGGTCACCTCACAGCTTTGATTCCTGATGGTGCTTCTCACAGTCCCACAACTACCACTGTAGCTAGGAGACAAAGGTTTTCAGTCTGGAGGTCCCTGGTCCAGGCTTTAGGAATGTGTGAAAGTGACTTGGAGAAGTTTGTTCATTTAGATTGTATAATTGCCTGCCTAAGGGGGGCCTGAAGGGGATGGCACTCTGCTGAAGAACTCTTGGAGTTCACAAATCAAAATGCTGAAAACCAATGAACCATAGCAGAAATGGCTGATCAAACAGATCACCATTATCTCTTCTCTTTAGAGAGAAATATCAATGTAAAATACTGTGAGTTGCCAATAAACGACAGGAGAAGCCTCAGTGGAGATGGGCAAAGGCAACATGCCCTGAAGTTCGGGGAATAATGCAGGATGTGACTGACCACAGCTGCTGCAAACAGAGCTGATTTTATCTCAACACAAATGGAACCCACGGGTGGCCTTTGTTTTAGATGAACAGCTATGTCAGTTGAGTGGCTCAACTGACTACACCACAGTTCAGTGGATCAAATCTTTTACACGAGTTCATTAAAAGAGAATGTCCCCTAGACCAGCATGGGGAGTGGTTGTATACGTGGCTGAGTCCAGCATAAAGTATGAAAACTGAACAACAGAAATAAATAAATTTAAAGAGAGCAGCGGGCTTGAGTGGTTTCAACCCACATATTCCTTCTCAGCAGCTGGTGAAGCCCAGCGTTGTGACAGTGAGCATATTACAGAGACCAGCAGCAGGGATCAGCACTGGTATTGTGGTTGAACTGTTACTGCTGTTGCTGTATTTCCTACTTGCTAAGTGTGAATTAAAAAATATACTGAAATCACAATACCAATGTATCACTGTGCTACATCAAAAATCCCACCTAACATTAAATATCTTCAAAGCCCATTTGATATTAAACATTATACCATCCACATGTGGCCTAACTAAAAAAGTCCAGTCAGAGAGTACAGGACTGTGACAAATGCTTCTATTATTTTTAGTTTGCCCATCTGACAACAGAAAGAAATTATTGCTTATACTCTGGCACAAAGCCATGTTAGATATTGATAGCTGTAAACGTCACTCTGCTTAAGTTCTCTCCCACAGCACAGAATCCCTCAAATTCTTTCATTTTACATCTTCTGTTTCTTATACTTGTGCTGTGAAACACATCTGTTTAAAAGTAACACTATCACGAAAGGCTGCTGGCATTTTTAGTTTGACAAATGTGTCCACTTTCCCATTAACAAGCAGATATACAGAACTGAAAACATTCCAGCAGCGCTCTCCGCTTCCTTGGCACAGACCACAACATGAATAAATTGTAGGCCATTTAGTCTATGCATTAACCAAGCATTTTGTAGCATTATATTGGTTTAAACAAACAGCTGTATGTTTAGAAAGCTATCTACTGCATACAAGCAATATTTAAAGGGGAAGCAGGAGGAAGGAATTTCTAAATAACCAAATCATACAGACACTAAACTTAGATACAGAAGCTGCGTTAAGAGGACCTACTGAAGGAATTTTTGGGAAGCAAATGAAAAAGTACATATACAAGACCAATAATCAACTTCTGAAAGGGCAAAATATGCTCTATTATGTTGTGCCTAAAATGAACATAAGGTTAGCAGATGAGAGGTTCATGTAGGTATGCATACACGCACACATATATGTATGCTAAATTAAACCAAAAATACAAGGCACTGCTAATCACACTTAAAAATGACAGCATTTACTAAAGATTCCTCAAGACTATCAGTCCGTATCACTGCCCTGAAACCCATTCTAAAAAGAAATATGTATTTCACACAGGGATATAATCTATTTTTGTTTGTTTGCAACTAATTCTGTTCTCAAGCTTACAAAGGAACTGCTAAGAAAAATACCAGTATACAACAGTTAACCAATATTTTAAAGTAACCAGCCCAATAAATTTAAAACCTATTCTAGCATATTTAATCATAAATACAATTCCAGTGAGTACTACAGGAGTGCTAACTACCTTGTAAATATGTAAAATAGATACACAGAATCCTTGTCTTTCCTTCTGAAATTTAACAGCTTTAGGAAAACTATAAATACCAATTTTTATCAATACATTCAGTATCATTTCATGCCACGTATTATTTTATTTCACATCCACTTCTCTGAACTATTATACACTTACTTTTAAAGTTCAGATAATTTTAACATGTCCTGGGATTTGGGAAATTAACATACCCCAAAAGACCAATAAGGTATTTCTCCTGCTTTGCTGAGCATATGTTCTAAATCAAAACTGCTCTTTACATTTTTTTTCCCCTCTTCACATTAGGCCCTGGGAAAAAAACCTAAACACATAACCCATGGATGTGTGTGTGCTTACACACACTCACTACTCACAGCAAGCGGTTTTACAGGAACACTGATGTATTTATTTCAACAACCGGTCTAGTATCCCAAGTGGCCAGTGGTTCTCTTGAGGTTACAAAATTACTTAAAAGGACAGCAGATCACTGTTATTGCTCAAAGTCAGCTCGAATTCCCAAGCAGTCTCGTGCAACCATACTAGCACAAGAGAGATTTCTAGCCATCAGCTGGCAGAGCACAAGATGCATCATTTTAAAGAGCACACAAAGTAGAGAGGTTAGGAAATCCATCAGCACACATCCAGTAGGAACTGGACATCTACTCCAAGGGCGCTGATGATCAGCTGAGTTGCCTTAGATGTTTACAAAGAGAAAAGAACTTCGGGTCCACTGCTCTAGTACAGTATCAGCCAACACAGTGCAGCAAAACAGTGATAGTTCTGATTCTATGTAGTTACAATAAAAATATACAGGCAACTAACATTCTCTATCCGCATACATGTGGATGCAGTATAGAATAGATAAAATAATTAAAAATGAAATTGCCTTAAATGGCAGCATAAAACAGCACATCTGCAGATTCAAGTTTCTCCCAGAAATGGCTGAGTTATGCTAAAGCCAAGATGGTCAATGTCAGCAAGGATTTTAACTTCATCCTTGGACCATTCAATCAGATACTCCCATCTCAGTGGGTAGTTAAATAAAGAAAAAGCATGGCAAGTAACAATCATTAATAGTTAATGTGAATGAAACAACCTTTAACATGTGAACTTTACGTTCATCTTTCTAGCCATTAAATGAATATTAAAATCCAGCTGAAATTGTTTTATGGTTATATTCACATGGACCACAAAATCCTTGGGATCATAAATAGCACAAATCATACAAGATAATACTCAGCTAAGTATAGTCACTCAGTGTATAGATACTCATCTAAAACATGGTGATTCTTATGCTACCTGCAGTACCAAAGCCAAGAAAAATACATTTCATATTCTTTTAAATGGGTATGCTTACATACAAAACACTGCTGCCTACTTTGGAGGCTGCTTTTGAAACTCATTTTTTGTTACTGTCATGTTAAAACTGCAGTGAGGTGGGTGGGATTTCTTAAAATCTCTTTTGAACTAGGAACCCAGCAAACATATTTTCTAAAGCCACTGCTCCAATTCCCTTGGAAGAAAGGTCTTCCAGAAAATCAAAATAGGTACCTGTGAAACATAATGGGTGAGATTTCATGATTCACTTAAGGATGCAGTGCTAAACTTGCTGTCAACATAGAATGTGGTAGGAGCAGATGGCTTTGCGGGCCATAAGCTATTTTTGCACCATGCCTATCCTTTTCCACAAATTAGAGAGGTTTCCTGGCAGAAAGCTTTGGCAACTGCGTGTTACATCAGCTGTAACAAAGCCTGGACTCTGAAGATGTGGCCTTGTACTTGATAGTTCTCTCATTTCTGCTGCCCAGGCTACATCAGAGGGCATGGGGAACAGGACTGTGAGGCAGCTGTACTCCAAGTCAGGAAGACCTTCTGGCAGGCAGAGCAGTTGCAGAGCATCTTTCCCAGCGTAGGTTCCTGGCAGTGTAGAGAAGGTGTTCAAGGATGGTGGTCTCACTCAGGAATCTTGGTCTGGGTTATTTTCCACTCGTGCTGAAGTCTCATTTAGCTTAAAACCACAACCTCTTTGGCCTGATGAGCTTCTGCTGAAATAACTTGGACAAGATGACAAGATGTGCATAGTACCTAAACTATCAATCTTCAGAGCTGTTTGTCAAACACCTTGCTTCAAATTTGAAGCACTCTCCAAAACTCCATCACTTCACTGATATGCATTTTTTTCAAAGGAAAAAAGAAAGCTCTGCTCGAGATAAATTTAATCAAACAATCAAATTTAAAAAACTTGAAATAAATGCATTTATATTACAGCAATAAGTCTTATTTAACCTTAATTTTAATAGCAATGATAGCCATTTAGAGCAAATTATAGCCATTATGTTTAAATAGCAGTCCTGCCACAGTTTAAAAAAAAAAAAAAGCCACATATTACACTTTTGTCTCTCTCTCTGCAAAAGTTTGAGACAACCCATCCCAAGTTTCATGTGAGATTATCTCAACCTGCCGAGAAAAACAGGTTTCAGAAGTTCATTCTACAAAGTGCACAGAAATTTGAAATGGCTCTTTAAATTAAGACTGCTCATTTTTCAATAGCTTCATTGCAACTCTTGCTAAGTTGCTCTGAAAAAAGAGTCGTCTTGAAAATACACATCCTTTTTAGATTGTTGCTTCAGTGACAGCAGGCACGCTGACTCCAGCAAGCGTGGCAGCTCAGTCCTGAAGTTACCATTTTTCCCAAATCAATGAAAACCAGAGTTAAGAGAAGACCACAAAATCATGTAGCACAATATTTTGAATTTTTGGAATGTGGTATGACCCTAAAGTTCAGAACAGTGGGAAGGCCCCTTGGTACAGCAGAGTCCTGGAGCTCCCACGTCTAGGCTGAGGAAACGCAGATTCCAGCAGACTCACAACAAAACCATCCTCTTCCTCTCATTTTGTGTGGGCAGTCCTAATTATTCATGTGTATCACTTGCAAATTTAACAGATGGGTACTTGACTTACTCCCTTTGGAGGAAAGCAATCACCGATCAGTCTATTTGTTTTTCATGGCAGTGTTTTTCAGGCTCTGTACAAGGCTCTTGAACATATAGATTACATGAAGAGATACAGAATTGACACCTGAAAAAGGAGCAAGTCTTAAAAAAGCAAGCCATGAGGCTTACCAGCGGTATACTGGCATTTTTACTGTTATGAGATTTTTTTAATATATATTTTTAATAGGATCCATAAAAGCAAAAAGGCTAAAAACTACTGCTGAATGATGAAGGATGTCTATTAGGATGGCAGTGGAGCTGCTTCTTGGTTTGGGGTTCTTAAGAAGCAGATACTCACAGACTCTGCTTAGGAAAAGAAGCTCCAAACTATGAGAAAGAAAAATAATGCAATAAGAGAAGATGAAAATGTAATGAAGATAGGGCAGCATCTAGCTTTCACATGAATTAAATTAAAGGCTATGTATAAATTTATTCTAGCAATCTGGTAGCTTGTGGAGGATCTACACAATGTTTTGTGTTCACTGGGATTTTCACCTTCTATTAGATAAAAAAGATAAGTGAATGCATCCTTGCAAAGGGAAAAGGCCTTTGTGCTGAGTCAGGGGGGTGGTGGGGGACCAGGAAATGGACTTTACACCACAGGAGGAGACAGCTAACAAAGCTGGGAGCCCACTCAGTTATCTGCAATGTCTGTCAGCTTGGGTAGGATGGCAGGGGATGGGAAGACATGGAAGAGGTGGACATTCTCCATCCACTGCAACAAGGAAATGAGAACAAGGAGAGATGCTTATGAGGAAGGCATAGGTCTGCAGATGCTGCCCCTCCATCTGACTGAGTATTTTTTAAAAAATAAGGGTTTTTATCCCTGAGTACTGGACTTGCCTTCCTTTGTAAGTCCTTACCACGTTCCAGTAATTCCCATCAGCTCTAGATTGACTGTTGCAATTTGCTCTTACTTGGACTTGCCTTTAAATTGATCAAAAATCAGGAAGAGAATCAGATGCAGAGAAAACTTTTCCTTGGTGCAATAGAGAGAGAGTAACATCTACACTGTACCACAGGCCCTGCTCGCTGATAACACCCATTGCTCCACTTTCCTTATCTGCCAAGTTCTTCAGGACTGAGGTATAAGGAAGCAGAGGCAGCACACAGCTATGTTCCCCACACATAGCAAAGAGCATCTGGGCTTCCTTGGGGCTCTGATTGGGGTGGGGGGGGTGGGGGAGGTGGAGGTTACCCCATTCTCCCATAGCTGGACCCATACACTTCATTAACATCATCTAGAGATTCACTTCTCTTCCAGCACATGCACCCTATATACTGCCAACATCTGCTTTGGGCCAGAACACCTTGGCCTTTTGACTTCCATTTCCCCTTTCTCTTTAGGATCATTTGCTGTTTTATTTATTACAGCAGCTGGCTTGTTCAAGTCTAAGATCCTCCTACATGTGGGGTTTGTACATGCAAAGTATCATCTCCCCCTGGATTTGGGAGTGTCAGGACAAAAAAAAAAAAAAGATAATTCAGGCAGCTCCCTCTCATTTCCACATTACTGCCGTGTCCCAAGACACTTTGGTCCAAGGGCTGTACACAGCCATACTGTTGTGGAGCCAGGTCACAGAACAGGGCAACTCTACTCAGCAGCTGGCATACTCTCCTGCCCATGGGTCATTTTGGTCTCTTACGACCCACAGATACCACCCTCACCCCACCATCTCAAGGCTGGCCGCTAGCTAGTAAGGAAGCGAGCTGGATCAGAAGGAAAAAAAAAAATCCAAGGCTCTGCTTTCTCCCTTCGCAGCAGTCAAGACAGGCTCTAAGAGACGCAAACGCTTCTCTACCCACACACTGCACTCTGATGCTGCTCAGGGACTGCTGGAATATTACACCCCTCCCTCCTTCCCCCAGCAGCACAGGCTGATTCATTCAAGCACTGACTTCACATCATGCAAGCACCAAAACCAGCAGCAGGGCATCGGAGCTGAGGGAAAGGTACATTGATTAGTGTGCCCTTAAACCACCTGAGCTGTGCAAAAACACCAAATCCATTCTTCTACTATGGGACCTAAGGAAATTTCTTGGCTCTTAGGTCTGTATGCACTGCTTTGACAGATCCCAGCCTGTGCTGAGAGGAGACCTAGAAGTATGCCATCCCCTCTGACTTCTGCAGCTTGCTTTCCACAAGGTGAAATTTTGTAATAGCGGTAAGCCACCTGGGTCCTACCCCAACCAGAGCTGCAAGGCACGTGGTGGAATCCTCTCCCCCTGAAGCTTTGGCACATCTTGTGTGACAGCACTCAGCATCTGGGACACTTGCCGCAGTTTGCAGGATAAAACCAGAGCACGCTGCAATGAGAAAGGCACCTAACACTAACATGGCTCTAGCAAACACTTAAGTAAACAATAGGTTAAGCAGCTAAGTAAGTGCTAGAAAATTATCTTCATACTGCTTTATGGGAAAAAAAAGTCAAAGGGAATAGACTCGTCTCTCGCAGTGATGAACCATGGTGGAAGACATCTACACAACTCTGAAACACACCAGCAATCGGATATGAAGCAATACCTAAAGTGAAAACTAGTAAAAACAGTATGCTTAAATATAAAATGTGTCTCATAGCTGCTTTTTCTATTCTGCCTTAACTCCAAAAATCTTTGTGGTTTTTTAGATGTTAAATGATTACAGATGATGGGTTTTTTCAATTAGTTTACATTCTCCATGGCCAGTGAAATATTTGCTAGCCTTTACGCACAAACCTTCCACTAGTTTTATTTGAAATGCTTGCTGGTGCTGCAAAGGAAAACTCTAAGATTCTCTCACTTCCAGGTTAATCTACTTCACAGAATCAGCAAGCTTTACCAAGTCCAGAAAATGACTTTTTCTGAGTAGTATGTATGCACTTCCACTATTCCAGAGGCTGTGGGGATGCATGCTTCTAAGTCAACCAGCATACCTTTGGGAAAAAGTCAAGCAACATTTGAAGCATAATGTTAGGCTCTTAATTTTGAATGCTCTGCCCATATATATCTAACAAACTAGTTTTGAATTGTTCAAAGTTAGCACATGAAGAAAATAATTCTTAACAGTAATCCAATATTACCTTGAGGTGCCAGAGGCCATACAGAATATAGAAAGCGTTACCAGGCAGTTGTTTGGTTCTATACCCTACTCACGTCCACCTTTAGTTTTTAAGAAGAGCTTGATATTTTGTGAACTGCCTGGAGACAACAAGGAAGCATTTTTTCATTGTGCTGAAGAGGAGACTGCCTCCCTGGCAAGTACGTTCACAATGCCTCTTTTATTCAAAGCTAGTTCAAAAGGGCTTGCAATGGATGAGTGGGCTGAGGACAACAATCTCTTTGCTAGAACAAGCAGGAATCTGGTGAGGCACTAATGGCTGCCTTGATTTTTCACTGCAGAACCCCTCATGTGCCTGTTCTGGAAGCCGACTCTCACCCTGCTTTGCTGCCACAGCACACAGGAACCATCATGTGGGAGTGCTGAAAACAGAATTCCTTGCATTACTGAACCAAGAGATCCAGCAGCAGACAGGGAATCAAGAACCACTCTTCGACCACGTTGTGGGCTCACCACAATCAAGTTCCAAAGACTCAGTCTGGGGCTCTTCTCCTTAGTCAGGCTTAAAACAAACACAAGCACCCTCATGAAAAATCTGCTAAGTTGATTTCTATGTGATAATGTTTTAGACTGGGTTCATTTCTATCAGCAGTTATTGCCCAATTTGTGGGCAAAGATAAATTGCTGACTATCTCTCCTTTTTAATTTAATTAGGTAAAGATATCAAGAGTGTAATAAAAGAGTTATTCAGGGTTTATCATAAACAGAAACAAATATTTCTTTATGCAAAGCTTCTCAATGAATCAGCCTCAGCAGCTCATGGATCCCCAAGTTACACTGCAGAACCAAGCAAAAGGAAACATCCATCCAGAAGCCAAGGCCATACTAGACAAATACTTTTGACTTTTCTTCCCCTTTGAGGAGATCACTGCTTTCTCAAAAGTGGCTTAGGATGACCGGAAGACCTATAAATTTACATAGTACCTCAAGGGAAAACAAAGGCTGCCACTGGGGTTTGTACTAGCTTTGCACAGAGATGATGCTGCCTTTTTTCACTGTAAAAAAATAAAAAAAAGAAAAATGGTGGAGGGCAAAGAAAGGCTGTGCAGTTCACTGAGACATCTAATTATGCTGTGCTTTTTTTACTTCTAATAGATTTGCAACTTCTTGACAAGTCTACAAGGATTTCAATTTTGCATTATAAACTTTCAGAGCCAATAGCTTAACAACTGGTGAAACAGATAACAGGCTCCTGTGATTTCGCAATGTAGAAAATTCAACCAGTGAGTGATGTTTTAAAAGTAGCAGTTTCCTCCTGAGAAGGTTACCATTGCTATAGAGCCTTTGTGGGGTTTATGCATTACACTCCTTACGCATTATATCTTTAATAAATTAAAGTATTGGCTTGAATGCATAAAGGAGAGTGAGAATTAACTTCCTTGCAGTTAAATCAAGAAACCAATTTCCACTTCACATGGGCTTTGTTTCAGGAATAGAACACTTCATCATATGGTATCAATACAGAGCTAAGAAACCCGATCAGAAAGCCTTAATCATGATTTTAGACAAAGTTTAGTTCAGCGCCATTCAGTCTGGTGGTCATTTAATTGTAAGTGGCAAGCAAAAACTTATTGTATCTGACATTTTGAGGACTGGAATGTTCTCAGTATTGTAGCTCAAAACCAGGAATATTTATTCAGTACCATATGAACAGAATATATTTAAGAGTTGAAATATGTCACACCTCAGGATGGATCCAGCAATGTGCCGTGGCACACCATCCATGCAGAGGATGCCCACTGATCAAAAATTTCCTAAATGCAAAACCCTACAGTGACAGAGCCAGAAGAAGAACTCTATGAAGATTTACCTTTCCTCCTTGTCAACCAGACACCATGTACTGGTGGTTGACAGACAGTGCCATGAGCAGGACAATTGTACCACAATGGTCTTCAATGACCCTCCAGGTCTACTGAGGTTGTTCCCCGTGACGACAGGCCCTCAGGTGCACCGGAGATTTCATCACCAGAAGAAAGCAACAGGACTGTTCACTGCAGGGCTGCTGCCTCCTGGCATTTGACTTGCCTTTTGGATCTTTTATCTCTCTTATTCTCATTTTTGTTCGCAGATCAAAAGTGCTGCAATTATCAGATAAAGCTCTAAGAGTGTAAAAATCCTGCACTGGAGGCATAATGAGGAAGTTTTATATCATCTGTTTTAGGTTGCCAGAAGCACACAAATCCAACATACCCAGGGAAAGTCAACATTTCTCCAGTGACAATGCAAAGAATACAGTATGCTTATTTTGGTACTTCACTTTGCAAGCAAGTTAAATGCCCATACTAGCTTAAAATTAATATGGAAAAACATTCCATGTACCTACATGAAGATTTAAGCAGAAAAATCACATGGCAATTGGAAAAAAGTTTGCAGTTAAACCGTCTGTCCAAGAACTATTTGATAAGCAAAGGGGAAAGGGAGACTGATTAACAAAACAGCATTGTCTTTAGATGACTTAAACTCAGCTGCATACATTTATTTCACAGACATCAAAGACAGCAAGCCATTATTTGTCAGTTTAGAGCAATTTGACAAAGCAATCTTTAACCCTCAGTGGTATCATCTCCTTTTGCTTTCTGACCACGACAAAGTTGCTAAAAACATATTTAACCAGCCTGTTATCAACACTGATATCACCATGAGGGTGAAAGCAATGCATGAAAACCATGGAGTTTTCTAGGAAAACCATCTCCTA